>JARKIE010000021.1:0-674393 GCA_029378255.1 Mycena rosella | reverse complement strand
CTAACAGACCCATCTACAAAGCGGGCGGTGTGCAACCCGGATGGTATTTCCAGTGGGGCCGTCGAGTAAAGGAATGACATCGATGGGTTCAAAAAATCCCATTGGACTCCTTATAGCTTCAATGACCCTGACTTCGATCAAGGAGATGATCGGAGTATGGGTTCATTTGAGTATGAAAGCGAGACTCGTAAAAAGCCAAGGTTTTAAACTGCAGATGAGCGCGGATTGGATTATCGGGGGATCAATGCATGTTGGAAGATTTCGCATGATCGGAACTGGGTCGTCGTGAACCGCAATCAATGATTGCTCCTAGGGTCCCGACGTGCCCTTATCATGCAGTATCGCTGTGCCGTTCGATGAAGATAATGCTGTCCGCGACATAGTTCACTTGACCACATAAGGTATCAGTGGACAGCGACTGCGAGATGTCAGAGCTTTCTTTTTTGGATAACGTCTTCCGCATGCGACCAAATGTCTGGAGAGCCAAAGTATGGGCTTCCCAGTCTGTTGTACAATCGTCGGGGTCGTCATTCACCACGATGCGAATATCGAACGAATAATCGTGGATCAGGTCAGTGTATGGGTTGTGTATCACGACCAAGACCTGGAGATTTGGGCAACTTGAGCATACCGGCGGCGTGGGCCGGGTCTATTTCGGACGGCAAGGCGACATGAGTCACTCCGGGGAGCCGACTGAGAGTGGAGAGATCGAGTTTCTGGGGGTACCCGTCGGCCCACATGACGAGATTCAAATGCGTGAGGTTCGAAAACCAAGCTGATGCCAGAACAGAGAGAATCTTCAAGAAGTGCCGAAACTCGACGGAGAGTCGGCGAAGTGGAAGCCGACCAAGAAGGAGGGGGAGCTCTGGGCAGTATTTACTGTTGACCCAACATGCCAGAAACTGTACTCCGGTGCATGCAGAAAGAATTGTGCAAGCCTGCTTGGCTGTGACACTGTACGGAAGACAAAGCGAGTTGACCCGTGCAAAAAAGCCAGGGGTTTTAAATTGGACGCGACTAGGTTCGCAAACTTATCCGCGTGTTTCGCGTCGGATATCGTGACCATTTTGTAGAATACGAGATCAACCCTGCCAGTGACGCATTTTTGCATGAACAAGTAGGGCATGGGGTGGAAAACTGACCAAAACTGGACGCGGCGCGCTACGAGCTGGTTGCCAGCTTTAAAGCCGCATCTTTTCGGTCGGATAACAGTGCAAGTTCGAAGATTTCGCGTTCCAGCTCATGCGGAGCGAAGGCATGATGGAGTCGACGTTCAAGTTGCAAAGTGTTTTCCCCGGTCGGCAAGCTGATGTATCCGGAGTTTCGTGTTGTTGATGTAACACGGTTCGGTTGGGCCCAAACGGATGTTGAACTTTGACCACGAAACTTGTTGACTCGGCGCCTCGACCATGTTGATATAACCTTTGTTTTTTTCTCCTTGTCAACCAGGCCCTTTCATCATTGTTGATCTCCCTGAGCCCCATGTTGATCCGAGTGGGATCCCTTGTCGATTCAACCCTCGGTCAAGTTCTTGATTCAACCCAACTTTTCTGCCCATATGCCATGCCTTTAGTCCGAACCCTTTTGTCTCCCGTATCATGACTCAACCCTCTGTTTGTTCATTTTTCAAGTCGACAATGCCATGCCTTCTCGTGTTGATACAACCTGGCTTTTGAGGTGCTGCCCTTGTTGATTCGACCATTTGTTCTGCAATCATCCCCCTGTTGATCCAACTGCGCCTTTCTGTTTTGACTCTTGTTGATTCAAGTACATTTTTTGCAGTACGCCATTTGTTGATTCAACTAAACTTTTTATGATGACCCACTTCATGATTCAACTATTCTGCGGTGAGCCATTTGTTGATTCAACTACACTTTTTATGCCAACCCATTTGTTGATTCAACCACGATTTGTGGCGCCAGTCCTAGCCTTGTGTGGAATATTTTCGCTGCGAAGGTTCCCTGACTAGTACTCTGGCAAACAACCTCTGTACGCAAAACCCCGTCCTGCATTACGCCGTTTTCACAAGCTGTGCTTATCATTGACTCCATGTGCTTATTTGTTCCGCTCCAGCCTTAAATTCAAATTGAGTCAAACTGGCGAGGTGTCCTTCCTTTCCCTCCATTTTCTGTCTGCCCCATGCTGGACAAACATGATCGCTCACCAAGTGCTGAGGTACCCGATATCTCCCTGTTTTTCGACAACACTCATAGTTTATGTTTATACAGGCCCCTCCGGCAGACGTCCCAAACAGTGATGGGCTCAGAGTCGTCAAAAGGCCAACGACGGCCTCCCAATCCAGAGGTATTAATATTCTCCTTGTCCATCCTTAATGTGGTTGCCATAGGTTGCCGCTGTGCCAGTTGAAGCCGAAACAGCTCCTGTCACAATTTTTAAAAGAGATCGACAACGCAGTGAGCCGTCGTCTCCGATTGCCTCTCCTAAGCGCAAAAGTCAGTCCGCATACTAACAGTTTATCCATTTTCTTAAGATCTTCTTACATGTACAGGCCTCTTCTCTCTCGGACTCGGAAGATGAGCCAGCACCGCGCAAATGTTCCAAACAAGGTCCTCTTCAGGTACGATCCTTCTTACTGCATCCGGACAGCTTTACTAATATCTCTTTCCATTCTTATAGCCAGTGCGCCCTCCAGGAGGTCGACCCGGACACAATAAACGCGGGATCCGTCAGGGACAAACCACCAGCTGCAACTCTCAGTGGCTTGGTCTCCCCTCAGACACCACCTCGAAAACGGGCAAACATTCGAAAACCCAAGTGCACATATCTCTCTTCCTGAGTCCAGTCGGGTTGCAGGCTTTACAGCTCTGCTGCCCACCTACCTCCTTCACTCACCGCCTAAGCCAAGGTCGTCCATGTTGGCGGCAATGCACACTCCAAGTCAAAGGGCAAGTCTACGAGAAGCTCGGGAAGCTCGGGAAGCACATGATATGCACTCAATGCCAAAAAGCATCTCCCGCTGACGGCTGGGCTGCCGCCGGCAGTTGCCGAGCCATTGAAACATATAAAAATTTGAGTCCTGGGTGCGTAGTTTTTTTCTTCCATTTCATCCATTCAAACCTGAACATTTGGACAGAAAAATGACTACCATCCTAAATACTACCCTCTTGCGCCATCCGTAAAAAATGATTCATCTCGGCAATCCCTGCGATCGGCCCCAGGACATCCGTGCTCGCAATGGATACTTGCCTGGGACACACCAGATCACGCAGCTCCGCCGCCGCTGGTTGACCAGAAAACGAGTTGTAATGCGGGTCGTTTACCATTGTAGTGGTCACTGCAAGCACGGTGTCACATCCAAATCCCAGGCTCCTTCAGACGACAACTCGGACGACTCAGATGACTCGGACGGCCATGGCGAGGGTGGCAGGATCTGGATGAGGGTGAATCTCACGAGATTGAATCCGACTCTGCAGACTCTTCCTCGTCGAAGTCTGGTGACGGTTCCTCAGACTCCGAATCAGCCCACGGTGGCGCCAAAAAATCTTTGGGTAAAATGACGATGACAGAACTCAATGCGCAGCTAAATCGAGGGTCGGCTAACAAGACCAAAAAACCTCCCAAGCGCAAATGCAACGTAGTTATCGATGTAGGACTTCTTTTTTTTTCAATATTCATTCACTAATCGTGTTGACCCAGGCTGAGGTTTACTCTGACGACCTCACCAAAATATATTTCTTCCAACAACACAACCATCCGGAAACATTGGTCCAATACCTCGACCGTCACAGTACATATGACAATGCATGCTTGAAATGGCCCGATTTAGGACTCTCTCCTGCTAGCATCAAGCGGCGTAAGTTCATAACTTAATTGGGCCCTCAGCTCACTGTATTCTAGGGCTTTGCATCTCTTTGTAGAAGACAAGGATCACCCTATGCCATCCTATCGACGTCCGAGTGCTTCACAAGTCAACAATGTTGTCAATAATTCCCGCCGCAAAGAGCGTCTTTTGTCAGATTCCATTGCTGAGCATCGGCGTCTTCACTGAAAGGAATCCCGACAAAATATTTCAGTAAGTCAAGGTCTAATCTCCTCTCACAGCCTTCAGTTAACCAAAATAGTTACACACCGCCAAATTACGAAACCGATCCGCCTCGCGAGTTCTCGACCGGAATTCATCACATTTATGGAACTCAGGCTATGCTTCTGTGGGCGTGGATAAAAGGCATTGGACATGATGCTACTTATCGGCATATGAACGAAATCGTGCACCCCTCACCATCATGTCTATAGCAAATTTATGTTTATCAGGTTTCGCTCATTTATCAGGTGATACCACAACCGAGACCCAGGTTCTCTTTCTCGAGGAAGTCAAAACACTGGTAGAAAAAATGGCAGCTGATCTTGTCAACGGTCAATTTTTAATTCAAGCAACTCAACAAAGTAATATTCATCTGTTCCTAGGTCGAGTGCAGGTTGCAGAGGGCCTGGAAGCACATGCAGACGAACTCATGGAGCAAGCACGTTTGGTCGTCGAGAAGGGATGGAATCCCGCTTTTTTCATTATCGACAAATACAGACCATCTAAGGCAGCTATTGAATGTGGTAAACCCATATTGTTTGTTAACTTCAGCTCTGGCTCACCATTGATTCCAGTGTTTCCCGGCACGCGCATCCGAATCTGTCAATTTCATGTCATGCAGGTCTGTAGCCTGCACCGACTTCTTCATCATGGCTGATACCTTCTCAGGCCATCCTTCGATGGCAGCGTGATCATGCCCCGGCTGGTGAGCGACAGTCTCGCCCAACCCTCAACCTTCTTCGCCGGCACCAGCTTCTCTGGTCCGTCCGTGAAATCCAGAGATGCCGGGATCCTGCCCGGTGGCAAGAATACCTTGCCCAATTCCGCCACCGTTTAGATTACATTGCACAGGGTTCGAGAACAACAAGCCAAACCTGTGGGTTATTTTGACGCCAACTGGTTCTGTGATGAAATGGTGAGGCAAGTCATTTGCATGCACCTTTCAAGCCCAACTTCTCATATAGCTGTAGAACACTGGACGGATATGGGCCTACCTCCTGGTTCCAACCGCGATGGCATGCTGTCTATAAACAACTGGACTGAGCGGGCCTTCAAAACCTTCAATCAAGTTTTCTTAGGGAATCAGAACAACAAATTGTATGCCTCATCTATTTTAAATGAAATATATTAAATGAAACTCACCAGGATATTTCGATTGGTCCTGATTCTGGCCAATGAGTGGTTCCAATATTGCCAGGCTTGGCAGCCCAGAAAGCAGCTCAAACGTGAAGCAGTTTGAGGGTAAATGCTTTAGGCCATCAGCTATGGTGCTCGGCGGGCCGCTGTTCAGCCTTTTGAATGCCGGATGGGCGTCAAGCGTGGAGGGTGGCACGCACAGTTTAGTTCATTGAATACATTTAGCTAATAATCATAAGTTTCTCAAGTGAGTGTCCGAAATTTCGAAATCAGTGCGCACACGCACGGAATTAGCGGAATTGACCAGTTGCGTGCAGTCGAATTGCCGTGTAGGCAGAGTATTATAGTTGGGTGCTTATCTTTGTGGTTGGAAAATTTTCTTGAGGCTCCAAAGAGTAGCAGTTCCAAGCTGAAATGGACCAAGAGGAACGACAGATGGGTTGGCAACGAGTCGACGATGCAGGAAAGAGCCGAGTTATGCGGATTGATCCGGCCGCCAAACAAGCACAAATTTCTCCCTGACGCTGAGTACGCTCTGTTGATTCAACGTGTCGACGTGACGCAATCCTCACACGGCCTCGTGCAGTCTTCCAAGCAACTTCCAAGGTATAAAAAGGTGAGCCCTTTTGAGATCTATTCTCCGGGCCCTTATCCCGAAGGATATTGGAAGTCCGCCGTCGTCATCACGCGCACTCTCCTCCCAGCGCACTTCCTCGGAAACCCACCATGCGCGCACACACCCAATATTTTGCGCGAGATGGCGTGCGCTCTTACACCTACTCGCCGCCAGGCACTGCCCGATTCACCACAGCAGCAGGTGTTTGGACTTCGACATTGAACTCCGCCGCGTGCACGCCGCCACCCTTGAATGAACATCGCGTACACGCGTGCGCTCGAAAGGGAGAGCGCGGGGCTGCTCAAGCAAATGGAGAACGAGTCCGAGCGCAATGAGCATGCGTGGTACCACCGCCGGGCACGCAGAAAGCCAGAGACTCCGAGTTTCGGACTTCGGTAAGTCCTACTCCCTCAAACCTATCTGAATGGCCTAATCTCTTTACAAGCCTATCACGTAGCATCCTAGGGTCCCCCTCAATGTGTCACACCCCCTCGCCTTCTTGTCGTCGGCCGCAACGCTGCCGACTGTCGGCTAATACCTGCACAAATCTGAGTTTCGGACTTGGGTGAGTCCGGCTCTTTCAAAACTTATCCAATTGTCCTAAAACCTTTTCAGACCTCTCATGCAGCATCCTAGGGCCCTCCTCAACGCGTCGCACCCCCTTTGCCTCGTCGCCCGCAACGCTGCCGACTGTCGACCAATACCTGCACAAACAAACTCCGAGTTTCGGACTTGGGTAAGTCCTGCTCCCTCAAACCTATCTGAATGACCTAATCTCTTTACAGGCCTATCACGTAGCATCATAGGGTCCCCATAAACGGGTCGCATCCCCTTCGCCTCCTCATCGTCGCCCGCAACGCCGCCGACTGTCGGCCAATACCTGTACAAACAAATTCCGACCTTCGGACTTGGGTGAGTCCAGCTCTTTCAAAACTTATCCAATTGTCCTAAAACCTTTTCAGACCTCTTATGCAACATCCTAGGGCCCTCCTCAACGCGTCGCACCCCCTTCGCCTCCTCATCGTCGCCCGCAACGCCACTGACTGTCGGCCAATACCTGTACAAACAAATTCTGACTTTCGGACTTGGGGGTGAGTCCAGCTCTTTCAAAACTTATCTAATTGTCCTAAAACCTTTTCAGACCTCTCATGTAGCATCTTAGGGCCCTCCTTAACACGTCGCACCCCTTTCGCCTCCTCGTCGTCGCCACCAACGCTGCCAACTGTCGGCCAATATCTGCACAAACAAAATCCGAGTTTGGGACTTGGGTAAGTCCTGCTCCCTCAAACCTATCCGAATGGCCTAATCTCTTTACATTTTTGTTCCCGCAGCTATTTATCGTGGCGCCCACTCATGTCAATCCACGGCGATTTCTGCCTGTGCCCTCCTTCCCTGTGCCGATACAAAGTCCTTGGCTTTGTATGGGTGCGCTCATAGCACGGGAGTCCTTTGCCTTTGGTGGCGCTTTTAGCGCCGGATTGGATACACAAGCTCAAAGCTCCCATTTTTGCCTCTGCAGCCTTTTCTCGCTGCCGCCGCCTCCCATGTCGTGCAGGCAGAAATGCCTGCGCGCTCAAATTTTCCACCGCGGGCATTTCTGGCTGCCTGGGCCAGAATTTCCGACCCGTGGCCATTCCTCACCGCCTATCGATTCCGCATGCGTCCCGCGGAGAAGATGCTGTGCACACGCGAGTCGGATGCAGATAATATGACCGTAGTGCAAGCGCAGCTGTACTGGCGATACTGCATGATACAGGTAAGTGATCTGGTTCTGGTGACACAGGCGCAGATGACTGACCTGACCGACACCAGGATGCCATGCAGAGCGAGTTTGGCAGAGTGTGCAGAGCCCGCACCACTCATTTATGCTGCTTACCTTACAGGCTTCAAATTGTTTGCACGCAGTTTTCGGAAAGGGTTTCGCAGGCGCGGGTATTTATTAAACAATTTGAACAGCATATGTACGGACATTACATTTTCTTTTTTGGTTTGGGTTTGAGTCAGGGTTTAGGCGGTTCAGCAGATGGCTCTAGAACCGGATCCTCGTCGCCACTGCCTTCGCTAAAGTTTGCCCCGCGCTGTGGAACGAGAACACTCAGAATATGTTCTCGAATATTGGAGAAAAACTCACATGATAAATAGTTTCATCCTGGGCATCATCACGATACGACGACCAAGACTTGGGGGTTCCTTCATATGGCACCCAACAATCTTGATGATGACCAGCATCTAGACCCCACTGCTCATCCCCTGCGATTCCTGCCTTGTCTGTGCATTCAAACATCCATTCCTCCAACAAAGAGAGACATTCAAGGTCGACATCTGTGTTCACTATCGGTACGGCCATCATCTGTGTTGACCATGCCAAGTTCCAAAGCGCGGCAAGCTGGACATTGTCTGACTGAGCAGCTGGAAATTTGGGGGTACTGCGCAGCAATGTCTGGTCTCGATTGGCGATGAAAATAGTGATGGTGTGAGCATGTGCAGGGGATCCCACCCAGTGTGATGCCATGTCTCGCGCCTGGGGAATTTTGTCATGAAACCAGTTCATAAGTTGGGTTTGCTGGAGCAGCGAGAGATCTCCAGCGAATGGCAGTGAAGTCTTGTTCGCGAGCACGAGGTATCGTACTGATGGGATATGAGTATAGTCCCCTTCTGGTCCACGGAGTATGGCAGATAATAGATTGAGGTGTGGGGTGAGGACGGCGTCGATCTCGGGGGTATACAGGACATTCCGGAAGTTCTCCAGAACATCGTCTTGTACTAAAACCTCGTGCGCATGCATATATTTACCGAGCTTCGGACCATAGTCAATACCATGATGAATAATTCAAGGTAAGAACTTCACCCGTATGGCTCGCCGTGCAGCTCTATCTCCAAACAATGACTCCACGAGATCCGTTTCAGGGATGATATTCTTATATGGTGTGAGATATGAAAGACCTACATGCACATTTTTAAACCATTTGAGAATAATCTGAGCTGTCGGAATCACAGCGAGCTCGGTTGCATCACGTTTTCGAGACTTGTTGAGTGCATCCCACTCATTTCCACACTGCACCATTTTACGATAGAAGAAAGTGGTACCAATGTAGAAATCTCGGGCGGGAGGAGGAAGTCCGAATGACGATCCCATGAAAATCTCTGAAGCACTGTCTTGCTTGAGTACCGTGAAATTGAGAGCGGCAACATATATGTTGATCAACTCATCATTGGCCAACCCGCCTCGCAAGAAACGTCGGAGATCAAGCGGAGTGATTGTCTCACGGGCAAAGGTTAATGAGTCATTGTTGTCTTCTAGATCTTGGATTTGGTTCTCAATCTGCCAGAAAGCAAGGTGAATAAGAGGGGCAAGAATAGATTGTGTTTTATGTACCACAGCAGTTGCGGCTTCAAGAGTGAGCGCATACTTTGCAAGAAACAAGGTGTCCATCTCCGCGACCGGACCATTTGAGGGTGTATGCGGGTGATTCAACTGCAAAGGATGAGTTGGAGCAGCATAAACACTCGAGTACTCACTGTTCTGGAAGGGGCGGATGCCTTGGATGCATTGGCTGTGGATATGTTCTGTGCTCCGAGCAGAGCTTCCTGCTGCGAACTGGCTGCATCTGGATTGAAGCGGTGGAATCCAGGTCGGCCTGGGCGCAATCTGAATTCCACTGAAATTAGAAACCCACTGACGAACTTATAAGAAAAGGCTAACACAATAAGGGCTTTTCCGATCTTGATAGGAGATCTCCCAATGCCGCAAAAAATTGTTGACAGGCATCACATCTAAGCCAAGCTCTTCGATTCGCCATGAGGTTAAGACGGCCTTCCAATGGTTCTTGATGCCATGGATATGAATGTTCTCGAGAGTGGCTAGACTGCTATCCTCAATCGGAACTTCGAAGACCAGCATGAAAGCCAAAGTGATCATCCAAAACCCACAGGAATCGCTGTCGTGCTGTATGTCAAGCTCATATACTAAGTAGGTCCGATTCCGCTGCAGTGCAGGCTACCGAATGAAGGTGAACGGTCAGAGCTAGTTAGTCAGAGGGGATTACGTACCACTTGCGTTGGGTCTGTCCGGCAAGAAAAATCGAGTAAGAAGACGTATATCCTGAATGTCTGGGAGGTGCTGATGCGTTTCAAGAGGCTCATAACACTCGCAGACAAGGTCCGTCTTGATAAAGCATTGAAAAGTAGCCAATGGTTGCGGCCTGGATCGTGATGAAATACCAGTAAACGTGTGACCGTCATCTCCTGGCTATGGAGCCAGGCTTTTTTCAGAACACTCTCGTCATCAGGGAACGCGGGCTAAAAGCATGGATGTAAATGAGATAGTCCACAAATGGAGAGAGGAGAGATTGCATACCGCGCCACTAGGAAGGATTGGTTTATCATCTGATGCCGCCCACACAACCTGTCGCAAGAATGCTGCATCCCGAGCATAGGATGGCCCATAGACCAGAATGCCATTGCGAGCTGCTAGGCATAGCGCATTGAGAAGGTCCACTACCTCGAGGACCTCATCTGCACGGAGCCAATATAACATGCTAAGCCAACGATAGAAGTTTATATCCACAATATCTAAGTCCTCTTTTGTGGCGTGCGAAATCTGAAGATGATTAGTGCCAATATAGCTGCAAAGTGAACGGATATACCGATTGAACAGCAAATCTGACCCTGGGCGTGTCGTTGGAATGTTTGTGGAGCCAGAGGTCGGTCCCGAGGTTGGGTTTGCTGTTGCACCGGCCATTTTGGTTGGTGACATAGGAGGAGCCGTTGGAGGAAGTGCCGCAAGGAGCGAGTTGAAACCCCGCCCTGTAGGCCCCGGCTTTTGGCTGAATTTGGTGGGGGAGGATGTTCGGTTGGGGTGCAGAGGTTTTGCGCTGGCCATCCGGCCGGATGACACTAAGAGAGAAGAATTAGACTGGTTCATTAAACTTGCCACTACAATGTAAGGTCTTACATTTAGTGCCAGGGTTTTGATTACTATCAGACGTTCGAGCAACAGGAAAAGGATTCCAATTTGGATCTTCTAGATTGGCAAGAAGAGCCTCGTGGATTTCATTGACCAATTGGTCCGTTGGCATGTCGGTTTTAACCCCCTTTTTTCTAGTAGAGTTACGAGCCAGAACGGTCTTTTGGCCTTTAGCATGTGGCCCGTGCACCTTGCTCCCCTGTTCGCCTTCTGGAGAAAGCTGTGAGCAGAATATTTTGAACAAAAGGTAAAACTAACCCAGATAGTCGGCCAAGTCACCGAAGTTATAATGATGTCGAGCTGCAACAATGCACGAGCAATTCTTGCCGGTTTCTTGGTATTCAGGGCAGTTGCAGACAAAAGCACCGGTCGGCTCTCGAGCTACGGTCCAATATTTGACAAGGGGCGGGCCTGATCGTTTCGAGCACCTCTTGGCCTTGTGTACCTTTGTCTTGTCTTTGGGCATGGCAGGAGATAAGGACAAGGCGACGATCGGCAACCAATTTGAAAGATTACCGTTTTCGGAAAAGTTGAGTTGAATCAACAAAGTACGTCCATATGAAAGGTGGGTTACATCAACACCAAAAGGTCTTTGAAGTGTGGGTTGAATCAAGATTGAAAGACACTTCACTTTCGCATGTGTAACCCACGGATTATCGAAGTTGAATCAAGACCACGGAAAATCGAAACCAAGTGTTGGATCAAGACCAGAAAGTTGTACAAATTTCGGTTGATTTAGGTTACCAAGAGTAGGATTGTTTCAACAAGACAGGTCATGTAAAGTGAACAACATCCGAGTTCGAAAACCCGGGTCATATCAACAAGTGGGACGGGTAGAAATCCGACGTTGAATCAACAAGCATCAGTTAGTTACATCAAGACATTAGAAATTGAATCAAGACCGAGAATTCTGGGTCAAATCAACGACGGTCAAGGGGGGTATTGATTCAACATTCCAGGACGGCTGGATCAAGAAAAAGTGCTTGTGGTGGTCAACATCACGATGAGAGTCGGATCAACTGCGGCATTTGAAACGTTAGGTTGGATCAGGACAGGAAGGTACGCTCAGATCAACAAGTGCGGGTCGGCGGTTGGATCAACATTTGGTCTGGGGCAAAACATATTTTCGGTTCAAGTTACGGGCGCCGGGCCGCCGAGTGACCGCAGATCGTGTGGTCACAGTCACTGGCCCCTTTAAAGTTGTCCACCATGTCGCCCAGGCGCCAGGAAATCTCTGAAGATGTAGACGACATTCTTGAAGAGGTGGGATTGACGCCTGATATCCTGAAGGCGCTCCAAGTGCATCCCGAGGGGACGAAAATGGTGGCTGAGTTAGCGAATCGTATGAGGATTTCCGAGAGCTCCATGAAGCGCGCTCGGCGCGACCTGCCATCCTTCTCTCACAGCACATGGAAGCAGGTCGCAGCATACTTTAACCTGAACTCGCCCTTCCGTGCTCTTGCCTTCCACCCCATTCAGAATTTCGGGGCGTGCTTCCTTCCACCGTCGTTTCATCGCTACCACTTCGCTCGAGCTTGGTCGACTATGGATTTATACTCAGAGGAGTTACTAGAAGCACCAAGAATGAGGCTTCTTGACTCGGTAGGTCCTGGTTCCGTCTTTGCAGTGCCCTGAGCATATGTTGTCCTAGTTCCTCATTCCGATCTTTGGGCTTTTTACCGGGCGTGTCGCGGATCTGCCAGAAATGACCCTGGCCGACACCGTCTTATCGTCAGGCGGCTCTGCGGATCGTAAGGTTTGTTTTAAATGAGCGCAATATGTTTCAGTTGTTGACCTCCTTCGCAGTTGTTCGTCGTTGGGAACGTGTTATTTCTTGTCATAGAACCAGAATTGGTGAAGAACATCAGTGACAGCAACCACGCTCAGCTGTTTACTGAGCTATATTGTAGGTATTTAATTGAGTTATTGGCTTCGCACTTATACATGTACTGCAGCCGCAACAGAACTCAACGCAATGGAGGGATTCCGATCCCTGACAGTATATGGCCTCCTGACGGACATGGGGATATTTGAGTTCTATTCTTTCGACCCCATTTCCAGGACTTTCTATCGGGATCCAAAAATGTGCGTGTCTAGAAGAGGGAGGGTATGCTGTCTGATATGATCGAAGGTACGGTACAGGACTCCTCCATTTATTGCAGCCGCTCATGTCTCTTCAGTCTCGAACAAAATATTCAGCCTTGTCCTCCAGGGCTTCATTGATACCCTCAAGGTTATCTGCGATAAAATTGAAGAGAATTCTGTGGCAGGCAGCGTATGTGCATTCCAAATAAACACGATATCAAACTGAAAATACTAGCTGTCGCGTCCTGGTTCATCTCTCCTACAACGACCGCTGTTCATTCCTCGGGTATACATTCTTTACTAGCTGGCGTTGCCATACTTATGACTCTCTAAAAGTTGACGCCGACGGTAAAAGGACGAACATCGAGGCCTGGGAGCAAGCACGGGATGACGCCCTGGCCGCGCAAACGAAATTGAAGATGTTCGACAACGATCTAGAGGTGTTAGAAAGACCACAAAGGAGGGCCTGAAGCTCCTGGAAAAGAGGTAATGGTGTCTTTGGGTCCAATTTGGTATCTGACAGTGGCCATATTGTAGCGTGGGCTCCATTCAACGGATGTCCGAGATCACGTCTTTTCATGATTTACCGTCGGAGGCTCAGATGCAAACGATGGCCCAACAAGCCGTTGTCGATTGGCACTCTGCCAAACGTGCGGGCACTGGCATCGCGCGGTTATACACGACACGAGTGAATTTCTTGAATGGAAACCAAGAGGCCAGTCGTAAAAGTAGAGTAGAATAGAGTGACTATAGTAGAAAGGTTTAAACTCGCGAGGGCCTTCTCGAGGGTAGCTTTGGGACCGTGCCATCTGCACCGAGCACGTCAAATGAGCATCGTGAGTAATAGGTGCCCAGGTTGAGGAATTGAGAGTTGTCGTTGGGTCTCTCTGGACATGCGCAGCTCGGCGAGGTTTATACCAGGGCGATTTGAAGAAATAGACACCCGAGGGAGGCACGGCGAGGGACATGAAATCAAGCTTCGATCCAATACCTCGGTGCTGTCCACGGTCTGAGGAACGGCGCACGGCCCTGGGATCCGTTCAAGCTCTTGGAATAGCGCTCGGAACGGTAGTTCTTTGCGCCGAGGTCGGAAGACCAACGAGTAAGACAGGATCGGGGTCATTATGCTCCTCAGATTGGGGTTACTACGGCCATATTAGGAGTGCAAAGGGCGAGAAGGCAGGGCCCGCCATCGAAGAAGCAGTTAGACCAGATTGGGACGTTGAAGGGACTTTGTTTGGCACTTGGCGGAGTTTCAATCACAACGAGCACCACCACCGCCGTCGTCGACAATGTCGCGACAAGCGCAGGCAGACGTCGAGGAGGACACCATCAGCGGCGGGGACGAGGTTATGGAAGAGCCGGAAGAGCAAGAAGACGGCTATAGTACGTGTCTTCTCCCAATTCACCCACCTCGTGTTCGACCCTCTCGCTCGCATCTGACGTCCCATTAGCCTCGTCCACCCCGACCTCCACCCTCACATGGATCAGTTGGTTCTGCTCCCTGCCCGGGCACGAGTATTTCTGCGAGGTCACCGAGGACTTCATCGAGGACGACTTCAATCTCACCGGCCTCAACTCGATGGTGCCGTTCTGGAAGGAGGCGATGGAAATGGTGTTGGATGTCGAGCCAGGTGCGCCCCTCTCGCGCGCATTTCCCCCGCGCACACCGCTCATGCTACGCGTCCAGACGAAGACGCCGCAAAAATACCAGACGTGTCGATCGTGGAGTCGTCGGCAGAGATGCTCTACGGCCTCGTGCATCAACGCTACATTCTCGGACGCGCCGGCCAGCAGGCGATGGTGCGTGCAGCCCTTTTTGCGCTCACGCGCGGGCTCTTACAGGCTATATGCAGGTCGACAAATACGAGAGCGGAATATTCGGCTCCTGTCCACGCGTCTATTGTGTCGGATGCAACGTGGTGCCCTGCGGGCGGTCTGACCTCCCCGGTATCGACACCGTCAAGCTCTTTTGCCCCAACTGCAACGACATATACGTACCTCCGAGCAGTAGGTTCCAGGGAGTCGACGGCAAGTCGTGTTCCTTGTGGCACTCGCATGCACCGCTGACGGCGCTGGTACAGGTGCATTCTTTGGCACGACTTTTGCGCATCTCTTTTTCCAGAACTACCGCGAATCGGCGCCCGCGCCCTTCTGGAAGGCGCCGGCGGGTGCCTCGGCCTCTCCGCGCAGCTCGTCCGCCTCGACCAGCCGGAGCTCGCCCTTTGTGAACCCCAACCCATACGGTGGACAAAAACGCGCGGCAGGGTACGTGTACGTGCCGCGGATATACGGCTTCAAGGTCAGCGAGCGCGCCAAGTGCGGGCCCCGAATGCAGTGGCTGCGACTTCGGCCGGAGACGCCTGCGCAGCTAGATCTGGTGGACTGGCGGGGCCGCTGGATCGACGAGGATGAGTATGAAGACGACGAGGATGAGCAGGACAGACGGATGGAGGACTTTGATCCAGTATGTATCGAGGCTCGATGGCTGGAACTGGTTACTGACGTTACCCAGGACGCTGCAGACGACGACGACGATGATGATGAGGAGGAAGACGACGACGAGGAGGGAGGTGCGCCTCCGGGGCAGCCGCAGCAACACGGACAGCGACACGCTGACAGTATACCCCCTGCGCGATCCGTGCACGCTGTGCGGACGCTGCCGACTGCGCCACGGCAGGACGCGCCCGTGGCTATTATATCGCTGCCGGACACGACTGGGGGCAAAGTGAAGATGGTGCGACAGTGGAGTGCGCGACCACCGGCGCTGACCGGGACGGCATAGTGACTTTGTAGTTTCTTTTTTGGTTCTGTTTTTATAATACTCGCATAGATTGGTTCTTGAATGCCACAATCGGATTGATAAGATACGGAATGTGTGGGCGTGTTAGACGGTGTGTGGGGCTGTTGATCTGGAGGCGGCAACTCGTGTGAAACTAGCTAGTTCTCTTCCACTTCAAGACACCGACACCGACGACATGGCCCGCACCAGTATGTGCCGCCGCGCGCCCGTTCTGCGGCCCTCGCTGACCCTGATGCAGACCTCCGCTACGGCCCCAACCACGGGCACCCCACCACGCCCATCCCCAAAACTGTCCGCCCCAGCCAGCTCAAAGGTGCGTCTAGTCTCACAGATTTGCTCCCGGTGCGCGACCAACGGTCCTCGCAGGTGTCCAGTCGACCAAGACCAAGTTCGTGCGGTCTGTGATCCGTGAGGTTGCTGGCTTTTCGGCGTACGAGCGGCGGGTAATGGAGCTGCTGAGAAACTCCAAAGTGCGTCGCGTCTTGTGCGCCTCGGCCCTTTTGATTTATTGTTCTTTCTCGTGCAGGACAAAAAGGCGCGCAAGCTGACGAAAAAGCGGGTGCGTGCGATCGACTTTACATTTCTTTTTACATAGGCTAAGATAATTTTCTATTTCAGCTCGGGACGCTGCTGCGCTCGAAGCGCAAGCTGGAGGAGCTGTCGAGTGTGATCCAGGAGAGCAGACGGGCAGCGCACTAGATGGGGCCAGTATGAGACTATGCCTGTACACCACCATGCAATTATGTCGTTGCGCCATGTCTTTTGGGTTTCTGCATGTCCGAGTTGACCCGCCTCGATTTTACCCGTCTCGTCAGCTTCGTTTGACTGTTGGCGGGCGGTGATCCGTGAAAATACAGCTCGCTTGATGAGAAGCCGCTATCCGTCGTGTGCGGCAGATGCTCAGTCATGATGCTGACTCACCTCTTGGACCCTCTTTGCGCGGCCTGCGCTCGCCGGGGGTGGGCTATGGCGATAGTGGTCGTCGGGTTGCGTCCGCCTAGCTGAGCAGACTGTGCAGAATTATTTTGGAGGATTTTAGGCGTGGAATGGGACTCTGGGCAGCTTAGTGACAGTCCGATCGGAAAGTCAGCCGTTGGATTGAAATATATATTCTCCCGTGCGGCTTCCTTTTCTTCGTTCCTCCATGTCCCTCCCCGACGCCCCGTCCAGAGCGCTCCCAACCAAGCCGCTCTCCGTCTGCACCCGCCGCGTCCCCTCCACCCCCGAGGCGCCCCCGTCCCCCATGTTCTACATCATGGCCTCCCGCCTCTTGGAGTGGACCCACCTCAATACCCACCCGCGACCACCCCCACTCGACGACCACTCTGTTCTCCCCCTCTCCGCCGTGGCAGCTTCTTTTCCTCGCCACGTCCAAAAACCGCCCCCATCCCAATCACATCACCGTTTCCCATCGGTAGGTCGCCTCGTATCACCCCAACATCCCGTTGTTCACCTGTCTGCAGGCCCATGTCCCAATTCTCTTCGTTATGCTTCTCCTTCCGCTGTCGACAGCGCTGGTCTTTTTCAGTCTTACCACTCTCCCGATAACCATGTCTTGGCCGCGTACTCTCCCAGACCTCGCACAGCTGGGCCGCGAACTCCACGGCTATTCCCAGAGCGGCCCAGCCCAAACGGCCCATGTCGTCGGCGTCCTCGCCATAACCGCGATATGGAAACACGCCTGGTCAATACCCGGGAGCGTCGTCTGGGTACTCCACTTCCGCTCCCTATCTGTTCCGCTTGCTAATCGTCACCTAGAATGTCCTCGCAGGCGCCTTGTTTTCGCCCGCATTTGCAACTGTCCTATTGACGGCGCTGACGACAATTGGCTCCGCATGTGCCACCCTCCTAGCAATGCCCCTCGGCCCCCTCATTACGCGTTTCTTCCCTCGTGCCCTCGACCTCACGCGTCATGCCCTCGAGGGTGACTCCGATGAGAAAGGCTCGCCGCCCGCCGCGGAGGGAGAGACCGTCAAACCCCGCTCGTCTGCCTGGGTCCGTCTCTCGGTGCTGCGCTTGATTGGCGTCGTGCCCTGGTCAGGCATCAACATCGCCTGCGGAGTCTGTGGCGTCTCCATCTGGGACTGTATGCTCGGCGCTTTCATCGGTGCACTACCCTGGACTGCGGTCACTTGTCAAGTGAGTCGACATCACACCTCGGCCATTTTCCAGCTGTTGACAACCTCGCTTCTTTTTACCAGATAGGGGACATTCTCCAAACGGTTGCCTCCCACCCGTCGCCCACACCCCAGACCGTCTCGTCGCTTTTGACGTCACCCGCGATCATCATCAAGCTGGTGTGCCTGTCCTTCTTGTCGCTCGCTCCGATCCTTGGGCGCGAGCACCTCCGCGCCCTGATCGCACACGAGCCGGCCGCACCGCCGCCCGATGCCGCCGAAGAAAAGCGCGCGTCCCGATGGAGCGTCGCGTGGGTGCAGGACTGGCGCACCCGCATGGCGTCGCGGTCGCGGACGCGGTCGCGCGAGGCGAGCCAGCACGAGCTGGACGTGCTCGTAGACGAGAAGCGCGCGATCGAGGACTACCTCCCGTCATAGATCCCTCCCGACGCGCTCGGTGCCTTGTGCTTTCGTCGTTCTCGCCACGCATATATATCTATTTAATTGCCATACTCACGACTCGCACGATCCACGCCCACACCCCATACTCATCATACACGCTACGGCCACACGCACGCAGCATAGATTGTTGCGAATTCAACCATTGTAATGTACGTACTTTTTCAGGCTTTCGATGGCTTTGCAGATATCCCTATCTATCGTATCCATATATCCCCTTGAATGCATTTAATCGAGATGGAGCTTAGGAGCTAATGCGAGAGCTGGGCGGGATCGACGATCGATACTGACGTCGACTCTGACGCGTTGAAACTTTTGACTTCAAGTACCTTGACACGTGATGGCGTCTGCTCTCTCTTCTCCACAAAACTCTTCATCTACTCTGCGATAGGGCAACAAGGCCGGGTGACGATACACAACGCTTGTCGGTCGTCCGGAGCCACCAGAAGCTAGCCATCTCCTCGGCCTCGTTACCTGGTTATCTGGTTCCTCAGATATGGCATCTCCATCGACTTCCTTGGCTAAAAGCGCGACCGCCTCGTTTTTTCAGGGTCCCTCAAGTCTGAAATTCAACATTCACATTTGGCTTTTATTGTACACGTTACAACTCCTCGCGTCGCGCTCGCTCTTAATTGAACTGCTCGACGAGAACCACCTCCGAACGCTCGTGCGCGCGCTTGGCCGCTAATGAACGTGGTCAGCCCAAATCCCGGACAGCAGACGGACGCGCCTACCCTCGTGCTTGGCCTTCTGCGTGTCGAGTTCGTCAAGGCCCTGGATCCCAATCACGTTCACGCCGCGCCCCGCAGATGTGATGGATCTGACTCACCTTGGTCTCGACCATGCGGTCGATGAACGCGCCCGTGAACCCGGCGATGAGCTCCTTGGCCATCGCGTGGCTCTCGGGCTTCCCGTTGGCCTTGCAGTGCTCCTCGTACTTCTTGGCGGCCTGCGGGGGGGTCAGCGGTGGGCGCCGCGGTGCAGCGCCGCGTGCGTGCGTGCATACCTCGAAGGCGGCGGCGCCGGCGATCAGCTCGTGCGAGATCTTCGCCTTGTGCTCGGGCTCGGTGGCGAGGACCTGCGCGCGGGGGCGGTCAGCTCATCGCGGGCGCGGGCGCGGCGGGCCAGCGCAGCGGACCGACCTCGTGGTACGCCTTCTCGTCGTCGTGGTGGTGCCAGAAGGGCATGTTGTGCTGGTGAAAGAAAGGTAAGGGGTGTGGGTGGGTGGGGGATTGAAGTGGTGGTCAAGACTAAAGACGCATCGGGCTGCTGGCCCCTTTAAATACGTCGGCGCGGTGGCAGTGGCGGCATGTTTTGGTCGGATCTGTCTTCCGTCCCGTCCATCTCATATCTAATGAGCAACGGTGAGTAACCTGCGGTGACCGGGTTACTACGCAGCGCTCTCCGATCTCGGCGAGAAATATGGCCCGCAAGTTGCAACTCCGCAGCCCGCTCGTTGTGCGTGTACTCGCGGACCCGAATCCCTGGAGACAAGAGCGCGATAATCGATGGAATTCGCTCGGAAAGGCAATTCATGAACTGGGCCGTGCCGCGAATGTATCGGGGAAAATGGGCCGCCGCTCCCTTCGTTAATCAACTGCTCTGCAGCTCACAGCGAGATCATCTCGCAGCTATTGTATATCGTAACCAACATGCTGTGCGTTGCCGTGATAATGAATGACCCCTTGTCAATGTCCACCGCCGCGGGTAATGCGCCTTTTCGTTCCGAAACCAGTCCATCTATGGACAGCAGTGATCGTGAATAGCTTAGGAATACATGCAACAGCAATCAAAAAAGAAATAAGCCATTAGTGGCAGTCTAGTAACTAGTTTACACCCCAAGTCTGTTGCAATGTCAAAAAAAAAATTGGTCAAATCAATCAGCGGGCCGCACCGTCGTTTGCTATGCTCATAAACCACATAAGATATCGACACCGCCGGAACCACCTGTCGCGCGAGTCAGAAACGGCTGCTTGAATGGAAAGAAAAGAGATCCGCGCGCCTTCGCCAAAGTGGGGAACAGGCCCCGATAGAATCCCCGCCACCCGTCGCGCTCCCAGGTCTTGCCCGCGACGTCCCACACGCCGGTGTATTTCTGCGGGTGGCCCGAGGAGCCAGACGCCTGCAGCCGCGTGCGGACCAGGTTGAGCGGGTACACGCTCGTCGCGCCCACGCTGCCCGAGATGCTGCCGAACGCGAGCAGCGCGAGCACCCCGGGCTCATCCTTGCCCGTTGACCGGAGATACGCCAGCTTCAGCGCCTCGAAGGTGCTCATGTCGATCGCGGAATATCTGCGCCCGTGCGTTAGTCATCAGAGTCACTGACACGATAAAAGCATACGGAAAGACCCCAACGAGCCCGATCTGGATGAGGGAATGAGTATAGTTGACGACTGGTGAAGCCAAGAAGCTTACTGTCAACCCCCGATAATATGCACGAACCCCACCTAGAGCCCACAAATTACGGGCTGCAATGAGGATTTTGGGTTGGATTTGTTTCTGTGGGATGCCTGAGTTTGGGCATGTAACGCCAAATAGGAGGGAATACCTTGAGCAAGCCCACCCCTCCCTTGGCTGAATACGATTGTCAAGGGTAACCCGGAGGTAAAGATTACGGTAGTCACCGAGGTCGGCCTGCCTTGGTTGTCCGGCATTGCTCATCATTTGCGTCTAGATTTTTCAGGGTAAACGCGCAGACACGGACCAGCGGGATTAGCGACGATACCTTGAGCGTTTCGATGGGATAGATACCTAGTAAAGTGATCAGCGACATTCACAGTGAGCAGACCGCGGCATTACTCAGTTGACTGCTGATCCCTCCAATACCACCGGACAAAAATCGGCTGACGCCACTGATGTCTCGCGAATCGTCCACGTTGTCCCAGTATCGGGCGAACGCACGTTTCTAAGCATATAATGAGTTGCGATTCCGCGAATGAAACGAGGGGAAATCACCGAGGACTCATATGCAAAGAATTTGATTGCTAGTGGGCTGTGAGTAGTCCGGAAAGAGGATAAAGACGCGCCACCGACCGGATTCAGGAAATATCTTGGCCACAGAAAGCCCGTTTCCTGTCCAGAACGCAAGGACTCCGCCCTCGCTGTATATGCGAACACACGCGCTGGCAATGATTTTCGCACCACCAATACTTGGCTTGGGAGTTACAGGGGCCCCTCCAAGGTCTGGAGGACGCGTAATCAGGAAAATCTTGAGGCGATCGAATGGTGCTGTGCACGTCCGACTAACTAGAAAGATGAATTAACGTAACCAAATCTAGAACAGCGAACACTCACCGGCCCCGGCGATACCACCAGCCAGTAAGAATTTCATGGCGGTGTGCCCTTCAAGGAATCCATGATGGTCCTCTTCGTCGTCCGAAAGTTCCTCAGAGTGCCCCTCGTCTAGTTCATGTGCGTCCTGGGCGTCGGAAGGCTCTAGTTTCAGCTTGACGGAAGGTTCTGCCTTCAGCGTGATCGTCGGCCGATCTTCGGCGCTCAAGCTAACATCGCCTGTTGCGCGCAAGTGAATTATTGCGCCACAAGCAGGCCAGAGAGTACACGTACCTTCCATTGTAACACGAGTCGCTCCCCGCGCGTCCTCTCCCAGGTACTTTCTCATCTCATAATATCGATAGATTTCAGCCGCGGAAGCTTTCTGCGGCAGGAGGAGGAGGAAGTCGCGGAATTCAGCAAAGCTAACGGAATGCGAATGCGGTGACGCGGTCAGGAAGGTCATGAACTCTCCCAGCTTGGCCGTGGAAAGCGTGATTCCTGAAAATCATTCCGCGTTACAAAGACACGGAGAATTGTTTTCTTTGCCGACGCACCGACTTTGGTCAAGGCCAAACTGAGTTCCTGCGCCTCCAAACGCCCATTGCCATCCAAATCAAGCTCATCGTGGAAAATTTGCCAAAGCTCTTCCGGACCATGAGAAATGTAATCATTAGAGAAGGAGCAAACGTACCCGTCTCCTTCGCCTCGGCGTATTCCCTGAACTCTTTCCATGGGATTCTGCCCATGGGCGATGTTGAAGAGCTATGCCCGCCGCACTTTCGAAGCAGCTCCTTGTCGTACATGGTTATCAGCCGCTGGGCGGCTTCTGGCGTAAGCCCCGCATCATCCACCGCAGCGTCCGCGGACGTTTGGCGGCGTCATGATGCAGTACGGGGAGTTGTTTCCATAATGCCTTGAGCCGCGCTTTCCGATTATCTCTGCCTTCCTCCTCTCTAAACTCAGAGAGTGTGCGTGGGGGCCGCCGGGGAAGGGTGTCCGATCGCAACTTTGGAATGAAGGGCCGATCCTCCGCGCCGGAATCACTGGCCTCGAAGATTTCTCGTCCCGTCTGTGGTGTATCTTTGTCCTGCTCGCCCATTACGCGTCAAATGGTTGACGCTTCGCAGTGGAAAGGGTTTGGCGGTGAGCCCTCCTTTTACAGGAGCATTTGTGCAGAATACACCGATGGTGGAGCGGATTCCAAGTTGGGTCACTTGTGACGGTTTGCTTGCTTTGAATTCTTCACTCCGACTAGCTGGTGCCGAAAGAAACCTGGCGATAGCTCTCCCTCTGCGCTCTAGGGACCACTAGATTGACGACTAGCTCAGGTTGTTCTTTTCTGTTGCGCTTGCTTCAGCGCCGCTCAACAAAGCTGGTGTTGCAATTCTGCCAATCTAGAAAAAGACTAGTACTAGCGACTCCTGCAATAGCTACTGAATGCTCTCTGGTCGACTCTGCGTATCAGTACTGTGCCCTTGGTGCCGCGGGTTTTACAACAATGTTCGCTGGTATTTTTAACACAAAACCGGGCCGTACTCCTTGACGCCTTCAGCCTGTTGACAATCATGACTCCCAGCGCCTTGATTTCCCCCACCACATCGGCTGGCCGGTTTCTCCAGCGTTCGGTTCGATTGACGGTTGTGCGAACTGCCATTCCGTGTCTGGTAAAGATATAGACGACGCGTTCCTCGAATAAGACTCTACCGTCCCGATAGACCATGCGTACATCCCTTCTGATCTACGGCTGGGGAGCTCCACATGCGTGAATCCTCGATCTAGCGAAGCCTGCGTGTGCGTGTTGAATCATTACTCGTACCCGACGGCAAGCAAAAAACAAAAAACCTCGGACACGTTTTGAGATTCTTCATCAAGGCGAGGCCGCTTGTGCCCCCGAGGAGGTGTTGGGGGGCGGTACATCTTAAATATCTAGTCAAATCTTTCGGCATGGGATTACTGTGGCCACATACCCGATGTTTTGCCACTCGGGCTGTGCCAAAATAGACGGGGGACGCGAATCGAGGCAATTCGTGGGCGGCTTGGAAATTTCGGAGTGGTTTTGTCACGGGCTCAAAGAGCCTACGATCAACATCTCCATCTTGGGGCGAGCGAAAATCCTCGGGCGCCAACGCGGAGCGGGGGGGTAACAGATAGTGTTGTCGCCATGCGCCCGCGCTATAGCATCATGCCAGTGTTCCGGAAGCTTTTTAAGGTTTTAAAGGCCTGCTGCCACCCTAAATCAAGTGGAAATACCGGCGGAATTTCCTCTTGCTGAGGACCTGCGCCCAGCGCTCGAAGGGATGGGGATGAGGGGGAAGGAGGGGGAGAGGGGATAAAAGGAGGGACTGGCTTTCTGTAGCTCATTCCCCGGTGCATGGCGGGACGAGAAAGGTAGAGTAAATGAGAGAAAGCGGCCGAATATAAAGTCGTGGCGTTGCCAAAGCACCAAAGAGCTCTTTGTTCAGGATGGAACAAAGGAAAGAAAGCAAATTTTGAAACGCAGGGAATTCAAGTCGCATCGCAAAGGCCGGTTTAAATGTAGATGGCACATGCCGAGGATGCATTGATTTAATTTGAGTAAGCGCCGGTAGGATAGAAGTTGAACAAGCATTCGCCAGTCGGCATTTGAACAGCTTTGGGTAAATAACCTCTGGAGGAAGAAACGAGGAAGAGGGCCACGTCGATGCCAGACCTCTCATGGGTTTCGCGAGTAGCTTGGCGGAATACGGATTTGGCTGGAAACAAGCCGATGGAAGTAGGAAGCTGGATTCAGCCGTGGCTGTGCACTGGAACCCTCTTTCTGAAACCAACGTCCTGCCGGCCACTTCGTGTTCTACCGGTGTTCGTACCGCTCTCTGCCTACCGCACCCCGCATGGTATCACTACTCAATCTTCAATCTTTGGCGCTCATGCCCTTACGGACCGTCGTCACTGCCACTGTGCGAGTCGAGCAAGCGTCGAGCAAGGTCGAGAGTACGCCTGTCTACTTGATCTTGGACCTTGGCTTTCGCGAGATGGTCAAGTCGGCCCTCAACTTTCCTCCGCCCATGCATTTCCGACGCGACTCGGGCCGTTTGGCGCAAGTTGAAGGATCCCACCTTTCGCCTGGCCGGGCCGAGTCGCGTCACGTCAATTAGGTAAGCTACACGATCACATGTCTGAATAAATCCTCAAATCCACGAGTCATTAAGTATATCAGTCCATCTACAACCTCGAGGATCGAATCCGTTGAAATCTCTCTCTGTTATCGATTTGGAGACGACAAGTTTCCTATTTTGCCCTTTGCATGTTTTTAACTTTCTCAGATCGATTTAGAAAAAGATACGCGCCCTCTGCATCTGCTCCGAGGCTCTCGGGGCGCCCCAATTCCGCCGCATTCCGCCGCCCAAGCAGAATCTCGGATTCCAGAATGGCCTTGTCGAGTCGAGTGAGCTAACACGCGTCTTCCGCTGAAACTGGCATACAGATTTAATTGGAACATCTCATTTCATCTCCGGGTCCCACACGATTTGCGCCACATCACCCAAAACATTCCGCCTTTTTTCAGAGCTTGCTCCGCTTCACTGCTCTTCACTCCTGAAGTGGACTTGGTCTGCAGCCTTGAATAAATTTGCCATATGGGGTTACCACGAGTCGTACGTAACTGAACCTTATTTCGTTGCTTCTATCTTGCTTCAGTCCAAGTCAAAAATTGAAATCCCGACTATAAAAGGCGTCCATGCTCGAGCGGCAAACCAACCCACTCTTGCTCTCGATTGCACTTTCCTCCCACCAGTTTCCAAATTTTCCAGCGAAACCTTCAGAAACAACCATGCCTCCTCGTCCTGCTCAAGGTAAGTACTCACCTGATCGTCTTACCCAATTCGCTAACTTGCTGCTTCAGGTCAGTTCGCGCTCGTTATTCTTGCTTTAACCTTTCTCATTCCACGATCTCGTCATGCATACAGCCGGCGCTCGGGTTGTTCCTTGTTGAGATTCATCGTTCCCATTTTAACTGCTTGCTTAGGTTGGTCTTCCTACTTCCGGAGAACACATCACCACTGTATGTCTTTTGCGTTCCGTTCAGACACTCGATATTGACTGGGTATATTTCTAGGTCGGCGTCAAGCGTCCCGACTTTGGCAGTGGTATGTTTCCTTTCCATCCCTTTCCATGCCGAGTTCCCTTGATATTGACTTCATCTCAGGCGGTCAACCCGTTCCCATCTACGTCAACTCGTTCGTGACGACCGTCCCGTCCTCCATCATCCACCACTACGATGGTGGGCTTCTTGCCTTGCCTCTCCTCGCCTGAACGAAACTTATGTTGCTTTAGTCGTCATCTCTCCGTCCGAGAAGACTCTGCCGGCCCGCATGACGATGGACCTCATTCGTCGTCTGCAATTCGACATTGCCCCGCAGATGTACGAGCCAACCACGTATCCTTGATCATTTGCTTACTTGCCTTCAGCTTCACCCCTCGTTGCGTGTATGACGGCGCAAGAACATCTTCAGCATCCGCGAGCTCCCCTTCGACACTGGCAGCCAAGAATTCGACGTCACCCTGGCCGATGCAACGTCCACCAGCAGCGGAAAGGGCCCCAAAGTCTAAAGATCAAGCTCACGCATGTCGCTGAGATCAACCCCGAGTAACCACCCTCCCATCTGACGATTCGTGCACTTCTAATGGAGCCTCAGGGTCTTGAAACGCTTCATTGAGGGTGACCAGTCCCACGACAACACCGTCCTCACCGCCATCACGGTTCGTCGCGTCCCGCGTTTAACCTTTATCTCTGCTGACCCAGTTTCCTAGGCTCTTAACGTCGTGATTCGTATGGAGGAAAGTCACGAACCACCCCGTCTATTTCTTCCGTCTGACCCCATTAACAGCCAACCATGAACTATCCCTTTAATGTTCGCTCCTTCTTCACCAACCGCGAGACAAAGGACATTGGCGCGGGCTTGGAGCTTTGGGTCAGTTTAACGCTCTTCATTTCGTTCTCAAATCACTGACTTTTTCCCTTCAGCGCGGATACTTCCAATCGATCCGTCCCGCGATGGGCAAGATGCTCATCAACGTCGACATCTCGACCGGGACCATGTACAAGCACGGCCCGCTTCTTCGCCTTTGCCTCGAGTACATCGGCAAGAACGACCCCAACGCCATGTCGCCCAAGCGCGGTTTCCCGGATCGCGAGCGCCTCCGCCTCCAGCGCTTCATCAGCGGCATCCGCGTTCTCACCACCCACGCTGGTCCGACTGGCGAAGTGCAGACGCCCCGCGTCATCAAAAAGCTCAGCACTGCCGGCGCCGGCTCCCTGACGTTCCAAATGCGCGAGGGACAGACCATGACGGTTGCCGATTATTTCCAGAACACGCAGAACAAGCCACTCCAGTTCCCGGATGTGATTTGCTGCGAAGTCGGCTCTGGAGCTTTGATTCCCTTGGGTACGCCTTCATGTTTGTTTTTGGGAACCTGCCGCTGACCACTCCTAGAGCTTTGCACCGTTCCTCCTGGCCAAGTGAGTTTCTTCCCCGCTCATTGTGATTTTATTCTGACGTCCATTGCAGTTGATGAGGAAGCAAGTGCCCCCCGAGAAGACAAGGATGTGTACGTCTGCGCTCGACTGATACGACCGTCGACTCACCTTCGCACTCAGCCTCGACTTTGCGACCAAGAAGCCCGCCGACCGTCTCCGCAGCATCGTCAATGGCCTTGGTGTAGGTTCAATTTCTAGATGCTCCTCAATTCCTTTCTCATTCGTGAACAGGTCCTCGCGTACGGCCAATCCGAATACGTCCGCCAGTTCGGGATGACGGTCGACCACACCGCCGGCCCTCTGAAGGTCCAGGCCAGAGTCTTGAAGCCACCGATGCTTAAGTATGGTGTTGGTTCCCGCCAGCTGACTATTGTTGGTCTTTTGTTCTCTGCATTTATTGCGGTTGCTTATGTGCCATTCCTAGACTCCTCGCGATGGTGCATGGAACATGGTCGACAAGCGCTTCTTCAAGCCGGTCAGCATCGAACGCTGGGTCGTCATCATCTACGAGCAGCAGGTGTGTTCAACCATCCTCTTTCTTGAATTCTCGTCTAAAATATCCCACAGCGTCGTTTCAACGAGGGCGCGGCGCAGGACATGATCAACGGCTTGGTCAACAGCTGCCGGGACGTTGGTATGTTACTTCTTGCCCTCTTCCGTCACTGGAACTCACACTGTCGCAGGCATCAAGCTCGCACCGACCCCCTTCATATTCTGGGAGAATGGCCAGGGCAGAATCGCCGACCAGCTCAGAGCGGCCGGCGCCGCCTGCGCCAAACAAATGAAGGCCGGCCCCAATCTCATGGTGGTTATCCTTCCCGAGGTGAGTATGTTATCTCTGAAGAGATATGCATACTTATGCTACGACAAGGGCGGTAACGATATCTACACGTCCGTCAAGCAGTACGTGCCTCCCTTTTCGTCCCTTATACTTGCCCTCATTCTTCCGCCCTCAGCTTCGGTGATATCACGATGGGTGTCGCCACCCAGTGCCTAAAGTCGAGCAAATGCTTCCGCGCCAAACCGCAATATTATGCGAATGTTTGCCTGAAGTGAGGCTTTTTGCCTTGTGTATCCTGTCGTTTGCTTATCCTTCTGCGTCAGGATTAACGTTAAGCTTGGTGGCATCAACACCATCCCCGACCCTTCGTCCGTCTCTGTCTTGACCGACCAACATAATCCCACCATTGTCATGGGCGGTCTGTCTTTTCTTCTACCTTTTCCTGTGCTCATAACTGACTTGTATTCCTTCAGCCGATGTAATCCATCCCGCCCCGGGCTCTGATGGTCGCCCTTCGTTCACCGCCCTCGTCGCCAACGTCGACTCGGACACTGCCAAGTACATCGCTGCGAGCCGCGTCCAAACTTCTCGTCAAGAAATGATTGAGGAGTTAGAGTCCATGAGTCACCACGTCCTCTCGATGTACATGAAGTATCGCGAGATGGCGGAGAAGAAGGCGGCCGGCAACACTGCCCCGAAGCGCATCATCTTCTATCGTGGTGGGTTCGACTAGACATTTTCCATCATCTTGCCCCTCACGCTACTCTCAGATGGTGTCTCCGAGGGACAGTTCAAGCAGGTTTTGGAGCAAGGTGAGCGGCAACTTGTCCTTCCTCTTTGGTGCTTAATGATCATGCCACAGAACTGCCGCTGATCAAGAGTATGTCTTGGCCATTTCCTGTTTGCATTGCTTCTCATCGTATCCGCAGAGGCCTGCGCGTCGCTCAACATCAACCCCAAGATCACCATCCTCGTTGTCGGGAAGGTCTGTCTTCGCCACTACCATCCCATATAGTTCACTGACTCCCACTGGATAGCGCCACCACGTCAGATTCTTCCCCCAGTCGGAGCGCGACGCAGACCGCAGCGGCAACTGCAGGGCGGGCACCGTCGTCGACAGGGAAGTCTCTCACCCCACCGAGTTTGACTTTTATCTCCAGTCGCACGGAGGGTTGCTGGGCACGAGCCGTCCCGCGCATTACTCAGTCCTGTATGATGTGAGCCTTTTTGTTGTCCTCGTCGTATTCTCGAGCTAGAAACGCTGCCCAGGAAAACAACTTCAGTGCCGACGCGTTGCAGTCCTTGTCCTTCGCCTTGTGCCATGTGTATGCCCGCTCCACGCGCTCGGTGTCGATCCCGGCCCCCGTCTACTGTGAGTCGCCCATGTGTACTGTTTTTTCCGCCACTAACTCTTCCGCTCTTTAGATGCCGACATCGTCTGCTCGAGGGCCAAGAACCACTACGACCCTCAGGGTACGGTCGACTTTTCCGACTCGGCGACTCAGATCGACGACGCGCAGGCCAGCAGCTCACTCGAGGCGTTCAGACGCGGCTTCAAGCCCCTTCACCAGTCGCAGTCCACGCTGATGTATTTTAGCTAAAGATTTATTATTTCATATCTAGGTAGAAGAATGTACTTGTTTTTATGGCATTTGAGTCCTAGGGACGAGGAAATCCGACCTGTGGGATCTGAGTCTTATACCAACATATCAGTGTCATTCTGCGGTATAACGATGAATATCTTCGCCTAGCGGTCAGCGATGCAGCGGAAATCGACATAAGCGCACTGCGATCGATTCCTCCCCGCCTATGACGTCACGCGACCGTGACTTGCCTGCGACTACTTCAGCTCGGCCCACTTGCGCGCCATCTTCTTACGCTTCGCCCAGAATATGTCTATGAACGTCCCCCTTCCCGATTTTCTTCTCGTTGCCGTCAGGATTCCTCTTGTCGCTGTTGGGCTTCCTCTCGGCCTGGGGCTTCTGTCAGGGTATCCTACTGCCAACGTAGTCCGCAGCGACTGGTACAAGGTATGCTCCGGCTGAAATTGCTTGAACAAAGCTAACGAGTTAGAATAGAACTTACGCACTCCCCCCGGCCGCCCACCGCGCCAGGTATTTCCTATTGTCTGGCCGATACTCTACATCTGTAAGCGGTGTTTATTTCTGGTTAACAAACCTGCACGAAAGTGACCCGATCTTGAGCCATGGGATACGCTTCCCATCTTACAGTGAAGGCCCTCGACAGCGCTCTTTCTCCCTCAGTCCGGTGAGTAATTTTGCCTCGCTTCAACTCACGTCTAATGCATTCAATTCCAGATCCGACTGTATGCTCGCCCTCTCCTTGTACTACACTCAACTGGCACTAAATCTCCTTTGGACACCGTTGTTTTTTGGTGCCAAGAAAGTGGGCCGTTACAACCTTTATTTATACCACCCACAGAACTCCTTCAGACTGGAACTGCGCTAATCGACAGTGGGCTTATGGCGGCAGCTACGTTCTATATGACTGTAAAAGAATATCCTCCCATTCATTGCGTGCCTTTGTTCACACCGACTTTAGAAATTGATCGCCCCGCACTCTCCTGGAGCAGCTTACCTACTCTTGCCGTATTGCGCGTGGCTTTCGTTCGCGACATATCTCAACGGAGGAATCTGGTGGTTGAACGGTGGACCGCGAGCGTCTGCCAAACAAGAGTAGTTGGAATTCGGCGGTGCGCGTTGTCGCTTCTGCAAAAAACTTTGGTGGGCTCCGTCACAAATCTTCCGAGTGGGCTTCGGATTTGAACGGAGAGTATACGCATTGACAGAGGGTGAACAGCTTGATGTGGTTAGAGCCGGACCAATATATACGACGAACGGGATTTTTTTTAAAAAAAAACAAGTCAACGTTCAACGTTGAGCTTCCTCCGGCTCGGGCGGCACGCAAGTCAAGGTCTGCGCCCGTGAATCAATCTACATTGATATAATGACCTGCAAGTTAAGATACTCCCGCGAGTACCGCTGGAGAAAGAAAGAAAGAAAAAACATCCGAGTCTAAGTACTTGGTGAAACGCGAGAGCTCTAGATATCTATCCATGGATTATGAATCCACTCGCCGTAAGTTATAGGCTGCACGTCTGGCGCTTTCATGACCACTCAATTGAGTGCAGACCGTTATTGAAACAGACGTTCGAGGTAACGCGGAAACCTCGAGGACCGCAGCAGTATTGAAAGCGACTTTTATTTAGGACAACACGAGAAACACTCATTTCGTGACGCTCGAACAACCCAAGAGGTTCTGTTGGGTGGGCCCGGGGATCGCCCACGCGTGGACAGCTCGTCGCTGGATGTTGGAACTGACCCAGAGTTTCAAGTAGCTGCTATAGTCCGCAAGCTGTAAAGTTCGACCTCCTAGCCAGATAATAGCGAGTTCTCTCCAGTCGAGACACTTCTGGCAGACGATTAATCCAGTGCCTGACGAGACGTGTTGGTCCAGATGAAAGAGCAGAGAGCTTCCCATCAGATGGCTCGGCCGTCGCACTTTCCTCATTTGGCTTGGGCTCTTGTCGTGCACCGGCAAGCCGCCATATGCTTAAGCTTGAACCACCGTACAAGGACGATGCTGGGAACCGTCTGCCCGTCCTCCTCGACATTGCCCCAGATGGCACACGCGCTTACGAGCCAGAAGTAGATCCACAAAAATCCCTCGCAGAGCGTCTGCGCCGCGTCTTTGCTGAGCGCGGCGTCGACTTTTTCGAGCGCAACAACGGCCACATCGCCGCCCTCGCTGCCGCCGACGAAGAGCAAGACAGTGCACCCGATGCAGAGCCCACCTCCGACGCAGCGGCGGGCCCCATGACCCCAGACGACCTCTACAAGATGCGCGTCGAGGTGCTGCCCCAGCTGTTGTGAGTACATCGCGGTGCAGCCTCTTCGCGATTGCCGACGCGTCCTGTAGCACCGCTCTCGGAGAAATGACCCACGCGAAGGAGCTCCTGACGGTGCTGCTGTCCTCTGCCCCGCCGCTCGCGTCAGCGTCGACCATCTCCGCGACTACGGTTACGAAGCCTCCGCCCATTGTGTCTGTGCAGGCGTTCAACGCCCAGCTAACCATCGGGGGGAAAGACGAGGCCCTGCGCAAGGCCGCATCCGTCTTCCGCTCCGCCGCAGAGAGTATGGAGCGCGGCAGGATACGCGGCGAACGCTACTGGGTCGACGCCCTCAAAATCCGGAGAGCCAACTGGGGTCTCATCCCGGCCCCGCTACCGTTTGGTTCTGCCACAGGCAAGGGCGCAGACAAGACCTCCAAGGACTTTCTCATCTCATATGGCCTGGAAGAATGTAACACGACGCCCTACTTTGGGTGCATGCGCTCTAACCATTCCTTTCAGCCTCCCCAATCTTCCGGCGACGCGCTGTGGGCCGCATGCCGACGTACGAGAGTCCGTCGGAACCTCTCGTATTCCCGTACCGCCAAAACATGCGCCTCTTTATTTCGGTTAGCAAGGTCAGCGACGCCGGCAAGCAGGTACAGTCCCAAAACACCATGCCAGCCGCGGATGTCTCCTCCTTGGACGGCGCCCTGCGCGCCGCCCAGCAGGAGATCGTTGAGCAAGAGATATTCTCCCTCCTCGTGAAAGAAGCCGGCAGCCTCCCCACCGCCTCTGCCCGCGTGTCCGAACGCCTGATTGTCATCGGCGCGGCACAGGCCGTGGAACTCAAATTCGAACTCGTACGCGTGCACCTCCTCCCCGCGCCGTCCTCGCTGACGGTACACAGCTCGATGCAGATTCACTCCCCGCCGAGGCGCCTGCGGTCTCGCACGCCAAGTGCGACTTTATCTACTACGCGCTGCAGGCGCTCCTGCTCCGCATGCACGGCTACGTCAAGCGCCAGCGCCTGGGCACCGCAGGCATCTTCCGCGTCCCCGGCGCCGCCGAGGCCTCCCAGCCGCCGCTCCTCCTGCGCCCGGTCATCGACCTCCTGCAATACGAGGTCTTTTGCGGGCGCATCAAGGCGGAAATCCACGCCATGCTCGGCGCGCTGACCGCCGTCGGCATCCCGTCGACGCTGCGCTTCGAGCCTATCGGGGGCACGGGCTTCGGGCTGGTCGACCTCATCGACAAGAACGACGACAAGGCCATTGGCGGCGAGGCCGTGCTGCGCATTGACAATCGGTGTGTGCGGCTTGACTGTATTCTGCGCGGTGACTGACTCGCGTAGGCATACCGTGCGGTTGACCTTCCGGTCGCCGTCGTCGCTCACGGCTCACCTCTCGCAGGCGACGCTCACTATATCCTCCATTACGCAGCTGCGGCAGCTGCTTGGGGACGAGGTCGAGCGGTGTCTGCTGCAGAGGATTTGCGAAGTGGGCAGCGAGCTGTGCGAGGAGGTCGGCGGGACTTGGTTCATCGACCTGAGCCGTTGTGTGGGGCGCTGGGAGGGATGTGTGCTGTACGTCTTCGCGTTTTGGTCTGTTCCTCGTACTGACCTCGCACGCTAGGAACTTTCGTATATTTGTCAAAGACTCTGCGATCCACTGCGCCGCCTTTCGCCTGGGGAAAAGCGGGTTGAAGCAAGGCGACGCGCTCACGTATTCTACTCAACTCAATGTACCATTACTAGCCTGGGCAGAGGGGACGATCCGAACGGCGTTGATGGAGCCATGATAAAGCATGATTTTAAACATGTACCATAATCCGAGAACACGCATAGATACGAAAAGACACGCTCTACTCGTCGTCCTCGTCCTCCGCAGGGGCGTCGCCGCCGGCCTTGAACTTTTCGATCTTGGCGGCGATGTTTTCTTTCCGTTGGGCGTGGGTGAGCTTCTTGGACATGTATTTTGTGCTCTCCGACTTCCAGTCCTTCGACTTGTCGGTGGGCTTGAAGGAGGGGTCTTCCCGGATGGCGGCGTGGCCGGCGATGTAGATGTCCTCCATGTCCTCGGAGCCGACGCCGTCCGCCAGGTAGGTCGCGAACTGCTTCTTGAACCTGGGGCGAGAAAGCATGAGCGGTGTAAGGGGGAAAGCGTTGGCGGCAGGCGACTGACCGCTCGTCATCCTCCTCCTCGAGACTCTCCATGTACTCGGCGACGTGTCCACCGAAGATGTACTTCTTGAGGACCTCCGAGTCGAGCTCCTTGCTCTCTGGGTCGTATCCGGGGAAGCGCTTGTCAGAGTGGGGGATGAAGATGCCGCCGTCGCTGGCGCCCTTCATTGCGCCAAAGACACGCGAACCGGTCGACGTGCGGCGCAGCCCGACGTCGAGGAAGGCCTTGAACGGGCGGGGTGCGTCCTCCTCGTCGAGGACCTCGGTCATGGTGAGGGTACCATCTGCCTCGGTCACACCCTCGTACTTGTCTGCGAGACCGAGCTTGGTGAGGGCACGGCGGGCGCAGAGCAGACCCGTTGCGTATGCTGCACGCGACGAATGAGTTACACGGACGTCGCGAGGGGCGAGATGGACGCACCGGCAGCCCAGTTGGTGAGACCGTGCTTGATGCCGTAGCGCGGCAGCTCCCGGGAGTGTGCGGAGACGAGGACAAAGTCGCCCTGCAGCCGTGCGTACGCAATCTGGCAGATGATGTCCTTGTTGGTGAAGCGGACAACCAGACGGTATTTCGGCGCGTTGCTGCGCGGAGGGGGGGTTACAGGGCGCGCGGAGAGGGGGCAGCCACGTACTACTTGTTCTTGGCCTGAGTTACCAGGCGCTTGCGGGCATAGTCTGCGGATTCGGGGTCAGCAACAAGTAGAGCTGGACCAGACGAGCGGACGGACAGTCGGTCTTTCCCTCTCGGCGTCTGCGGTACTTGACCTGGAACCGGGAGTAGTAGGCGTCGGACTTGAGCTTTTTGACGAAGGGCATCTGGGACACGGGTGAGTACATCCACAAGTCAGAGCGCGCATCCACCGCAAGCAGTCCACACGCTGCACCGCGAGCGCGGTTCCATGGACTAGACGCGTCTGCGGGGCGGCTCAGAGGGACGTGGCGGGGGCTCTCACCTTGGGGGCCGGGAGGAGGAGGAGAGGGAAAATGAAAAAAATTGACAGATGTGAAAAATCGTGCGGCAATCACCGAAGTTGTTTACGGGACTCGACTTTGCCGAGTCGACTCATCCATGGACGTCCAAGACAATCCGTACTACCAGAACTACCAAGGCCCCGTATATCCCGCCGCGTCCTCGTCGCACAATGCGCCAGTCCCCGCAAATGCCTACGAGTATGACGTCGGCATCCTCGCCCAGCAGAGCGTCTATGTCCCCGGCGCAATGATAGACAAGCGCGGCGGCTCCGGCGGCAAGCTCGCAAAGGGCGGCAAGCGCACAACCGTCCTGCGCAAGGGCGGAGGCAAGGTCTGGGAGGACCAGACGCTCCTCGAGTGGAACCCTTGTCCGTCGTCTCTCTGTGCCCTGGGCTGTCCGCTGACTCGCATCCGCAGCCTGGTTCCGCCTGTTCGTCGGCGATCTCAGCAACGACGTCTCCGACGACGTCCTCTCCAACGCCTTCAACAAGTACGCCTCCTTCCAGAAGGCCCGCGTCATCCGCGACCGCCTCAGCCAGAAGGTGCGCTGCCCTCTTGTTCCGCGCTCGTCGTTCGCTCACCATCAATGCAGGCTAAGTACGGCTTCATCGCCTTCTCTGACCCGGAGGACTTTCTCAAGGCCTGGCGCGAGATGGACGGTACGTCTTCGTGTCTCCCTCACAACGAGCACTCGCTCACGCCCCTCCAGGCAAATACGTCGGCAACCGGCCCATCAAGCTCAAGAAGGCCGACGACACCGCGATCCGCCCCGTCGAGATCGGCCATAGAAAGGCCAAGCAGCTTGAGAAAGACCTGAAGAAGAACAGGCACAAGCCCTACTAAATGTTTGTTAGGTCTTGGCTTCATGTTCCGAAGCGGGCTTGCTCCCTCTCCTTAGTATGTTTGTGTTTCTCGTCACATTGGCCGTGAGCTCATCTGTATCGAATATAATCTTTTCCAATTACCGCAAGGCGCGTTCGTCAAAGTTGAGGATCCGCGATTATCATATTGCAAGGTCTGTCTGAAATATAGTGCTCCAATGTGTGATTAAATACGAAAGACCAGTTGAGAAAGTGGTAAGCATTCCCGACGGTCCTGGACTACTCTTCGTCGCCGTTGGAAGTGCCAGATCGTAGCTATCTCACCTATCTTGTCCGAGCTTCCTTATGGTCTTGACTCCAAGTCGTTCGGTGTCGTCTTGGTGATCCACTTTACACTTACGAGGCGCAGACTGAGCATGTCACCTACCTTTAGTGCGCGGCGACGGCGAGCAAGGAATATTACATTGACAATGTTAAAACATGGCATGAATATCATTAGCACCTCTGAGTTCGTCGCGTCCGGATAGAGTTGAGAGTATTTGGTGTGCTAGGCAAGGTCCTTGGAAGTGTGTGTCGCTGAGGGGCCTCGTTAGAATAAATCAGTCCAATAAGGTAGAACAACACACATTCATTGGAAAGGGGCATGAACTGGAGCAGGAGCAGAGCGTCCGTGATTTGACACATCCTATCTCGGGATCGTGCAGGATGACATCTAGGGGGAGAACAGGCAGCTTGAGCGCGCATTGGTGGTTTGCGCGCGCCTCGGGGAAGTTCATGATATAACACGGGGCTTTGCCGTTGAATAGGTCGGCTCCGGGGCACAGACATCACTGAGAACATGGCGAAATCGGATCCGAAGCGCAGACGACCGTGATCAATGCCACAATCATGGAGAGTTTCAAAGGTACGGCCGACGAGGATCCTACAGGGACGCATGGGCTACCTTTGAGCGAAGGGAAAAGAACAGAACACACCTGTTAGCCTAGGTATTCATGCTGGTACGCCTCAATTCATTCCAGGGAATTCCGCACCACTGCGTGAGGCTGAACAGGACCTTCCCAGCCCAACCGCCCGTGTCCATGATCCACATCGCGTAGTGGCCGAGGCGGGCGAGATGCGTCGAGTGGAATTTCGCGTCCTCCAAGAGCCTATTGAAGACTTGGAATGGACCAGAGTGGATGTTGGAAGTGAGGTGTTCTGCATTGAGGAGCATTCGAAGACAAAACTGCTTGGACGTGTCGACCGTTTTGCCTTACGCGCGAAGCACCTCGGTGTCATCTTCGTCGCCAAAACCCCACGTTCCTGCTTCCTCTAGATCGATTTCCTGGGATCATATATCGCCTGGGCGGTTTATGAAGAGGGATCGGGCTCGAGGAACATAAAGGCAGTTGGTGTCGGCCGGGATGGGTTCGAACAGTTGTTGGTGGTTAGATATCTGCCACTTTCTAGGCGAATATTTGTACGGGCGTCCTTCAAAACGAACTTGAAACGCGGTGGTCATGAAAGTGGCGGGGACACGAAACGACGCGTCGACGTCGCGATTATAAATAGAGAATCTACATGAAAGAAGGAGCCAAAAAGGTTTGTTGTGGCCGGTTTTCAAGTTCAACAACCCACCCGCGTTTATCCAGCAAAGAAACAGACTTAGATACGACAAGCGCGCATATACGTGCAGGCTCATCCCGAACATCCACCTGCACAGCCATGGACATTGACAAGCTCTTCAAAGTCTGTTATTTCTGTGCAACTTCAGAAGCAATCTGACTGCCTTTCAGGTCCCCAAACTGCCGGCGGGTAAACGGAAGCTCCCCGACAATCCCTCGTTGGACCTTCTCAAGAAAATCAAAATGGACACAGAGGCGCCCCCCGTCCCGAGTTCTTCCAACGGTCCAGCGAAAGGCAAGCGCGCAGTAACGATGGAAGAGGTCGACGAGGACGAGGACATGGACCGCGACTTTGCACCGGGCGGCGACGCGGGTTATTTCGCGGAGGAGGACGACGAGGGCCGGTTCTTCGGCGGCGGGCTGACCTCGGAGCAGAAAGAGATTCTGAACATCTTCGACAACGCCGGCGGCGAGGGAAACCAAGACGACGTGCGTCCCGTATTGCGCTGGGCGGGCAATCTAATGTGTTGACTAAATCCAGAACAGCCGGACGCGTTGTCCATTACCAGCATTCGCCGGATGCTGCTGCGCTTCGAGCGCGCGGTGAACAAGAACCAGGACCACCGGTCCAAGTATCCTGGTGATCCCACCAAGTGCGTCGTACTCTATCCCCGCGGATTTGTCTCATCGTTCCTCAGATTCATCGACTCTGAAGCGGACCTCGACAGCGCGATCAAGGCACTGCTCCCGCTCGCCCAGGCGCCTGTGTTAGCGTATCCGGAACTCGTGCGGTCTGGAACCATCACTCTACTCATTGGCCTGCTTAGCCACGAGAACGCCGATATTGTGATCGACGTTGTGGAGGTGATACACGAACTCACAGATGAGGATGTTGGGAATGAGGATGAGGACGAAGACGAGGAGCGGACCTCGGAAGAGGCGCTCAAGATCCTTATTGAGGGACTGGTCCGTACATTTCCAGTGTCTAGATTTTGGCCTCACTAAGATTTCGCAGCTGGAAAACTCTATTCTGGAGCTGCTCGTGGACAACCTCACGCGTCTAAACGAAGTAGAGGAATCTGACCGGCAAGGGGTCTTTCACATTTTAGGTATGTTCCTTACCGCTCAATGACAATCCCATTCCGACAATAGCCAGGCATATTTGAGAACATCTTGGGATTTAATCCTCAATTATCTACACAACTTGTTTCCAAGACGAGCATCTTGCCGTGGCTGCTCACTCGTATCCAGTTCAAGACGCACGACGAAAACCGCGGCTACGCGGCAGAGCTGCTGTCTATCCTGCTGCAAAACAACCAACCAAATCGACTCGAGTTGGGAAAGAAGGACGGCGTGGAAACGTTCCTGAAAGTTCTCTCGGTAGGTCCGTCATATGCTCTTCGGATCCCCAAACTAAAAGAAGCAGCAATACCGGCGGCGAGATCCCGTCGATGCAGACGAAACGGAGTTCATGGAGAACGTCTTTGACTCGCTCTGTTCCGCCCTCAGCGAAGCCTCAATCAAGACCCTGTTCCTGACGGCAGAAGGCCCCGACCTCATGGTCCTGATAATGAAGTCCGTTGCTGTTTACTGCAGGTTATGCACGCGTTGACCTTAGTCTCAGAGAAAAACTCCAGTCGCGCTCCCGGGCCATAAAAACACTCGACTACGCCATGTCAGGGACTTCGGGGACTGCGTCCTGTGAGGCGTTTGTGGAAGCCCTGGGCCTCAAGACCCTGTTCTCGGCGTTCATGGGCAAAGTACCTATCGTCTTGCATTCTGTCTATGTTCTCTGAAACTTCTGAATTTAGACCTCAAAGAAGCAAAAATCGAACGCCCCTCCACCAGCCTCGGAGGACACGTCGCATATTCTCGGCATCCTGTCTTCCCTCTTTTCTAACATTCCGTCCGAATCCCCCGCCCGCACCCGACTGTTGACCAAATTCGTAGAAGGAAACTACGAGAAAGTCGACAAGCTGCTCGAGATTCGGGACAATGCTACGAATCGTTTGAAATTGGCAGACTCTGAAATAGAGGCCGAGAAAAAGGTTCGTCTGGTCGGGAAACTATTCTCACCACACTGATCGCGGTTTCACCAGGCTCTCATCTCCGACGGCGAGGAGATCACGTCGGAAGAGGAGGACACGTGGTACCTCAGACGGCTCGAGAGCGGGTTGTTCACTCTACAAACGGTGGATTATATTTTGGCGTGGGTTGCAATGGAGGACGACGGGGTGGGTACCTTCACTTCCCATCGGCAGAGCGGCTGGCTGAGTGAACTTCTATTTTAGATCCGAGCCCATCTACTGCAAATGCTCGACCGCAAAAGCTTATCTATGCAGGACATCATACAGACTCTGAGGATGTTCTACGATAACGTAGACGACGAGCCCGAGCCTCCGCCTGAAGCAGCAGCGGGGTCAGACGACCGGGCACCGTCGCAGAAGGAGATCTTGGCTGGCCTCATCGCAGCCCTGGACCCCGCTACTCTAAATGACAATGTATAGCGTGTACCGCATACAACCCCATGCGATTCAACCTGCCAGGGACGCCGCAGTTGCCAGAACCATGTCCAAAGCCCCCTTGGTTTTTAGTAGTTCCTTTTGAAAACGGATTTCGGCGGAGACTTTCTTGCGGAGCCGGAGGAAGAGAGAGTCGATTAGGGGCGATTGGCCCAATACGGGTGTGTACATTTCTGAAAGGTGGTTAAGATCTGGACGAGTGCAATGAGTGGAAAGATGGAGGGTACTGACCGATGACCATTCCTGCAACGTCGCAAACCATTTCGCCGAATCGAGGATCTGTGATATATTTGACGAGCAGTCGAAGGACAGGCTCCAAGAGGACATCGTCCCGACCGGCGAGTGCTATTCGGAGGCCATCGCGATGTATGAGTTCTTGAATTAAAGAAAAGGTTGTGGTCGGCGGAACTTGCTGTGATACAGTTAGTCGAAATCGCGTTATATAATGTGAGACCTGACGCGCCTTCCGGAGGACCGAGTCCAGGGCGGCAGAGTATTTGAAGCTCTTCAACAGCCTATCGTAGTCTTTTAATCTCTTCACCCGCCGGCTTTCGACCCGGAACTCGTCGACGTCCCCGACGGCTTTGGATTTGGATTTTTGTTTGAGGGAACCTTGGCCGAGGGTGGGGAAGGAGGCGCCGAGGAACGATTCAAATGCCCCAGAGCGAAGGGCAGCGGTAGAGAAGGCGGGATCGCCCGCCGTTTCTGATGCTTTCGGTTGTCTTCGCCGTATAGAGAGCGTGCCGTCGGACATCCCGGCGGCGATGTGAGTCTCGTCCGGCTATAGTACATTAATCAGTGACAACTCAAGACTTGGAGGAGGGTCTTTTACGGATATTGCGAGGCAGAGAATGGGGGCAGGGTATCGCATGGTGTGCACGACTTTATATGTGCTCACGTCGTAAACCTTCACCATCTGGTCCAAGCCGCCCGTCAAGAGTCGGCTGGCATTTCCATTGAATGCCAGCGACGTGACGGTTTTTTGGTGATTCGACAGCGCCCGGGTACAGCGCCCGCCCGCCACGATATCCCATACGCGGAGAATGGGGCCGGCAGAGGAGATTGCGACGGTGCCAGAGGGGAACATGAGGACCTGTTCGACGGGCGCGTCGCCTCCACTGCCGCTGGCCCCGCCCATGACCATTTCACAGTGGCCGGAACGCGCGTCGAACAGTCTTACGGTCGAATCATACGAGCCTGTTAACACCAGGTTCGGGTTGGAGATGGAGACCTGCCCGGAACGAACGTAGTCGGAATGGGAGGTAAAGGTAGATATCGCAGTTTGAGAGGGGACGTCCCAAATTTTGGCCGTGGTGTCGTCGGAGCAGGAAAGCACCTGCGTCGGGGTGAGTGCAGAAAATTTGGCCACATGCACGGGCTGCTTGTGAGAATCCAAGGTTCGCAGAATGGCGCGGGAGTTGATATCGAACACCTGCACAAGTCCGCTGTCGTCTCCGGCCACAACGAGTTTCCCGTCGGCGCGAATGCTACCGCTGCGGGCAACATCCTTAAAGCGCGAGATGGTTTTTGTTATTTTCTGGGTGCGCGGGGCGTATATCTGGACGCGAGTCGCGGCGGTGACTGCAAATCTGTGGGGTTTGCACGGGGAGAAATGGACTGCGGTGACGGGCGCATATTCCTTTACGAATACGGGGTGCTTGAACTGGCGCCAGTAGCGGGATTCTGGGGAATGTTTCGAGGTGCGGGGATGGGCCTTCACGACCACAGGCTGGAAGGCGGCCATGGAGGACTCGGTGAAAAAATGGGCATCACATGATCCTGTTTTTATCGATCGCGCCTCTTCTCCATTCCCATCTTCCCACTTCTCCCTTTCTGTATCTACAATGTGCGTTCAGAGCTACGTTTTCGTTCACAGCTGCCAACTTTTCCTTCAGGTTGCTTTACGAGGATATTCTGACCGGAGATGAGATGTTCTCCGATGCCTTCCCGGTGTAAGGCCCACCTCGCCTCTCTTGTCCCCGCCGTTCATCCGCGCTTTCAGCAAGGTCGTCGATGATATCGTCTTCGAGGTCGACTGCTCTATGATGACCGTCAAGGCCGGCGCCGATGTCGACATTGGTCCGCTCATCTGCACTTTCTGAAGCGCGATCATCGTTGCTCATGATGCCTAGGTGCCAACCCGTCCAGCGAGGAACAGGAAGAGGCGCTGGAGGAGGGCGCGACCCAGGTCAACAACGTGGTCCACTCCTTCCGGCTCCAGAGTACCCAGTTCGACAAGAAGTCCTTCCTGGGATACCTCAAGGTGGGCATGCATCGGATATGCTGCGCCCCAGCGTCTCACATCGCTATCTAGGGCTACATGAAGGCGGTCAAGGGAAAGCTTGAGCCCGGGCGGGTCGAGGCATTTGAGAAGGGCGCGGCTGCCTTTGCCAAAAAAATCGTCGCCAACTTCAAGGACTACGAATTCGTCAGTAGACTTGGCATCCGCTTCTTTCGATCCTAACCTTTCGACAGTACACTGGCGAGACCATGAACCCCGATGGCATGGTGGCTCTCCTCAACTATCGCGTACGTTGCCCCGATGTTACTCTGCACCTGGCTTACCACCGACGCACAGGAGGACGGTGTTACCCGTGAGTTGTTCAATCCCCGCGTTTTTCAGCCCGCTGATACTATTTTTGCAGCCTACTTTACGTTCTGGAAGGATGGGCTGAAGGAGATCAAGCTGTAAATGTGTTAATTAGTTTTTTCAACTTTTCTGTACATCGTGTTGTTGTCCAGTGTTTTTATCACAAACGCGTCGATGAGCCACGCGCTGGAATCTCTTGTAACTGCCCTGGTCCCCACGTCGCGAGAAGACGATGCCCTCAGAACTGAGCTTGTCGCTCATTGCAATGAAATCCTCAATAGGTACACATGAACACGTTCCGTATGTCGCGTTTGAGCCTAATAGCACTGAATCAGCCACATTGGACACAACCATGAACCAGATCTCGGCCACCTCTCCGACCTGGTGAAGAGGCAATGTGCGTCCACAACAGCCAAATCCTGTCGATTCACCTACAGAACCATCTAGTGCTACAATCATCTCCAACAGGAGCAGCATCGCTCAAATTCACAAACCTTCTCTCGCGGCTTCTTGATCAGGTTCAGCAATCGATTTCTACGCGTCCGTCCGCAGCTCACATTCGGTACAGCCAGTCTTGTCGCGAAAACACGCGTCAATCCTCTTTCTGCAATCCTTAGCATCCTCCTCCTCCCGACCCGCAACGGGCTTTCTGCCTACTCTTGCGCCTCCTCCACCCACTCGAATTGCCTCCAGTCCCAGCCCAGTGGACGCCCCCGTGTCGCGGCTCCCCCGGGGAAAATCAAAGGCAGATATATTGCGCGAATATCGGTCGAAAACCGGTAAACGAGACGGTACCGAGTTCGAGTGGCGGTTGACCCACATCTTTAGGACGGCCACATCTCCCGGAACATCTTCTCTTGCGCGATACGCTTTACCTGCTGCAGGGAATCTCCGGCAAGTATGTCCGCTTCTCGATACAGGACGATCCAGAAGTAGAGAATAAACTTGTATTCATGGATGATTCGGTTCGTCCAAGCCCACGTTCTCTTTTCCCCAAAATCTTATTTTCCCCCAGAAATATGTCGTCTCGGCCCCGACCAAAGCCCTGATTCATAGGTTATCTGAAGTGGGGTATCTGTATACCCGCGTAGAGACGTTTGTTAGGGAACGAGAGGGCGCCTCGGGTGTGGGGATGATCGAGCAAAGCCTGTGCCACCATTTACAGGCGCAGCTCACAGAGTACTACCGGCTCATCGCCATCCTTGAATCCCAAATGTCGGCTTCCTCCAATCGACCTCCTAACGACAGCGGTGCGGACCTCAGAGAAGAAGAGACGGGGCTAACGCTGCGGCGACTGGATGTGTGGATTAACGAATGGCGGTTGCGGATGCGGATGATGAGCGTGTGCGTCGAGGGCGCGCGAGGTACCGTCTTTCCCTCGAGTCTTCTTCTTCTGCTTCATTTTTTCTATAGACGCACAGGGGGGTGCACTCGTAAACCTGATCCATGGGTATACCGACAATGGCGACCCCTTCGTTCGGAAGTTTACGGACCAACTTCTGGAAGAGGCATGTCCGTACCCATCTTTTTCGTACTATACTTACTCTCGTAGGTCTCCAAACCTTTCTTCGCGACCCTCCACAAGTGGCTCTTCTCGGGGGAACTCTACGACCCATTCTCCGAGTTCTTCGTCGCGATGGACCCGGCGTTGGCGCATATGCAATACGTCCATCCGTCTTCATTAGCAGGGGGGATTGGCCCGCTTGCGGGCGATGGCGGCTTTGGGGGTCTTGGCGGGGACAGCGATGACATCTCGGTCGAGCGCGACGGTGGTCTCAAACTATGGGAGGCAAAATATCAATTTCAGGAGGACATGCTGCCTATGTTTGTGGGAGAAGCGTTTGGAAAGAAGGTGCTGTCCTTGCCAGAAAGTGGGCTTTACTAACAACTCGCCAGATTTTCTCGACCGGCAAGAGCTTGAATTTCATTCGGTACAGCTGCCACGACAGTGATTGGGTTGTTACTCGGGAAAAAATGAGCAATACCGGTGGAAGTAAGTTGCATGCGCGTTAAGACAAATTATTGTCGCGTTAATGCTATATAGGCTTGAAATACAGCGACATTGCCGGTTTGGAACGATCCATCGACACGGCGTACCAAATCGCAAGTCATCGGTTGTTCGAAGTGTTCATCGACAAATTCAAGCTACTCGACCATCTTCTTGCTCTGAAGCACTACCTCATGTTGGGCCATGGCGACTTTGCCGACCAACTTATGGAGGCTCTTGGGTACGCAGATTAAGTAAGTGGGAACAGACATTTGTTGACCATCGATTTGCAGACCCAGCCTGACGCGACCCGCAAATGCGCTGTTCCGGCACAACCTGACGGCCACTCTGGAGACCGCCATCCGATCCTCGAACGCTCAAAATGATCCGCCAGACGTGCTCCGCCGCCTCGATGCGCGGATGCTGGAATATTCCATGGTGAGATTGGGTGGGACGTATTTACCTTGGAATACAAGGTCGACGCGCCGATCGACACCGTCCTCGACCCGGACTCGATGGTCAAGTACCTCAAGCTTTTCAACCATTTATGGCAAATGAAGCGTATCGAGGGAACGCTAAACGTTGGCTGGATGCGAATCACCGGCGGCGCCCGGACCTTTCTGCGCGTCCCAGGTAACTTCACACTCGTTTTCAAAGCGTTTTCGGATTGACTGAGGCGTCGCAGAGCTTGAACCCCAGTGGCATCAAATTCGCATTGTCATGGCCGAGATGATCCATTTCATGCGGCAGATGCAGGCGTACTGCCAGCTGGAAGTGATCGAGTGTTCCTGGAAGATTCTGCTCGACTTTTTGAACAAGAAGGAGGGCGACCTGGATGCGTTGATAGAGGCGCACCGGTCTTATTTAGACCGTATGGTGAAGAAAGTGCTCCTCCTCAGTCCGAAATCCGGGAAACAAGTAGGGTCTTTTCGACTAGCGCGCGGACCATATTTTACACATTATTATCAGGAGAACATACTCAACCAGGTGAAGGAGGTCTTCTCCACCATTCTCATGTTCCGTGAAGCAACGGTGAGTCGTCAAAACCTCGACAAGAGGAAAACCTCGAAAAGAGGAAAACAACATCTGACCAAGCAATAGGACAATTTTTACAACTACTGTCTCTCCGAATCGGCAAGACGAGATGCCAAACTCGACGCCGAGCGAGTTGCGTATATCTATCCCCTTACTTTTTTATTCTGACGTTCGGCTGAATCAAGGGCGTATATTCCGGGACAGAACAAGCACCCGACGCCGACGCGCTACCGCGCTTGGTCCAGCAAGTCAAAGAATATGGCAGCTTGTTCTCTGAGCGCGGACAGACGATTGTCCATCAGTTGCAAACACACCCCGATTTGGATTGTCGATTCCTTGGTATTAGACTGTCGTTCTCCGATTTCTATCGGAAGAAGACGTAGCTACGAGATACAAGCACAAGCCCCGGATTATATGCAGTTGGTGTACTACTTTACAGCTCATCGTGTTCCTCGTGGACGTGAGACTGCGCGTCCTCGTGGTCGGTGACAACCTCGGGCTCGTGGACTTCGGGGAACTCGAGCGAGTTGACGGCGTGCTCCTCGATGAAGGAGACCAGGCTCTCGTATGATCGGTCGCCCTCGTAGTCGATGAACTCCGGGTGCCGGCCTTCTTGAATTTAATAGTGGGGAAGCCGGAGATGGTGAAGGGCACAGATTCGGGAAGGTCGTTCTCCTGGGCTTCCATTTTGACGCTGGAGAAAGAAAATCAGTTGGGTTGATAAGCAGACCAGGAGCCGTAATGCGTACATGGTGAGGGTCTTCTTGAGGGGCGCGTAGTGGTCTCCAAGGTTGTCCCAGATGGGCTTGAGACGCTTGCAGTGTCCACACCTATGAAAGCATTTAATGGCAGGTTACAAAGCCGAAGAGCGGACGTACCAGGAAGCATAGAACTCGATGAAGACGTCCTTCGAGTCGTCGAAGACAACGGCGTCAAACTCCTTTCCGACGAGGTTGTAGACGTTCTCGTCCTGGACTTCGGGGACGGGCTGACTCTTCAGCTGGGGACGGAGCTCGCCGTCAAGGTACCCCTTGACCCACGCCTCGATGCCAACAGCCTCGACCTCCTTCGCCTGGTCGTAGGGGAACTTGAGCTGCTTAACCATATCCTGGATGACGAAGCTGGGCCACTTGGGCTCGGCGAGGTTGAGGGCCTTGGCGTGGTCGCCGAATTTAATAGCGTCGATCCAGACAAAGTTCATCTTGGACTTGTATTTCGACGCAACGCCCTTGATCTGCTCGATATCCGCCTCCTTGGTCGAGCTGGTGGGGTCGAGGAAGAGGTATGCGAGGGGTTTCGGGCTCTGCGCGTAAGTCGCGTAGTTTTCGCTGCTGACTTCGGCCATGGTGGGCACGGACAGCTCCTTGATCCAATCTTCAAGGTCGGCAGCTGAGGCGTCGAGGATGGGCATGGGATACACCATGCGGGGCTCGTCGAAGTTGCGGTACACAACAACAGCCGGCACGTCGACGTTGGCCTTGGCGGCGGCCTCCTTGTCGGTCGATAAACCGAACAGGAAATCGTCGCGGTGTTTTTCGGCGGTAGCACTGAACGCGGGAGCGGGGGCATCAGTGGCCGACGCCACGAATGCGACGACGACGAGGTTGTCAGCGTGCTGGAATTCGTCGAGCTTGGCAGCGGTAACGTCAGAAACCGCGGGGAGGGATTGTCTGAGAATCAAGGATGAGCATCGCTGGGAGCAGGATTGCACAGCGGCTCACTTGGTCATGTACTGGATGATGCCGTCCGCCTTACGGGGCCCAGTGTAGTCGGCAGGTGTGCCGTTGCGGTACACCTTCAAAGTGCTATAGAACGGGCTCGCATCAATGGATAACGCGCAGAAAATCCATGCTCACGGGTATCCCTGGATACCGTTGGACTGGCAAAGGTCTGCCTGGTCGACGCAGTCCACTTTGGCGAGCTTGATGTTCTTGTCTTTGAGTGCGGTGGCAGCCTCCTCATAGTGGGGAGCCAACGCTTTGCAGTGGCCGCACCTGCGTTACTGTAAGCATCCAAAGGCGAACGGCAAGGGTTGGAATTACCATGGCGCGAAGAACTCGACTAAAATAAGCGGTTCCGCCTGAATTGAAGGAAAGGTGGTAGCGGTAAGGTCAATTACGTCGGAGGCCTCGTCGGCCAAGACGAGGGAGGCAAATGCAAGGATGGATGGCGCAAGGACCGTCGACAAACGCATGATGGTGAAAAGGGAAGATGTGCTGGCAGGAGGAAATCTAGCCGATTTAAATACCGGACATATGCATACGTGTTCGGTCGCGCACCGCCACGACTTCGGGCTTATTCTTCGCCCCTTCGGCGAAATGATGATTATTAAGTGACTTGTTAATTGTACATGAAACTAGTAGCTACAGCGTTTCGAGGTCGAAATCGCTTCCCCGGCTGCGCCCACTTGGATACTGACGCACCCCTCCTTCAAATGGTCGCGGAGGCGGAAAGTCAGTGACCGGGAATGTGTGTGGCCCGGCATTGGGAGGTGGTGAAGGGACTGCGAAATGCGCATTATCAGGCCGCTAAGATAGGATGAGAGTACATACTTTTGCGACGGGGAGGCGCGGGTCGGGGATTAATTCCGTTGGTAGAAGGCTGGCTCCCAGCCGAAATAGTTCTCTGGCGCACCGGCGGAGGCGGAGCAAGACTCGCGCGGCCAGGAGCCGGAGGAGGGTTCGGACGAGGCGCGACGGGTTCCGCTTCTGAAAGCGCACGCACGCGTGCGGGAGGCGCCGGAGCACCACCAGCATTCACAGTAGATTTACGCGGCGGAGGTTGGGGAACGGCCCTACTAGTGGTAGGGGACGGCCCTGCACTCGACGGCCGTGCCGGAGGGGGCGGCGGCGGCGCGCGGCCGGGGGTCGTCGGTGGGGGAGGAACACTCCTGTTTGGCGAACCGGCAGGCAAGGTGCGGGTGGGGATCGCGGGCACAGCACGAGAAACAGCCGAAGGCGAAGCAGTGCGGGGTGGTAGAGATGGAGATGGCCGCGCAGGCGCTGCGGGGGGACTCGAACTACGCAGCGGAGGGGGGGCTCTTCGAGGCGGAGCGGGAGCACTGGTGGGCGGAGTTGGTACCGTGCGGGAAGGCAAACCGGGTGCAGGACGGTTCGGAGGGGTCGGAGCAGGCGGGGGTACAGCTCTGCTGGGTACAGAGGGCGGAGGGACCGCTCTGCTTGGAGGAGGAGGCGCAGCAGCAGCCGACGGAGTAGCACGGCTCGGGGGTGGGGGTGCAGCTGGTGTGGCGACCTCCCGCTTCGGAATAGACGGGGGCTTGCCAATTGTCGGTGGTCTGGCTATAACGAAAGCGTTCAAGAAAACGGAGGAATGGGATACTGAACGCCCGTACCAAGATTGTTTTGGCCAGCAGGCTTCAGCTTGGGCATCCCTCCCGCGAACAGCCCGCCTGAGCGAAATATGGCTTCAGAACACTTCTTGTTTGTGGCTCAAGAGTGCATTACCTAGCTGCGGAGGGGCGGGGCCAGACGAGAAAGAGGTCGAAGTTCCGCCGCCGCCGCCGCCTCCTCCTCCTATAGGGCCCTTGGGGGCGTCGATAATGGGTATGCTGCGGTCATTAGTTTGGGCTTTCTTGAGGCGTTTGCCAGCTTGGATCTGCGCAAGCAGTTCACTGGAGGCCATCGAGGTACTGGCCGGAGACAAACTCAGTGTGACGCCGTCTCCGTCACACGAGTAAGAAAGGGGCTCGGAGTCGGTATACACAAAAGTCCAATGCCATTCACTACGTTAAAACTAATTCAAAGTTGGGCTCTAAGAGAATGCTAAATTGAATCTGGGACTCGCTGCCGACAGCGGCGGTGGACGGGGCCCGCGGGGCGTCTGGGCCTGCCGTATACCGGCACTGGGGAGCGAAGGGAGCGGCAGCGGGGGAGGGCGATGGACAGACGACGCAGAGGATGCACGGCTTCTCGCAGGGGGGCCGTATCCAGCCGCGCGGAACTGGTTGCCATTGAAGGTGGGCCATCTGGCTGGCGTTGGAATCGAGACACTGCGTCTGTGGTCCACACTACTTTCCTGGGTGAGGGAGAGAGAGGTGCTTCGCCTCCGCTCACTCGAATATATCGACCTGGAATCGTGCAGTGGAATTGGCATGGATGCTCGCGCGGCGTTCGGGGATGCAGTGTCGGAATCATGGAGGAACGACGTCCTATACGACGTGCGTCTCGAGGGAGCGGCGGACTCGGTAGACTCTTGCACTCCCCCAAGTCTTGACAGCCTGAAGTTGGGACCTCGGATGCGAGAAGCCGGGGAGATGAGGTCAGACACGTCGTCTTCGTGGGAGCTGCTGGGCGGCGGTGGTGTCGTGATGGTGGGACGAGGGCGTGCAGACAGCGAATTTGCCTGCGCATAATCAAGGTCCAAACGTTCCGCGTATGCGGCCTGGGAAGGCACGATCATGGCGGACAATTTCCCGGCCCAGGGAGATTGGGACGTTCCGCTAGCTGGTGCATCCTGGCGACGGGCAATATCAAAGGGCCCGTCATCACTACGGGAGGCGGCACGAGCTCGTTGGCCAACTTGGACTACAGCGTTGGTTATGCTTTGCGCTGCTATTGAATCGATCGTCCGGGTGCTCCGAGCCGTGAGAGGCGGATTCCAGTCGTCGGTCTGAATTGTGGGGTCACTGAGCGCAATAGCTGAGAAGGGATGGCGTCTCGCACGAGGTGGCGGCGAGGGTGGTGGTGGAATCGACTGCGAGTGGGAAGATCTCCTCGTTGATTGCATTGTTGAGTGCCTTACCGACGGGTATGTGACATAGGACAGAGTGGATAGGCGTGGAGTCTCCACAGGACGCGGAGCCTTGTATTCAAAAGCCACTGTCGTCGGGGATGTTAGTTTGGTCAAGCTGCAAATAATATATACGAACATAGAACTGCGACGGCGCCGATACTGAAGGGGACAAATTCCGCGACAATATTTGTAAACACCGCGGACGGTACGAGGGTCAGGAGTTCGAGCTGTGCGATCCTTCAATCACGCATACCAACGAAGCTGGCAAGACTGCGTACGAGTAGAAGGGCAGCCGGCCTTAAAACCCGGATGTCACGAATGACTTCTCTCATGCTGAGTTTCGACGCGAGGAGGAGCATCACTCGAGCGATAGCATAGACCTCCAAGGAGAAATAGAGAATTGATGAAACGAGTGAGGCGGGAAGGAAGCTGTTTTGGGCATGAAATACCGCGATCCACTTATGTAATTGAAACGCACTGTTTTCTGTCGCAATATGCTACGCCAAGAGGGGTGAAAGGGCTTGAAATGGGGGGTCAAAAGCAGTTTATGTTGGCCCAAGAGGCTAACCCACGTTAATAACCCGACACTGACAGCATTGTTCAAGAATATGAACCCTAGATGATTTAGCTCCAAACGCAAAGGTACGGCAAGGGAGACCGCCCACCAATCCCAATGATAAGCCATACAATAGCAACCCAAAACTCCCATCGTGCTGAACTCGTTTTAGTTCGAAAGGTCAGAGAAAGAATATTGGTCATACCTATACCCATTTTGCGAAGGTCGAAGATGACAATGAGCGCTCCCACAAGTCGTCCAGATTGAGCGGCCATTCCACCCCAGGCAACAACGAATGCTGGAAATATATGAGATGGAACTCCACGTCATGTCCATGTCCAGCGCGTACCGCAGGTTGCATCACCGTTCAATGGGAAAGCCAGCAAGGACGCGAACTGCGCGACACTAGCAAACAAAAAGCACAATGGCAGCGCGAAGAGAGCTGTGTTAGAATAACCGTGACGAAGGTCGAGACTTGATATTCCGTTAATTCGGCTGAAATGATACATTGGCCGAGAACGCACTTGTCTTCGATGTCCAAACTTCGCAGAGACTGTTTTTCCGACACGACAGAGCGCTCAGCATCGGAAGAGGCGGAACGCCCACGAATGAAACCGAACAACCGCTGGATTAAAACAGACGAAATGATGGCGCTGAGGCTAAAATAATACGGGTAGTCGCGTGCAAGTATGATAGAAATAGCAAATACCTAGTGATGAACACCCATCCCAATGCAAAAGAAGAAACCTGACGACTGGTTCGCTGGAGTTGGAGTCTGCGCGCCCAAGGAAGGCGGAAAGGCTCACTAGTCGGGATGGACGGAGAAGCTTGTGGTGGTCTCGTCCAAACCCGCGATGGCCATTTATAAAAGAAAGAAAGCGTTCCTCAGGAACGAGGTAATTTGAAGCGCCAGCTGAGAGACCGGCTCCAGAGAAAGAGGGAAAGTACTTAGTGGTGAAGGAGGAAGCAAGTCTGAAACTACTAATTGATGGGCTCCGGTGTTTCGGTAGTCTAACTTAGGACCCCGCTTGACGACGGCAATGGACCCGCCGTTGATGGCGCTCAAACGTGAATTACCATGCCCTTGAAGCTCCTTGAAGTTAGAGTGAATACATAATGCGCAGGATACGGGGATTCAAGTTTGGGGGAATTTGTACACATATGCGGAAGTCAAGTGGAAGTATAAATGAGAATTGACGATTTAACAAGTGAAAATGTCATGGGAATCCCGCGCCTAGTTCCCAGGACACCTACTGCAATGGACAGCCTGAAAGGTGAAGAAGGTTTCGCTCAAGTTTCGCTGACTCGGCCGACTCCATCAGACTTTTGACATTCAGCTTGTGAGCTTGTACAAGGTCAAACAAGGTCAGACAAGGTCCCAAGCCTCACCAAAATGCGCGCAAGCTCACAAGCTCACAAACCTATGTCTCGATTATCACAAGGTCACTCGTTCGACCCCGTGTACTAGTGGTATAAATTTGGAATGAATTGTTCCAATCACCATGACCAGGTATGGTATGGCCATAAGAATTTGTAAGAAGCATCCTCCGATATTTCACAAGGTTTTCCCACTCTATGCTGAAATTTTCGAGAGGTTTTTTCTTCCGATTTGACCTCGTTTGACCTTGTGAGCTTGTCACAAGGTCACAAGGCCAAACAAGCTCCCAGCTGATTGTTAAATGGCTGATGTCGGAGACTTGGATATTACTCGTCACGGTGGACGCGTCAAGAACCTAACATTGATGGCTGTGACGCGTGACAGCCGGAAAGCCCACTCGCCGCTTGCTCGCTGCCACTCGCGCGGGTTTCCCGCTGGAATGGCCTCACTCGAAACAACCGGGGCGTCCTCATCCGACTTCGAGATGAGGGTCGTCAAAATTGCGGATCCCCTGGTCGATATTACCACAAAAATCCAGTTCGCCACAGAAATTCGCGAAATGCTCGACACCCCCCGCGACAGCGACTCATTTCGGGCCCTTGTCTATCTCATCCCCACTACCCTTACCCTTTTGCGTTCTGTTGCCGTCGTCCTTGACAAAAAGGCCACGGAATATTCCTTCCGACGCGTTCTTGTCGAAATAATCAACCGCCTCCCATTCCACGAGAATGTGCGTCCTCGCGTGGACGAAATATTCAACTGTATGATACACGTCCTGCGAACAGACAACGAGGAGAATGGAGTTACCTGCTGCAAGACTTTGGTCGACCTGATTCGGAATTACAGGATAACATCCGGTCAAAACATGTCCGACTTCTTTGTCCTGTTCCAACAAAGTTGTTCCAATATGACTGGCCTCGTCACAGAGGTTCTTTCAGCAACCTCGCCGCCAATTAATCAGGACGAGGTTCTGCCTTGTTTGCGTAGTTTCAAAGGGCTGGTCGAGATGGGTCAGGTTATGGCATCCTTTATGCAGATACAGCGCGCCGCCACTCCGAATGAGACGCTTGGTCCTGCGTTCGAAGTCATTGCACTCGAGTCGCCGGCCCAGAAAGCAGCGAGAGAGAATCATGAGGCCATGGGGGGTTTCTGGTCAGGAATGTCTCCAGATATCCAGAATACTATAGCGTACTCCGACTTTCTGTCGGCCCAGGCCAAGGTCACTTCGCTCGCCCTTCCGCTGATCAATACACTCACCCCATTGTAGATACTCTCTTATTTGACTTATGTTATGCGATGGGGCGTCGATAACCAGGAGACATACGGGGACACACTTTTGCTCGCTACTCTGCGACTTCTTCAGGACTGTCCCGTGAACGCAATTGGAACACGCAAGGTCCGTTCTTTGTGTTGTGACACGGTACCACATACCGCAATGCTAAATATAACGTAGGAGTTGATTGTGGTTTTCCGCCATCTTCTGGGCGGCGTCCACCGCCGTGCAATTTTCCCTCAAATAGACAAGCTCTTCGATGAACGTGTTCTTTTGGGGACCGGTGTTACAGGAAAGGAAATGTTCCGGTTGGTTTTCCCTTTGTTTGAAGTATCCAACATGCTCACGTCGCGCGCTCTCGAACAGGTCGCACATCTACAGTGCTCTTGCTGATCTTTTCCACCACACTCGGAATGAGCTTACGTTGCCTCAACTGACTCATGTGGTGCTCGTTTACACGCGCATCATGCACAATCCAGCCCTGCCAACCAGCGTCCATCCCATGTTCGCCAAGATCCTGATCAGTCTTATCGATACAATTGTATCCAAAGACAAAGTCCCTGCGTCCAGGATCCTCTTGTACATCCTAGACACTTGCTTAGATCGCCTCGACGCCCTCAATGTTGTTTTGGAAGAGGTTTATGCCACTTTGGACCGTGCTAAAAACAACAAGAAGGACGAGCTATATGATGCCGCCTTTATTGAGAAGGCTCGTCCATTAGGCGGAGCTGCCTTCATGTTGGAGAAGCCAGAAGATGTTATCCATGGTGGGTTAATGCCCTATTACATGGGTCACAACTAAACGATCTTCAGATTCACGCAATCTGTTCAAAACGCTTCTCCATGGATTCCGTAGCTGTCTAACCGCAATCAAGAAGACTGGCGATCTCGTCATCGACGGCAGTCGCATGAACCGCTTGTTTGTAGCGTCTATCCGTTGCATGTCCCTCTTTGAGCAAACCAACGAGGACCCTACGGAATGGTTCGCTATGGTCCTCGTCGAACTCAATTTGCACGTCTTCCAGGAGATCTGGGCGCATAACATGGATTATTTCTTCCAATGTGCCCAGAAGCGCCCTCTGATCCTTAATCTATGCCAAGCTATTCTCACCAAGGACCCCTTCTCCCCGACCCTTCTCGCTACGGTCCTCAGATTCTTGGTCGACAGACTTCCGATGCTTGGAGAGTATGATGAGCCGACCGCTGGCGCCACCATCCGCTTGTTCAAGATGGCATTTAGCTCTGTTACTACACATCAGAGTACGAACGAGCCCATCCTGGCGTCGCACCTTCCAAAGCTGTTGATGGACTGTTTTCCGTTGGCTGCGAAGGCCACCAAGCCGACCCACTACTTGTTTCTGCTGAGGTCGCTATTCCGAGCAATCGGTGGCGGTGGGGGCAGATTCGAGATTCTGTACAAGGAGGTGCTCCCCCTTCTGCCCGAGATGCTCGAAAGCCTCAATGTCCAACTTCTTGCTTCAGAAGGGCAAACCAGAGACCTCATTGTGGAGCTATGTCTCACAGTCCCTCTGCGGCTAACCCATCTCCTTCCGCATCTGACTTATTTGATGCAGCCATTGGCGCTGGCTTTGCGTGGGGGCCCAGAGCTCGTCGCTCAGGGTTTGCGTACACTCGAACTGTGTATCGACAATCTCACTCCAGATTTCTTGGATCCCACGCTCAGTACGGTTTTGCGGGAATTGATGGAGGCCCTGCACAGCCACCTGAAACCTCTACCCGCATCACATCAGCTTGCCCATACGATCATTCGAATTCTGGGAAAATTGGGAGGGAGAAACCGCAGACTCTTGACATTGGAGCCCGCCTTGAAGTTCCGAGATCGTTCCGAAGCCGCCAAGGTGCCGATTTGTTTCGCGGGAAGCTTGGAACGAATAGATATCGGACCGGCAGCGACACTGGCATGCCGCACCTTGAAGAAAGGTCATGCGCGTGATCGTCTTCACTCATATAACTACCTCGAGAGCTGCCTGTCCGCGCTGTTGAATGAAGTAAGTTGACTGTATCTCTTTTCTCACGCGTTTTCCTTACCTGTTTGCAGGGAGTTGTTGGTCGAAATGTCGAGGCCACCTTTGTCAGCGCGTTGGAGGGCTTGTTCGATGCCCTCTATTTAACTGAGCCGCCAGAGTTGAAACAACGGGCGGAGGAATTTCTGCTGAAATTGTCCCAGAGCGTGTTGGACATGGAAGTACGTCGGGGCCAGACTCGTGAAGCAGGACTTCGTCCAGTTTCAAGTCCTTTGTTGAATGTTTTCCTGGACGCTCTACCTCACGCTTTGGCGCGCGAACAACGAGAACAGGCTGAGAAGGCGCAATCCATTGTCAAATCTTTCATTCAACATCTCGTCGGCTTGAACGGCCAGAGCACCACCCCTCCCACGATATCATAATGATCCTGCACCAGATTGCCCATAGGTTCAGTTCCTTGTGCTTGGATGAATCTTGGGTCCGTAAGAGGGCCGGCTATGGAGGTATCAGGATCATGACCTGTACACCGGATTTGGGGACGAAATGGGTCACGGACCGCGAGGTTGATCTTGTCCGTACCCTCATTCGTATCCTCAAAGATCTCCCGCTCGGCCTCACCCGCGATGTCGACGAGGTGGTTGAGATACTTCTCGCCGTCTTGCGCATCAGCAATTCCAGCTTCGATTTCACTTCTGACTTGAACAATCAAGCACCTCACCAGAAGCTGGTCAATCTTGGCGGCCTTTTCTGCGCTGAGCTTCAGAGCCCAAATCCTGTTGTTCGTGAAGCATCGCAAACTTGCATCGCGCTCCTGGTAAATCTTAGCGGACGTTCGGCGTACAGTCTGTTGGAACAGCATCGTGACCGCATGCTGGGCGGAATATACACAAAGCCGCTCAGAGCCCTACCATTCCCTATCCAGATTGGAATGATCGAGGCCGTCCGATACTGCGTCACGTTAGATCCGCCGCTGGTGGAGCTCAACGACGAGCTTCTTCGGCTCCTTCATGAGACTTTAGCCCTCGCCGACGCAGAGGACTCTTCTCTCCTTCCACGCGGAGCTTTGCCCGTCCGGCAGGGAAATATGGAGATAATCAAACTTCGTGTTGCATGCATAAAGTTGTTGACAGCATCCATGCCTTTGACCGACTTTTTCTCCAGACAGCATCAAACTCGTCAAAGGTGAATAAGACAGCCACATTTCAATTGAAATATAATAACACTTGTTTTTATTAGAGTCACTGGTGTTTATTTCAAGTCGCTGTATTCTCCTTCTCCGGAAGTCAAAGATGTCGCATACGACGGTCTCAAGATGGTTTTGACGCATCAAAGCCGTTTGCCGAGGGAGCTTCTCCAAACGGGTCTGCGTCCAATTCTCATGAACCTCGCGGATCCGAAACGCCTTTCGGTCCCGGGCCTCGAAGGTCTCGCTCGCCTTCTTGAGCTCTTGACCAATTATTTCAAGGTAGAGATTGGTCACAAGCTGTTGGATCACTTTCGCATCGTCGCGGATCCACAGCTTCTGAGCAATGCCTCGAAGCTCACATTAGCGGAGAATGAAGGAATTACCAAGTTGGTTCGCCTCGCCAACATATTCCATCTTCTCCCCTCAGCGGCCAACATTTTCCTGGAGACTCTCGTCAACCTCATCGTTCAGACAGAGTCACAGATGCACTTTTCTGGGCAGACACCTTTTTCCGAACCATTGGCGAGATATCTAAATAGATACCCTGGCGAAGGCATTGACTTCTTCCTTCGCCATCTCGCATTGCCATCCCATCTGCGAACACTCAGAAGCATCTTGCAAGCCAGGCTCGCTCCGAACCTTCAGCGAGAGCTTGCGTCACGAACATTGGTGCTCGTGGCATTCTTGAGAGGAGAAGATTCTTTGCAGATAATCCCTTCCCTTTCCCTCGTCTCCGACCTCGTGGAGCTCATGCCCATCTGGATATCCGAAAATGGTTATGTCATCGACGCCCTGCTTGAGTTATGGCATTCGGAAACTCCTCAATCCGAACGGAGCGCCGAGATTGTGCCGCATCTCATTGAACGGCACAACGTCATGCTTTCTATTTTCAAGACAGTTCTCGCGACATCGTCTCGGATCGACCTGGTTTTCGAAATCGTCGCCATTTACACCCGCAACTTGGGCATGGACCTCGTCCGGACCACCCGATTCTTATATAAGCACGTGGCCCTGAGCAGCGACGTACTTTTCCAACGCAATGTCCTCATGCGTTTCCTTGCGTGGTTCGACGATCCTTCTTATACTTGGTCGCATAAGATGTTCTTCATCCGTTACGTCGTCACTCCAACCCTCCTCGTCCAAGCCCACCGTCTCGACACCAAGGACCAGCTTTTGGACGTCGGCTTCATTAACAGGATGGCTCGCCTCATCTGGCATCCACCACCTGATCCTAATGTAGACGACCTGTTCAAGATAGAACTCTTGCATCTCACGACTGTCTTGGTCCAGCACTACCCCAAGCTACTCGAGGATGCTAAGAAGGACCTCATTCGATGTGCTTGGCAGTACATCAGCAATGAGGACACCATCGTGAAACAAACGGGCTTCCTTTTGACTGCCCGCTTCTTCGTAGCATTCCCAACTCCCCCAAAGTTCCTGATGAAGACGTGGGTAGGTTTGCTGCGCACTCCTTCAGCTGAAGGGCGTCCGGCTGTCCGTCAGGAAGCATTGGCGACATTGGTGCCATGTCTGACGGTCTCTGACACCACCGACAAATCGTACCCGCAGTGGGCATTGACCGCCCGAAAGCTCCTTGCCGAAGAAGGCCTCTCGCAATCTCTCACCATCTACCAGCTCATTGTCAAACATTCGGCCCTCTTTTATCCTGTCCGAGGCCTTTTCGTTTCCCACATGGTAAACTCTCTAAACAAGTTGGGGATGTCGACTTCGTCCACACCCGATTCTCGAGTCTTGTCCATTGAAATCCTGAACGTCATTCTCAAGTGGGAAGAACAGACCACCCAGGCATTGGCCGCCGGGGCAGTCGGAGAAGATAACTCCTGGACCACCCCTTTGACCTACCGCGAGAATCTCGTCAGCTATCTTGTCCGCCTCGCGACAACTGTGGACCCGACAACCAGGAATAGTCTTGTACCCCGAGCATTGGCGTTGCTCCAGAAAATGGTGGGACCGCATGGTTGGCGGGATGTAGCGTTCGGGCTGCGGTTTTTCCTGAAGGCACTTGAGCAGGTAAGGTTTCGTTGATTCCCCTTTACACCTGCTCATACTTCCTGCAGAACGAGCTGAATGCGGAGCCGTTCGTTGCCCAAGCCATTGCGGCAGCAAAAGTCCTTCAGGTCATAGCGGCTGAGCAAGAAGACACCTGGTATATCGCTAATGCCGAGGTGCTGCAGAAGCTTGTGCGGAAAGGCATGATCACAGATGAATATGCGCTGCATGACGCATTGCATCCCGTTTTCGCCCACCTGATTCGTTTATTTCCCCTGCCCAAAGAGGACGACGAGCAGCAGGACGACCGGTCCGAGTTCCACTCCTTTGTCCATTTGGCAATCGCCGACGGCTTACGTAACACCACGGCATTGCGTGGCACGCTGCTGATGCTAAAATCGGTCGTTCAAGTTTCGCCAGAGAGGATTGAGCCTTATGCCTCGAATTTGATGAAGCTGCTCGGAAAACTGGCCAAGGAACATGTGAATTCCGCTCCCGCGTCTACCGGCTTCGAGAACAGTGTCCGCCTCGTTATAGCGATCCTCGACATCTGTCAGCTATCCGTGGCTTTCCTCGCGGACCAACGACGCTGGCTTCTCAGTACACTCGTCGTTCTTGTTGAGAAATCCAAGAGTCCGCTGATATGCAACTACACCCTCGATTTGGCGAAATCTTGGGCGTTGGTTAAGCAGGACGCGTATCCGACGATGAAAGAGAAGGCGAGTCTCTTGCAGAAGATGGTGGCATTCGAGTCCCGCACGGAAACCATCTACCACTCATACCTCGAAGTCATCCACCAGATCTACACTGAGCCGGTTCTGCGGCGCAGTGATCTGACTTCGCGGCTTGAACAGTCATTTCTCCTCGGCTGTCGTGCGAAAGACCCGGAACTTCGAGAGAAGTTTATGGATCTTCTCGATGTCAGTGTTCCGCGATCCCTCATCAGTCGCTTGACATACATCTTCGCGGTCCAAAGCTGGGATGCGCTCGCAGAACATAACTGGATATATCTCGCGCTCCATCTTTTGCTGAGCGCCGCCGAGATGGACGTGCCCGTCCCTCATCAGCGTGCGATGTCTGCTGCCATCTCGATTCCTCGTCCAGCCACGCAAAGTGTCGTGCAACCGATGCAGAGACTCTTGTACTTGGACCCCCAAGCCGCGCATGACACCTGGATCTCTGTATTCCCCGCCGCTTGGGCCTCGCTCTCCAGACGCGAGCAAATTGACATAACCCAGCACATGATCAATCTGTTAAGTCGAGATTATCACATAAAGCAAGCCGACCTGCGACCCAACATCGTACAAACCCTGCTTACTGGGATCCACGCTTGTTCACCGCCAATGGTTCTCCCCCCTCACCTCGTGAAGTACCTTGCAAAGACATTTGGAGCATGGTATGTCGCATTGGAGATCTTGGGTACGTCCTTGGATCATATCAAGGACGATGAACACACCGTGCGCGAGTACGTCTTCGACTCCCTCGCCGACGTCTATGCCGAGTTGGCAGAGGACGACATGTTCTACGGCTTGTGGCGACATCGTTGCTTGCACCTCGACACAAACATAGCGCTCGCCTTCGAGCAGAACGGCATGTGGGAACAAGCCTCCAATGCGTACGAGGTCGCTCAAAATAAAGCGCGCGCCGGTACTATCCCGTTCTCAGAGGCTGAATTTTGCCTTTGGGAGGACCATTGGATTCTGGCCGCCGAGAAATTGCAGCAGTGGGACATCCTGCAGGAGCTTGCCAAGTCCGAGGGTAATCAGGAGCTGATGTTGGAAAGTGCCTGGCGTACTACGCAATGGGTAGACCAGAAAGACGCGTTGGAGGAACAGATCAGCCAGTTGCCGGAGGTGCCTACCCCTCGACGACGGGTGTTTGAGGCATTTATTGCTCTGCTGAAACTACCGGCCGCTCTCGACAAGAATATCGAGTTCACCAAGATCCTTGAAGACGCTATGCAACTCTCGCTTCGTAAATGGATCGCTCTTCCTCCCCAACTCTCGGCCGCCCACGTGCCGCTACTTCAGCACTTCCAACAATTCGTCGAGCTCCAGGAAGCGGTGCAAATATTTGGCTCGCTCTCCACGACCACCGCGCAGAACTTGGAGAAAAAGTCGTCTGACCTGAAGATGGTGCTGCAGGCATGGCGTGAACGACTCCCGAATCTGCCGGACGACATCAGCATCTGGAGTGACTTGGTGGCATGGCGGCAAAACGTTTTCCACGCCATCAACAACGCCTATATTCCCCTGATCGCAAATACCAACCAAGGGGGAGGGGCTGCCAACAACACCCAGACATTTGGCTACCGCGGATACCATGAACTGCGTGGATCATCAATCGATTCGCTCATGTTGCGCGCAAACATGACCTGCTTGATGCCTGCTTCACCTCTTTGACGAAGATTTACACCCTTCCGAATATTGAGATCTCCGAAGCTTTCCTGAAGCTTCGGGAGCAGGCCCGCTGCCATTATCAAAAGCCAAACGATCTCCAGGCCGGATTGGAAGTGATAAATAACACCAATCTCGTATTCTTCTCAGTGGCGCAGAAAGCTGAGTTTTACACTCTTAAAGGGATGTTCCACGCTCGGTTCAAACGCAACGAAGAGGCCAATGTTGCTTTCGGCCAGGCAGTTCAGTTGGACATGACTCAGGCCAAGGCATGGGCAGAGTGGGGTCGATTCAATGACAACATGTTCAAGGAAGTGCCGAGCGATTTGTCGTACGCATCCAACGCTGTCAGCTGCTATCTTCAGGCAGCAGGCCAATACAAGAGCGGGAAGAGCAGACCACTCATCGCCCGAATTCAATGGCTCTTGAGTGTCGACGACGGCACCTTGGCAATTGCCCGCGCTTTCGATACTTACAAAGGCGATGCTGCTTATTGGTTCTGGATCACATTCATCCCGCATCTCTGCATGTCCTGTCGAATCGGGAAGTGAAACAAGCGCGTTATGTCCTTCTCAATCTCGCTAGACACTACCCTCAAGTGAGTATTGCGCAATTCAAGTGTACACTTGTTAATTTGCTTTAGGCGCTTTTCTTCCAACTGCGTACCACCCGTGAAGAGCTGATGCAACGGAAGGCTGTATTAGCTCGAGCTCAAGCCGCATCGGCGGATCCCTCACGGCAGCCTGAAGCTGCTGGTGCCGCCGCCGGTGGCGACCATCCGATGCCAGCAGCTACAGATGATTCGCAGGCTCAACGTTCTGCACCCGTCAATCCTGGCGCGGGAGCACATGCCGCAGCGGATGCGGGGGGTTACCCACGGCAAGCTTGGGACTACGTGGAGGAGGTGGTACAACTGCTCAAAACCGCCTTCCCCTTGCTTGTTCTCAGCTTGGAGACCATCGTCGATCAGGTAGCGGGCAAGTTCAAGTCTTCGAGCGAGGAAGACACATACCGACATCTCTGTATGCTACTTTCTGACGCGCTTCAGGTACGCTTGTTGTCCTTGCTCCTTTGCATCATGGCTTACGTAATGGATCAGAATTATGTTTTGCGGATGAATTCTCCCAGTGACGATGGTCAGGTCAATCAGCAAACGATGTTAACCCTCAGCCGTTTTGGAACGACGTTGGGCGGACAGGTCAAAGTATGTTTTCGTTTTGATCGCCAACGCCATCTGACATCATTGATCTACAGAAAGATTTCGACGAGGCCTTCGGGCCCAAGCAGACTGTCTACGAGTACATTCAGAAGCTGCAGCAGTGGAGATCTCGTTACGAAAAGAATCTTGATTCCAAACCTCGAATTCAACCTCTGGACGCGTTGAGCCATTATCTCACTGAATTCCAGTATATGAAAGTCGACGAGATCGAGGTTCCTGGCCAATACACGGAGGTAAATAGCCTTGTCGGCAGCTCCCTCACCGGACTCACCTTTGCAAACAGGACAAGGATAGCAACCAAAACTTCATCCGAATTCAAAAGTTTGGACCCAAGTTCGAGAATTGTCGAACGCATGGGTTCACATGGAAGCGGATCATCATTCATGGCACCGATAATTCCAAAACTTCATTCTCGATCCAGCTGAACGCCACGCGTTACTCCCGACGGGAAGAAAGGGTCATGCAGATATTCCGCACTTTCAACGGGTAAAAGGCTCTTTCACTGGTGGTCTATGACTGTCTGGCTGACCGGAAATCGGTTAGTGCCCTCACGCGGAAAAAAGAAAGCCGGAAACGAAATCTTTCTTTCCACATTCCGGCCGTTGTTTCCTTTAGTCCCACTCTGCGGCTCTTCCAGACAGATTCCAGCTACGTATCACTCGGCGATATCTATGATCTTCATTGCGAGGAGAACGGGTTCGCCAAGGAAGACCCATTGTTGTTTGCCGGTGAAAAAATCAAGAAAGTGTTACGAGAGTATTTCCAACAAAAGAATGGGCAGGTATGTTATGATGAACCCAGTCCGGAGCATCGTAGATGAAGATTTTTAGCAGCCGGGGAAAATCGAATATCTGACGCTCAAAAAAGATATTTACGACGAGGTTGCGGTCAAGATGGTTCCGGAGGACATTCTGACTCGGGTGAGCGGGTGGAAATTGCCCCTCTTTTTCGCAGCTCATATTATCAGTACATGATCCGCACCATGGACGGTCCGAGCGAGCTGTGGCGAATGCGAAAACAGTTTGCTCTGCAGATTGCATCTTGCAGTTTCATGACCTATACGCTTTGCCTTACGCATCGGACACCTCTTCGTTACCTGCTCTCGCGCACTACTGGGCAAATGACCATGTCCGAGTTGGTTCCAGGTAAATCCTTACATTTAATCAACGTCGACGGACTAATGCTTTGCAGGGATGTCACAACAGCTGCCGATATTCGCGACAAACGACGTTGTGCCCTTCCGTCTCACGCCAAACCTGCAGAATTTCCTCGGTCCTGTCTTCACCGAGGGTATTCTAACGTCAGGCATCATGGCCATTGGACGGAGCCTCACCGAGCCAGAGGTATTTTATTTTTTTCCTCAAAGCTTCCGACAAACTAATGGCGTGCAGTTCGATCTCGAGCAGCAATTATGTCTTTTCAGCCGCGACGAAGTCATGACCTGGTTGCGGGGACGCTCGGGGAATCCAGATGCCAATTTCCGCAAGTTCGTCGCAGCTAACATCGACGGCGTTGTGAAGCGCGCCGAAACAATGGCTTGCAAAGTCGAACGCGAACAGGCTACCCAGAATCCGACCTCTCCGGTGTTGGCACCCGTTGTCCAAACTGTAACCAACCTCATTTCAAGCGCTACGAATCCAATACAGCTCACAAAGATGGGGGAGATGTTTTCTCCGTGGTTCTAGCAGATTTTTTTACACGTGAGTGTTTGGACAGCTAGATGCATTGCATGCTGAGCCAGAACACTAGAAACGTAGTGGGGGAGCGCGCGCAGTGCTCAAGGAGTGTATTTTGTATTTTCCGTTTTTTGTCTCATGTACAACAACCGCTCTGAATCAAATGTAGTCATTATATCGAGAGATCATGTGTGATTAGAGACGCCTAGGCAAAACCCGGTTGAGATACGACGTTATCATTTTTACTGTAGACTTACCAGATTTGGCCGCCGACGTTCGTTTCTTTGTACATGTTTGGTCCTTGATTGCCTTGCCAGGACATTCATACTCAATTCAAATTACACAGACATAATCTTGCATTACTAGTACTAAATACGGGAGCCTCGCACATATCCTTCGGTCTGTCGGAAGGTATTAATGTGACTATCGCTTTCGACCATCATCTAGCTCTTGTCAGCGGAGTCGGAACGGTTGAAGAGAACTCACATCTTCCGCCATAACATGCACATCTGAGCCGGGTCGGTTGTACATCATCGCGTTGGCAAACATAAGACAGATATCGCGTTGGTACTCGAGCGAATTGCCGATGACACCGTCCTTAATTTTCGCTTTTATCGTTTTGAGATCGATGGGCCGCTTCACGATATCATGGTAATCGGGCGCTTCAGAGACCTTGATTGGGTTGTGGAATATGTTGCCGTTCCGATGCTGGGATATCTGAGAATGGACCATGGTAATGACCGTCTGGAAGCGCTTGAGTGCAACTTGTTCTTCGGTGCGGGCGCCCGTCCCGCGGCGACGGAGCACGGCCGAGCTCGATCCTAAAATAGCGGCATTTGAGTTGGCAGAATCTTGGCGAGCAAGCTATAGATACCTGTTTCGTCGTCGTCGACCGGCTCGGAATCCTCCCGGGCGCGTTTGGATTGACGGGGGGAATCCAAACCGCCGAAGAAAGACGCCTTGCGTTTGCCTGAGTATTAATAAGACAACCGTCGTAAGAAAGAAGGGGGAAAACTGGCTTTCGCGGCGTCGCATCGCTGCCGACAAAGGGATTTCCTCCTCGGGCTGTGTTTCCTCCACGACGGGCGTGGCACCTTTCACCGGTGGTGCCGGAGTAGGCGCCTGTTCCGGCTCGGCCTCGGGATCTGCTTCAGGCTCAGGTTCAGGTGACGATTTCTGTTGGGGTTTACGGCCTCGCTTCCTGGCTGGCGCGGGCGCGGGTGCGAGGGAGATGGACGGACGGCGGCGAGTGGACCCTTGATATAGGAAGGTAAGAGGAAGTGTAATAAAGGAGAAGGGAAGACATACGGCGAGTCGAGATGCTCTCCTCTGCTGGCCCACTCTCGGGAGGGCTGAGAGTGTCTGAATTTCGCGACACCGGTTTTGATTCGCTTTGATCCATTTCTTCGTCATCGTTTGGCGTCTCCACAGGTTCCACCGGTATATCTTCCACCGTTGGTTCAACATTTTCCATCGGCATGATTTCATCCTCTGGAGCTTCTTCAGGGACGATCTCGACCTTCTGTTCTTCGATGACAAGTTCTGGAACCTGGACATCTTGTGCCTTCTCGTGGGTCTCGTCGTCGGACGCCTGCATAAGATGATCCAAGTTCTCGGGAGAAGAGGAGGCGAGTTCGGGAGGACTGGTCTCGAGGGATGGAGCTGTTGTTTCTTCCGCTTGTGGCTCGACATTTTCTATTGCGGCTTCGGGGTTCGTGGAAGGAACAGGCTCATCGGTGGGGGCCTCTTCGTCCGCAGGTGTTTCAGGCTCAGCGACTGCCATATCGACTTCAGGCGGCTCATCTTCGGGCATGGTGTTTTCGGTATTGACAACAGGCTCCTGCGATGAAGGAGTTCATTGAAAATAAACGAACTTTGAGCTGGAAACCCTACCTCTTCTGCAGCCATAACTTCTGCTGCTTCTGTAGCGGGTGTTTCCTCTACAGGGGGCGTTTCCTCTACAGCGGGTGTTTCCTCTACAGCGGGTGTTTCCTCTACAGCGGGCGTTTCCTCTACAGCAGGTGTTTCCTCTGCCTCCTTCTCTGGGACAGGGATGCCGGTTATTCTGGCCTTGACTTCCTCATCCCGTTGACCGGCGCGAATTTGGTCGATTTCGGCGACAATGGCTCTGGTTCCTGCTGAGCAAACTTATGATGAGGAATAGTGTGCTCGTACTTGAATTGCTGTTCTTCAGCGCTGATTAAAGTGCGAAGCTCCTCGATGCGTTCGGCGTAGTATTTTTCTGCGAGCTTGAGATGTGTGGGCGCTGGGAATATGTCTAATCACAGTTGACATCGTGAAAGAGAGACCTTACCATGAGCGACGCTATTGGCGTCGCTTCTTGAAACCAGAGTGCGTCAGCACGCAAAGGACATTCAAGGAGCGCGAAGTGGCGAACAGTTCAAATCCGGCTTCTTTCATGATATGGTTGTACATTGCGTGGCACGACTACAGGGCGTCAACTACAGACTGAAGAATGGTGGACGTGGGCTGACTTGTGCTGTGAAGAATGTCTTTGGGTGTGAGAGCAGCGGGTTTTTGCCCATCATCCTAGATATCTTGAGCCATGAACTGGGGCCGACTTCCCAGACGGACTGAGCGAGAACGAGCTTGTCGATGATAGAGAGACCCTCGGCGGCAGCGCTGGCTTGTGACTTTGACCTCCTAGAATTGCGGGACATTAGGGCTTTTCAGAGTAGCCGATTTCGAGCTGATTTCGAGCTGATTTCAGCTGGTCAGATTTTGTGGAAGAACGTGACCGGAAAAATCCGACCCATCACCTAACAAAGTTGAATTCGATTTCGCACCACTGTTTTCATGTGTCCTCGGCCCGTCCATCGCCCCGCCGCCTCCCGTTCGAATGTCCCGGATGAACTCACTCACCTGCGCCCGTAAATGTGGCGCATTCTTGACATATGTCCTGGGTATTAGTGAGACCATGACATGTGCAAGTCGGCTTAATTCTAATCCAGTTCATGGGATCAATTTATGCGGGAACGAGGGCGGGATAGGCGCTCATCATGCCGACGACCCAACCGACGACCCGACAATGCCGAAATTTGCCGAATATAGCCGGTGAAATCGAAGGTGTAAATGGTCACATGTCACATCAAGTCACGGCAGCTGGCACGAAATCCAGCTGAAATCAGCTCGAAATTGGCTCGAAATTGGCTAGCCCTAATGTCGAGTTGACACCTGATCCAATCAAGTCCTATTCGGACCGGCAATGCTGTCCTATTTTAAACTCCGCTGATGGCTTGATTTGGCCCACTTGATGGTCACGATTTTGTTTCCCGTGTCGGAGGCTTCACAGGTATAAACTTATCTGGGGGAATTGATTCAGAATAAGCCCACTTGGGTTTTGTTCGAGCCCAAATTATAAATACCATGTCGCACACTGGAATGTCCTCGCTAACATTTTTGCTGGGAGCTGAATAAATAATTTGGCACGAACAGAACCTTCCAAATCGTGTCCTGATTGAGTCTAGATATTGAGGGTGGCTGAATTCGGCCGGAATTCGGCCATAGTTGGTCGACAAGGTGTGCGGCAAATGCAGTGCACGTGACCCCTTTTCTGGCCCATGTTATCTATTCCCGTGTCTTGGTGGCCAATGTAATTACTAAAAGTATACCAACATACTTGGAATTCTTGAAGGAACCTTTCTTATTCCTAGGCTATGCTCGCCGGGGTCGTATTTCAGCTTTCCAATAGAAACAGCCGGCGGACCATCGCTTTGGAGAGAAATAACAAGGACAAACAGCACACTCCAAAGCGGGGCATTGCCGGTCCCCATCCCTCCCTTGCTCCAACCACCATGTTCCTCAAACCGCTCTTCCTCGCTCTCCTTCCCGTCGTTTTCGCCCGCGTCGAGCGCCTCAAGCTCCACAAGGTCGCCCCCACCCTCGACAACCCCGAGCTCGAGGCCGCCTACCTCGCTGAGAAATATGGCGCTCCTGCCCAAGTCCAAGTCCCCTTAATGGGTGCAGGTGGCTCTGGCCGTCGTGTCGACCGTCCTTCCAAGGAGGGTGACGACCAGCTCTTCTGGACCCAGGAGCAGCTCAAGGGCGGCCACGGTGTCCCTCTCAGCAGTACGCAACCAACGCTTTGATCCCCTGTGTGATCTCATCCTCCCCAGACTTCATGAATGCGCAGTACTTTGCTGAGATCGAGCTCGGTACCCCGCCGCAGTCATTCAAGGTGACGCGTCCTTTCCACTCCGCCTACATGCCGCTTATCTCGTGTCACAGGTCATCTTGGATACCGGGTGCGTCATGCAATTATGTACGAGTCCGCAGTCGCTCACGTCATTTTTTTTTTGAAGCTCGTCCAACCTCTGGGTACCAAGCACCAGCTGCACGTCCATTGCATGCTTCCTCCATGCCAAATACGACTCCTCGGCCTCGTCTTCCCACAAAGCAAACGGCTCCGAGTTTTCTATCCGCTATGGAAGTGGCTCCATGGAAGGCTTCGTGTCCAACGACGTCCTTGCTATTGGTGACATTACAATTCCCAAACAAGACTTTGCCGAGGCCACCAAGGAGCCTGGCTTGGCTTTCGCCTTTGGAAAGTTTGATGGAATTCTCGGTATGTACACTTTTCTACCTGTCACCAAAAGGTCTGACCAAGTTCGTAGGGCTCGGGTATGACACCATCAGCGTCAACCACATCACCCCTCCGTTCTACAGCATGATCAACGCAGGGCTCCTCGACGAACCCGTCTTCTCTTTCCGAGTTGGCTCTTCCGAAGAGGATGGCGGTGAGGCCGTGTTCGGCGGAATCGACACGGACGCTTACACTGGAGACCTCACCTACGTCCCTGTCCGCCGCAAGGCATACTGGGAGGTCGAGCTTGAGAAGGTCGCATTCGGGGATGACGAACTTGAGCTCGAAAACACCGGTGCTGCGATCGACACTGGTTCGTTTACCCATCTTTGGATCTCCTTGTTGCTTAAAATACTATCCTCAAGGCACTTCGCTCATTGCCCTCCCCACTGACATCGCGGAGATGCTCAACGCTCAAATCGGCGCCACCAAGTCCTGGAACGGGCAGTACACCGTCGACTGTGCTAAAGTCCCTGGTCTTCCCGAATTGTCCTTCTTCTTCGGCGGGAAATCCTACCCCCTTAAGGGCTCCGACTACATTCTCGAAGTGCAGGGGACTTGCATGTCCGCCTTCACCGGGATGGACATCAACATGCCGGGTGGTGGATCGCTGTGGATCATTGGTCAGTGCCTCATACTCATATGTCTTGCGCGCTCTGAACGCCTGGCTCAGGCGATGTCTTCCTCCGCAAGTACTACACCGTTTACGATCTCGGGCGGAACGCTGTTGGCTTTGCCACGTCCAAGTAGGAAGCCTTTTCACGCCATTGCCTCCCATCTTCTCCTTTGCCGAGTCTCTGGTCATGGACTGCGAGTAGTTAGTGTACGATACCTTGATAATTGATACAAGTTTGAGAAAGTTTTGGCTCAATTCGCATTACGCAATCCACGGCTCTCTGAGTCTACCCCATTTAGCTTGTCCTCTCAGTTCCGTTCCAATGCATAAATGACGGCCCTCAATGCGGCGCGAAACGCTCGAACCCACAAGCACCTCTTATCACAGAGGTGGTCTATAAACTCCTTTGACCGGGTCAACGTACTAGGGGACGATGCTTCATACGGACACAGCGGATGTGTGAATGCACTTAGCTGGGGCGGGAGTAACTCCGGCGAACTGCTACTCGTGAGTCGCTCACAAATCCCAGGCGAATAAACAGCCACTCACCCACATTCCAGACCGGAGGGGACGACAGAACGCAAGTTCGGCTCTGGTTCATGCTGTAGGTGTGGCTCACATTACATACTCCAGAGTGCAAATATGGAGGATGGACCCTACTCTTTCCGAGAATGACTACCCATTTGTGTGTCGGTCTGTAATCGAAACGGGCATGTAGTCTGTCTTGCCAGGCATTTCCTCGTGTCTAACCCGTTATTTAGGCCATTTAGCCAACATCTTCAACGTCAAAATGCTGCCCCATTCCTCCAATATGTGCGGCGTGTCGATTACGACCCTCTCTTGGATCTAACTCCCCTGCAGAGCAACAGTCGCTGGTGATGGCCAAGTTCGAGTGCATCAAGTAGGAGAAATCGCGACCTCTGGACCGCCCGCAACCGCGCAGTTAAGCTCTCGGGACACCTGCCTACATAGGTTACGCTGCCATGAACGCCGCGTCAAGAGAATTGAGATGGAAGACAGCCCGCATTTGTTTCTTACTGCTGCAGAGGTTCGTAGAATTAATTTCTTCTATGCCAATGAGACCCATGTTTTTCAAGGACGGAACTGTCCGGCAACATGACTTGTCAGTTACAGCCCATTTCACCGTATTATCGAGCTGATAACCCGCGTGTAGGCGCGTGGCTCATTCATGCTCGGATTATGGTTCCTGCCCACCTCCGTTGCTGAGGCTCAATTTCGAGCTCTCCTCGCTTTCTCTTTCTCCCCTGACCCCATTCCAGCTCGTCGTCGCAGGGGAGTCGGCGTATGTAAGTTGTTTCTGTGTCATATTGACATTGACGCGCTTTTCATCATTGCCGCAGGGCTACCTCTTTGATCGCAGACACGCGGGTCGTTTCTTGTTAGAGGAAAGAGGTATGGTGGAGAACGGCATGACCCATTGCATCCGTCGTTTCGGCAGGCCCGCCAGTCCTGCTGTCGATATCCGCAGCAACCGCGAACACATAACGGGTTGTCGCATGTCGACGCAGAACGGTCACGAAGTACTTGTTCGTTTCTCTCTGATACTTCCTCAATTTACCCGTCTTTCAGGTTCTATTGTGTGCGTGATTTCATTTGTGGATGTTTTTGTGGAATAATCCTCCCGCAGCATACGCCGCCGACGCGGTTTACCTTTATTCGACCCTGGATCAGCCCATGGAAGAAGACAGCATGGCATCCGCTCACCCGTCATCTGCAAATAACGACCACTCGAAGCCTATGCCTCCCACAGTACTAGGGGACGACTCATCGTCGACAACAGACGATGACATGGATTTGGACATTGACGAAAACGCTTCGGAGGAAGAAAATGAACGTTTGATTGCCAACTTGGATGAATTCGTCTCACGGGACGCCTACTCTCGTGTCCCACTCATTCTGCCGCGTACGCGGTTTGCCGGGGCCCGTAATGTCGAAACTATAAAAGACGGTAAGGATCGGCGTATGCGTCTTGTCCGACCAACTGACTGCAAAATGTATCCAGTCAATTTCCTTGGGCCAGATGATGAATATGTTACATCGGGTTTGCCTTGATTTTCCTTCCAGACCCGTCAATGACGCCAACTTATCCTAGGATCGGACGATGGTAATTTTTTCATTTGGCGAAAGGATGGATCCTTGCACGGTCTTTTCGAAGGAGATGGGTCTGTCGTGAACGTCATAGAGCCCCACCCACACTTGCCTTTACTCGCTACGAGCGGAATCGATACCACCGTCAAAGTGGGCCAGAGCTTTCATCTCGTTACTATCCGGCCTCATCGGATTTACTAGCTGTTTGCTCCGGTCTCTGGACCGAGCACCTTTTCACGAATGGACTCGGCAGCGCGCATTATTGAATCCAACGCCAGACAAAGCCGAAGCTACCGCAAGGTGCGAGTTTCGAACCGGTATCCTTCCGTTCGTCATTCCTTACGCCGGACCATTCAAGCTGCGGCGCCACGATTTCACAGCGCTTTTGGCTGCTGTCACCGCCGACGAAAGCCCACAATGTAGTCACCAGTAAAACACAATGTAGTCATGATGTACAGTAGTATTTTCCCCTTGTACTTCTCTGAATTGTGCCTTGTGAAACTTCAAGTTGTTAACTTCACCGAATTTGGTCTCGCCTCGCGACTTGTGTTACATGACTTCTTCCACCCTTATCCTTCAACACACCGTTCGTATGACTTTGTAATTCTCTCCTAGTGAAATATTCCCCCAGGGAATGGATGATATTGAGGGAGAGCTGAGAACTCACTTTTTCGGCCAAACGGCCCTTTCACACGACTACGAGGGTTACTCACCCCTCCGCCCGACTATTCGCCAGTAGAAACGCGGCCACTGACATCTGCTGAGGATTTCATTCCTGCGAGTCATCCCCTTCTTCAACCTGACCGAGGTGCATGCCAATTTACTTTTTTGTCACCATTCCACCATGTAAGTCTCGAATTTCGGTTCAGGCAGGACTTCTACTCATTGTTTCTTCTTCAAGTTCGAGCAGCCATTTATTGGCCATCGTCTGTGATTAGGCCCTTCTATCCTTGAAGTGCTTCATCTTGGTGTGGGAACGGTGCAAGTTTGTGAGGCAGAGTCCAGACGTAACGCCGCTTCGTCCTCGTTCTCCAACCACTTCGTCCACTGACTCTTAACGACGCCACATGGGGTCGCATCGACGTCGAAACAAAGACCCGGATGATGCTCTACGAATGGAGGAGTCGCACGCTGAACCGTATTCGCGTCTCCCCACCGATTTTCGTCAAACCTCGAACTATCGTCGGACAGACTCGACCTCGTCGAACAGTGGTAGAACTTCCTATGATATAAACCGCGCATCATCCTCTCGAACTCACCACCGTGATTCTAATTGGCGTCCAAAGGACACGGACGATTATTATCGAGGGCGGAGGGAGGATTATGATGTGGCAAAGTCGCGGGAACCCGAGTCGTGGCCAGCTCACCCAGTTCACCCCGTTCCCGTTCCCGTTCCCGAACCTCGTTATTCTGAACGAGACTGGTCCCACCAGTACGAGGTGGGATACCCGACGACATCCTCTTATCCCGACCGGACGTCGTGGACCACACCTACAGACACGGCCCTTGATCATCGGAACGGCCACCAAGAGCGATGGCAGGTGCAGGATACCCGTGGACACACTTTCAAAGGGCGACCACCGGAACGGACCCATCCTGTCGAGCAGCGGCGGGATTGGAGCCGTGATCAGCAGAGACGAGGAAAAGAGGACCAAAAGTGGGCGAGTGGTTCAGCATACGACACAGGTCGTGCTGAAACTCGAGGAAATACTTGGGTTGAGCCAACTCCACGTTGGAACCAGCCTCCAGCAGACAAAATTCCGGCCGTGGACAATCGTGCTTGGGAACCCGCACCTACTTGGCAGCCCTCTGGTTCAGGGGAGCGCCAAAATCACCGAAACCACAATGGACCTCGCAACGACTCCCACAACAAGACGTCGGCTACTGGGCGCCGTGGAGGGGGCAACTCGAACAACAATAATGGACATCGCAATTTTAACCACACGAATAACAAGCCACAACGAGACTGGCGGAACGACGACGGGAATCTCAACAAGTGTGTGGCCTTTGCTCTCATCTTATGTCGTCTAATTCGTTTCTGTAGTTGGTCTAGGCGCGAAAACCAGGGGTCCGACAAGGTCTTGGAACCTTCGCAGACGGCACGTAAACATCTCCGTTCACCATCTCGTTCTCGTTCAGGCTCGCGGTCGCCTGCAGAGTCATACTACTCCCGCCGATCCTCCCGTGGTCGCACGAGATCTCCTTCTGCCTCTCCGGCATCCAAACGACGACGACGAGACTCGAGTCCCATCATTATTGCTGGTCGTCCTTCCCATGAAGGAGGTCATGCAGTTTGGGTGCCCCGCCAGAGCCAACCCTTACCCCAACCGTCAGATGGCGCTTATCCACAAAGCAGTCTATCAGTCCATGGACGGAATGAATCTCCGGCATCCAGTATGAGCACTGGAAGGAGTCGAAGTCGGAGCCCAAATCCAGATCTTCCCCGCTCTCTTCACCGGCTATCAGCCGCTGTGAGTGCGCCAGCTATTGTCCCTCCCCGAAGTGCGGTCGAGAATGCGCGTCACGACTTCGATCCTCGACGAAACGGCACCAACGCGGTGAATGGTGTTCACAACAATAAGGTGAGTCTATTGATGTTTTTGGCCGCATCCAAAATAACAGATCCTTTTCAGCGCGGACTCCGAACCCAACCTTTAGCACAAAACGCCAGCATAGACATTATGCCGCCCCCAACCATCATCCCTGCCGTACATCGAGTAGTGCCTGAACTTCCTCGACCCTCGTTGCCAAAGATGCCGATGGGCACTCGTATATTTGCGAAGAACCCTGGTTTCAAACCCATTGGGCAAAGCAGCTCATCTCTCAAGAAATTCTTTCCCGGTGACGAGGAGGATATGGATATATCTTCCGATATTTCCGTCATAGCAGATCCGGAGCAGCAACAATTACTGTCTCAGTCGACCGCTGACCACCCGCTGGAACAGCCGCCCGTGCCAACGCCTCTCACCGAAGAGTCCATCGCTCATGAATCGCCTCTCCCCCGCATTCCTTCCTCTCCACTCGCGCGTTCACGGGGCTCCTCTGTTGTAATGGGAGAGGAACCGGAAGTAACAAATGGAGAGCCGCGACCACCCTCGCCACAGCTTCGAACGCCGAGGCAACCCGAGCTTGACATGGCTGATAACACGGGCGCGTCAACTTCGTCCGTCCAAACACGAAGTGAACTCTATCACATTGTCAGCCAAGTCGGTGAAGGAACATTTGGCAAAGTGTACAAGGCGCAAAACACGGTGACTAAGTTGTACGTCGCGTTGAAGCGAATTCGCATGGAGTCTGAGAAGGAGGGCTTTCCTGTCACTGCGATGCGAGAGATCAAGCTCCTACAATCGCTGCGCCACGAAAATGTCGTGCGGTTATATGAGATGATGGTTTCTAACGGTACGTGAACTGTCTCACTGGCTTTCTTTGTCTGATCCATATGCAGGTTCAGTGTACATGGTTTTCGAGTACATGGACCATGACCTGACGGGGATTCTCTCGCAAACGCAGTTCAACTTCACAGACGCCCATCTCAAGTCACTCTCTCATCAAATGCTTGCTGGTTTAGCCTATCTTCACCACAAGGGCGTAATCCACCGCGACATCAAAGGCTCTAACATACTAATCAATAACCGTGGTGAACTCAAACTAGGAGATTTCGGGCTTGCTCGCTTTTACCAGAAACGTCGACGCACCGATTACACCAACCGAGTAATCACCCTTTGGTATAGACCACCAGAACTATTGTTTGGTGCCACGATCTACGGTCCAGAAGTAGACATGTGGAGTGCCGGGTACGATCATTACTCCACGCCATGGGCAATTGTACTTATTCTGCGTCAGGTGTATAATGCTAGAGCTCTTCACGAAAAAGCCGGTATTCCAGGGCAACGACGAGATACATCAACTGGACACCATCTACCGTGTCATCGGCACTCCGACAGCAGACCGCTGGACAGACGTGGCTAATCTCCCTTGGTACGAGCTTGTGAAGCCCCGAGAAGAGATTCCAAACCACTTCCGGGAAATGTTTCGAAAGTGTGTTGAACACTCTTTCTTCACCGACTCGCTGAATCGATCATGTCATTCTTAGATGGATGTCTCCGGCGGCGCTTGATCTCGCTGAGCGGCTGCTGTGTTACGATCCCGCCGCTCGTGCGACTGCAGCCCAGGCGATGGAAGCCCCATATTTCACGCAAGAGGAACCACCTGCGATGGCACCGGTTGGGTACTTGCTTCTTTTTCCCTCGCATTTCAAACAGAGCACTGAGACGAGCTCTAGACTAGCAACTTTACATGGCGAGTGGCACGAATTGGAAACGAAACGAGAGCGCGCCAAAAAACGAAGAAGGAATGAGACTGCAATACAATGACTGATTCGGTGTATATTATGGTTGCGATGCTTTCGTAAAGTGGCACTAATTGGAGACAGCACGACGAGAGTGCCCAAAGCGAGGGAAGAGTGCGTGGACTGCGGACGATCAAATCTAGGCAGCAGCCGACGTCAAGCCCTTCTGTGTCAGGTGTTGTACAATGGATTCAACCTGGAGAAGAATGAGCAGGGCGGCGTTTGCAAAAACCATGGACCCACGTTAGCGGCCGTTAGTCTTATCTGGTTGTCCCATCGTTTTGTGAATGGAGCGCCCGTGTCCTCGGCTTCCTCAACCTCGCCCAAACCACCAGCTTTGCCTTGGGCGTCATCCTCCTCGCGGCTTCCCTCGAACCAGATGAGCTTATCAACCTGGTCGATAGAGCCACGCAGACGCCCCTGCTCAATCATTTTTCGCGCCATCGTCTCTGCGGCACCCGCCGTCAAGTCTAGCAGTGCGCCGAGACCACGGAATGTGATGTTGTTGTATATTTTCGAGCTGGCGAGCAAATTGTGCTCCATAACAGCGCGGTCGAGGACTGTCGATGGACCGGTTCGCGTGCTGGCGGCTGGCTCATTCGCGCTAGCCGGATCGTCACCTTGGTGGCCAGAGGACGCCAGACGGTCGTTTGAGGAGATGGCAATTTTGGCCAGCTGGTGCGGTTTGAGGGTAGCCTCGAAGGATTTGATTTCGGCAGAGCGGAGGATGTGGTCGAGGAACATCTTGGAGAGGATGTTGTAGGTCGGGAGGTCTAGTGTCCGCTCGTCGCGATAAAGGGAGGCCAATATACGCGAACGATTGGGACCCGCAGGCGCGAGGACCGCACAAGTAACGGCGGCCACCCTAGGGTATACACCAAAGATGTAAATAGTGTGGTCAAATGGACGAAAGTGATCTCACAGCATGTGGCGTCGCTCTTCCTCATCGATCTCTCCGACGTAGCTCAACTCGTGATACCGACTGGCAGCCTCAAGGAATTTGCGTCCGTAGTCGCTGATGCGGGCCTGGCACAGTTTGAATTGGAGCAAAGTCTCTTTGTCGCTTGTCGAGTGCACGAGCAGTGCGGCGCGGTTGTAGTATGTTTCGGCCTGAATAGAGTCTTCGTCTTCGAGCAACAGTCGGACTATGCGGACGTAGACGCGGAGCTTTTCGCCCTCCGCCATCGCACTGGATCATTGTCAAAACTCGAGGCGCTATAAATATTTGGACGCGCACCGTTGGCCCGAGTCGAGGGACGTGCCCATGAGAACGCGTGCGGCTTCGCTCCATTCCTCCTCTTGCTCGAGGATATCCGCGAGCTGGAAGCGCAAGATATTCACCTGGAGGATAATTCTGAATATTAGAGGCGGGACGTAAAGAGACATTGCCACTTGCCTGCTCTTCATAGCTTACGATGCGGGGCTGGATTGTGTTGAGCGTGTCCTCGACAAGCGTCTTGCGCAGATCGGCGTTCTTGACGGCGCCCTCCCCGAGGATCTTGACGAGCTCGGACAGGACCTGTCTGCCTACTACGAGGCCAACGCTCTCCTGGTTGACGACGACGTCGACGAGGGCGTGGAGGTCGGATGCGACGGCGGCGGTGTCTGTGCGGGCGAGAATGTCGTGGATGAGGGCGATGAAGGCTGGGCCCTTGTCTTTCTGGGGGAGAGCGCCCACTGCGTTTAGTTTTCCGTCCATGGATTCGTGAAAGCGACACGCGTGGACGCGACTGGAGCCGAATGCGGCTGCTGACCAATCCTTATCACTGATTGCCGGATGGGATCAATGATTAGAAGCAGACTCCAATTTCCCGTCGCTGTCGTTCTTCTCCACTTGCATCCACCGCCTCTTCGTGTTCTAGTTCGACGACGGAGAGCAGGCCTCTGTCTTCCTTTCCAGGTTCTTCTCTCCTCGTTTCAGGTTCGTCTCCATCACCCCGTTCTTCAGCTACATCAATCGTATCCTGATCCTCGGACCTCTACCAGTTTTTTTAGCCCTTTTGCCCGCTTTTCGCCGTATTGCCTCTCATGTCCCACCTCACCGCCTCGCCGTTCCACAAGCCTTCGCCGTTCGAGTTTCCACAGCGCACCGAGGCATACCCACAATCATCAGCGCACCCACCTGCCCAGCTTCCCACACCCGCATCCATCGCGGGCCCGGACATCCATTCCTCTGAGTACTTCGAGACTCCGGCGGCCTCCATCAGCCCCGAGGCCTCGAGCCGCTTCCGCAGGGTCGCCTCTTCCATTGTGTACCACAATAGCGGCTTGCGCGAATCCCGCGAACGCACAGTGCAGCGAAGCTCCCGCACATTCGTCGTTGTCTTGCCGCCGCCTTCGCTTCCGCAGGACCATGGTCACCTTGGGCATACTCTCTCGTCTGGGCCTCGTCACCGGCTGTCCCAAGGACTGTTGATGCCGCTGTTCCCAACGGTGCGTCGTCTTATCTCCCAGTTCCTCCCTCACTCACAGTATTTTTAGATGTACGGACAGCTATCAGCGATTGCCCGCGAATACAATTTTCCCAGCACCACTGGTCTTTGTCTTTACCTGCATTTCACAGACAATGGCATCACAGTGACACCGCGGATTTCGGACGATTCATGGCAAATGATTTGGAACCATGCATTTGATCCTACTCCATCAACCTCTGCTACTCCACCGCTACCTATCAGTGGAAAGATTGAATTCGACATAGATCTACGACTAGCACGGTGGTATGGGGCATGGATGGCATCATCCCACAGGGAGCATGTAGATGTTCCAATGTCCGTTACCCCGTCGGCGGCTCCGTCAATCATACACTACCGGGAAGAAAGCAACACAACTTTTGCGGACGGGGACGACCAGGACATCCACTCGGTTGTACGACCCGGACCCAGTCGACATGTCCCAAGGAAACTCTCGCTCATTGACCGTTTTGATGCCATGTCTGCTCGTTCGGTCCCCCGGTCTGTGATGGCTCGTGCACCGCCGCCGCCGCCGCCGACAGAGCCACTTCCGGGATCCCAAAATCTGTCGCCGATTTTTCAGGAAGATGAGCCTAAAACAGCCAAGTACGACTTGGAACACAGAGTCAATTCATGGCGGGCCAGCGCGTCGGTTCTTCCGGGAGCCATTGCTGAGGCCGGACATACACTTTCAAACCTCCCCAACTCCCCCCTGGATGAGAGCCCGATGCCAACCGCCAGCAACGAGGACGAATACAGGATCGAAGACTATTCCTTTTCCATCTCGTCCGCCGGACCGGGGGACTATGATCCGTATTCTCCCCTGACGTGGTACTACGACCCGTCCGTCCACCTTGCTCACCGCGCGCAGGGGTCGGTATGCATGACGCCCTCGGATTGCACGTCTTTTGGACCGTCCGACTACACCCTTCCCGACTATTTCCCTAGTCTTGACTTGGACGGTGTACGGACACCGGACATCGCGCACCGGATGTTCGAAGACGTTCCGGCCTCGCCGTCAGTAGCTACGAGCTGGGGAGTACCTCTGTCGTATCCAGCATCGCCCACGAGCGAGTACCGCGCACCTTCGGTAGATCTCGGCGAGAGACAGTGCTTCAGCAGACCGATGACTCCGATGACCGCGACGTCGTGGGGTGCCCCCGAGTCTTTCCCGCCGAGTCCCACAACACCTTTCTATGTGCATACTCCGGACGCCGGTCAGCGGACTTTCGATCTCTCCGCTCTATCCGAGCAGGACGCGCCGTGGTCGATGGTGTGGCCTTACCACAATACCGCCAGACCTTGGGCACAGGTGTGGCCGTACCACATGGCTCAGGACGCTGCGCAAGAAGAAATAGGACAGTCGGTTGCCGCTCGGGATATTTGTACGTGCCACGAAACAACACTATTTCCTTGATTTGACGTAACATCGTCAGCTCCTGCAGTCTACGCGGCGGCGTCCGGTGCCTTAATTGGTACCGCTCTCCTTGCTACAACTGGTGATGTGCCGTGGTCGCTGGTGTGGCCATATCACTCGTCTCAGACCACCGCACGAGAAATGGGACAGTCGGTTACGACCCAGAATATTTGTGCGTGCCGTGAAACAGCCTGGTGTCCTTCTCTAAACCTAACATTGGTCAGCTCCTGCAGTCTACCCTCATTTCGATTTGTACCCGGCGGCTTCCACCGCTCGCCTCGCTACAGCTCGTGATACGAGGGCTGTCAATATCAGGCTGGTGCCGGCTTACCCCGCGTTTGACTTATGTAAGCCGTGGGAATATTCTTCGCAACAAATATTAATTCCTTGTAGATCCGGCGACTTATCCGGGAAACTTGGATGAGATCTACCCTGCTAACACTGTTGACGACGCACCATTGGCCATTTCTACCCGCCTTTCTCCTCGCTATCCTACATTCGATCTCTGTATGGTGGAACCCTTATCATTTTTCTCTTTGATTTTTGACTTTGAATGCAGATCCTGCTGTGTACCCGCATGTCGTGCCGTACCCTGCATTCCAGTATGAGATGGAAGCGCTTTCAACTCCGGTTTCGTCGTCGTCGCAGTATCCTCACTTCAACCTCTGTGAGCATGCTGTCCATCATACTTACCTTTATATATTTACACGATGTCCTCTAGACCCGGCGATCGGAACTTCCATGGCCCAGACATACTCGTCGTCTTCGAGCGGATCCGTCACAGTCGTGCTCCGAACCGCATACCCGGTCTTTAACCTTTGTGGGTTCTTTGATCTTCTTCTGCTCCTTTGATTTGAACGATGTTTAGACCCTGCGCTCTACCCCGCCTTTGACATCTACCCCGCATTCGATAACGGTGCTGCATGTATGGAGCTTCGTCCCTTCTACATTCCGAGACTGATATTGGTCCCAGCCCTAGATCACGACTCTGTGCTTATCCGGTTGACTACTGCCTATCCGATTTTCGACCTGTGTATGCTCAGACAACTGCCCTCGATATCTCAATCTCATCATACTTCACAGATCCCGCAGTCTATCCTGTCTTTGACCTGTACCCCGCCTTGCCAGATGATTGCTGGGGCCCTACAGTTTTATCCGCAGGCTATCCAGATTTCGACATCTACCCTGCCGCCTCTCGATCCCGCCAGGCTCTTACCAGCTCTAGAGTTTTGTCCGCCGGGTATCCCGACTTCGACATCTATCCTACCATCTCTCGATCCCGCCAGGCTCCCATCAGCCCTAGAGTTTTGTCCGCCGGGTATCCGGATTTCGACATCTATCCTGCCACCTCTCGATCCCGCCAGGCACCTACCAGTCATAGAATTTTATCCGCAGGGTATCCGGATTTCGACATCTACCCCGCCACTTCCCGATCCCGCCAGGGTCCTCCCAGCTCTAGAGTTTTATCCGCAGGGTATCCAGATTTCGACATCTACCCCGCCACTTCCCGATCCCGCCAGGGTCCTCCCAGCTCTAGAGTTTTATCCGCAGGGTATCCTGATTTTGATATCTACCCCGCCGCTTCCGGATCCCGCCAGGCTCCTGTCAGCTCTAGAGTTTTATCCGTAGGGTATCCGGATTTCGACATCTACCCCGCCGCTTCCCGATCCCGCCAGGCTCCTACCAGCTCCCGAGTTCTATCTGTAGGCTATCCGGACTTCGACATCTATCCTGCCACCTCCCGATCCCGCCAAGCTCCTGCCAGCTCTAGAATTTTATCCGCAGGCTATCCGGACTTCGACATCTACCCCGCCGCTTCCCGATTCAGCCAGGCTCTGGGATAAAATCTGCCGGCTTGACCAGCTCCAGAGTTTTATCTGCAGGGTATCCGGACTTCGACATCTACCCTGACGCTTCCCGGCAAGCTCCTAGAATACAATCCACCGGATCAACCAGCCCCAGAGGTTTATCCGCAGGCTATCCGGATTTCGACATCTACCCTGCCGCTTCCCGATCCCGCCGCGCCCCAATATCTGTACGGCTGCCTGCGTCGTACCCGATATTCGACCTTTGTAAGTTGTGACCTCCTCTCTGAATCGTGTGCTGATATATGCCCCTGAAGATCCTCCGGTTTACCCGATCCTCGAGATCTACCCTGAGATCCCAGGAGCCAGTGCGCGAGACTCGGGAGTGTCCATTAGATTGGCTGTTTGCTACCCGATATTCAACCTCTGTGAGTCTATCATTTCGTATGTGCGAGTTTCGTTCACTTATACCGCGTCCAAAAGATCCTGCCGTGTACCCTACCTTCGAGATTTACCCATCGCTTCCGGAGGAATGCACCCTGGGCCCCGAGCCTCGGATATGTCAGATCGACTGACTGCCACGTATTCCATCTTTGACCTCTGTATGCTGCCGAGCTGCCACTTTGACCGACTTACTCAAATGTTTCCCAGATCCACCAACTGGGTACCCCCACTTCAACTTGTACCCCCCAGCCAATGGGCACGCTGTTGTTGCGGTGGAGAAGCGTTCCGAGATGGTTTGCCACCCAGTGAAATATCCTAATTTCAACCTTTGTGAGTCACTTGCTTCGCTCAAGATTGACGAATCTCATCGTGTTTTAGATCCCGCCGTCTACCCAAACTTCGACCTTTACCCAGAAGTTTGGAAAACCGTAGATATCCGTGGCGTAAATGTCGGGCAGTGGCTCGGTACCCGGCTTTCAATCTGTGTAAGCCCTCTTGGATCAAGCACGGACCGACTTAATATTAATTGCGTGAATGGCAGATCCCGCAGTGTACCCATTCTTTGACCTGTATCCTCGCATTCGGAAAGAACCGGAGATGAGTGAGGTTGATATCCGTGTGGCAGCGCGCTACCCGTACTTCAATCTCTGTGCGTGTTCAAGCCTCTTCCCGATTTCCTAACTGAACTATATGCAAATAGACCCCGCGATCTATCCTCACTTCGATCTATGGCCTACACTCTCCTCAATGCAGGCACCTCGCGTCCCGAAACAGAGTAGATTCACGCGCTCAGACCTACACGCACTGGTGAAGAAGGCGCCCTCACAGTCTCAACGCAATGTCCGTGCGCCTTCCAAAACTCACGAGGCTCTTCACCTGGCAATGTTCCCAAGGGGGTCCGACGTCCTGACTCCCAGTGGAACCATTCAGCACACTGTCCGGAAGACGCACCTTGACCTTCATCGTAACGTGTTCCCGAGCGCAGTCCAGACTCCCAGCGGAACAGAAGTTGCCTTGAAGGTTGAGCCTGCGCCGAGCAGAGCAGGTGCCCCGAAGGTCGAATCTGCACCGAGCGTGACAGCTCGAAAAATCGAATCTGCGCCGATAGGGGCACTGAATGCCCAACATGTACTTGGAGCAAGCGCCCTGAAGGTTGAAGCTGCACCGAGTGTAACAGTTCCTCTAAAGGAAGCACATCCCGCTCCCCGGGTAACAGCTTCAAGAGCTAGATCCGGGTCAATTTTGCGGATGAGTCTACCGCCGTCCCCACGACCGGTGGGTGGGCGGTCACCGACTGTCCGAACCCCGCCGACGTTCCCGCCGACGATTCCTATTCCTGCGGCCCCCACTGCTGCGTCCCGACGGACTCTTTCGACATCGACAAGACCCAGCGTCCTTGACCGTGTCGCATCTTCCAACGGTGCATCGTTGAATAGATCTGTCTCGATGGCCTCAGCGCCGTCTTCAATTAAGCCTAGCCAACTCGACCGCGCCGTATCCGTCAACGGGCCACGGACCACTTCACGGAGGGAAAGCCTCGTTTCGCAACGAGTCAGAGCATTCCAAATGCAGACTGGTAGGAAAACCATCGTATCGCCTTTGTAGATTTCGCTCATTACGTTCCTCAGAACCACCCATCAAGGAGGATGACCCCATATCCAGCTTCCCTCTACCGCCCCGATCGTCGCAACCACCCACTAGAAAAGTGGTATCATAATTTATTCATGGAGTGGATCTCTTGTGATTGTCTGTCTCTTTATGAACATATGTATGCAGTCTGTCATTATTGTTATACAAATGGAAAGCTTTCGAATACACATCTAATCCGTCTTCTTGTTGGATGCAGGGGACCTGGAATGAGCAGGACGACGAGAGCCCAAGATGTTGCCGGAGCCCGGCATCGTGCCGTCGTCGTCGTCGTCTTCCTCCTCCTCATCTTCGTTTTGGGTCGGTTGGGGTGCCGATTCCCGCATTTCTGCAAGTCTCGCAGCCGCAGCTATTCGCGCGTCCCGGCGCTCCTTTTCCAACTGGTCCCGGAGCAGCTTCATCTTGCGATCGTCTTCATAAGCTAACCGGATCTTCGGTAGGTAGTGGTTGGTCAGGAAATCGAGTTTGTTTGGGTTAAAAAAAACCACCTTTTCAGCGGCGGCGTCGGCTACCGCCTTTTCTTCTTTCTTCGATTGGACTGCGCGAGCTTGTTTGTCGGACTCGAGGCTGATTGCGTCCCTCAGCATATCTGCCCCGATCCGAAGATTGTCCATTCGGCGAGGGTCTATTAGACGACTATTAGTTTAAGTAGGGATGTCTCGCCGAAAGCGCCTACTAAAGGTGTAGTACGGCTGAAAGTCCTGTACTTCGGGATAAAAACCAAGCTGCGGAAATATAATTGAGCATTGGGGTCCCACATTGAAATACTGCAACTCACTTCACGCGCATACTCGACAGTTCCCCTGGGAAATCAGTAAGGGCCAGATTTCGGGCAGAATATTGAACCGCACTTTGGGTCGATGATGTTGCGCTTTATCAGACCGTTTGTCGGCTTGAAACGTTGGTACTTAACATTTGTCGGCTCACGCAGGAGATTTTCGCTGATTAGTAGCAGTGTCTGCGTTCAAAGGAGCGACATAAAAATGGTGACGTTGCAGAGTCATTCTGAGGAACCTTCAAGGAAGCCAATGCTTGTTCCTTCGCGTTTGGACGCAGAATACCGGGGTCGATCAAGCGCCTAAATTTCTGACGTAGGTCATGCTCGGCGCCACTGAACTGTAGTTCAGAGGGAGAAGGTCCCTGGTGCTGTCGGAGGCGGCGCTCTGCCGCAGCCGCAAGATCAGAGCCCGAGATGGACGTCGAGGCGGGCGGCGGGGACGTCATCGTGAGAGTCAAGTGTCAAGTGAGTTACTCAGTTAGGAGCCGAGAGATTATTAGTCAGCGTCGAGTACAATTTATTTTACAAGATTCAAATATCCTCCTCCAACGAAACCACCGAAGAGCGTCCACGGTCAGCTGATACTTCCACTAAATCATCCTCAGACGAACTATCGCTACTCCAGGCATCCTCGCCGCCTTCAATCGGTGTCTCGGGCGTCAAAGTCGACGTTGACCTTGTGCGCAGTCTCGTGAAGAAGCTCTCTGACCCCGGCGGTGCGGCGGACGGCTGCGCGCTTTGATTTCGGTCACCGGCATTCAAGAGGCTGGATGCCCATTTACGGCGAGCAGCTGGTGAACGAAGAGGATCCTGGTGACGGCTATGATCCCTAGGTGTTGAGGTGCCCGAATTGGACGGAGAGATGTGCGTTCGTTTGTTTCTAAAGAATGGACGAGAACCTTGCGTATGGAACGCGGTTTCGGCGTCTGTGTCCACTGAGAGAGGCCGATCAGAACCACTTGGGGGTGGCGTGGTGGAAACGGGGGGGAAACGCGGAGGCCCATGGCGCGGCTGGCTGCTCTCTACAGCAGAAGGTTTGGACCTCAAAGATTTTCGAATGTATTGGCGTCCCAAGTAAATCTGCTTCTCAATTTTTGCTCGGTTGGCGATCATGCGGAGCTGGGACGGTCAGTACAGTGGCGCTCCGCTAAAATTGAATCACCTTTGGCCACGTAACCATCTGCCCTACACGTATCATCCTGAGCGGGTGGGACATTTCAATATGGAGACTGGTAGTTTCAGGTTCGTTCCAACTGACCGCTCTAGTTCCGCAGGGTCAGGATCGCTGAGTATTCGCATCCAGTCCTACACTGTGATTAGATGGAGAAATGAAACGCACACGCGGGACACACCCAGAAGCGAGTACGTGGCCAAATTCTGCAGATAATGTCAGAAAAACTGGTTAGGTCAGGGGACGATCAGCTATTTCTTACGTGACATTTCCATCGAATCTTTGCAGGAAGACCGATGACCAATCTTGCCCAAGCAGCTGGGGCAGCAGTCTTAATGTGCGCTCAGGAGTGGCAGAAAAGGGTGTTATTAAACACGAACTCAAGGTCGCGTATAAGTTTGAAATTTCTGGTAGATTGTTAGAAAATGCATGTTCCTTGCGCACCGCCAAGACCAACTTTGTAAGTTCGTGCTTCAACCACTGCTCAGCGGCCTGTCGGTTACTGTGTTAGGATCGGATGAAATCACTGTGTTCAACCGGGTTCATGTCCTGAAGAGCTGTCAATGAACATGCCTGGTGAGTAAGGAAATATTACCTAAGCAAGTCTAATCCACGTGGCGAACGTGAAAATCGCCGCCGAACTTGGAACCCGCTGAACGTTGTTTTGACGCACCGATAGTATGAAGTTCCCTCGCCAACCTATGTCTCAAATAAGAATTGACGCGATCGCGGGAGAATACGGCTACCTTTCCCCTTGCGATGTGCAACTGGCTTGCCCGCTGAGCCCCTTGAAAATCGAACAAGTCAGCGGGGGACGACGTTGATTTGCAAAGAATGAACCTGGGCGCAAAGAAGAACAAATGCACGTGTGGATTTACTAGACATGTCACATTCAGTAAGGAGGCGCAACGTATAATGAGAAAATACCTTGAGAGACCACAGGGTGAGTTACGTTAAAGTAGGTATGCAGGGCCTGGATAGGAACATCCACCCTACAGCTACGATTCAACTTTCGTCTTCACAGGGCCGCAGTACGACAAACCGAAGCGATCCATCTTTGAAGCGACTTCCCCAATTCCAGGGCGCGGCGCTTCCGTCGCGCAGCTTCTGCATCAGCACGACAGGCGGGAGAATGCTCGGAACAGCCGCCGACGCCAGTAAAGCGCTCCAAATCAAAGTATCTGGGGCTGTGAGATAATTAAGAAGTCGGGTTGGACTGGTATTCAGGTCAGTACTCGGCGAGCTATACTGCAATGCTGATTTACGAATGGCGATCAGCAGGGATGACTGATATGTTCAGGATACGACCGGTTCGCATATACGCTTCTTTGAACGTCATGGACCCTCGTGTAAAAAATGTGCACTAATTCAGAACATTGAACTTAGTCACAGCTACGGAAAGGAGGGCTGCAAGCTCACCTTCCTCGCCCATCTAAACGAAGAAAACTTTTGTCAGTAACATGGAAAAGTTCGGGAAGGAATGGCAAGAATACAAGACTGGATCGAAACGCGCGCCGGTCTTGTATAACCGTCTAGTCCAGATACCGATAGATTCCTCGCAGGCCGTAATTCTATTCGCGAGCTCAGGTACCAGTAAAAGCTTCAGTTCAGCATCTGTGCGTGTGCAGCACAAGGCTGCTATCAGCCCCCCGGCGCTAGTACCCGTTATAACTCTTGGTAAGAGTGCGGCATCAAGAAATGCCTTGACAACCCCGCAGTGATCTGTACAAGACTTAGAAAGTTAATACATTATTGATTGAGAGCACCCTACAGTAACCAAAGGAGGCACCGCCTGATAAGCATAAAGCACTGATCCCTACAACCATGGACTATTTTAATACCATAGAAATGTGAAGACGGAATGAGATACCAAGATTGGTGTTGGCCGCCTTGAAGAACCGTTTCTTCTCGTCTATCTTCAGGTCCGGCGACTCTCGGATGAATTCAAGAGCCTTCTCCTGCTCTTCAAAATAAGCTGAAGGAATGGTAAGTGTCTGGGATAATGCTGGAAAGCCACTTGCATACCCTCGATCAAGTCCTTTGTGCCAAGGAATGTCTGTGGTCGATGCTTGAATCAAGGACGGGAGCAGGTGACGATCAATATCTCACTTCGCTATAAAGCCTTCAGCGCACGTCAGCGGCGGTACCGGTACGAAATATGCTTTAAAAACCTCGGCGATTCAACGGCGGCAAAATTGGAACGAATGCAGGTCTCCAGCACCCCAAGACACGCTCGTACGTCTTTTTTCTGAGGCGAGGAGTTCAGGGTGGTGCGCGGGTACATGAAGATTACTCACCTCTCGGAGTGTCTTCAAAGATCGATGGACCTTTCTCACAAGCTTCGAAACATAAACATGGTGAAATCAACAGAGCTATAAACTGAAACACACCTTCCAATCATAAAAAGAGTCCTCGTCTTCCTTCTTCCACTCGTCCTGAATGGAGGGTGAGCAAAGGACATGGGAAAGAGGACAATAGACGAACAAAATGGAGATATTCATCCAAAACCAGCTGATGGAATGTGAGGAACGAGGCACGGTGCCACCGAATTAATCCTTACAGCTGCTTGTTTCCATTCCTAGAGAGTTCTAGTGAAAAATGATAATCGGGGAGAAGAGTTAGCGCACCTCGTAGGTTCGTGCAGCTCGAAGTTTCTTTCTAAGAAGGCCTTTCTTCCCCCTCCCTAAACGCGACGCGTCAATTGGTGTACATAAATGAATTGCTTGAGGCGACTCACAGGCCGAAATCCACTCTTTCACATTCACCAATTGCCGCAGAAGTACGTAGAACCCGAACTCTGCCGTAATGAACAGAAAAATGAAGGCCTTGGATGTGCCCTGAATTTTGTTTTTACTAGGAATAGATAGTTCGTACCAGCAGAGGCCATCTAAAGAGCACGAAGGTCCAATCGTGTCGGGGGCTCTTGGCGTGACTCTGGGTACTTTTGTCTTTCCGTTTCCGTCTGCATACATGTGTCATAGTTCTGTATTTGAACAAGGAGCTGTGTTATGCGCACCTCTTGATTTTGAGATTCACCGGCGCGAAATCCGAGAGCGCAGAGACTTTTCGAATACGGGAAGTTGGGACAACTGGAGACGGCGGGGCGGACGCGTCGGGCCTGGCATTATCACGGTCTTGAAATCGGCGTCTGCGGCAAGGGCTTCGGCAAAGGCGCGAATGTGGCTATAGAATGATAGAAAGTCAAGGAGATGAACTGGTTGGGTTGGACGAGATAATTTACGCCTCGTTTATATAGTCGGCGGCGAGCAGCGACTCCTGATGAGAGCAGGACATGGCGAGAGGTAGTAGGGTGCGGGGGTGGAGGTTTATGTGACGTCGTGATCTGAACGACTGTCTTCAGATTTCACGCCCGGCAGACTATAGAGAGGCTGAAACGAGCCTAACGTAAACAACACTTTCCTCCACCGCGAACGCCGAGATGCTGCACATCCGCCAGGGCGCATGGGCTCTGACACTCTTTACTACCTCTTCCTGCGCCCTTCCCATAACCCCCATTCACTCCAGTGGCCCATCTCTGGGTGTTTGCTTCGCCGTTCTCGCTGCACTCTTTCTAGGTCTTTCGTTCCTCGTCTTTTTAAAGCGTGTCTATATACAGAAGCGACGCACAAATGTCTCCAAGATGTCGCAGAACTCTATTCTGTCGCTTCCCGTCGGTTCGATATCAGCGTCCGTAGACAGCGTCACCAGCCAGAGCGAGAAAGCTGGCTTCATTGTCGGGTTCTTCGGCTCTCCCGCTGTCGAGATTCAATGCGCCCTGGAAAAAGCAGAATGGAAAGAAAACAAGCAGCCTTCCTTCACATACCAAATCCACACCGACTCTCGCCGCCCCAGGCTTGATTACCCCTCTGTGCTCGACATCAGCCGTCGCCACAAAGTCTCCACGTCTCCTCGCGCCGAGAAGAGCCCCCTGCTACGAGAACCACATTCCTTCAATCTACCTTCATTCCCAGACAAAGCTCACGTGCCTTCTCATCCCCGAAGGTTTTCCCTTCCAGCCATGAATCGCAGTGTATCGCACGAGTCTCAGCGCCGACGGCATTCAAGTCTCAAGAGTGCGAGAGGTCGACGTTCAGTTACCTTTGTCCCAGGCAGCCCGTCCCTCAGGATCGTCGATTCTTCCGCTGGGCTTGATACGCCACCATTGCCTCTATCCCCTCAATTTTCGACCACTTCACCTCTGCCTTCATCCAATTCTGCGTCTCGCTCATCCAGTCCCAAGTTTAGCTCTAGGCTTAGTCGCTCGTTTATCCCACCGCTTCCACCGTTGCCGTTTACGAATTCACCCCAAAGCCCTCCCACCCAGCGTGGCTCCATTCAGATATCTCACCCGTACGCACTTGTCCCTCATCCAAGGAAAAGCGTGCAAACGAGTCCCCCCTCCCACACCGACCCCAAACTTCGAGCGCAGGTGCGCCAGCCCGTCGCAGCCACAGACACCAACTTCGTCCCGTTAGAGCTTCCCGCGCTGGGTCCACCGCTCTCCCCGACCCTGTCTTCTTTCTCATCCACGCCCCCCGTCACCTCCATTTTGAAACCGAAGCTCAGAGTTCGTACTCGGCGCAGCCCTGCGATTGGGCCTATCGGGCCATCTCCTCTTCGCACCATGATTCTGCCCGAGTCCGTGGATGGCGAGCTGTCATCTTATGCACAGATCAGGATGAATACAAGAGAATCCCGATGGGAAGGACCGCCGGTCTCGATACACAGTCCTTATGCGTCTCAGGGAGGGACAATGCGAGCTGGCGAGCTTGGGGGTGGATCAGGGGCGTATGCAGGAATTGCCAAGACCATACTGGTCCCAAGGCCCAACAGCGACTAGCAGCGTTTCCTCACGACGCACCTCGAAAGTTGAAGAAGACGACCCCAGTGTTTTTTGGAATCATCCGGGAGCTTGTGGAAGACGAACGAGTTGGGACCCAAGCACCGTATTCATGAGCCAGAATTTCAAGACTCTGCTCCAACAATCGGGAATCACAGCGACCAGGAGTGTTCGCGGAGGATTTGGTTTGACGGAAGCTAGTACGATCGACGAGTCGTCTGGATTCACCGAGTCGGAAAGCGATAAATCAAAGCAATCAACAGAGGTCGATATAGGACTGCTTGGCCTGGATATTTTCGCAAGCGAATCCTTCTACGATACGGCTCTTACCACGCCGACGATTCAACCAATCTGATATCATTTTGGGACGAAGAAAGTGGGGAGCGGTATGACTGCCTTTTTTTTGTCCTCTAATCCGATGCTGAATTCGGCCTAGTAGCGAGATCGTTGGATTGGCTTGGTGATGGTCTATCCCGTCCTTTCGTTTTATAGCATTATTTGTATTCTGGTGAGTGCCTTGTCGTGTAACCCTCAACTTAGCTCAACGGCGGCTTCAGCCCTGATGTATAGATTCTAGAGCACTAGTAAGCTACCCAGTACTCAATCTATTTCCGCTTACTCTGTTCCAGCAACGATCCATGTGCGCCGAGCCAGTCCGACCCTGACTCAGGTTGAACTTTATACCCCCAAACATTCTATACCCACATTGCATTACAGCTGTAGCTTACCAATTCCACCCTCATTTGTCTCTATACAAGTACACGAAATCAGGACCACGCGAATGTCAGGTGGCTTTCGAAAGCCACTTGTTCAAATTAATGTCGTTTCGAGTCTGAACGGCCTTTTCACATCTTCTCTGCCAACCACGGCACGAAATTTGATGAACTCCTTTGCCACCCTTGCTGCGGGCGCACCGGCAGGTGCGATGATTCGGGCAGATACCAAGCTTTCGAAAGCCTGTGGCAAGAAATCAGAGTGCGTCTCGGGCTGCGTGGGCTCCACGTACGCTCATCAGCACTGGACGGGGACATTTCGGCATGCCGACACTGCCGCCGTTGAACTCGACGGGCGCAGAAGTTGAAATCCGTATTTGATCCCGAACTTTCTCGTAAAGCATCTCAAAGGTAAACGTAGGGTGGCCAGCCGTTTCGGCGTGGACACAGGCGATGAGCAGGCAGATGGAGGGGTAAGGAACGGCTATGAATGTATTTTAGTTCAATCGTAGACGCAGCGGAAGAAAAAACGTGCTGTGAAGCATAGAAAACCGAGGACGAGACCGCTGGGCTGTCGCCGTGAGACCAACAAGCTTGAGGTGGGGTATGGCGATGAAGGGGTCAGTTGGAGGGCGACGGAGGCCTGCGGTCAGACGAGTCAGAAGCAGCATAAAGTCTGGCCGAGAAACTCAGCAACGCGCCAGCACCTCACATCCTTTTGACGCTAAAGGTCTCGTTAAGAACTGATACCGTAGCCTCGTCGTCCAAAAAGGAGCGAACGCCATCCTCCCACTGTCGTTGCCAGTTATCGGCTTCGTGATGACTCTTTATTTTCGAACACAATATACCCCTGGTCAACTCTACCCACCCCTGCGACTGTGAAGGGGGGGCAGTTCTCAACATTCGACCGAGAAACGGCTCTTGACTCTCTTTTCCAAGAGGTTAACGGTATCGACGCGCGTAGTCATCCCAATGACGGCGATGCCCTTACTGCCAGCCCCGGCGCGGCAGCTCTGGGCAGTATCTAGCAGGCAATAGAGCAATGATTGACGAGGATGTTGCGCAAACAAGTCAAACGCGTCAAGAATGATGATCGTGGGGCGGGAGAGTGTGGGGAGAAGGGATATGAGGGCGGGGAGATGAGTGGCAGGAGGGAGAGTCATGGTGACGGGATTGGGTGTGTCGAGGAATGGATTGGATTCTTCATTCGGCTGCTCCGCGTCCGCCGTTTCCTCGTCGGGGGTCGCAAGAAATGATCGCCCGTCTGTTGGCTCAGTTGGTAGGCGATCTCGCGCATAGCGAGGCGGTCAGACTGCTGAGACCAGCCACATAACCGAATAACAATCGGGCGGTCTGAAATATCCGATATGCACTTTTCAACGATCTTTACGCCAAGGATCAGCGCCAGAAACCCGATGGGGGGAACGACGCGCCTCACCTAGTTTTGCCGCTGCCTCTGGGACCGAGGAACAGGCAACTGTTTCCTTCTCCTCGGGCTACCGTGCCTCCAGCAAATCGGTGAGTTGTTTGAGAGCAATGCTATTCGCGGAATCCTCTTCTTCGTCGACGAGCTCGGGGGGTCGTGGACATTACGGAGGATTTCACGTTTCTGGGCGTCCAAGAATACTGCGAGACAGTTTTCGACGGCGTTTCAGAGGTAAAAATCGGTAGCTGTGCACGAGCAGAGGATAGAGGTGATAGAGATGAAGCGCGACGGCGGGTAGGTGGGGAAGGATTCGACTCTCTGGCTCTGAATCAGGAACAGGAGATGGGATCTGATTTTGGGAGCACGTCTCTTCGCGAGGGTCGGGTGGGCGGCGGGAGCTTTGGTGGGGGACGCTTTGGCGGGCCTGCCTCTTTTGGTGGGAGACGGGGGAGGGGTGGGCATATATCGTCCGAATCCTCTAATTTCATTGGCGCCACTTCATATCTGAAGGATCGGCGGGTCGAATTATTCTCCCAGAGCGTGTTCTGCTGGGTCGCAGGTTGAGCTCGTCTCGCTCTCTGGAGGCGCATCCTTCGCCGGAGAGACTCCTGAGCTACTTTTCGGCCAGCTACGACTGAGCGCCGGCTGGGAGTCGAATTGAGCGTGCACGGAGGTGGGCCGTCGGGCTCTAATGATGCCTGGGCCTCGGGAACATCGGGGCCGGGAGTTGGCTGGAGCCTCGTTACACGCTTTGTGGGTGATTCGCCGACGGCTGGATTGCTGGCTTTGCGCTTGGGCGGCATACTGGACGGTAGCAGGCAGGAGAGCAAGCTGCAAAACGCGTCGAGTCACATCGGGTCACAAGCGCATTTTCGCGGCCCGTTCGTCCGAGTCTACCACTCACGACGCTCATGGGTTTTACAGGGTGGGTTTCCTAGTTTTTCTCGTAACCCTTACAACGATTTCCAGACTAGCTCGCTGGGTCAATGCACCCCGCAGGGTTGAAACTAGTACGAGAAATTTTGTCAATCACAACGGCCAATACAAGGGCCTTGGAATGTCTGTTCGCTCATATCGTTCATCCCTCGGTCAAATTCCTGGTTTCCAGCTGCCTACAGAGCGAACCATGTGCGCTCTGACATGGAAGAATGTACTATCTTCTGTCTGATCTGCTTGAAACGGTCGACTCAGGACTGGCAGGTGTTCGTTCTCGTAGAAGATCCTCTGGCCCAAGTCGTGCGGACGTCCTGGCTGCCGCACCGCAGGCGAAGCATCTGCATACATCCAACGACCATCCCACTACCGAACTACATTTCTAACTTTGCGACCACCCGGTGCGCTTGAACAACTTCTTACTCAACTCAAAAGCGCGATGGGTGTCCGTACGGCCTCCGGTGGCCGGTGCTCCGCAGAGAGGCCAGTCTGGGCAGCAGCTTAGCATAGAAGGCCACATATTTGCCATCGGAACCGATTTGGTTGGTCCGAATCGGAAATGTTATTTTAGCGGGCGGTGCAGTCAAGGGTATGCTCTTGAGGTGAGCATATATATTCTGGTGGTTCGACGCCCACTGAAGGACCAGGCCGAGTATCTTCCCCTTCCTGTTCTCCATTCTCCGATCGCAGATGGAACCTCCGAATTACTATCTAACCTCTTGACCTCTGTTCTACCGAACATTCCCGACGCAAAGACCGTCGCAGTGACGATCAGCGATAATCAGTGGGAGGATGTTCTTTGGGATCGCGAAGAGGAAGAGGCGGAGGAAAAGGAAAGAGGAGCCGACGAGAAGCAGGTGGATAATGATATCTATGCCTGCGGGGACGAGGGACTTGTAAGACGAAAGGACCGGGACTGGTTGGGCGTGAATCGAGACCGGAGATCGGCGTACCTAATTATTGGTGGTTTGCGGTCCGAGGGGATACTGTAAAATGAAAGCCGATTTTGACCGACGGTCGGCCGGAATAGAGCGCTAACGCCGGCTTCTTGACTCGGAATGCATGTTCTGAACTGGCTTCGCTTAGGGAATGGTCTCTACTCTCCAGCATGTTCAAGATCGCTGCAAGACCGTCCCCACGATGCCCTCACCTGTCCAGGAATGAGTCCACGGGTTTGAGCCAACATAGGCTGTTTTACCAGAATAAGCAGCTCGAGCTCTATGCGGCGAAAGAGGCCAACCGCCTGACCCTACGCCAACTGGTAAGCCCTCGCCGCCGTGCCCTCACCCGTCCCCAACCGACATCGTAGATATTCTTTGGACGGGCTATGGACCAGGATCGGCTCATTAAGGTGTGCATCAACTACGACGCCTATCGAAGCTACTAATCCCTTGTTCAAGAGCGCCAACTACGTTAGAACGGAACTACCTATCCGGTACTGCGTTTCCTCCATTCGCCTCCTGATGTTTATCTTCGCTCTGTCGCGTGCAGGATAGCACACAGACTACGCGACATGCAAAAGTTGCCCTTCATCGTTCGTTATTGGTTTGTATGCTCAACCGCGGATAGTCCTAACTTTTTCTAGGTAGTCACTCAGGAGGAGGTTGCGAAGGTCTATGAAGTTCGTGTTTCGACACGCAACAGAAATGTTTCTAACATCATAACCAGCTCTACTGGAATGCCTTTGAAAAGTGCGAACCTTCCTATGAATCGACCTTGCCTGAACTTTCCCCAAGGTTCAGACGGTTTCCGCCCATCAACACTCTGCAAGACAATGTCGCATTTTGTCGATTCCTTTCCGACATCTTACGCGAACAGTTGGTGTTTCCTGCAAATACACGGGCAATTTTTGACGTCGTGTTATTAGTTCAACGGTTATACCCAGTCTCTCTCTCGGCCTTTCTCTAGCTAGTCCTCATCTTTCTCCGGATGATCTGGATTCGTTTATGCGAAGAATGCTGGTCTCGAGAATCTCGCGCCGTGTTTTGGCGGAACATCATATTGCCCTCTCCGAAATACATTCCGGGACGCACGCATCCAAAAATCTTGGAGAACCCCATGTAGGTATAATATTTACAGGGTTGCATGTGCAGCGATGTATTGAGAAATGCGCCGGCCTGTTACGGGAGCGGGGTAATGGGTGGCCTGAAATAATCGTGGATGGACACTTGGGAACACATTTCGCATACATCAAGGAACACCTCGAGTTGCGCGCTCTCTCCGTGAATACTCATTTACTGAAACAATTTTCAGATATATCATATTCGAGCTCTTGAGAAATGTAAGCTGACCCATAGCGGTTCGATCCATCTCGAATTGACGATATTATAGGCAATGCGGGCGACTACATCGTATCATCGTGGTGCATCGACCATTCCTCCAATCCGAGCGACAATTGTCGCGGGCGCGAATGACATTGGTGTACGGATATCAGATCAAGGTGTGTTTCTACACGTCATATTGCGTGGGTGTAGTCTGAAGGGCAAAGGTGGGGGCTTGTCCGACACGTTGGTCAAGACGCCATCGGATCTCTTCTCCTTCTCCCATATCCGCAACGCTGCACGTCTGCAGAACTCTCGCATTGGGGCTCTCCGGACAGTCAGCTCCAGCCCACATGGCATGCGAGCGACTGTGGATGAGCAAGTGGGACAGTGGCAGGAGAATTTGGCCAGCGGGAATTACCCTGACGCCAAAGACGTCGATGCTGACCCCGAAATGAAGGCCGGGGTGGGCCCTCATCCGAGAATTGGGATCGGGCTTCCAATGAGCAATATTTTCGCGACGTGTGAGTGCCCTTTTGGCTCTCAATGTTTCGTTCTCAACTTTTCCAGACTTTGGGGGGAGTTTAGAGCTCGTGCCATTGGATGGATGGGGTGAGTGCCCTTTTCGATCTTTTATTTCTCAACCTCAACCTCACCAGGCACCGATGTGTATTTACGACTGCCGAAGCTAGTGCGTTCATTAAGCCGTTTCCAGAACACGCATGCTAATTCTCCGTACAGGGCACCAACTTAGAGGGAATTGAGGTGTAACGGGGTTCATCGTGTATTATTATTACAAGCGGCTGACGGCCCGCGAAGCGGGCCGCCATCCCCTCTTACACATGAAAGCAGTTTGAAGCGGCCGAGGATCCTCTTCAGGGATTAAATCAATTTACAGGATGTACTTTTGGTTTATCGGAGAATCCAAGGCGATTTGTGAGTCTGTCTGAAAGAGAAGTGATGGAAGCAGTGATTGACACTGATTGTGTAAGAGCGGCTGATTGCGGCATGCACCCTGGATTAGAACGAAAGCTGCGTACGGCTCGTCGGACCGCCCAGCACCCAGCATGGACAGCGACTTTTTATCAAGTTAAGCATATTCGAAAGCCCTGGCACTTCACCTGATCTGGCGGAGCTCTTCTCGAATAAATTTTCTCGAATAAATTTGCTCCGATTCTCAATAAGTTAACCCACAATTGGTGAAGAATGAATAAGTTGTTCTGTAATTTAGGGTAGGTCTCGGCCACTGGTTCCGATGAGTGGAGAGTGCGGCTTGATTGCGGAGTTTAAAAAGCTTCGGACAGACACGCGTAATCTTATAAATAGGGAGATAGGGAGAATAGAGGACCCCTGACAATCACCTCAGATGCCTATCCAGAAAAGTCCAAATTTCTGGACTTTTTATCCGCACCCCTAATCGGGCGATTCTTATCCGAAATCGTACCTGGCCTCCAGGAGGCCGAGATTTTATCCGAATTTCGGGACAGGCCTTCTAAAAATCTTCCAAAATCCGTCGAAAATTTGGATTATTGTTCCCTTTGTATCTACGAAGTACCCAGAGCCTCCGGGAAGTCCGACTCCACCTCGTCAGAGCCCGCTTGTACAGTTACCGCTTTTCGCTTGCCTTTCTCGGGCTTACCAATCTTCTTTTTTGGTCTAAGTGATTTGACAGCATCCACAACGTCGCCCAAACGACCGCTGAGTTGCTTGAACAACGCTCCATCTGATGTCGATAGCCTGATCCCAGCAGTTATAGTCTCGGGTGAATTACTGAGCAAACAGAGGAATGATGTAGATGGAACCAGGGCAAATTGTGGAATTCGGAGGCGCTGGAATGCCTCCGGAATGGAGCGAAATTGGCGGTTACCACTCATGTACTCGTAAACCTGTGTAGGTATATCTTAGGCAGCGGTGATGGTTGAGCAATCAAACACCCAGGCATGTCTGCCATTTTTCCCGGCTGTTTTTGAATAAACACTCAGAACTGAAGCTGGGCGTCAGCGCGGAACAATCGGAGGAGTGATGAATATGTGCTCACCTTTCGCGACCATGATCTTCCCGATGAATTATGTAATAAAAAAGTCGGAGACACAGATTCGAACCTACGCCCAACGCAGAACATAAGTCAGACGCAATGATAACCACTTTGCAAAGTTGACTACGAAGCTTGCCGTTCTTATCCGCATTAGACCAGGCCTCCCTCCCCGGGCCCACAAATTATCCGAATTCTGAGCCTGGGGTCGGGCACCAAATTCTGATTTCTTATCCGAAACCGACCTGGGTTTGGGCCGATTTTGGGCATGTTTTATCCGAATTCAAAATTTCGGCGGACAGGCATTTTGGGTGATTGTCAGGGGTCCTGGATGGACGTAGCTGCAATCCTCAGCTTCCGGGCATCTGATGCTATAATTGGCGCCACGGAGGCCGGATGACCTTGTGTGTGCACGGGCGCTCAAACAGAATGGATAGCTCGGAGATATTGCAGTGCCCGATCAAGGCGCTCTCTCCTTGACCTCCACTAGCTGGACGTGTCTCTGCTACATCGGAAGGCTTTATGGACGATTCGCCACCACCTGCTTACAGTAAAGAATATAAACGACCAGTGGTCGTTTCCCTTAATCCCGCGCCGGCCGGCGCACCGCTGGATAGGCCCGAATCTCTGTCGAAAAAGAAGGGCAGAGATTCCTTTCCAACTCCAAGACCGTTACCGCGTCCACCTGGGGGAGAAAGTGCTATTAAACCTGGAATGGTGGCTCCCTTACGAGTGCACAAGAAAGCTCAATCGACCGCAATCCCATCTGTTGAACGACCGTGGAAGCCTCCTAGCCTCGACAGAGGCCCACCCAATGGATGGGATTCTGCCGTCCATCCACAGTTCCGGCATCGTGAAGCGGAACTTGCCCCTTCCCCCGTCTCGTCGCACCAGAAGTATCTGGGGAGACCAGCCTCCCCGCCGACTCCTCGGGAGTACGCCCGAAGTGCTGACCACTTCCAACCCCCGATCACGGATGATGAGAGGGCGATATACGCGAGGAGAGTGCCCGCAAATCGACCACCTCAGGTAGCTGCTACAGTTGACGCAAATTCGTTCTACAAGTAAGCCGAGCTGTCGACACATCGGACACCGCGACTAAACTCCTGGCATTAGCCCTGCTGTGGCTTCTTACTTGACTCGTCCGCATCCCCGCAGCACCGACGATCCTCCGTACGATCAATCTAATCTTTACTAGCTTTCTTTGACCCTCGATTCAGTCGCCCCAACCAGCCTCCGTCGAACCTCAACAGCCCTCCGCCTGCCAGTGCGAGGCGCCATGTGCGGTGGGGGCCGTGAGCTTTGGCGCGCATTTTATGATCCTTATGTTGTTATCCTGGGTTCAGCTCAGTACTTGTTTCATTATCTTTTGTCGTAGTAGTACCTGTTGTACATTATAATAGAGCAAGTCGGAGGGCGGTTGGCGATCGCTTTTGATTAGACACCTGTCACATTGTCGGCTGCAATATTGTTCTCCCTTTGCTTTCAACCGACGTTGTCCTTTCCACCGACGACGTTGTTCTTTTAGGCCCACGTCCTTCAGGCTTTACTTTGGCTGGATACCAACTTGTCTCACGATGGCCACGACGCGAAACGGGCCAGGTCGTAGCCCATCGGCGCAGAGCTTTGCGTCTTCTTCGTCCCGGCAGGCCATGCAACCGCCCGCATCCCCTGCTGTGAACAAACCGGCTGCAGACTATGTATACTTTGATAGGTCAACTTCTGGGTTTTCCGACGAGATCTTACCCCGAGCCAAAGGGGCCCAAATGAAATTAGAGCACTACTATAAAGTCGCAGTGGATTCAGCCATCGAAAGAAATACGAGGTCATCGCACTGTTCTTCTCATGCCTTTCTGAGCTGACACCAGAGTTAGACGCGTCGAACTGGAACGCCGGCTTCAGGGGGACAATATGATGACGGAGGAGCGGAAACAGCGCCAGCTGCAGCAGCTGGGCAAGAAGGAATCGGTGGGTACCAGGCGTCGCGCGTCCCGAGCCCCGGCTAATCTGCCGGGAAGACTTTCCTTCGTCTGCGTCGCACGAAGCTCGGCCTGGATAATTTTAGAACAGTCAAGGTTATTGGGAAAGGTGCCTTTGGCGAGGTGCGCATGCTTCCTGCTCTCCGTCTGTTGATCTTGGGGCTGATTCCTCGTTCAGGTGCGGCTCGTCCAGAAGACAGACACCGGCAAAATATATGCAATGAAGACGCTCAAGAAAGAGGAGATGCTGAAGAAAGATCAGGTTCGTTGAATGGTTTTACCGCGTCTTGCTGTTATTAATTCGCTGCAGCTGGCGCACGTCCGCGCCGAGCGCGATGTCCTCGCAGAATCTGTTTCGGATTGTTCGTCCGTTGTCGCTCATAATATCACTGGCTCTCATCTCTTGTTCAGGGATTGTACAGCTGTATTACAGCTTTCAAGACCCGTCATATCTCTATGTTCGTTTGTCTTGTTCTCCGACATAGCATTGGCTCATTCCTCGCAGCTAATTATGGAATTTTTGCCCGGCGGGACCTTATGACCATGTTGATTAAATACGACACCTTTTCCGAGGACGTTACTAGATTCTATATTGCGGAGTGTGTCCTGGCCATCGATGCGGTGCACCAGCTCGGCTTTATTCATCGGTATGCAAACCTTGAATGTGTTGTCCCGCTTTTAAAAAATAAATTGCAGTGACATCAAACCGACAATATCCTCATGTGAGCTGGACGTCTCTAACACTAAATCGACGTCCGTAACTCCTGTGTACAGTGACAAGGACGGCCATGTCAAACTGAGCGATTTCGGGCTTTCTACTGGGTTCCACAAACAACACGACTCGAACTACTACCAGCGACTGCTGGAGTCTACGAATAATAACGGCCAGACACCGGCTCAGGCCTCGCGGAACAGCGTCATGGTCAACCCCATCAATCTCACAATGACGAACGATCAAATCCAAACTTGGAAAGCCAATCGACGCAAGCTCGTGCGCCTCGCTTTCCTCACTCTGTCTGGGGCTCCATCTCATGCATCTGGTCATGTCTAGGCGTACTCGACAGTAGGGACGCCGGATTACGTGATTGATTACATAAGCACCGGGAGCCTTGGGCTTACCTCTCTATTCTTTTAGATCGCTCCGGAGATATTCCAACAAAAGGGATATGGTAAAGAGTGTGACTGGTGGTCGCTGGGTGCCATCGCATTCGAGTGTCTCGTTGGCTACCCGCCCTTCTGCTCAGAGTCGACGCACGACACGTACCAGAAAATCATGCAGTGGCAGTACCATCTTGCGTTCCCGGATGATGTCCACCTTAGCAAGCAGGCCGAGGATCTAGTCCGTCGGTACGTCACACAAGCTCGTCTCTTCCCTGATGCTCAACCATTGGTTCAGCCTAGTCACCTCTGCTGACCGGCGGATGAATATCCAGGAGATCAAGAAGCATCCGTTTTTTTATGGTGCGGAACTTTGATGGCGCTGCGAGTCGATGCTTATTTCCTCTGTCCCAGGTGTCGATTGGGCTACTCTGCGTAACATTGATGCACCATTCGTGCCACACCTGAGGTGTGCCTTTCCCGTTTCTTTTCTTGCAGTGATTGAGTGAGTATTCTTCAGGTCTATCACTGACACGAGGTATGCATTTTTTGGTTTTCTTTCTTGCGCGCTCATTCGAAATCAGTTACTTCCCTGTAAATGAGCTGGACCAAGTACCGGAAGAAGCTCCGGTGGACGCTGGTGGAGCCGCGACCAAAGATCTTGCGTTCCTCGGGTACGCACACTTGAGGGTGTTCCCTGTTGGCTTTACTCACCCGCGTCGACAGTTATACCTTCAAACGCTTCTCAATCTCCTCCCATGCATTCTAGTCTCTAGCCTGATTTGTGCAGTGCATTAAGCGTAGACAATATACTGTAATCTAATGTACACGTGAATTCGTTCCTTGCTGATGTCACATGCATTATAATGGCGATAATTCGCTTGGACCGCGCATATGAGTACTGTCGCGCACACTCTCCTGCTGCCCACCGTCCGGCAGCCGCAGTCGCGCCTGGCTGCGCCGCTGTCGCACCAGCGGAACCGCTCAAAGCTCGCCCGCTCCTCCGGCTCCGTCGATATCACTGGGCCGCTGTCCCGCCCCACCAGCCCTACCGACACCGTCAACGACTGGATCGGTCTGCCCCTGCGCTTTGAGATTGTTACCGACCGCCTCGAGCTCGAGGGGTACCAGATTTATGCCGTAGAGAAGTGGTACGCAGTCCATTCCACTACTCGCTTTCAACACCCCTCATGAGCGCAGGATCGTAGACCGCGACCGCCCCGTCATCGTCCTCACTGTCTACACCGGTGACCCAGCCCACAAGGTGCGCGACTACACAATGCTCTACCCAATGCTCACTGGCCCAGATCACCGTCACTGCCCTGCGTCCGTCCGCGTCCCTCAGTCCCGCAGAGGCCACCGCAGAGTGGGACAAAGCCATTCTCCATCTCCGCCGTGATGCGCGTCCTCGAGAGGTCCGTTTATCTTGCCCTGCGCATTAGACCGACCCTCAAGCAAGACAGACACCGCACGGCGTCGTCCTCGCCACGTCCCTCGCCCACTTTCGCTCCGACTACACCATCGTCCACATCCCCTCCGGCGACTTTCTACTCGCCCGTGACCAGCTTTACACCAACATAAATCTCCTCCGCATGGGTTGTAGTGGTCGGAGCGCTCTCACCCTTGAGGAGCCCAGGTGTGTGCCTTCAGCCGTCTGCGTTTAAACCGCGACGCCGACCCTCGCACGCAGTGACACCACCAAGGACCGCTTCATCACAACCTACCACCTCCCCGACACGATCGTCTCGCCTTCCGGTGCCCCCGCCAACGTCCCCGTCGCGCCTGCCCTCCCAGGGAGCCCCATACTGACACCTCAGCCCTCCCCTGCCAAGCATCGCCCGCGCCTTTCAATTTCCCCCCCGAGCCGCCGCTCGGAGGACCATAATACTGCCCCTTCTCCCACTGGCCCGCGCAGACCCCCGACCACGCTTCACATCACGCCGCCGACCCCCACCTTCACGGTCCCCCAAGGCCTCCTCTCGCCTTCCCCCTCAGCCACACCCGGCGGCCGCTTCACCTCGAAGGGTAAGACGCGCGGAGATTCCGCGGCGTTCAATGCCAGCGTGCTCGAACTCGTGCGTCTACTCCAGGCAGGGCTCGCGATATTCGGATTATTCCCCTCCGAGCCCCGCGCGCTCGACGGGCTGCTATGCGACAAGACCGTCGAGGGCCTTGGTACATGGGTCACCGATGTCGGGGACAGTCTGTCAATATCGAGGTGCGCGTCCTTATAATATACCGCAAGCAGTCGTTTATATTTTTAGGCGACGGAGCGCATCGCGGACCCCGCGGTCGTTTGCGCGTTGCTGAGTCTCGTGCTCGCGACGCGCAACAAGCTCGCTGTGATGGGGTTCGGGCATGTGCGTCCTCACACCTCCTTCGATGAATCGAGCTAATCTACCCTAGTAACACCCAAAGACCCCTTCCTGCGCCCTCATGCCTTCCTCGTCGCGCTTGGCGCATACACACACTCCGCCGCTTTAAGCGCAAACGCCCCGGGGGTGTCCACGCCTGGCACGCCGAGCTTCCCCTTCCATCTCCACGCACACGCATACGGACACTCGCTCCGTCTACGCCCGGGTCGTCTACTCTTACGTTCAATGCCGGACGCCCAAACCCGTGCCTCCGAGCGTCGTGCTAACGCGCGCGCTTGTTGACGCCGTGAGCGCCGCGTACTCGGACCGCGCGGGTGAGCGACGCCGAAGTCGCGGTGCACGCGCGCTGCTGAGACGCGATGGTGAGGGGAGCGACGGCGCAAGTGGCGAGAGGGCGCGGATGTCGGCGCGGCGGACGGCAGTGGGGGACAGATTCCTCACGGGCATCGGCAGCCTTGTGGGGCTGAACGTTGGCGGAAGCGGCGCGGGCGGGGCCGCGGGCGTGCTAGAGCCGAGTGTAGATCTTGAGGCATTTGTCCGGTTGTTGTTGGTCGCGGAAAAGACAAGAATAAAGGCAAGGCGAAAGGCAAGGCGAAGGACAAGGACGGCCGTGTTGGGAGGGTGAGCTGGAGGCGACGGCTGGCCGCGGGAAGGAGAAGGAGCGGGAGAAGGACACTGCGATAGTGACGGGTGTGGCGGGATGCGTGCGGGGGGCTGTGGAGCGGGCTTGTGTGGGGCGTAGTGAGCCTGCCGCGAGAGGGAACTCGACGGAACAGCCTTTGCCCAGACGCCCGCCAGGCGAGATGGGGGCACGCTGGACCGCGATCGCGCCAAGGAAAGGTGGGCGCCGGTGGTGGTGAGCGACGGCGACGTCGAGGATGGGGATCTGCGGGTGCCCAAGAGCGAGAGGGACGGCCGCTCAACGGAGGAGGAGGGTGGCGGGCTGGACAAGTGGGGCGGGCGCGTACAGAAGAAATTCGAGTCGTGGACCCGGTATGTTTTGCACTCTGTTCTATGTCAGTATATTGATATCTAGCTAGGCTCAACCGTCTTGACCGGAAGAAGGGACACGCGAGTATCGATATTTCATCGGGCCGGGACTCGTTCGAGGACGCTACGGGCCCAACATTACTAAAGAAGCGCCCGCCACTGCCGCACGATCTCTCCATGGCGCCGATGACCTTTGTCCGCGGGTGCGCTACACCTTCGTCGCGCAGCTCCCTGTTTTTTTTAAAACATGATGTCCAGGGACGAAGACGACCTGAGCAGCGGCCAAGTATCACCCATCGTTGGTCAGTTTTCTCCTCTTCTTTGTTTATGAATGCTCACCTTTGCTGCAGCCGACGACCCGCGCACACCCAAGCAGTTTGGGGATATGCGGTCGGCGGGGAGCTCCGCGGCGAACCTCAACCCGGAAGAGTACGACCGTAAGCTTAGCGCGTTCAACCACAAACGTCCATGGGGCACGCGGTCTGACTCCAAAACCGGATATCGAGCTGGTCGGACCCTGTCAGCGCGCGTGAGATCCTCGACGCTGACGAGAGCGAGGAGAGCATCGTCGGCGAGGAGGACAGCTGGGCAGCGGTCGGCATCACCAAACACTCTTGCGCAACGGCAGTAGGGCGCGCGGCACCGTACTGAGGGAAGAGGAGGACGTGCTATACGAGGAGCCCAGCGATGCGGGTGGTTATCTCAGTGACGCGCGGCGCTTACCCCCGCCCAAACGGCGACCGGCTACGTTTGGGCCTCGACGGTGGGCCATTGAACTTTTATATCAACCACCGAGTTTACCATCTTTTTGCAGCCGGAGGAGCTGGCACCAAGACCCCGCGTCGTTCAAGGATCTGAAAGTGCTGAGTCCGGAACGCATGCGAATTGATGTCGCGCTCTGCGGGCAGGTCCTTATAATGACGCGAAGAGAGGAACACCTGAAGGATGTCTTAGCGTGCATCCAGGTAAATCGAAGAGTTATCCCCTTTCCTACTCTACTTATTTATCTCTTACTCCAGGTCCTGACTACGTCCCTCTCTGAAACAAACACCCGACTTCGGGAGGACTACCAGACACATGTTCGGGCCCTATTGGAGGTCGAGCAGCAGAGCAAAGCGATCGCGGACATTGACGTCGAAGCCTCCAAGGCCGACAAGATCTTACAGGCGCAGAACACCATCTCGTATGAAACGCAGCAGTTCCTCGTCCCCGATCTGTGGCACATAGCCAGTCCGCCGCGGCACACAACCTTTGCACTGCGGGACAAGGTTTTCGGCATGGGGGGCCGGCGATTGGCGCCGGGAAAGCACGGTGCACACGGCCGCTTCAATCGCCTGCAGTGGACGCTGGACGGCCAGGAACGCCTTGTGGACCATCTGGGGCGCACAGAGAGCGAGGCGGATGAGGAGAGCATTATAGACATAGATGAGCTCCGGCTGCCGCCCACGGAGGACGAGGAGGTCGTCGAGCATCCTGCCATGCGGCCGATGTGGCTCCTGCGCTTCTTTACGAGCTGGGGGACGAAATGGGGCGCGGCAGCACAGCCCGACGCGGAAGGCAAGACAAAGGCCAAAGCGGGCAGCGAGGTCACAGCGAGTGGGAACGGGGAGCCCTTTTTTGAACCCAAAGACGGACGCGCTCCTACTCCCACACCGTTATCTCGCGCATCCATTTAGCCATTAATATAATAATAATATGTATCCATCATTTTTTGGCGGTGAGCTTGCCCTGCTGCTTCCTTATCGAGCGCTTGCGCTCCTTCTCGAGAATCTAGCCCATGTACAGATGAAGGACCCGATTTTACCGGGGGGACGACGGGAGCGTACCTTTTTCTGGTCTCCGGCACTGAGTTTGGCGATGCGCTCCTCTTCCGCTTTGCGCTTGGCAGCCTTTTTGGCTTCTAGGGCCTCGGCCTCCTGCGTACCGGATGAGAACCGATTTTCCTTGGGTTGGGTATCATTGGGAGCGCACCTCTTCCTTCTTGTCCCTCTCAGACTCAATTTTGATGTCCTTCTGGATCTCATCTCTCACTTTCTTGAGTTTGATCTTGGTCTCGGGCCGGAGGGCGACTTTGGACAGCGCGTCGATGAAGGGGAATATAGCGGCAACGATTCCGGCGGTGTCGGCGGCATGCAAAGCAGAGGGCGCCTTCAAACTCAGTATGACGTGTTGTTCGCGCTCGCTGGGCTTGAGCGGCTTGAGCGGGCGGTCACGCGGTTGGTCGGTGATCTTTGCTGCTCTTAGATGCGTGGTTTGCAGAGATTGAGGTGACTCACGGAAAGCGAGCGGAAATACGGCGCGATTTTGGGATCTTCCAGGAATTTAGTGAGCGGGAAGGCCTTGAAAACACCTTCGGTCACGTCGGCGAATTCTAGGTGCGAGTATGGGTGTTTGAGATGCATTTGAGATGGGGGTACCTACCAGACATGACTGAGAATTGTGAAGGGAGAGCCGGGTTTTCTGTCGTTTTGGTGAAGGTCTGTGCCAAGTCAGGAAAGGGGGCACAAGTATAATAAACAAAGGGGAACCAACCAAGTCCCAGCGGTCGTCCTTGATCGACAATAGTTCGTCCTTGGAAACAACTGCCCATACAAAGTCGTGCGACAGCGCGCCGGCGAGGAGCTTAAAGTCCAGCTGTAGATCATCCGTAGGGCGGTATTGGAGATCAACGAATGTCCTGCCTGTCTGGAAAGCCCATTGGAGGAAATCGTGGCGGGGCCGAAGCGTGAAGATGGTATGCAAGGAAGCGACGTTGCGCCTGCCCGTCGAAAAGTTGAAGAAATCGGAATAGCCGTCTTGTGTCCAGTTTTTAGGCCTCGAAAATTGTTGCTGCAGGATCGGCAGATGCGCGTCCAGCCTGTAGCGCGTCTGAGAGATGGAGACGCGCCTGAGGCGTTACACGTACCACTTGGTTGCTTTCCTGGCATTGCTCCATCGGCCCAGTAGAAAGAAGGCTACATATGCAAGCAAGCCAGCCAAGAGGGCGGCCTCCCTTTGAAATACTGGGGTGTGTTAGTAGCCGCGTTGTGCACATTGTGCGTGAACTTACACGCTGGTCTGAAAACGAAGAATCTGTAGCGATACTGTTTGGGATGGTTACAGATGGAAATCGGTCTTGGACATATATGGACACATTATTACCTCTAGACCATCGTACTCTTCTGTTTGGATGAACGGCGGAGGTGAGAGCGCGGAGAGAATCTGCGTCAAAGCAGCCATGGTTGGCAGAAACTTGGGTGAGTCTGAGTAAGTACATAACTATAGTAGAACGAGTGCGAAGCGACTTACCTTCACGCGGTATGGTGGTACACGAGTCTCAGTGAGGGCAGCGGACGCGCACGTCACGATGCATCAACATACGTGACGTGACGTATGAGTCACGGTAGATTTCTTGAGCTCGCGCCGCCCGTCTTACAGCTGGTTTCAAAAGTTTGTACACCTTTCCAAAAATATAGCTGCTCGTGATGTGCTTACCTTTATTTGTTGTCGCATCCAAGCCTTGTTCTCCTGAGCGCTTTTCACTGGGGCTTTTCACTTGCTTTTTGCACTCAGGATTCCGTGTTTGCATCTCCCAATAGCTGTGGGACATATCTAGGTACATTGTGACGGCAGATGTCCTTGAATGAAAAGACATAGCGGCCGTCGGCCGAAGGGCCGGAAATCCGAAGGCCCCGAAACAGCCTGAAAACTGTCGCATAAATCTCCAATAAATTTCCCTGTGCTGTAAATAACTGCCGGGGGCTGAGACCGCCATCGGGTAGGTCCGGACACCATGTCACCAACGTTGAGAGGCTTGTTGCAAGCTGGCGCAACGTGAGGCACGAACGGCTTGCTTAAGTGTTAGATAAGGAAGATTACATACGAGAAATTCTGAAGCACGGGAGTTGCCGGCCCGTGCGGTGCGCGCGTCAAGAATCTTTTCTGGACGCGCTCACCTCTAAAATCATCTGGCCGATTATTCCCTCAGTCTCAGGGAATTTTGGTGCATACTTTGGCCATGAGCACACTATCCAATGCTGGCATGGCTTTTCCTATCCCGCCGGACTTCGACTTCAACGCATGGATGACGAAGCCGGCAGATATTGTGCCTTCGGACGCCTTGGATTTAAAAGCCCGCAATGAGGACAATATTGTAGTAGAAATTCACAACAGGCTCAGTATTCGGAACACTCGGTACTACATGTTTGCATTGGACAAAACCGACATGGATGTCGGGTTGCCACTCATCGGGTTTTGGTTGTATTCGGAGCGGGATTTGACCTCCATGACAAGGTCTACGCGCTTTTGCGACTCCGTGGGCCCCCTCCCAACCTATCTGTGTCAACTGGTAGAGGGAGCTCGGGACAACCTCGCCGACGCGGAGGCACAGGAAAGGCTCACTCGCGAGAGAGAGCGATCGGAGAGGGAAAAACTCAAATCTGAAAAAGAAAAGGAGAGGGCAGCTCCAGTCATAGGGAGCATGGTCATGTCAAACCCGGTGGTCCGTACCGCTATGCTACGCATGCCGGTGATCATCCCGGACATCTACCTCAACTCGATTTTTCACCGCCTTCACCCCCCGATTAACTGGTTCACGGATGAGCACATCCAGTTCGCAGAGCAACACGGACAAGGGCTCCATCCTAAGCAGATACGCCCCATCGCCACGGCGGCAAATGCCAATCCCAAGGAGGTCACCGTCTTTGACACCGCAAAGATGATTAAACTCTGGGGCAACGACGAAACCCATGAATGTCTCTCACCTCTTGATTGGCAGCAGGCAACACTCAATTTCCTGGCCGCCTTGATTAGCCTATGCCCACCTCCATCGAATCCTCCGGTCAACAACTTCGCGGACGAGTTCCGGTTGCATCGAGAGTTTTTCATGAATCTCAAGAACTTCGAGAAGGACTATCGACTCTGGTATCCTTTTGAGAGGGAGATGCGCCAGGACCTCATGAGTGGCAGAGTGCTTTTCAGTGAAGCTCACTACGCCATGCAGGTTCAGATCATTCTGAGTGCCTTCCAGGCTGTGCAGTATTCACCGGCGCTCTCCCGTAATGACACGTCATCCAAGCGCCCAGCAGATTTCGCTTCGCCGGAGGTTCGGAAGGTCCAGAGGACGTCTTATGACGCACATGCGGGGAGCTCCTTTCGAGACCAACGGCAATCCTTTCGGGACCGTGATCCACAAGAACCATCCAGGGGCCCCTCGTGTTTTATCTGCGCAGGCCCCCATCGTGTCGCAGACCACGATCCCAAATCCACAAAATTCTCCGATGGTCAACCCCTTTTTTCGTGCCGCAGGAACGGAGACCTCTTCACCGTCAAGCCTTTTCGGGGACCCGAACCGAGAAGGCTCTGCGGAAGTTTTAACGTCGGAAGAGGGTGCCAAGCTACCCATTCTCCCCAGGAGCGCTTGCATGTATGCTCCCTCTGTGGCAAGGACCATGCCGCACTGTCGCGAGACCCCGACTGTGTCCGGGTCGCCGGGGGTCAGCACCTTCCCTGATCAACTTTGGATTCAGGAGATGTTGGACGGCATCACCGATGTCCTCCTAGCCGAAAGCTCTCCTACACGCTCGCATCCGAGCTTCATTCCCGCTTCCATTCATCTTTCATACCCCGACCTATCCTCATTCGTTCATAATCGTTCTCCACTGCCAGATTCCTCCTCGAAGGAGATTGAAATCTATGAGCGCATCATTCACCCTTATAATTCCACGGCATTTGTTACTCTGCTCGAGCGCCATAATCTCACCCTATACTACCCCCATCTCGTCAATAATCTGACAAACGGCTTTCCCATTGGGAAGATGCCGATGCTTTCCCACACCATCATAGTCCCGAATCATCCCTCCGTCGACGAGAACATGGACGCCGTGACAGACTATCTCAGCATAGAACTACAAGCCAACAGAATGTCGGGTCCTTTTTCCAAAGGGGAAATGGAACGGATATGTCGCGGACCTTTCTACGCGTCTCCCTTAATCGTCGCATCACAAGATGAAGGTCCCGGAATCCCGCCAAAACTACGGGTCTGCCGCAACCTATCCAAGGGGGACCGCTCATCAAACATGGCGTCGGTCAACAGCTTTATTGACAAGGAAGATTTTCCCACACGCTTTGACATGGCTTCCAAGGTCGCAGAGAAGGTGAGCTTTTACAATTCCACCGGCTTTTAACTATACCATCTGCCAATCGGCCCCATATGCCCATCTGCCCATCTGCCCATCGGCCCCATCTGCCCATCGGCCCATCTGCCATCTATCCATCCGTGCTTGCACATCTGAATCCGATTCGTCGGGCAGAGCGTACCGTTCCGGGGTGATCCCTCCGACAGATGCAAACAGATGATATCATTGAAAACAGACATCCCGCGGGATGTCTGCTCTCAATTACATCACAGCGCCGCGATTTATGCTATCTTATATATACCCTATGCCGTTGCAATATTTCATCATTTTAATACTCTATCCTCCTCAGATTGCTTCTGCTCCGACTGGGACTTTGGCTTGCGCCTTCGATATCAAGGCCTTTCACCGGACTTGTCCAGTCCTCCCGCATCACAAGCCATTTTTGGTCGTTTGCGTGCAAGGGAAGTTCTATCTCGACCACGTCCACCCTTTCGGCACGGCGTCGGCAAGCAGCAATGCCGGCCAGATTTGCAACGCCCTCGTTGACATCTGGAATGCGGAAGGGGACGGGCACCTGGATGTATGCAAGTACGAGGACGACTTGGATGCCTTGCTGGCTCCGAACGGGAAGGGTCCATTCACCCTGGATGAATTCCTTTATGCACACGACCGTGATACGTGCATGGCGTTGATTGCCGGTTTGGACACACCGTGGCATCCGACGAAAACCGGAAAACACTTCGAATATTTCATGGTGTTCATCGGCTTTTATTGGGACCTGATCCACCGGCGGGTTTCGCTCCCGGAAGTCAAGCGGCTCAAGTTCCGTGCCCGCGTCGACAAGATGCTCACCGCGGCACAAGCAAGCAAAAAGTTCTCCCTTTTAGACATTCAGGAAATCCACGGCTCTCTCGTCCACATCTGCTTCGTTTTCTCCGACGGAAGCTCCCATCTACCTCCTATCTCCAATTTCATGTCCACATTCCGTTCAGAGGGTCGCCGCTATCTTCCGAAGTCCGTGATCGGCACTTTGGAGTGGTGGTACAAGAGATTGAGTGATCCTCTCGCATACCGCCAGCTTCATCCCCTGGGTCCTCTTCGGGACATGGGCATCTTCGTCGATGCCAGTACGTCGTGGGGCATCGGCATCATTATTGGCGAATTATGGTATGCTTGCCGATTGACGAGCCACTGGAAAACCGATGGCGTGGATATTTGCTGGCTCGAGGCAGTCGCGCTCGAACTTCTGTTGTACTTCCTAGTCCAATTGGATATCTCGGACACCCATCTACTCATCCATTCGGATAACAAGGGTGCCATTGGCGCCCATTTAAAAGGCCGCAGCGGCAATGTCGCCATTAATTTGTGTGTACGACGCTCCTGTGCCACGGCTGCGGGCTGTTGCATAGTGCCCAACATCATTTATATTGAATCCAAACTCAATCCTTCGGACCCCATATCTCGCGGTATACTCGGGGACCCTTCACTCCAACTCACACGGCGCTTTGAGCTGCCACATGATCTCGCCCCTTGTTTTACGGACAGTGATGTCCACCCACAATAATTTTCTTGAGGGCTCTTGGAGAGCCTCGGGCGTCGATTGGAGCTCGGTTTTGATACCGGGTTCACCGCGACCTTCGTCGTCCGAAACGCCGGGTGTTGATAGCCCGGCTACCATTAATAATCATCTTTTAATTCCCGCCATCCATCTATCTGCTTCATCTGCATCGGCGCCGCCGAGCTCCGTATATAATATCTCTTCATCTGAGTTAGTTCATCTAGTCCATCTGCCTTGCCCATAGCTAACTTATCTCAGCATAATACGTGCAACGGAGGCATTGTACCCACGCTCCTTGACTCCTCGCAAACGCCTACACGACTCATCCACATTTGATTCCCATATCTCCTCCCTCATCCCTTCATCAGACTTGGGGACAGTCATGATGGACGTCCGGCGTGCAGCATCAATTAACTTGCCCCACAAGCGGGCCCGTCGACCAAATAAAGGCAATGAACTGGCCCAGAGCGATTTTCGACCGCCTGTTCCCGCCGACCGGCGTGTTTTGTTCTGGACATCCCCGCACTCTGTGTTAGTTCACTCCCAGATGCTCGCCCAGGGTGTCAACCCTCATCTCCAGACGAAGATTTACGAGTTGTTGCTGGACTCTACAGTGGAAGAAACTCGCCAATCATATGGCGCGGGCCTTCTCCGATTCCACCAATTTTGTGATATGCAGGGCATATCCGAGGTCCTGCGGATGCCGGCAGACAAATTCCTCCTGTCGGCCTTTGTCGCAAATGCAATAGGGTCGTGTTCCGGCAAAGGGATCCGGAACTGGCTCAACGGACTTCGTCTGTGGCACTTGTACAATGACGCGGCATGGCACGGCAATGATGGCTGGCTCCCGTCATTGAAGAAAGCAGCAGACAAGAAGGGTGCACCATTCGAACGACTTCCCCGGGGTCCTATCACGGTGGAGCACTTGCGAGCTCTTCGCGCTCGACTGGACTTGTCAAAACCTCGGGATGCGGCGATTTGGGCGGCAGCGTTGGCGGCGTTTTGGGGCTGCCGCCGGCTCGGTGAACTTCTTGTTCGCTCACTCAGCAAGTTCTCCACCGAGCGCGACACCGTCCGCTCCACTCGCATCTCCCGTCCTGTTGTCAACGGCCGGCGCACAATCAACTTCCATATCAGATGGACGAAGACAACCGGTCCGCTAGGGGGCGAGTGCATATTTGCGGCCACAGACGGGGAATACGCAGATTTGTGCCCAGTCATCGCATTTGACAATCACATCACCGTCAATCATTCCGCGGACAAGGACTGCCATCTTTTTGCGTATCGCAAGGACGCAGACTCCTGGGCCATGTTGACCAAGGGTGACTTCTTAAGGACTACGGCCCAGTTTTTCTCGGACGCGTCCCTCGAAAATGTTTTTGGGCATAGCTACCGCATCGGGGGTTCGCTGAGGCTCTTACTTGATGGGGTTGAGCCCGAGATCATCATGAAAATTGGGGGCTGGACCTCCCTCTGCTTCCTCATCTACTGGCGTAGATTGGAGCAAGTTATTCCACTTGCCATCACCCGAGCATGGGATTCGAGCATCAACACTTTCGCGTCGAGGCAGGGCATCCGCGATGACGTATCCTTATTAGATTTCGATAACATCAATGGAACTATCTGATTATGAGTCGCAGTGCTCCGTTGGGGGCTCGGACTCTGTTCTACCCTCCCGCGAGCTTCGCTCTTTGAGCCATGCTCCTTGTGGTATGTTGGGTATTCTCTCGTCCCCTTCCCCTTACCTTGTGTACTGGAATTGGTGCTCACATTCGGGCTGAACCACTCGACGGTTCTCCCAAGCACAGGCCCACATCGCGGGCCGCCAATTCCCAGACAAACCATGGATTCAATGAATCCAGTTGATCATCCAAAGAATTAATATCATTGCTAACTGTGGTTAACATTGATCTAGCGCGGATCAGGTTTTCCGCATATCTACCTTATCGGCGGGACACGGCAACAAACAAAGGTAAGCACATCACGAGCAGCTATATTTTTGGAAAGGTGTACAAACTTTTGAAACCAGCTGTAGTAAGTTACGTCTGCCTCAGAGACATACATCCTGCCTGCATCCTCTTTGCAACCACTAGCAATCGGATGGCGGCACCAGGCTAAATGGAAAACGCAGAAAGTTACGTAATATGTACAGCCACGTGAGGACCCAAATCGGAATTCCGGAAGTCACGGACTCAACAGATTGCGGAAAATCTCCCCATCTTCAGCAAATACCACACACAAGTCCAGGCCGTTCGTGTAATCTTGTCTGCTCCTGGACTCGATAACCACAACTCGAACGATTCATCTGAGTTCAAGCTCATTCAAGTGGAGCCTCCTGCAAAGTCCGCTCATTTGCCCACATCAATTAAACTTCGTTAGCTAATTTGTGCCTGCCGTTTACTTAGCAATGCAGCTGTTCTTCGTCTCATCCTCGACCCATGCAATCCGAGACACCTAAACAGCCTGTACGTCCCCAGCCGCCCACTCAGCTCCGACTCAAAGCTCCCCTGCAGTCCACCGACTTTTCCCGCTTTGTCCTCGAAGCGATCAAGGCCAGCGCCGCCGGCACTGCGCCCTCGACGCTCGATCAGGAGATCCTCCGCACGGCGCTCGCCTTGTCCTCGTCGTATCTGGTCGCGGACACGAGCACGAATGCAGATCCACATGCAGGGTCCACCACATGGTTTGTCGGTCTTAACCAGCTCGTCGACCTCCTGGTCGTGCTACACGCGCGCGAAGAGTTAGAAATTGAGACTGTGAACGCTGCTTCGAAAGTGCGTCATCCGTCCTTCCTTTTAAAATTTCTATGCGGGACATCGGTGAATCAGCCCTCCCAGGCTTGTTCAGGTGCGCTGTGATTAATATTTCAGGACTCGAACGGTCTAATGAGCGAAACCATCTAGAATGTTGGATGGCGGCGGGGACATGGCGCGGTCTGGAGGAATGCAGAGACGGAGTGAGGAAGGTCGGCGCCAAGTTAAAAAACATTCTCGACGAGAATGGATTGACGTATCGCGGAGAAACAGGTTTATAATCAAAATCTTTCCGTCCTTGCCGATGCTGATATGACTCTCCCAGTTTACTCTCCGTTGGCCCCTGCTCGTCCTCCGCCTCGTCTGCCTGTTACAACGACCGGGTAGCCATGCCTATCCACAGCTGACGAAATATATTACCATCTAATGTCCCATGCAACAGCGATTTCTCATAATTTGAACGTCCGAGTACAAGCGCGCCTAAAGCCGGTTCTCGGCATGCAATGAAGCCTTATCTTGAAGCGCAGATAGAAACGTAGGCTGGGGTGGCAAACTCCCTCTGTCAATATATATGCATGGCTTTCGCCCTGTTGTCTCGGATATATGTTAGCTGAAAGCCCTTCTGGTGAAAGTTGACTATGTTTACGTAACGTAGATAGCTGCCGATGGGTTCCTTTCCGTGCCCTGGAGTGCGTAGGTTTCAACTCGTATCGTTTTAATAGCGAACGGTTGTATGGGGAGTCCTCGTAATGTGCGCAACAACTTCGCCCAGCTGGCTAGGTCAGTACCGTGCGCCAATCTGACGACTGCATATCTGACATTGCCAGGTTTCTTTTGGATGCATCCGAGTCTGCTATCAAAAACAGGATTCCTCACGATGATACATAGCAAGTTTCCATTAAGACTGAGGAGGAGCTTAATTATCCACAAATAAAACCATTGGGATTTCCATCAAACCCATGAACTAGAAAAAGAGAAGAAAAAAAGAAAAGATAGGAATGGAAGACGACAAGCAAGGACGTGGTGGATGAGGATAGACAGACACAACCGAAGACTCGATCCTCTACACCCCTCCACATCCAACCCCAGAAAAAACCCAGTAATCTACTCCTCGAGTCGAAGTGCGTCCACCCTCGAGGCCGGTGTCTTGCTGGGCTGTTGACAGCCGCGGACCGTGGCATGCGGAAGACCAGGCGTCCCCAGTCGCCCGCATCTTGTCCTTCACGTCGCGGCTCATCTGATGGGTGGGTGTCGTGCAGTGGCGGGGACGAGTTGTGGGTTGGTGTCGTGCTCCTCCTCCACCGGCAAGGCAATTGTTTTGGCGGGGATGCGGGGGCGGCAAGGTATCCATGGCGAGGTCCCAGACCTATACAGCCCCACCAGAAACACGGCATCTTGCGCGCTTTTACGTCGTTCTGCCTGTGGGATTGAGCCTCCTTCGGGGGGGTGTCGCGCGGAGGTGAGGAGGTGGGGAGGAGTAGAGAAAGAGAGAGAGAGAGAGATTGAGATTGAGATTGAGAGAATCCAGAAAAAGTGCAACGCGGCCAGGAAGCGCGCGGAAGGGGGTGGTGACCGCGCGGAAGGGGGTGGTGACCGCGCGGAAGGGGTGGTGACCGCGCGGAAGGGGGTGGTGCACTGGACGGTCGGATGCAGAAGAGGGAGGCGAAACAAGGAGCGAGCGGCTAGTCGGAAGGGGGTAACGCGGCGGAGGCGAGAGAAGGTAACGGGCCGGGGCCGGGAGACGAGCGGGTGTGTGGGAGGGTGTGACGCGGTGAGGAAGGGTAGTACACAGCCAGGGAACGAGAGACCATGCGGGAGGAGGTAGCGCATCGGAGTGAGGGAGAGACAAAAAGTGGCCACAGTGACGCGACAGAGGTAAGAGAAGTGGAAGGGTACGCGGCCGGGCCGGGGAACGACAGGCCGTGTGGGAGGGGGTAGCAGGGTCGGAATGAGGGAGTTGAGGCGAGCAGTGGCCACAGCAAGTTCATCACAATATGAGAGCGGGAAAGCAGCACAACGGGAAATGTGTAGAACGACAAGCCGGGTATATGTTTGCCGCTCCCTACGGGCGGACTGGTGACGCCTAACGCAACACCCTTCTACTGAAGGCGTTAGCTAGCTGTCCCGGCCGCGACTGGGATGAAGGAGACTCACGGGGTACTTTATTTATTTATCTTGAGAGACTAGTTCTGTCGAAACCTAAACCTTTGCCTTCTGGGACGATGGAGTTTTGTGAGCAGACGCGATGAGGGACAATGAAGCGACGTACTTTCTGCTCGGGAGTAGAGGAGGGCCTAGCTGTGTTCGGGAACTTGGCGCTGGGGAGGGGGAGATTAACGCGACTGGCTCTATGGGACGGAGGGCGAAGATAATACTCACTAGGCTGCCATGGTGGTGGGAGGGCGATTTGAAACTTGTGCATGGCGGATGTCAGCCACTCAGGCCAGTTCGAAATGGTCTCTGATCGGCGCATGGCGGCATATTGGCGGGAGTTGGACTACGACCGCGAAAGAGCCACTTGAGTTGAGCGCGCTGTCTTGTCTTCATCTTCATCTCATCCGTGGGTCGAGCCAACTTGAAAAAGCTGGATTGGCAAGAGGCCGAACGCTGTCAGTCGGCAATCAGTGGCAGTGTAGTCAGTCACATGTTTGGTTGAACCGCGTCGCGGTCCGGACGCCGATCATAAGTAGCCTTGTCCTTTCGGTCAACAGCTCTACGCGCGCTTGACGAACCTCGACGAGATAAACCCCGATACTTACATCTACGACACTAACGAACTCATGACTGTTCGTTTTGCAACCTACCGAATTGCCCTCTATGGCAAGCCAATCGCTCACTTACATCCGCATGTATCTTAACTTTGTGCACAGTGGTCGTCTTCTTGCTCTGCGGTTCGTCTCCGTACCAGGCAATATACCAAGACTCATCCGCATACAAGGCACCGTACTGGGTCTCGCAGCCCATTTCGCAAGTATTTTTCTGCCGCATTTGCATGGTACTGTCCTCGATCCAATGCGTTCTTCAAAACATTTACTCAGGGAAACCAGCCGACTTCAGCATCTTCTCTCTGATTATACCGGCCCTCACGATCTTCGTATTTTTGCTATCGTATGTCTGTCCGACATATTCCTCGTGTTCGCCGCTCACTGCGTTCAGATTACAATTCGCACAGCCTCGCACAGAGGCCGTTTCTCTGTTCATCCTGTGGGCCCTGTGGCTGGGTGCGCTCTTATTCCTGTATCGATCTCGGTGCTGACGTGCTCAAAGCAATGGCGGCCTGGGCAACGTAAGCCCACTTCCCTGTTTCTCTTAATCACTGGCTGACAGCAGCAGCGACATTATCGGTAACGTCCAGTGCGATGCTCTCACAACGGAAACAATGCCAACGAAAAATGGAGAGAGTGAGTATGGACAAACATATTTTATTCCAACTAATTACGCCTGGATAGTACGCCAAAGAGAATTTTGCTACGAGATGAAAGTGATCCAGGCCTTCTCTTGGATGCTCTTCGTTCTCTTCTCGTTTGCGTTCGGCATTCTTCTCGCCCTGGTTAGCCAGGCGGAGAGATTCGGTCGTCCGGATATCTGGCAGGAGCCCATTCAAGGTAAGCGCAACTTGCTTCCCGCGAGTTTAGCTCGTTTCACCCAAGGCACTCGCAGAGCTGGGCTGGTTCGGAGAACTGCCTGGATATTATAATCATCACCAACAACAACAAGGAATGGTTCAATATCCGATGTACCCTCAGCAATATGGGTATCCGATGCAGCAGCCCTACCCCCAGCAACAACCCGCATTGTATCAAATTCACCAGGGAATGAACGGCGCAACGGGTGAGTTTTTCCTGTCGCATAAAGTTGTGCAATGACCAAGTTTGCGCTCAGTCACGCAAGTGCCTGTTACCAATGTCTAACTCGAGGATCTTGAAAGATCTAACAAAACGAAGACGGAAATGTCACTAGATGTAGTTCAATTGTACAGTCTTGCTCTAACTCGTGTATTGGCGTGTTCGCCTCGTGGTTCCGTGGTAATGTATTATTTAACACGATGATAGTCGAAGATCACTTTACTTCTCTTTCTCATGGCACTGTTCCGCGACCACCCCATCCGTTCTGTTGCCTCGGGCGAGTTTCCTTCTCAAACCCGAAACCTCCAAAGCTTAACCAAGACTATCAGTGGCAGCCGCACTTTTCGTAGCGCACGTCGTGTCGCTTTTCGTCTCGTTCTTTCGTATGTTCCATATTTGCACGAGTAGATCCTGCGCTGAGGATTTCCAGATGTATTCCACTTGACGCAGACGTCTGTGGCGATTCTGGCCGTGAGCGGGCTCATATTTCTGTAATGTTCCGTCTCTCTCCATGCAAAGCGCACGCATGACGGTGGGCGCAGGATCACGATGCACATCGGCGGGAAGGTCATCTGCTGACGCAGACGCAAGAGGAGATGCTGTTGGTCTTCTGCTTTGGGCTGTTCTGGATGGGTGCGTAATGGCGCTGTGGTCCTGCGGCAATGTTGACGAGACTCAGCGGCACTTCTTGGGTGGCGGGCATTGAGGGCGCAGGGGGGCCATCCGAGCTCGAGCGCGGGGCAGATGCTGGAGTGCAAGCGGTGAGAGCGAGGCCCGCGGGGATCAGCGGACAGGCGGTTCGGCCGTATCCATGCTCAATTGACGACGTGTATTGCGTGGTGGAGGACTATACGTTCTTTTGAAGTCGAATCGATTGTACAAGAGTGTACAAGCTCATGTGTAGTGACGGTAAAGGAAATAGTGCTTTAGTTTCGGCAATCTCCGGCTGCTGCTATTAGACTCTTGCCTTTACTTCCACTCTGCTTGTTCCGCCGCTATGATGAGTGCCCCCCCCGTCCGTGGCGCTTCCCTTCAGCTAACCCGCGTACCTCTACGCCTCTCCCAGCAAGCGCCGCATCGAGACGGATGTAATGAAGATGTGCTGTTTCAGCTCTCGTGCTGGTCTACTCGCTCATGCTTTACCAGGCTCATGTCCGACTACGAGGTCTCCCTCGTCAACGACAGCATGCAGGAGTTCTACGTCCGCTTCTATGGGCCGCCCGAGAGTGAGCCGCTCCCCTCGCCGCCGACGCCACCCATTCACATCCCCTCCCCTGATAAGCCCCGTTCGCTGGCGGCGTGTGGAAGATCCACGTCGAGCTACCCGACCAGTACCCGTTCAAGTCCCCCAGTATCGGCTTCATGAACAAGATATTCCACCCGAATATCGACGAATTGTAGGCCTGCCCTTGCCCTGCCCGGAGCGTACTCATCCCTGTGGGACAGAAGTGGTTCCGTCTGTCTCGATGTTATAAATCAGACCTGGTCGCCCATGTTCGGTCAGAACGCCCGGTCCACCCCATGCCATTGGTCCCGTGCTGACTGCCGCAGACATGATTAACATTTTCGAGGTATTTCTGCCCCAGCTCTTGACGTACCCGAACCCGGGAGATCCGTTGAACGGCGAGGCTGCGGCTCTCTTGCTGCGTCATCCGAAGGAATATGACGCGAAAGTGAAGGGTGTGTTATAAAGCAGCATAGCTTTTGATGGCGGCTAAAGTGTGCTATTCGTTCACCAGAATATGTCCAGCGCTTTGCAACGAAGGAGGCTGCGGATGCTCTTGCCGAAGAAGACGAGGACGCGGACGAAGAGATGAGTGACATGGGGAGCATGAGCGAGGGCGAGTAAGCCCGGACTCGTTTTATTTTCCTGCATTTTACACGTCGCATTCCTCGCTGTCTCTCTCCATCAGTTCTGGTCGTATCTAACATCCCATCTCTGTACTCTTTTTTTTGCATTCCCCCTCGGATGTCGTGTAGTTCAATACAATGTGTAATATTAATGGTTTAGATGCTCAGCCCGGTGTGTCTGCGTTCGTAGTAGGTATTGACAAGACGAGTTCATCCACTTTCTTCTGTACATCGGCAGCAGCCTATGCGCAAAGAGGTGAGCACAATATTTGTAGACTCTGTCTGACCCACAAACCTTGACGAGCGTTTCTATCTGCGTCTTGACGCTGTCCATCGTGGTACTCTTGGCCTTGCTTTCCTTGAGCAGCTCCTCCTTTTGCTGCATGAGATCTTTCTTCATCTTGTCCAGTCTGAGAGGGTGTCAGGCCGCGTGCGCAGAGCAGAGGGAGGCGAGGGCTACCGTTGGCGTTCGACAAACTCGAAGCTGAGGCGGTTCAACAGGAGCTGGTGCTCATCGGACAGCACTTCTTCTGTGCGGGCCTCTGGCGGTGCCAGGAGCTTGAACTCGTCGAGGGTATACAGGGGGATGTCTTGGTACACTGAACTGGAGACGAGCTCAAAAACGGCGGGGCTTGACGCGACTTGTGATACTCACGCGAACTGGCGGCACTTTTCTATCTCGCGCTCGAGGTGGCGCTTTTCGTAGAGGAGATTCTGGAGGCCAAGGTGGGCCTGGTCCATGTCATGGCGTGCAGCGGCGGTGAGGTTTTTAGTGGCACGTGTTGCGCTGTTTGCGGCGCGCGCAAGCGACTTTAGACGGGCAGTGAGGGCAGAGGCACGTGCATGGACGGCGGCCACGTCCTTTGTGAGATGGACGGGGTCGACGAGGTCCTTGAGGCCGTCGATGACCGCGACGTACGGTTCGTCAGTGGTGGTTGTCATTAAATGACTGAACATGCGGCCGGGCCGGAATCGAATTACTGATCATTTCGGCATTGTTCAGTGCTCACTCATCTTAACTTTCTCTCCTTCCACCACCATCTACACCATGTCGCTGCCACCCGCAGGCTCAATTCCGTCCATGGAGACCAGCCACGACGAGCTCAAGGACAACACCATCATCGTTGGTCAGTACACCTGCTATCTCTCCGAGCATGAATTCCGACCATCCACAGTCCTCGGTGCATCGGGGGATCTCGCAAAGAAGAAGGTTCGCGCTCCTGGCATTGACCATCTCAGTCAATAATCCTCTCTCCAGACTTTCCCGGCGCTCTTCGGCCTTTACAGACAAGGCTTCCTCCCGCGTGATGTAAAGATAGTTGGATGTAGGTTCCCCAAGTGATTCCTTCGCTTTCTCTGACATCCCGTAGATGCCCGGACCAAGATGGACAAGGCCGAGTTCGACAAGCGCGCCACGTCCTATCTCAAGAACCCCAATGATGACCCCCAGATCACCGAGGCCATCCAGACGTTCAAGAGCATCTCCACATACATCTCCGGCAACTACGACGAGGGTGATGACTTTGCCAAACTCAACGATCATCTCAAGGAGATCGAGGCTGGATACCCCAAGCCCACGAACGGGACACCCCACTGCAACCGCATCTTCTATTTCGCGCTCCCCCCTCCGTCTTCGTGCCCGTAGCTAAGAATATCAAGGAGCAGTGCTATAACACCGACAGTGAGGGTGTTAAACGAGTCATTGTCGAGAAACCCTTCGGAAAGGATCTCGATTCTGCGCGCGAGCTGCTCAGCTCACTCAAGCAGTACTGGTCAGAGGATGAGACCTTCCGGATCGACCACTACCTTGGTAAGCAGTAGTATCCCCTTTACGGCCGCTTCATCTAACTCGCATCAGGCAAAGAAATGGTCAAGAATCTTTTGGTCCTCCGGTTCGCTAACGTGGCGATGGGTGCTGCTTGGGACAAGAACCACATCTCCAATGTTCAGATCACATTCAAGGAGCCGTTTGGTACCGAGGGCCGTGGCGGTTACTTTGATGAATTCGGCATGATTCGTGATGTCCTGCAGAACCGTAAGCCTATCTCCATTTGCGCCTGGCCATCCATTCAAACAGCGGTTACAGATCTCTTGCAAGTCCTCAGCATTTTGACAATGGAGCGCCCTGTCTCGTTCTCGGCTGAAGACATTCGCGATGAAAAGGTATGGACCTTAAGGCTCTGGCGATACCGGTTCCGACGGCAATGCTTAGGTCAAAGTTCTCCGGTCCATCCCACCCATTGCGCGCGAGGACACCTTACTTGGTCAATACGTGGCGGCTAACGGCAAACCCGGCTATCTCGATGACGATACTGTCCCACACAATTCTGTATGCCCAACGTTCGCTGCCACGACCCTCTGGATCCACAATCCCCGATGGGAAGGAGTACCGTTTATCCTTAAGGCCGGCAAGGGTGTGTGCATAACCGAGAACATCGCCGCACACTTTGATCTGACCCGTGTCCAGCCCTGAACGAAGCCAAGGTTGAAGTCCGTATACAGTTCAAGGACGTGACCCAGGGCATTTTCAAAGACATTGCCCGGAATGAGCTCGTCATCCGCATCCAGCCCTCGGAAGCCGTCTATCTCAAGATCAACGCAAAGACACCTGGCCTTATCACGCGCGCCATGCCCACGGAGATGGATCTGACCTACAAACGCCGGTTCACGGAGACGAAAATCCCTGAAGCGTACGAGGCGCTGATCCTGGATGCGCTCAAGGGCGACCATTCGAACTTTGTGCGCCACGACGAGCTCGATGTCGCTTGGAAGGTTTGTGTTACTGTCCAATGGTACAAGCGAAGGTTAGCTGAAACATGCGAACAGATTTTCACCCCCATCCTTCACTGGATTGACGGAAAGGACGGCGCGCGGCCACGTCCTGTTCCCTACCCATATGGATCGCGCGGTCCCAAAGAGCTCGATCCCTTCATCTCGAAGTACGGGTTCAAGCGGGCTGATGCCAGCTAGTGCGTATGCATCGTATTTTCGCGTATTGCATGCTCATTGTTGGCTACCAGCGTCTGGCCCGTCACGAATTTGGCCTCGCTGTAAATGTACAAACGCTTAGACTTGGAGTATGCTCGTGTCTTTGAGGAGACATCTGGTGCTGTATTTCCGTTCGAATAACAAGTGTACAATTAAAAGAAGAAGCATTTGTGGATTGTTTGCCGTGGACGGATGGAAGGCAGATGGAGCGGAGCCGGTTTCAACTTTCCGTTGCCCGCACCTCCCTTAAATGGAACTGGGAGTATTGGTCTATAACGGATCGCTGATACGATCAAACGTGGCATCCCGGCCCGAACGTTTCCTCCAATGATGTCAAGACAGAAATGTCTCCTTAGAAACTACTTACTTCTTCTTTTTGGAAAGGAAACTGCTACTTCCCAAAATCTCCCAACATCTCCTTCAACGATCTCAATCGTAATCCGTGAACCATGGGCTGGTACCACACCGTGAAGCAGAAGTTAACTACGAAGCGGGATGCAAGCAGGACATCATCTCAGCCAGCAGCCACTGGCAGCTCCGCATCGCACTCATTACCCGCATTGCCCGCATCGCCCCGAAATTATGCGGCAGTTTCCTCCACCGACTCCGATGCTGCCCATTATGAAATGAAGGACAACACCATTATCATTGGTCTGTTCCTAGTCCTGTTCGCGGACTAGAGGATTGCTCTGATCGGATACCCTGCTCTAGTGCTCGGCGCATCGGGGGACCTGGCCAAGAAGAAAGCAAGTTTTCTCTCTCCCTTCTCTTCGCTCATGCTCAACGGCCCAAGACGTTCCCTGCGCTATTCGCTCTGTTCAGACAGGGCTTCCTTCCGACGGACGTCAAGATCTGCGGCTATGCCCGGACGAAGATGGATGCGGCCAACTTCCATTCGCGCGCCGTGTCGTACATCAAGAACCCAGGAGAGGACCCTGCGGTCACAGCGTCTATCCAGAAGTTCAAGGACATATTAACCTATGTTGACGGCAGCTACGATGACGGGGCTGCATTCGTCGTCCTCAACACGCATCTCGAGGAGATCGAGTCTAAATACACTTCGAAGGACAATGAGGCCGACGGCATTGAGAAAAATCGCCTCTTTTACTTTGCACTTCCCCCGTCCGTCTTCGTGCCCGTAGCTAAGAACCTGAAGGAGAATTGCTATGTCAAAGGCGCGGGCGTTAATCGAGTCATTGTGGAGAAACCCTTCGGCAAGGATCTCGATTCTGCGCGCCAGCTGCTCAGCTCACTCAAGGAGTACTGGACGGAGGACGAGACTTTCCGGATCGACCACTATTTGGGGAAAGAGATGGTCAAGAATCTCCTCGTCCTCCGATTCGCCAACGTCGCGTTTAGTTCCGGCTGGGACAAGAACCACATCTCCAATGTGCAGATCACCTTCAAGGAACCGTTTGGGACGGAGGGGCGTGGAGGCTATTTCGACTCGTTTGGGATCATCCGCGATGTGTTGCAGAACCGTAAATGAAATCACCTCCTTGGCCGATGAGCGCCCGCTAAAGACAGGCTTTCAGATTTGCTGCAGGTGCTGAGCATCCTGACGATGGAGCGGCCGGTGTCGTTCTCTGCGGAAGACATCAGGGACGAGAAGGTGGGCATGCTATCTTTTGCCTTCTGGATCGGTCTCAACAGCGTATGTAGGTCAAGGTTCTTCGCAGTATCCCCCCTATCACGCAGGAGGACACGCTGCTGGGTCAGTACGTGGGAGCCAATGGAAAGCCCGGCTACCTCGAAGACGACACGGTCCCGCGCGGCTCGGTCTGCCCGACATTTGCCGCGACGACGCTGTGGATCCACAACCCGCGGTGGGAAGGCGTGCCGTTCATCCTGAAAGCGGGCAAGGGTCGGTCCCCACGCGTAATCTCGCTGACTCCGCCCGCCTGACGCGCCCTCTCCCCCGCAGCGCTGAACGAGGCCAAGGTGGAGGTGCGCGTGCAGTTCAAGGACGTGACGCAGGGCATCTTCAAGGACATCACGCGCAACGAGCTGGTCATCCGCATCCAGCCGTCCGAGGCGGTGTACCTTAAGGTGAACACCAAGACGCCGGGGCTGCAGACGCGTGCGATGGCGACCGAGATGGATCTCACGTACAACCGGCGCTTCTCGAACGCGAAGATCCCCGAGGCGTATGAGACACTCATTCTCGACGCACTGCTGGGCGACCACTCGAACTTTGTGCGGCACGACGAGCTCGACGTCGCGTGGAAGGCCGGCCCATTGTTGTATTTTTATTTCACGTGCTGAGGGCTGAACAACAGATCTTCACGCCCATCCTGCACTGGATCGACGGGCAGAGCGGGACGGCGCCGAAACCGGTGCCTTACGCGTACGGGTCGCGCGGGCCCCCCGAGCTGAACGCGTTCGTAGAGCGCTTCGGCTTCCAGCGCACGACTTCGGGCTAGTGCGTGCCGATTTATTTATTTCCCCGGTCAGGGGGGCGATCTACACTTGCTTATTTACGTCCTGCAGCGAGTGGCCCGTGACGAGCCTCGCCGCGTCTGACCGCGCGGTGCCTGGCCGCGGTTAGCTTGGAGTGGTCCGGGGATCCCCTCTGGGGCGTATAGACTAACATTCCCCAGACATGATCGTCGCCGAATGCTCGGTCGATCCGACCCCACCTGCGGGGCGGGATCGCGCTCATGTACATAATTAGAGCACGCAAACGCATAAACAATTGATCAGTCGGTGTGCTGCGCCAGGCCCGGTACGCGACGTAGACTTTCAGGCGCATTCTGGAAGGGAGCCGTGCTGCCTGCCACGGCTGGCTGGCAGCGTCGCGAGGTCCACGCGATCTGCGCCCGCTCCGGGGGCGTGGACTCGGAATTGTCTGAAAAGTATGCATAACGCTTCCTTCCCGAGTTAGCGATAGTATGTTGCGAGGAAGCACGGCACGGCACGGCGGCGCTTCTCGCGTATCACGCGCGATGCACGTAGTTCGCCTAGGCTCGACGCGGCGCGAGGCGCGCGAAAATCGCGAGACCTCTTGGCCGGGACGAGGAAATTTGCGGAAATCACGAACGGTCGAGGCCAGGAACTTGCGGCGTGGTCGACACCTCATCGCTCGGTCTCAATCACGCCAAGCTCTATCCAAAAACCAATGCATATTATTAATATGAGGTCTAAGCGGGCCAGGGCAAGTGCAATACACAAGGCGATGCGGGGTGAGAATACAGATGACGTGCCGGTAGGGTAGATAGATAGATGTGTGAGATGCGAATGAAGATGAATGTCCGGACGGTATATGTTAGTACGATAGATACTCGAGCAACGTCGATTGGATTCCTACCCGCCCCCTCATTAATGAGGGGTAGGAATCCAACGACGCAGCGCGGCCGCCGACAGAAGACGATCGCAGGAGCGGGGCCAATCGCAGAAGGAGGGCGGGCGGCGATCGGGGGGCCCCCGATTCGGCGCGGGTCCAATAAACATGCCGTCAAGAAGCGCACGCTAGAGAATCACGCAGCCGCTCGCAAACCACCTAGACACAGGGCAAGCAAAACAGCCGTCAGCGCCGTGCCGTACACCGTCGCCCGCCGCCGCCGCACGCACCAGTTGCTGTTGAGCTGCTCAATCCAGTGCACGACGAGCCGCAGGCGCAGGTGCGCGCTCCGTATGGGGAGCAGCCGGGCCTTTTCGTAGTCGTCGATGGGGAGCACGAGCGCGACCCAGTAGGCAAAGGCGGCGGCGTCGGTCGGCGGCGGGCCGTAGACGTTGTTGAGGCGCTGCACGACCCAGGGCGCGGTGCCGCGGCGTAGCTGCAGTAAAAAAGTGGTGCAGATCTCCATGAGGTCCTGGTTCGACGCGGGCGCGAGCGCCGGCGTGAGGGTGAGCTCGTCGGGGACGTCGTCGATCCTACAAAGAATAAGATAAATAAAATAAAATGATAGGGAGAGGGGGACGCACCTCTCGATGCGGCCGACGGTGTAGCCGTCGAGGGTGCCCCGCTCGAGGATGCGGAAGCGGTACGTGGACCACGTCTCGACCATGCTGCGACCGTCGGCGAGCATCTGGACGCTGCGGACCTCGAGCATGGTGCCGTAATCGGTCTGGCCCTGAGCGACGCCACCGCCGGCGCCCGGGCGCGCGGGCATGATCATGCCAAACGATGGCACGTCTTGCTCGAGGCAGCGGCGCAGCATGAGGCGGTACCGCGGCTCGAAAAAGTGGAGCGCGGTGGGGTGGCCGGGGAAAATGAGCATGCAGACGAAGATGGGGGTGTCGAGGCGGGCGTCGCGCTCCTCGGCGTCGATGGCCTCGCCGCGCTCGGCGTACATGTCGGGGAAGGCGGTGAGCAGGAGGGTCTGCAGGGTCTGATTGGGCGGGTGGTCTTCGAAGAAGGAGAAGCCGGGAAGGCTGTCGCGACAAAGGGGACACAGATTGCTGTGATCAAGAGAGCGGTGGAGGCATTTTGCGCAAAAGGTCTGGCTTAGAGTGAGTGACGTTACGAGGGGATGGGAAAGAGGATGCTTACGTGCTGGCAAGGGGTCGTGACGGGGCTGTAAAGAAGCATGAAGCAGATCTCGCAGGAGAGCTCGGAAAGCAGTTCTTTTTCGAGCGGAGGCAGCTGATCGACGGGGGGTGGACCGAGCAGGGGCGTGCGGGGGAGTGTTTCACGCTGGCGCGCAGAAGATGCGAGGAGATGGGAAAGCAGGTCGCCGTCGTCATCGTCGTCCTCATCCGGGTACTGCTGCAAACGCTGCCGTTTCCGGGCCCGACCGGGCGGAGACGCGGTGTCTGGGCGGTGGCGGACGGTGGGAGAGCCCGGGGGCTCGTCGTCGTGGACGTCCGGGTCCTGTTCGCGCTCGGGGTCGCTCTCACGGTCGTCCTGGAGAAGCCTGTCCAGCAGAGCGATGATTTTGTTGATGGTTACGTCCACCTTGGGGGCAACAACGGGTGCAGGGGGCTGGGGCGGGGGGGGCGGGGGGGGAGGTAGTTTACACGGATGCGGCGGGGATGCGGGGGCGGACTGGGCCGGTGGGCGGGGTGCATTGGGGGAGCGGGCAGGGGACAGTCGGGTGGGATGCGCAGACAGTGTGGCCACAGACCAGCGTCGTCGGTGCGCGCAGGGCCAGTCTGCAGACGGGACACACGAGAGAGTCGCGGAGGGCGTGGGCGTCCATTGTTGTGTTGGATATCTAGGACAGGTTATGTAGCCATCGGTCAAGAGGATCGAATCTTTCCTGTCACAGGCGTCACATGCGATTTGATGCGCTTTGCGGTAAATCGGTCCTACGGCCGACTACCAATCGTACTTTAATCTCCGAGGCTTGCCGCGATGTGGCCTTCCATCCCACGGCCTTCCGACCGGTAACCAGATCCAGTCCCTGCGCACAACATCGCATATGCGCTCAGAACGGTGAATAGACAAGACACCCCACGCCAGTTTAGAGTTGCAATAAGATCTGCACAACCTCCGGACCGATCCAACACTTGGGCGTCGTTAATAGCATTTAACGACACCCAGGCAAATTCTCTCCTCGCAGTGGCTGTTGTCGCGGCCGACGGACACTCTCAGTTTCGGCAAGCACGTCAAAACTTAAAATGACGTCATGCGTCGATGATAGGGGCTCGTCATCTTTCCATTGTGAATCATGATTGCGAGCACAGCGACCATTTCTACCCTTACCACATGACCAGGCAGAGGACAAACAAGTACAACAAGTGGCCGACGATCCTTCGGGGAAAGAAAGGCTTCAAAGTCGTTCGATATCGGGGGCTTTTCCTAGTGATTGGAATGGTGCCGGACTTTGGGCCAATAAGTAGGGGAGAAATTTCCGAAAACAATTCGCGCCAGGTGAAAGGGGAGGTCTAGACCATGGCGGTGTCGGTCGCGAGCACACCGCGCTTTCGGCGGATCCCTATTACTTGTGAGCCATTGGACACGCGAGAAGGTTCAAGAGTATCTTGCGACTATGACGGGGCAATAGTGAACAAGGCACCTTATGTAAATCTTTTCCAATCGCACGCTCCCGCTCTTACGACCGCAGTCGCACGCCCGTCCGCCTCTCTGCACTTTTTTCCCCGTGCGGTCGGCTGCAGTGGGACCACGCCCAACCGCAACTCCGAGCCCGTTCCTTGACTACCACCGTCTCCCGATGAATAATATTTAAACGAGATGCCGAAACGAGGCACTCGTACCTACCGAGAAATGAGTCTGGCCGACCAAGCGCAAGATACCAAAAAGGGATGCGTGTGCAATTGACACTCTCGGAGAACGGTTGGAAATATTCGGGTCTGCAGTATGCGCAGCACGGAGCTCGGCGTTCTCGGCGAACGGCCCTGCTCCAATTATAAGATTTTCATGGTTCCGCCTGTGGACGCTCTGCGTTTGCCTCCGTAAGACCACCATGTACTAGAAGACAGACGTGATTTTGTTGCTTGTTGGCTGGGATTATTCCAACAAGAACCCAAGTTGCAGCTTTATGTGGCTAATTTTAAAGAATGAACGTCAAGTTCGGCGCCGTCGCAGCCGTGTTCAAGCCTAGGCCAGGTATTCGCAGCTGTATGCGCCTTTTCAGCACTTCGCCAATTTCGGCAACGAACCAAACAAATACAAGCACCACTACGCCCACGTCCCAATTTAGCAGCGAGTATTGAATTACATTGATTGCACTGTCCCCGGATAGCCTTTACATTGATTAGTTTAGTTCTCGAGCCCAAAGGATATCCTCATTAGCATTAGTTGGTGCGCTGTCTCGGCAGCAGGTGCGGCCGCATCTGCCATTATCGTCAGTGCCGGCGGGGTAAAAGTACAGAGGACGCACCAATTCTCGGAAAACGGGCAGCAGCTGCGGGATGTGCTCCAGCTCCGGTGGGCTGATGACCTCGGGCCGCTTCTTCCGCGGACGCCGCTTCGGCGGAGGCGCCCGAGACGGCGGTGCGGGTGGGGGTGCAGGCGAAAAGCGTTCCGTCGACGACATGGGCGACGGGCTCGGCGGCAGCGGCTTCGCCATCGCCAAGGCGAGCGACCGCGGAATGGCGGGCACGGGCGGCGGCGGCGGCCGCTGGTCATGGCTCCGCCGCCCGACCACCTGCCCCAGCTGGTCCTTGATGAACGTCATCGAGCGCGAGCTCTTGAGCGACAGCGAGCGCTGCCGGGGCAGCGTGGGCGGCGGCGGCGTGCTCGACTGGGGCGGCCGATGGCGCGCCCCTTGCGCGTGCGCGTGGTGCGGTGCGTGCGCGTGGTGCGGGTGGTGTGTCTTGACGTGCGCGGGAAGCGGCCGCGGCGTCTGCACCGGCGTCTTCTCCCGATCCCCCACGCGCTCCGGGCTGCTCTCCTCGCTGCTCCCACTACTCTCCTCCTCGCTCCCGCTCCCCTCACTCGACTCCTCCTCGCTCGAGTCCTCCTCCCCGCTCTCCTCGTCCGTCTCCTCCGCCGCGAGGTCCATCGCGTCCCCATTAACCAGGTCCCCAAAGCTGATCTCCTGCGCCACCCCGTCCACAAGCGCCTTCGTCGCCTCGTCCCGCGCGTCCGCATCGTCCGCCAGCACCCCCGCCTGCGCGCGCCCAAACCGCCGCCGCAGCTTGTCCTCGTAGATCACCTTGAGCTTGTAATGGTACGCCGCGACCTTGTCCACCTCGGCCAGAATCTCATGCCGCTCCGCGCCCCCGTGCGGCAACAGAAACTCGAGGGAGATGGGCTCGCCCAGGCCCTCCCGCACGACGGTTAAAAACAGTTCGATCCACCGCATGAGGCTATCGAAAAGCCCCTCGCCCTTGGAGTGCACCTTGTGCACAAAGTTGTAGAACGCTTGCTCGTGCCGCTCGATGAGGTCGACAAAGGCTTGCACCGTCCGCTTCGGGTCCTCTTGGCTTACTGCGTTCCGTCAGCCCTGCACAACCCTGCAGTCATTGAGCGGAACTCACATTCCTCCGACTGCTCAACGGTCTTGACCAAGTCGTTGATGAAGCTCTGCAGGTCGTTCAATGAATCTGCGATGCTCGCGGCGCGGTAAACCTGCGCCAACGGCGTGTAGAATATCGTAATCATGTCCTTGAGCAGCTCCGACGTGGACCCCTGTACCCATCCAGTCAGATACTTGAAACGCAGCTAGATCTCACTCAGCCTTACCTCAAAGAGGAGCCCGATCAGCTGTTCCCGGTCCCTCAACCGCGAGTACAGGTTCGCCAGGACCTTGAGATCCTCAAACAGCCACCCATCGTCGTCCTGCGGCCCGTCGTCGTCGTCCGAGTCCGCCAGCGACTCCCGATGCTTCAGATAAAGCGCATGCGCCCTATGCGCCTTGGCCACGCGGTGCATCTGCGCCCGCGATAAGAACGGCTCGTCCGCCGCGCGAAGCACCACAGTGATCAGGTTCATGCGCTCCGCAACTAATTCGGGACGTCAATCGACAGAATAAACCGGCGCGGGCAGCCGACTGACCCGCATCGGCTTTGAGCATGTCCTGTATCTCGCGCGGCGCGTACACAAACTGCCGTATCTTCTCGCATATCATGGGATCCTCGACTTTCTCCTTGACCGCCTCGATCTCTTCCTCCAGTGCTCTCACCTCCTCCGTAAGAGACCCCGTGAACATGCTGTGCCACATTAAATGAGCTATTGTGTGCGTTCGGTTGGCAAGAGACCAACCGTTGGAGCAAGCTTCGTCCACCAAATGGCTGTGCAAGAAACAAGTCGAGAACGCCTTGGAGACGTGGGGTCAGTTGAATTGAATCAGGGCGAGCGAATAAATTTACTCCGGATCATCGCCATGGGATTGCTGATTCGCAGGGCGGTCTTGAGCATAAAGTAAGGCATCAGGCCGTGTATTCTCTTCAGGCTTGTAAAGGTCTCGGAAGCGTTATCGGATGCTACAAACTGCTGGAAGACAGTCGATGCCAGTCTGGATTGTCATCGCACCGGGGCGAATAAAAGGGATACAGGCCTACTCACGACATTCTCGCCCATTCCAGAACAGCCTTGTAGTTGGACGGCAGATCGCGTACGTTCGGCGTCACCTTGACGGTCGCGAATATTTGCGTCAAGCCATCTGCGCTCTGTCAATTTAAACATGCCAACGCGACGATAGCTTGCTGGTACCTTTCCCCATAATGTCCCCCTTGACGCTCTTGACGGCGTCCCGAAGACCATCTACGCGACTCGCAATCTCCTGGGCGAAATGCTTCCTGCCATCGTCTCGGACTTTATCCGCCTCTTCGCGTCGCAACGAGTCCTCGACCTCCTCCCGGCTCAGAGTTGTGGGGCCAGACAACAGAAACGACCTGAGGACCGGCGACGAGGCGATGGTGTAGGACGCCAACAGGGTGTGAAGATAGGCGCGGAGCGTCAGCCGGTTCTTCTCGCGGGCAAGTCGAGATATTTGATGTATCTGGGGCGTCGGATCAGGGTCGTCCCACATGGCTTGTTGGCGTGAGGCAAATGTGGGCGCTGGGCTGAGCGGCGATGCCGAAGACGGCGCAGTGACGGTCGTTCGGTCCTTTACGGGAGGAGCTCTAATTTCTTCCATGGGGTGCGCCTTTCGAAGCTACGTAGTAGGATGTGTCAAGAAATTGTTAGTCAAGAGAAAGTCTAGAGACGCACTTCGAGGGCCAACGCCCTGAAATCGCCGTATCTCCGGGATACAAACACGTCGGGAACGTTTGACCGACGGGTGCGCACTATAAATTCCTGATATTTGGGTTTGGATGGATTGAATGGGATTAGGGCAAGGGTCTGACCTCGTGGACTCTACTTCTAACGCGGCCCTTGTCTACCACGGTGCGAACGCTGACGATGTTGACCTCGAAAATGTCCTTGACCGCCTCGAGATTCTTTGCGTGGCGCTTCTGGGCGGCAGATTCGAGGCGATCGAGATCAGCCTGGGTGAGGCGGACCACCTCTTCCTTTTCGGCGAGCTTGGTTGCGGAGCCAATGAAGAGGGATAGATTTCGCTCTGCCTTTGCGAGGAGTCTGAGGCGCATGGCCGTCTCGGCGCCCTCGGCGCCGTCGTCAAAGACGGAAGTGGGGGAGATATTGCGGGCAAGCACGGAAGCCATGAAGGGCTGAAGCTTGCCGGAATAGAAGTCCTTGGGGGCCGTGGCCATGAAGGGGAAGGTGAGGATGAACTGGCGGAACATGTAGCGGAGGAACGGGAGATCGAGGATCGGGGCATCCTTCGGGGGCGGCGAGAACGGCGAGCCCAGATAGGACAAGGAGGATATGTTTGAGGACGCGGGAGTTGTGATTGCGTCGAGCTCGTGGTTGAACTGGAGCTGTATCAAGGATTTCTTGAGGTAGTGGGCACGCAGGGGGGTGAGATCTGCCGAGCTGTGGACGGGTTGCGAGTCGGCGACCGGGGACTCTACGAGATGTTCCGAGTCATCCTGGGTGGGAAGATCCGTTTGGAGGGGAGCGGGGGGGACGTCGCGGGTGGGTCTGCGTGGGCGGTGGATGGGTGGTGAAGAGGGCTGCGGGGTATCATCGTGGTCGTCCATAGGGAGGCAAGCCGCGTGACGTAATAAGGGACGCGTCTATTTCACGTCTTCGAGCCTCGAGTTAGACCGACTATTTCTCTTGGGCTCCTACATATCTTCTTCCTTTCGCATGCCTCCCCCCAAGCCCGGCAAGCCATGGCCTGCCCCCGCGCCCGAACCCACCCTCCTCGCCCGTCTCCGTCATCGCCAGTGACCACCGAACCGTGGACACCCCTCACCCTTCTCCTCGGGGACATAGGGGGCATCTATGCCGTGGATGAGTGCATCTCGTACATGCTCCGCAAGCCGCACGGCGCCGTCGCCCGTGCCTGCGAGGCTGCGGTCGATTCCGCCGCCCTGTACGAGGGGCTCGGGCTTATACCGCCATGCCTCACCGTCCATTTCCGCCACCCCGCAGCGCCGCGCAAAAGTATGTCGCTTCATCGCGTCTGCTCACAAACCTCCATCTCCCCAGAAGGCAAAGGTTTAGGTCTCGACAGAACTAGTCTCGCAAGATAAATAAATACAGTACCCCGTGAGTCTCCCTCATCCTAGTCGCGGCTGGGACAGCTAGCTAACGCCTAGAGCAGAAGGGTGTTGCGTTAGGCGTCACCAATCCGCCCGTAGGGACCGGCAAACCTATATCCGGCTTGTCGTTATACGCATTTCCCCGTTGTGCTGTTTTCGCGCTCTCGTATTGCTGTGGACTTGCTGTGGTCACTGCTCGCCTCAACTCCCGCATTCCGAAGCGATACCCCCTCCCACACGGCCTCTCGTTCCCCGGCCGTGTACCCTTCCCCGCCGCGTCACACGCCCGCTCGTCTCCCGGCTGCTTCCCCTTACCTTCTCTCGCCTCCGCCGCGTCAGCCCTTCCGCCTAGCCGCTTCACCGACTCCCTCTACATCCCGACCGTCCCGTACGCCACCCCCCTCCCACGCGGTCGCTCGCCTCCTGGCCGCGTTGCACTCTTTCTGAATTCTCTCAAATCTCAATCTCAATCTCAATCGCTCAATCTCTCTCTCTCTCTCTATCCCTCCTCACCTCCGCGCGACACCCCCCCTCCAAAGGAGACTCAATCCCACAGGCAGAACGACGTAAAAGCGCGCAAGATGCCGTGTTCCTGGCGGGGCTGTATAGGTCTGGATCTCGCCATGGATACCTTGCCGCCCCCGCATCCCCGCCAAAGCACTCGCCTTGCCGGTGAAGGAGGAGCAGGACACCCGCCCACGGCTCGGCCCCGCCACCGTACCACCCCGACCCACCAGAGTAGCCGCGACGTGAAGGACAAGATGCGGGCGACTGGCCTTCCGCATGCCACGGTCCGCGGCTGTCAACAGCCCAGCAGGACACCGCCCCGAGGGGGGGGCGCACTTCGACTCGAGGAGTAGATTGCTGGGTTTTTTCTGGGGTTGGATATGGAAGGATGTAGAGGATCGAGTCTTCGGTTGTGTCTGTCTATCCCTCTTCCGCCACATCCTTAGCTTATCCTCTTCCATTCCGATTTTTTCTTTCTTTTTCTTCTTTGTCTCTATCCGAAGACGATCGTCTCTCGGGATGAATTTCTCCTCGGTCTGTGCTGAAGAAACCTCTGCATCGATGCCGTTAAAATGCGCAGCATATGAGAACGAGCGCGCTGAATCTTCCGTATCGTTGGAAGTGCCTTGCCGAAAGTGAGTGGCGAAGATCACTGCCACCTGATCCAATCATTGCCTAACCTCCAGTGACCCGAAAAGGGAAATTGCCAATAAGGGCGAGATCGTGGACGACAGAGTCGGTGTCGCAGGGTAGGGAATGGTGCATATCAATTCATGTACATGTACGTTCTAAAAAATGATTTAAGTTTCTTGGAGCTTCCCATTCGCCGTGCCAGAGCCACCCATTCCCCGACCGTCAGGTCCCCCAGCCCGTACGGCGTGTGCCTCTTCTTCAACTTGCCCGGCAGATTCTTGAGGGGCACTGGGTACACCCCCTCGCTGCCCCCGAGCGTGTCCTGCTCATAGGTCACGTACTCCAACTTGAAACTCGGCGTGTGGCTCTTGTTACCCTCCTCGAGGTGGGGGATATAGTACTACCGACGCTATGATCAGCAGCGCACAATCACCGCGCACAAGACCAAATCGTGCGCGGCGTATAAACTCACCTGCGCATATCCCAGCGGCGTCCACAGCTGGTTGCTCCTCGACGGCGCGTTCGGGTCCGAGTGCCACGACTCATTGAGCTGGCACTTCCACGTCTCGCGGTACTCGTCCAGCTTGCACTGCGTCTCCTTGTTCTTCCTGTCCCCACGGTGGTGTCCATGTTTGCGCCCTTTGAGACGACTCGTCGGCGCCCCGGTAACATTGTACGAGAACACTCGAAAGCTCGGCAGGTAGGGGTTGGGAACCACCGATGGCGAAACGTTGATTACCGCATAGTTGTCCAGGTCGATATCCTTTGCTTTCGGAATCGCCGCAAAATCGGTCAGAAGTGTCTCGAACAAGTCGCCGTCGTTCGCGACCTTTGGCGGCTCGATGAGCTCGAGGTCATTCGCCTCCAGGAAGAAAAACTGTTTTGGGGGTAAATCGATGGGGCACCACGACTCTGGAGGAGCACTGTACATGATCAGCATTCATGTGCTTTGAAACATACTGTCAGCGTGCATTATTCGCGCGATGGCTAAACGTACTTGCCCCATAGAGATGGCCCAGGATAGTGTCTTGGAATCTCAGCGCCAGCTCGACGTATCGAACATACTGTAGGTTGACTAAGAAAATAGATCATCGGCCACCAAAGAAAAACATACGCATTCAGGGAAATAATTGCCTGGAGACGGGGGAACGTGGCCTACACGCTTACTTAAACGGCATTGGTTCGCACAGTAATCTCGACACGGACCTGATATCCAGACCTGCAATAGCGCTGATGAGATGGACGTCGATCGGAGGATCAAGTCGGCATACTTGCATTCCCCGGGCTCTAAAGCCCTTCAACTGCACCTCGAGCCAATCAAACTGCAAGTTTCCAGCGTCGTCGCGGTCCTTGAATTCGCAGCCCCCGACCGCTAGCACCGATAAGCATTCGCCAAGACGCGTCGACTCCAATTTTCGTACCCTTGTTCGAGTCGTAAAAATACATCGTGTTGAGACTGACCACGGCGACCGCGTCCGGAACCACTTCGACGGCGTAATACGCGCCGCGCTGGAAGATTTGGAGATGCGGGAACGGAATAAATGCCTTCCAGATCCTGAATGAAGTGAGCCAGAGTATAAAAACTGCTCTATCGCCGACATACGACGCGAATTCGTTCGTGATGCTGTTGGGGCCTGGTATCATAATGTTCTGCAGGCGGAATGTCAGACGCGTCCCAGAACGAGCCCGAGGTCACTTACATGTGCTGCAAACGAGTCCAGCCTGTCAGCATTGAACAGCAACTGGTCGCGCTAGTGCACTTACGCCAGACATCGTTGTTTCCTGAGAACCACATTCATTTTTAGCGACGCTTCCTCTCGCAGAAAACAGGGGCTGACCGAGACTGGGAACGACAGGGATCCCGCGAGACGTGAAAACGGAAGCCATCTTGGTTGCTACCGCTCGATTTAAATCATAAATTTCCGGGGGCGTTCGAGGAAGTTTGCGGTCGTTATCGTGTCTGTCGCCAATTTAAGCACAGCCGGGCCAGTAAGTAGTGAATCCCAGACACCTCGCATTATCGCCGGTCCCTACCAGTGTCCGGTCAGCGAATTCGAGGCAAAGTTGAACGCATGCGTACATATCACGAAATCGATTTCCGACGCCCACTGGTCCGACCGTCAGCGTTTTTCCCGTACCGAGGAAGAGAACGCACCTTTTTTTCGATAAAGTCAAGCGTAAAGTTCGTGAGCCGGAAGGGCGAGTCGCAGTCCCTTGAATACCTATTGCAGCTCATAACTAGCCTGGAGTCTCGGAAAACGCACGAGTATGGCAGACCGTACCACCCCGCGATATTTTCTTCTTCTTGCCTTTCTTTCGGTGACATGCGGTTGCCTCGGACGTTTTTTGTCGGTACGACGGATCGGATGCATGTCTGTAATCTGGTGCTGTGGTCAGCGTCGCGTGGGACTGGCGCTGTTGACCCCACGTGTAGGAATCGCCCATGGAGTTTCCGGGGCTCTGTTAGGAGTCAGGTCCGTCGGGCGACGCGTTATTCGAGTGAGTGAGCGCACTTGCAGCTGCCGAAACGTCAAAGGGGACCTGTTGGGGGGCTGCAGAGACATCTAGCATGCCAGAACAGAGGATGAGGAGGACGGTCGTCGATAGCATCGTGGTGTGGACCATGGAGCAGGCGGTCGCGCAGACGTCGACGAATATGGCAATGCGGAGACGGTGGTGGTATAGAGAAACAATGTACAACATATACAACTAAGCGGCTTAATCTACTATAGGAAGGCTACAATTCGGAGACACAACTACAAGACCCAGAGAAATTAACCCGAAAAGCAATCAGGTGGTTCCAATGGACCGAGTTAGACCTTCTTCTTCTTCTTCGCGGGCGCTTGTGTCCTTGGGCGCATGCAGCGCGAGGAGATATGGGACGTTATCCCCGGTGTTGAGAACTTCTCGGATCGAGTTTGCGGCTAGGTGGCAGACCTGAGCGGACGCGTCAGATTGTCGGAAAAACAGAGAGTCAAAGGCCAAGCTCACCCTCGAATATCCTCCGGCCTCCAGTGTACTGCGACTGGTGAATTGGTGAGCGCCACCCACATGCAAGCGTGTAAACTGAACACACCTCTTTGCTATGGCATTGTGGATCGCGTCCGTGCTGTACCGGCGTCTGAAGAAGATGCATGAGTGGCTGGGAGACGATAGAAAGGGCTGATGTCGTACAAAATGCTTTCAAGCGCGGCTTTGGTTCTGGGCAAAATGACAAGATCCTCGCCAGACAGGTACCGCTTGAGACGACACGTTAGGCATCCACTCGACGGTCCGCCACAACAAGTCTCACCTCGAAGCTGCGGTATGAGGCGCAATGGGCCACAACGGTTTCGTCGATGGTAGGGCCTAAAGCATCCCAGTCGGCGGCGTTTTCCCTGTGTGTATAGGTTTTTTGTGAGGAGACGCATAGAGTGAGTGGCGCGGGGAGGCATACGTGAGATGAATGTGGGCGCGGGCTTCAGCGGAATGGGGAGCAAGGAATTTATTGATATCCATGAGTGTGGGACGCGGGAGTGGCAAACGAAAGCCACAGGCGGGCTTATATATGGCGGATTGACGCGGGAAGGGCCACAAACGTTTGCGATAATAATAGGCCGAATCGCCGAGTCAAATCAAAATCCGGTAAACCAGCGTACGTAAGCGCTTAGCGCTTAGCGCTCGCCGCTTATCACACCGCTTGCGCAGGCTTACGCTTGGCGCTTCCACGGCCGCAACTATTCCTCAAGACTCCATTAGCTATCCTTTCCGGTCCTCTCACGCCACCTCACGCCCGCGATCGTTACTGATATCTGCCTGGGTATCCTTTCTCGTTTCCCTCCCCCTCTCTCAAGCCCCGATGCCTGAGGACCCCCCACTCTACCGCCCGCAAGATCCTGATGCATCAGCCACTTTCAAGTTCAGGGATCTTGTCAACACCAAATTTGGCCTCCAACTCGCCACATATCACGACCTGTATCTCTGGTCTACTTCCCACATTGCCGACTTTTGGGCGACTGCCTGGGATGCAACCTCTATCATCGGGGAGAAAGGCAACCATGTAGTAGACGAGTCGGTCAACATATCGAAAAATCCCCCGTGGTTAGTCTCGCAAACCCAGGCTCGATATCAAATCTTATATACAAAAGGTTTGCGGACGCTCGTGTGAACTGGGCAGAGAACATGCTCCACTGCCGCTCCAGTGAGAAGGTGGCCTTGATTCAAGCAAGTTGGTGTTGCCAACATTCCTGCTTTGGCGACCTCTTATCTCCATTCCAGCTGAACCGACCCCTCTGGATCCCAGCCCAGATTTGAGACAATGCACGTATGCCCAATTATATGAATTGGTTTCTCGCCTCGTATCCTCTCTTCTTGCCAACGGCCTCAAGCCCGGGGATCGTGTGGCATCCTACTCCTCCAATTGTATTGAAAATGTCGCTTGTGTCTTGCCACTGCTGCAATTGGAGCCATCTGGGTCAGCGCCGCTGCTGATTTTGGTCCCGCCGGTGTTTTGGAACGGTTAGTAGTTATGTTAGGTGTTCCATGTAGCCTCTCTAAACGTAATGTTATCGTATGTAGGTTCGAGCAAGTGCAACCGACCTTCATTTTTGCTGTAGACGCGGTTGTTTACAACGCAAAAGTCCACAATCACCTTTCCAAGCTTACAACCCTCCTATTAGGACTGGAGGAAAAGTCTGATGTCCCTCCCAAGATTGTAATAATCCACCCTATACCCGGTGCTGAGGACCGGTCTGCATGGAAGGAGGGTTGGGTGGGCTGGGATGATTTTATACGCGAAGGGGAGATCGAGAAATTGGGGCGCTCGTCTTCAGGAGAAATTCTCTGGCATCGCGCCTCATTCAACTGGCCTCTTTGGATTCTCTTTTCATCTGGTTCAACTGGTAAGCGAACCGGCTAAATTTAGGTGTCTAAATTTTGACTAGGATAATCTAGGACGACCCAAGTACGGTCTAAAAGTTGGCTAAACTTGGGCGCACGTTCATCCTTCTTAGAGCCATCGTCCATCGCGCCGGAGGGATGCTTTTACAGGCCAAGAAGGAATTCGTGATATGCGCGGACCTCCAACCGGACGATGTATTCTTTTATTATACTACAACGTACGTCGCCGGCTCTTACAGGATCCCCGCTCTGACTGCTGCAAAGTGGGTGGATGATGTACAATTTCCTCATTAGCGGGCTCAGTGTGGGTTGCACACTCGTTCTCTATGACGGGAGTCCCCTCCGAGATCCGGATTTTTTGTGGAAGCTCACTGATCGTCTGAAAATATCTATATTCGGAACCAGTGCAAAATATCTTGATCAGCTCTCGGTACATTATTTGTATTAAACTTTCACAAATCGATCTAATCTGTCCACACAGAAAGGCTACAAGCCGCGCCAGCATCACAATTTAAGCTCCCTCCGCCATATATATAGCACTGGCTCGCCCCTGTCAGCGGCCTTGTTTGAATACGTCTATGAAAATATACACCCGAATGTGCTGCTGGGCTCGATCACTGGTGGGCGATACTGTTCATTTCTAATTGCGTGAAATTAAACATCGACAGGCGGCACGGATATATGCTCCCTTTTTGCTGGAATGTGTTCTGCCTTGCCGGTTTACCGCGGCGAGATTCAGTGTCGCATGCTTGGTCTCGCAGTAGAGAGTTATAGTGAGACAGGGACTTTGAATGCACCAGATGAGCCGGGCGAACTTGTGTGTTTCTTTGCATCTTTTTTTGTGTCCTTGTTTATTCTGGTCAAAGGTGTGCCTGAAGGCGTTCCCCTGCATGCCGGCAGGATTCTGGCCGTTGGACGGTTATGGAACGGACGTCGAGGTGGCTGCTGCCAGAGCCAAATATCACCAGGCGTACTTTGCTGAAATAGACGGGGTGTGGTGTGAGTTACCACTGCACACGCTCTCGCATCGTTGTTCTAATGCTTCACAAGACCATGGGGATCATATTGTTATCACACGTTCGCGGGCTGGCAATGGCGGAGGGCTTATCATGCTGGGTCGTTCAGACGGTGTGCTGTACGCGCGCTGTGTTTTATTAATGTACTATGGTCTGCTGACATCCGTGGCAGCAATCCGGGAGGTGTTAGAATGGGTTCTTCCGAGGTACATAAATCAACGAAACAAATGCATCGGCTATTGAAGCGCTTTTACAGATCTACGACGTGATCGACTCGGCGTTTTCCTCGACCGGGAAGATCCTTGATTGCCTGGCAGTCGGGCAAAAGATCGGAGGGTCAGATGAACGAGTCATACTGTTCGTTAAGCTCCCCGACGCTCAGGAACTGTCGTCCGCGCTGGAACGCCAAATCAAGGAGGAGGTCCGCGCGCGGCGCACACCTCGCCATGTTCCGGCCCAGGTGAGCTAAAAATTCCGTATCTATGCAACTCTGCGGGCAGGCTCACGGTGACCCGATCAGATCATCCAAGTTAATGACATTCCGTACACGCTCAATGGTAAACGTGTAGAAGTCCTGGTGAAAAAGGTACGAGTGCTTGTATTCTGAACCATTAATTCTTGAATTGAATACTTTAGATCATCAATGGCGCACCGCTCTCAATCGTGAATCCTTCCACGCTGGCTAACCCAGAGTGCCTCCCCTTTTACTATGATATTGGAATTGAGTTGAGAGGAAAGAATTACCTGTGAATTGCTTGTGAATTTGTTGTATGTTGTATAATATGTATCTACCCGAACTCGATCGGGTCAACCGTTGACGTGTGGCGGTGTCTTTGCAAAATTTGCCTTTGACGACGACGGGCTCAATTTTTAGAGGTCGACAGGGCTCTCTTTCCTACCACTCCCTGTTTACTTACAGTCCTTACTAGTCTAATCGGTGGTCCTCGCTGCTCTCGCCAGGCATTCACGACAATCACGCCACGCGATTCCCAAGTTCATGTTTGCCTCGTGTCTTTAAGTGCAATACTTATCACGCTGCGTTCCTCCCTGCGACACCCACCATCTACCCCGCATACGCCACTCGCTTCTCATGCCCTCCTTATTCACCACCCTCCGCGCCTGCCTATATGGTTCGTCCGTCCTACCTGAACCTTCCGAGCGTAATCTGAATGTCTTCCAGGCTCGGTTTTTATCGCCACATTGATCTGCCTGTCCATGGCTGCCCACTTTCAGAGCGTATTGGCCGCATCGGATCTCAGTGGGTCACAACCCGCCTCTGTCGAATTCCACTGAACCCCGGCCTACAGCTCGTTTCGTACCATTCGCTTTATTCGTCTGTTGCGCCGGCATTCTGGTCATTTCATGCCTGTAAAGCCATTTATCTCAATTACCAACCTAATGACCAACCTCCTCGCAGCCTGGGATTCAGCCTTCTCTTGAGAGAGCGGAACCCGATCTCCACGAGACTTGAGCTTGCATGTCTGGGTTTTCTGGGCATCCTCTGGCTTGGTAAGCAGAAACCGCTGCACTCGTTTTCCCCGAGTGTGCTCACCTACGACGTATATAGCTCTCGGAATATTCCTGTCCACATCCGACTCTCAATCTGCCGACGTGGAATGTTTTGCTTCGGAGTCCTCCACCGTGGCGCTTGATGATTCAACTTCCGATTGTGAGTTCCTCGCTCTACACTGAGATGCTACTTCCAGCGTCTGACGTGTGCTGCAGTCCAGACGGAGCAGTACCACGCGATGTATCGTGTTCTCATGGCCTTTTCGCTGATCAATGCGGCTCTAAGTAAGAAAACTATTTGCTGATTTGACCTTTTGATTTACCGTCTACCACAGTTATCTTTGCATTCATTGCACTACTAACATTGGCTACCCGCCGCCATCTTGATGGCGACTACCACATGTGGTACGGCCCAGTGACGGCCGGTATGCTGAACAACTACAGCAAGGCCAAACCAAACAGGCGAAGCCATCAAGCGGCCAAGCCAAGCATTCTACCCACCGTCATGACGGAGAAGCGCACGCGCAGCGGCAGTTCGCCGAACAAGCACAAGCACACCCACTCCTCCAGCAGGCGTGCGTACCCGAAACCCCACCCTGTTGCTGACAAGTACACGCGCCAAGGCGGCTCGGGGCAGTCGTCGCTCATCGGGTCAAACGAGTTTGACAATGGAGGAATGGTGAATCCCAATCGGCGCCCGTCCCGGTGATGTGGAAATGCTAATTTGTATGGCTTATGTATGTAAAGGATCGTGTTTTCAGTAGGACGTGGATTCAAAGTGAAATAACTTGACAACCCAGTCTTGAGCTTCTTTGTCGTTAAACGCTAAACACTATACTCACTCTGTCTGAAGCCTTTAAACTCCGATCGGTCATCACCGATGGCATCTCTGAGGCGCGCTTAGTAATACTTGTCACGAGTCTCGGACGCGACGGCAAACAAACAGAAACACTTCTCTTCCTGCACTCATGTGGAGAAAATAATCTTTCACGGTCGTAGTAGGTCTGGAAGAGTCCGGTTACCCTTCAATTCCCGACAGACATGACAGCGACCGTAAACTTCCTCGAACGCCCCCCGACGAGATCTATGATTTTACTCGAGCGGTAGCAACCAAGATGGCTTCCGTTTTTCACGTCTCGCGGGATGCCTGTCGTTCCTAGTTTCGGTTACCCCTTCTTTTCTACGAGAGGAAGCGCCGCTGAAATGAGTGTGGTTCTCAGGAAACAACGATGTCTGCACTGTAGCGCCACCGGTTGCTGTTCAACGCTAACAAACTGGACTCGTCGCTGCTTGCTGCACACGTGAGCGAGCGAGCTTGGGTTCTTGCTGGGACGCGTCTGACATTCCGCCTGCAGAACATTATGATACCAGGCCCCAACAGCATCACGAACAAATTCACGTCGTATGTCGGCGATTGCGCGGTTTTACCTTGGCTCACTTCATCCAGGATCTGGACGGCGCTTATTCTGTTCCCACATATCCAAATCTTCCAGCGCGGCGCGTATTACGCCGTCGAGGTGTGTCCCGGACGCGGTCAATACAATGTGTTTTTACGACTCGAACAAGGGTAAAAATCGGTGTCGACGCGTCTTTGGTGAATGCTTATCGCTGTGAATCCAAGGATCGTGACGACGCTGGGAACTTGCAGTTTTATTGGCTCGAGGTGGGCTTTAGAGCCCGGGGAATGCAAAGTACGCCGAATTGATCCTTTGATCGACGTCCATCTCATCAGCGCTACCGCAGGTCTGGATATCAGGTCCGTCGGTGCGATCAAGGCGATCGAATACCGTTTAATTAAAAAGCTTAGGCCGCGTCCCGCCGTCTCCAGGCAATTACTTCCCGGAATGCGTATGTTTTCTTTTGGTGGTCTTCTGTGTTTATTCTCTAGTCAACCTACAGTATGTTCGATACGTCGAACTGGTATTGATATCATCCTGGGCCACCTCTAGGGGCAAGTACATCGCTGCATGTGTTTCAAAGCACAGGACTCAGGAGTGGAGGTACTCGATTGATTCCCCACCAACAATTTTCTTTTTGGAGGCAAATGACCTCGAGCTCATCGAGCAGTCAAAGGTCGCCAACAACGATGACTTGTTCGAGGCGCTCGCCGATTTACGGCGATTCCGAAAGTAAAGGATATCAATCTGGACAACTATGATGTAAATGTTTCGTATCCCTAACCCCTACCCGCGAAAACATCTGACCCGAATGCACCGAGGAACAACCAGCTGTATGTTTTTTGCCTGATCGAAATTGGCCGTACTACGAGTTTCAAGTACGTGACGTAGGACGCAGGGGCCTGTATTCAGTGCCCCTGAAGAATTTGCTGGGGCAGGTGAAGAAGAGGTATACACTACGGGCTGGAGGACCTGACGGTCGGGGAAAACGAGTCGCCCTGACACAGCGGACGGGGAGCTCTAAGAATTTGAAAGTTGGTTGACTAAGTTTGGAGGATATATATGTACATGAATGACAAGCGTGGGAGCGGCCTGAGCGTACTTAAATCACCAAGGGAACCGACACTATAGCAACCCAACGACTTTTTTCTCACACCCTCGAGCGCCGCGCTAACACAACACGTATTTCTAGGAGATTCCAGCCAGGCTCTCCGTTGTGCTGGACTCCCAACCCCGCCCTATCTTACCTCCGTTTTATTCCTGTGGCCGGCCCACTTTCCTCGTTCCTCGCCCACTCTCCTTGACTCTCTCCGAACATGATGGCCCTACAAATGTCGAATAATATGCCGCTCGATTTCTTGCCGTCGTCGCACTCTCGCTCCAACTCGGTTAGCTCGTCCTCGACCCACTCCTCAAATTCCCGCCCCCAGTCCTCCAGCGGCCTCCGCATGCAGTCCGGCATGGGTCCCTCCCAGGACGACCTCTACCGCGTCTCGTATCAGCTCGGGCACCACAATGGGTCTCTCAGCGATCACGTACGCGACCCTTCCTTTTCTCCTCTCCCCCAACTTGATCCTCATCGATCTCCAGTCTCCGCCCAACCACAACGTCACGAACCCCGCCCTAAAAAACCATCTCCGCCCCAGCCACATCCGCGCCCGTGCAGCAGCATCCCCCTACCCCCGCGACACAGACTCCGTCCACTCGTCCTCCAGCGAGACGGACGACATCTCGATGTTCCTCGGGAACCATGCCGCCCCTGACTATCACTCCATGTTCGCCGCGCCCCAGACCATGGCCCCAAATCAGGAGGCTATGCACGCAGCGGGTGCTTTCGGCCGCATGACCATCAGTCCCGACCATGCTCTCGAGAAGCTAGCCGCCAACGTCCGCGCGGCCACAACTACGAGTGCGTCCGATCGGGCAAAGCAGATATTCGTCCAGGCTTGGTGCGTGTGCCACGTCTCTCGCGGCTATTCTTCTCTCTAACATGAAACACATATACAGGCTGACGGCCAACTATGCTCCCTACCCCGATGGCAATGTTCCCCGTCAGGGGCTCTACTTTTCTTATCGGCGTGTCTGCGACCAGTACGGGATCCCGCACATTAATACCGCCACCCTGGGAAAAGCGATTCGGCTGTGCTTTCCCACTATCAAAACTCGGCGGCTTGGGGTCAGAGGCAATAGCAAATACCACTGTGCGTTCTTATTGGTTTTGATCGATGGATCAGGCTCTGATCTCCTTGATAGATTGCGGCATACGTCCCGCGACTTCAGCGGAAGCAGAGTGGCTCCAGGATTATATTCATAAGTCAAACAACAGCGCCGGCCAGCCCTCTGTCAATGCTGCGCGTTTGGCCAACGATCATTCCGAGTCCAACCGGAGCGAGGATCGTTCGGACGAGGATGACGATGACGATTCCGAGGGCGTAAACTCCGCCGTAGGGTCTAAGCGGAATTCGTTGACCCTCGGCCCTGATGTCAAGGGCGCCATTTTCGGCCAGGACTTGAGTGACAAAACACCCACTGCCGCGACACTATTGTCGCAGGCTCAGGCAGCTCAGCGGCCCCCCGGATCATCTTTCCCCCATCACGCATCAATTCGAAGACATCCGACGCAAGAGGGTAGCATGGGAGTCCAATCTCATTCCCCGCCATCGACCAACTCGGCGCCCTATCTGGCCTCTCAGCAACCGACATCCGTTCGTCAATTCCCCCATTTCCCATCAATCGAGGAGGCTGTGGGTGTCAATTCGACATCTCCACACGGAATCGCTGCTCGCGAAGTGTGGGGATGGTTTCAGGACCATCTTGATTCCCTTCTGGAAAGTGTCCGGTCCTTCCGGTTTGATCAATTCGAGATGCATCTCCGGACGTTCTGGTCTAGTCTTGGCGGTAATCATCGGGAAGTTGTGCACGCTCCTGCGATCGCCGGTCTGATGGCCAAGGCCGACGCAATTGTGTACGATGTAAGTTCATTCGTTTTCACCCCCCCCCCATCCCGTCGTTGATGTAAATTATCTTAGGAAATCCTCGAAATTCTGCGTTCTCAAATGCTGTCTCCTATCACACCCACTTCCCTGGCGAGCCTGCGACAGCTGGCGAATAAGATGGAAAAGATATTGTTAGTCGCGTTGGAAAGCTATGGAAACACCTTTGTGGAACCGAAAGTTGAGCTCGGTGCGCGGTTTGGGCACCTCGTCCGTGAGTACCTACCTGCATATTTCGGAACATTTTGTAACGTCCTTTCTTTTAGTGAGGTTCCTCGACATCTACCAGGTTACCCAGGCACTCAACACCGTCCTGACCAACCAGAAGCAGCTCGCAGAAATGCGACGCTCTTGGCAAAAGGTCGACTTTGAGTCTGTCCGGAACCAATCTGCGTTGGTTTGCAATTGCCGTCACGAGGATTTGGTGCAGCTGTTGGAGGTCGAGTTTGTGGGAATGTTGGATAGTCTCTCGAAGAGCACGGAGCCTGTCCGGGAGGTAATGACGTGGGCGGACAAATGCTGCGAGCGACTGATGGGAAGCAGTCGCGCCAGCCATGGAGGTCCGGAGGAGCGAAGCACCATGAGCTCCCGCAGTGTACTCATTCGATGGGGCTATGTTACGAGTCAGGTTATGAGGGACTTGGTGCGCTCTCTAACCCTATTCTCGTTGCGTAATACTGACTCGGGATGCCTGCAGACGATTCGCAGCGACCCCGCTTTTGGAGCCTTCCAAATCATGAAACTGTTTTTAGAGTGAGTTACGCGCGCTGCTGATCTCCGATAATTTGCTGAATGCGGCTTCAGCGATTGGATCGCAGTTAATGTCCTGAGGAGTGTCGCTTTGTCGACCAACTCGGTGGCAGCTTCTGTCGAGCCTGTGATGCAGCAGCAATTCTTCACTCTGTCGCCGATGGCCGGCCAGGAGAGCTTCAACTCCATGGATGTCCGCCCCCAACATCTGATGGCCCACACGCCGACGACCTCGAGCATGCTTGCTGCCTTGCAGAACGACCCCTTCCCTACTGGATCCCTCGACCCGAGCTCATCCGCTTTTAATTCGGACGCGTACGGGTCCCTATCTTACATGGATACGTCGGCCTCTCAGGACGATTCGTTACCACCCGTCCATCAGTCTTCTCTCTCGTTTGGCGACTTTTCGGGTTCTGGGAACTCTTTCGACGTGTCGGGCTTCCCGCAGGATCTCGGCATGCACTCGTCCGGTACCCCATCCAGCGAACCCGATAACGAGCCCGAGCCCGTAAAGACGGAGCAACAGGGAGCCTAGAGTCCTTTTTTTTTCTTGCTTTGAACTGTTTTGTTTTCCGTCGACGCTAACTCATATATATGTGGTCCCACCTCCTCTCCCTATCTGTATCACTTTTTGCTCGCTCGGTTCGATTTTTAAACGCTCCTTAATAGTGTACAGGATCTCCGTGCGCGGATTTGTTATGAATATATATGGGAACCTTGTTCCCGGTGTTATCTTGTTGAAACGATGTAGCAGACCAGATATTATTGAAATCCGTTCCAGACAGCCATTGACATGTACTACTATTACGACTCCTCCGCATCCTCTACCTTGTCCGCGACCTGCTCGCTGGGAACGGGGGAGTCAACTGCGACTTGTGACGGTGAAGCTTCGCCGCCATTGGTCTCCTCCACCTTCGACTCTTTCGCGTCGGCATTGAGGCGCTTGATTTCAGCCTGCGCCTTCGCAATGTTTTCGGCGGTGACGCGGGCCTGGTTAGCCTCAAACCATTCCTTCTTCGTCTTCAGATCCTGTATGACGCGCGGGACATCGATGTTGGATGCTGGAGGCGGGATGGACAGGCTAAGGAGAGCCGATAGAGTGGGGAGGGGGACGTTGAGCTGGGTGGCGGAGGGTGCGGCGTCAGGCGAATCGGCCGCCTTGGCAGGAGCCTTCTTGCCCTTGCCCTTGCCCTTGCCCTTGCCGCCGACAAAGTAGGCATCCTGGTCCTCGCCCTTCTTCTTCTGCAGGACGACGCCATCCGGGGCTGCCTCGACTTTCCGTATCTCGAGTTTCGGGACACCGGCGACGTCCGCCTTCTCCAAAAGCGAGGCACTCTTGAACGTTACCGTGCCGCTGCTCTTGCCGGAGAAGTAGTCGATGAGAGTCTGGCAATCCTCGATCTGCGCCTGGAAGGCGGGCATCTCTGCCTCCTCGAGAATCCGCTCTGCCCGCTCCTTCTTCTTTTGCAGCTCCTCCTCCGCGCGCTGAGCACGAAGCCGTTCCGCCCGTCTCGCCCGGTCCTCGTTGAGTTTAGTCCAGTAGCGATCGTTGTTGTCCCGAAATCTCTGGGAAGACTCCCGCTTCTCGTTGAAGAGCACGGTGAGCTCCGACTGGATTTTATCTCGCTCCTCGAAGAGTTTTGACCGGCCGGCATACGCCTCGTCTCCCTCCTTCTTCAGGTCATCGAGCTCTTTCTTGATCGCGTCGTAACGCTCAGAGGCAGCCAAAGCGACTGGATCTGTGAGTTGTTTCCGCACTGTTAGGATTGGTGTTAGATAAATAAGCACACAGGAAAAGGAAATAGAACTTACATTCGTCGGCCGCGAGCCGGTCCTTGTCGATAGCTTCCTGTTCCGTCTGGAAACTCTCCACGGTGCGCCGGTTCCGCTTCTGGGCGCTGATTTCCTGGAGGGCGCGTTTCTCGTCCACCAGCTTCATAGTGCCCGACTCTACTTGTCGCTCGAGGTGGCTGTGAATAATTATTAGAATGCGTGCTTCCGGCGGGGAAAATATTGTCGTACTTGATATGGGCATCGACCTCGGCCACAGTTTTGAAGGTGATCTTCGACTTGGCGGCCTGAAGGTCCTTCACCTGCAGAACGCTCGTAAGCAAGGAGATAAGAGCCGGAGAGTGAGACACGACGCACTTTTTTGGTGATACCTTCTGTCAGGGTATCCAGTTGTTCCCGGATTTTAGTCCTGGACGTTTTGCTGTTGGACTGCTGGCCGCGAATAGTGTCTAGCTCTGCGCGGAGAGCGTTCCGGCGGTCATTGCCGGGGCCAGACTTGTTTGTAAGTGAAATCTGGTCTCGGACCGCAGACTAGCCCCGGGGAATGAGCTCAATTGCTACGAGGCGCGGGGCAGGAGGGACACTTGCCAGTTTCACTTGGAGGGCGTCGATGTCGGTCTTTATCCTGTCCTGCTCGGCGTCGAATACCTTCTTGTCCGGTCGGCCAGCGGCGGTGGCCGTTGCAGGGTCCGACGTGTCCTTTTTATCGACGGTAGAAACGGGTGTGGTGGTCCCATTTGTGGAAGGGGCCTTTCCTTTGGCGGCTGCGCCATCAGCAGGAGCCTGTTTTGACTTGGGAGGCATAGATATGAATAGTAGGGTATAGGAGATGGTGGAAGAAAGATGATCGTGTGAACCGAAGCAAATGTTGGACTGGTCTCCCACATAAATTCCCTTGAACCCTCGCGATCGTTCCCGTGCCTGGGGATATTCCTTTTTATCTCGAAAGTTCACGTCGCCCGTCTTACGTCTGCCTCAGGCGACTTGAACCAAAATAAATATATCGTACACTCATTATATCAATATCTGGGCGGCATCTAGTGCCTCCACCTCGGCGTAGACCTCTGCATACAGCTCTCTGTAGTCGTCGTCCTTCTCCTCCGCGATCCCCTCTTTGGGCTTTGACTTCGACTTTTGGTTTGGGCACACCATGACACAAGACGTCGGTCTCTTCGTAGAGCTCGCGTTTCCTAGCTCTTCTTTCGAAGACACGAAGATATAAGGTATCTGTGCCTCCTCGCTGAGGACCGGGAGATGCGAAATGATGTCAATGGGATTTATGTCGGCCGCAAGAATTAGTAGGCTGGAGAGAGAGGATCCTCAGTGCGGTTCCAACCAGAACTGACGACACGCACCCTTTTTCGCCCTTGCGTATACCTTTTACGACCTCTTTTACGCCTCGTTTAACCTGCCGCGCTTTCGAGGCTGAAAACAAATAAGTAGCGAGTAAAGTGTGTGGAAACGCGACTGCGCACCTTTTTTAATGGTTTTGTGCAGCTTCTTCAGCAGTTTTTTTTGTGCAAGGGGATGGGCGAGAGGAGATAGGTCTTCTAGAGGTATCACAATTTCTTCCTTCTCTTTCTTTGCTTTTTTGGGAGACTACGAGGAATTGAGCTGTTGTGCGTATAAAACCGCGTCTGTTCATACTTTTGCCTCGGAGACAGCAGCCATTTCCACGTCTTCGTCTGCCTCGGGCTCCTTTCTCTTCTTGTCCTTTTTTTCGCTCTTGTCCTTGGGCATCTTGAGTCCGGGAAAGTTGGCGGGAAAGTTTTAGTCTAGGACGGGTCACTGCGTTAGCGTGACGCCATCACACATATCCCCTTCGGGATCAGCAGTTCGTGCCAAAGTCGTGCTCAAAAACATAAATTCATTTTATAGAGGCTCTTGCCCGTCGTTATCAGAGGCGTCAGCGTCGTTCCCATATGGAACGTCCCCGCCGCCTCTGAGAAAGCTGAGTAAAACCCAAGACATGCCTCGCATCTCCATATCGTACCACCAATTTATAGCGATGGTCTCGTCAGACTGGCGAACATGATGCCACCATCCAGCTGGAAGGAATAGCGACTCTCCCGCTTCGATGGACACTCGAATAGGATGGGCTTCCGGAGGAAGGTTGCCTGGTACATAAGAATATACGGCCGCAGTTTCTGACACATCGCCCGGGACTAACCTGGAATATCCGGGTCGACGACGGAGGCCCATCGGATCGAAAAATTTGGTGAAGCGGTGATTGCAAGCGCTGCGTTTGAGGACTCGCGTGTCCATTTAGCGTGAGGATACATTCGCTCTAAGAAAAAGACATTCAATGCGGCACATCATCGAGATGAAACGCCTGCCTCCAACCTTGCAGACACCATCCCTCAGCAGGAGGAAGTAGCGTAAAGTGTTTTGATCCCCGAACGACGGTGTAGATATTTTCATAGGGATCTAAGACCGTAAATCGTGTGATTTTAATCATCGTGGAGTCGATTCGTACCGCTGTGTATGCTTGTGACGGATTCGTGGTTGCCGATCCACAGGTTAACGGCGTCGGGCGACCTCCCTAAGAACTATATTAAGAGGAAGAAGGCGCGGCGAGTAAATTCAATACCAAATGCTGCACTGCACCACGGTATTTCGCTCGGAATATCCGGGCGTAGAGCTTCGAACTCTGAAGGATCTGGAGCACCTTCAAAGAAGCGATTGGAGTAGACATTTCCGTTCTGCGATTGGAGATAGTAGATCTCAGAGCGATGCGGTTCTATTCCCCGGAACATAAGAAAATTTGGCCGAGAAGTGACTATCTGTACCACCGTACCGCCGCGAACTTTCGGACCAAGAAATTCGGACATCTTCATTTTTTCAAGGTGAGGTTCAACAAAGTACAGCTTGCCATCGGGACCTCGTGTGACTGCGTCCGCATGGCTGAAATGGCATGAGATGAGACTGCGTCCGTGCGGCGTAGCTTCGCGAACCCATTCGGCGTCACTGCAACGGAAATCTCGGCCTCACCCATGCTTGCTGCAAGATAGTCATCATCCCAAAGGCGGACAGTTGGTATTTGTACTCCTGCAAGCGGGTGCAGAATAAAGCAAAGTCGACAGATATGATACGCGTAACCGCACCGCGTATTAGCACCGGTCTCGAAATGTGAACCAATCGCGAGAATTCGAGCGCAGTTGGCGGCTCCTCCAGGACTTCAATATGAGTACCATTCAAATCTGTAGGAATGCAGCTTGAGTTGCGTCGCCAAGGTGGGTCGTACCGTAGTACTCGGAAGACAATGCTTGTAGACTCATGAGCCGTGTTTGCTTTTGTCCCGGCGGTTGATCTAAACATAGCGACAACGTGACGAACTGCTCTCCGTCTTGAACAGAACTACGAGTCTACGACGAGCTTGGGACTTGCCTGGACTTGCCCAAGCCCATTTCGGCCACGGAAGAAGCCCTACGCGCGCGTTTCATCCTTCTCTCTGCAATGGTGGGGAGAAAGAAGGCTGCCTCCTCGACTGCGCCGAAATCCACAAAGCAGGTCAGTCACGCGTCAAGCAACACCATTTTCCGACGCGTCCTCAGCTAAAACACAGCCAGAAAACCTTATTGGATCTGTTTCCTAAGAAAACAGTCGGTGTCGCCGTGGCACAGCAGCCTGCGCCTTCTCCTCCTTCCGACCCTTTGCCACCATCACTCGTCGCGCCAATTGAGGACGATGAGCCAGGTAGCTACCACAATTTTTGTCTATGACGCGACTTTCTCACTTTAATTAGATCCCAAGGTCATTCACTACATTTCCTCCTCTCCGGAACCCGGCCCCGTCGCTTCTACGTTTAAGGCAGAGACTGCGCCTCTGAAGCCACCATCCAGAAAAACGGCACCAGACAAACCGCCGTCATCGCGCTCGATCAAACCCGCTTCGAAGGGGGCGAGCAGGCCGCAAGTGATTGATTTGATGCTGCCCTCCGAATCCCCTCCGTCGTCCGCGACTCAGCCCAAAATTCCCAAACCAACCTATAGCATATTCACTTCCCGTCCGAAGCTTGACGGTCCACTTATTTCCGATGCTTCCCCGTCTACCGCGCCCCTGCCGCGCCCCCCGAAACAGAAATATTCCATATTTAATCCCCAACCGAAGAAACCACCTGGCCCGGTTTCCCATACTAAATTTGCAATTGCAGATACGGAGGTCGACGCGCCATTCCCCAATAAAGATAGCCAGCACGTCCGCGGTCCTCAGACTGCCTTTTCAACCTCTACGCATTGGAAACGTTTATCAAGGAAGGTCATTAACGACCCGCCGGAGCGTTTTCGGCCTCGACTGGATGTAACAGAAGAAGGTAGCAGACGAACCTTGTCCCGTGTATCAGCTCCGTCGTTCTGGGAGAAGGAGAAATGTGTCCAGGACATTCCCGCCGACCATAAACAGAATCACCCTGCGATAGCCCGCCTGGCTGCTTCCGTCACTTCTCCGCCGGATGCAGCCTCGTCTTTGGAGAAGCTGTGGTCTGAGCGTTGGCGCCCCCAGCGCGCCGATGGCGTCCTCGGTAATGAACAGAACACCGTATACCTCCGAGACTGGCTGCGTGCCCTCGAAGTTCGTTTCGAAAAGCCCGCGACGTCGGACAGTAATAACAGACGAGGGAAAGCGCCGGAAGACTCACGAGGCGCAAAACGTCCACAAGTCATGCGTAGTGTGGCGAGGGCAAAGAAGCGCCAACGACGGTCTTCGGATGGATTCATAGTCAGCGACGCGAGCGACTATGCTTCCGAGGTGGAAGGGCCCGTCGACACGGAGGGGGACGACGACGACGATTTCCGTCCGGCGCTTCTAAACGACGAGCCTTCGCCCGACGAAGGTGCCTCCAATGTATTTGGGGAGCACCTTGCGAACACCATCATTCTTTTGGGTCCTTCGGGGACTGGCAAGACGACCGCAGTTTATTCTTGTGCCGAAGAGCTTGGGTGGGAGGTTTTTGAGGTTTACCCCGGAATAGGTAAACGAAATGGCGCTAGCCTGGAAACCATGATCGGTGAAGTGGGCAAGAACCATCTTGTCCGGAGAACGCAGGTCAGAGGTGTTTTTAGCCGCACCCGCCACGCAGAAGTTGACCCCGATAATTCGGATGACTTTGGCTTCGTAACTCAAGCATTCAAAGCTGGCATCCGGCAGTCGGTTATCCTACTTGAAGAAGTCGATATTCTTTTCAAAGATGACGGCAGTTTTTGGCCAGCTGTCGTAAGGTTTATCAAGGAGTGCAAACGTGCAGTGATATTAACATGTAACAGTAAGCATTTGTGTGAGCGACCTGTTTTTCCCATCCTAAAACCTTGATGCAGATCTTTCCCTCGTTCCTACAAGCGAACTGCCCCTGCAGACCATCTTGGAGTTTCAACCTTGTCCTGCGCCGGTCGCTGGGTCGTATTTGCAAGGTCTTTGCTGCGCTGAAGGTCACATCGTGGACCGAAATGTTTTGACCAAGATGTATGCCCAGGGCTACGATCTAAGGCACACTATCCATCGTCTGCAGCTGCTTTGTCAAGGGTTCCCGCTGGGATCCCGCGCCGAGCTGGACCAGCTCCTGGACTGGAATGCCGCTCCTAGGCAATCTGTTCCCCACGCAGACTTGATCTCATTCATGGACGCTTACATGACACGGGGTTCTCTCGACCAACCCCCGGTAAGATGCGGCCCGTTTCTTCTGTCTTTCTCTCGAACTGACGGCATGCCAGGCACTTGCATTGACTCGATACGAACATGGTGCAGATGACGAGATGGGATTTCCGATCCTTGCCGATGCACTAAACGACGGCTACGGGATTTACGAGTGGGACACGAGAATCATCGATGCTGTCCTTGAGGGGTCCCGTGGGACGCGCGTCGCGCGTGAGAGAGATCGCGCTCGCGACTACGAGGACCTGCTCGACGCGTTGAGGAATAATCTCGCGTTTCCTGTGGGACTTATGGAGCGTGAGGTCGCGCACACAGAATATGTGCCGTGGGTACGGCAGATAATTGCAGGCGACGACGCGGCGGCGGTGGCGCATAGCGCGCAGCGGGGGGCGGGGCGGGGGACGCGTAACAGCGCACGGTATATCCGCAGCGTCGAGCTGGACGCGGAGGGGCGGCGGGCACTGGAGGGGAGTTCATTGTCAGGATAGATGCTGTCTGCATATGAGCGTTTACTTTTAATTAAGCCGATTGGGGACTCGGAAGAGAAGACTCGCGTGGCAGTGGTGATCACAGATTCCAGTCCACGATTGACTCTTAAGAATCGTAGTTGACTTTGGATTCTCACTGAAGCTGTCGCTGTTGCGGCCTGGCGCACTCCAGCCAGCATACCTGACCCCAGCATGGCCGCACCAAATAACGGCGCGCCAAACCGTGACAACCAGCCTTCGAGGCATTCCCCCGTTGCACCCCTTGCACCCCTCGAGTTTCTCCAGAACCAGCGGCGTGGCTCAATAACCGACCCATCCCTCCATGCAACCCCAGGCCCCCGCCAGAACATAAACGCCCAGTTTTTCCGCCAGGACAAAACCATTCTTGCAGAACCACGTCCAACCTCCCCTTACGTCTTTGGCTCTGCCACCCACGCCGCCGACAGCCCCGGACTCCGCAAGCTCCTCCGTTCCCCATCTCCCGGCCATCCCCACGAAAACCCCACAAGTTCAACCTCGCGCATCCGTTCAGACTCGTTCCGCGGTCCAGGTGCGTCGCTTTCAAATCTGCAGAAGACTGTGACCTTATCGAGCACCTTGTCTCTCGGCCAGGGACCCAAAAAAACGGCGACGGCGATCCGATGAACGTGGACAATGACGGACAGCAGACGCAGGCGCACCGCGTCCGGCATATGTCCCACGAGCCTCAGGCCCAGTTTGATTATAACATGCGGAGACATTCAATTGCAGTCGGTCAGGATCCCCACACGCGCTCACCCTCTCATTTGGCTGCGCCGCACGGCATCAAGCGCAAAATGTCGGCAGATCCCGCTGGATTTCCGACCGTCGGCGAGGAAATCGATGCGCAACTCGCAGGGCCTGGTCTTTCTAGCGGGATGGAAATGGACACAGAGGCTCCGGCTCCCAAGCGTCGAGGTTCTGCAATTGATACTCAGCGGATAGCACAGCTGAGCCTCAACGATCGGCGAGATTCGCTCGGCGATTCTCGTGGCCCCCAGTGGTGGATGAACGACAGGCGAGATTCATCGTCGTCCATGTTTTCGAGCGTCTCCAGTGTAGGTGGGTACAGTTCTGGTTTCTCCGGAGGCGATTCGCCGCATGGCCGTCCGCCCCCAGGAATTGCCACATTCGCATGGCCTTCCCACCCTCCGGATCAGCCTGGTATTCACAACGAGGCGGATCCCAACATGCCTGTACCTCCCCGAACCTTCGATCCCTCAGCTCCCATTGGCATGATGCCACCCATAAATTTCCCTCCCGACCGGCGAATGTCTGTCCCAGACGCTCTCAATCCCGCTCCGGTTGGCCCCAAGAGGGTCTTACGGTCGCGTTCACGTCCTCCGTCACGTCAAAAGCAGAGCCCGGACGCCAATAACTCTGGCCCTTCCTCTGGTCAAGATGATCCGGTGTCGGCTCCGTCCCCGACTGGTTCGGGTAAACACTCGAAGGATTCTAGCACGACCCCCTATTCTCGCTCGCCCGAGCTTCGTGTATCGCATAAACTCGCCGAGCGTAAGAGACGGAAAGAGATGAAGGAGCTGTTCGACGAACTACGAGATCATCTACCCGCCGACCGAGGAATGAAAGCTAGCAAGTGGGAAATACTCAGCAAAGGTCGATATCCTTTCGGAATAATTTATATAGACGGTTGACCCGGTTCCCATAGCCATTGATTTTGTGGTCCAACTCAAGCAAGGTCACCAGGATATGGCGCGGGAGATTGATATGCTGAGACACGAGCTGGAAACAGTCCGTCCGGGAGCGTATCCTCCAGGACTTCCTCCTCCTCCTCCTCCTCACGCACCGTATCCTCAGAGCCAGGCTGGCCCGTTCCCCACACCACCTACTGGCGCCGTGCAGCAGCAGCCTCCCCTTTCACGACCCGGTTCATCGCAAAACGTGTACCCCCCTGCCCCCGGCGGGCCCACGGGACAGAATGGGAATCTGCATAGAACGGATGGGCCTCCGACATGAGCGTGTATAGTATTTGTGGACTAGGGACATGTAAATAGGATTCTGAAAGCCGGGGCCAATGTACTTTGTTCTGACAAGAAAGGCTGTGACGTCCTATTGTAGATGGCTGTGACTTGACTAAGTCACGGTCACCCACAAGTCATCTTTGGAGTCACCACTCGCTACTTAAAGTGCATTATTGCTCAGTCTTGTGCCCGGCTCACTAATTTGCAGCTCTTAGTACATGTTCAGCACTTAGCATACCGCTTTTTGCCTTCACAACCATGGGACCGAAGCCTAATCTAGCCACGCTCTTTCATCCGAAGAAGGGTGCTAAGAAAGACACACCTGCACCGTCGCCGAAGAAATCCTCCGCCGTACCCCGTCCCAAACCTATACCCAATGAAGACGAGGAGGAGCTCAAGCTCCCCGACACTCCCTTCCAGGAATTCAAAGTCATGTCTTCCGCTCTCAATGGCTGGAAATACGATGTCATGAAGTTTGATTCGCGCAAACCGGTCGACCTCACGACGTGGCCGGCACCAATCAAGCTGAACAGGAAGGAGATGCGGCGGGATGACGCGTCAGTCAACCAGGTCGCCGTGGGCCCGATGCTGGGGCTCGACGGGAAGCCCGTTGTCGGTCCCGACGGCAAGTTCGTCATGGTCGACGCGGAAGGGAAACCGATACATGCCGACACTGGGAAGGACAAGGAGAAAGGTCCAGCGACCAACGGGAAGAAGAAATTTCAGAAGAAGACGAGGCAGGTCTACGTCGTTCCGGAGGAAGTCCGGCAGCTGCGCAGAGAAGAAAGATATCCATGGGTGATGGAGGACGCGACTCAGGCGGAGACATGGGTCGGCCAGCTAGAGGACATCTCCAAGTCTGGCACGCACGCGTTCTTCATGCCAGCCGCAAACGACATCTTCAAATTCGTTCCGGCGCACAGATGGTACAAGTTTCAAAAGAAGGTCAAGCACGACCTTCCGACGGACACTGTGACCATGGAGTCTGCTGTGCGTACGATTGCCTGGTATTTATATCTGTTCTGACATCCGTATCTATGGCAGTACACCCAAAGTCAGAAGCGCGATCCTCAGCAATGGTTATACAGTCGGAATGGTAAAGGCCCTTCGGACGAAACCGCTGCTATGTTCAAGGCCGAATCGGAGGGTCGTGCTCTTGCAGGGAGCAGCACCCTGGTGCACAGCGCGGGGCAGAGCTTAGCTCCAGGGGGGAGGAAGCTCAAGGCCGTCGATAGCGGTATGAGTAATCTATTCGGGGATGGCGACGACGAGGACGGTGGAACCAAGCGGCGGCGAGAGAAGGAGTATGGAGGCGAAGGTGATCTCGATGAGATCACGTACGAAGACGACTTTGCCGACGACGAAGAGAAGATGGATGTGGAAGCCGAGGACGAGGAAACGAGGGACATGGAGGTACACTCTTTGATTCTGCATGTTATTCAGCAGTCTCACCTCTTTACAGGAGCGACTGAAGAAGGAGTACAAGACCGCCAATAAGCAGCGGGATGGGCACATTGATGAATCAGACGACGAAGAGCTGCCCGGGATGTCGAAACAGGCAAAGGCCATGCAGAAACTCATCCGAACGCGGGAAGGGAACGACGCTTACGACAGCGATGATGACAAGAATCCGTATGCTAGTTCGGCAAGTGCAGATCGTTTTCTTTTTCGATGTTTACTCATCGCAAATGCGTGTAGGAAGAGGAGGAGGAGGAGGAGGCGCCCCCGGAGCCTGTAATTCTGCAGCCGCCCGTACCACCGCAGCCACCGGCGGATTCTCGCGCGGGCTCACAAGCGCCAGGACCGCAAACCCCTATAGCCCCCGCCGCGACCCGACCCCCGGGCGGCTCCAAGGTGGGATCAAGAGCAGCTTCGCCCGCTCTTTCCCCTGGGTTGGGGGGACATTCTGTCGTAGCAAAGCGAGCTACCAGTCCCAAAGCTCCCAAACAGAAACCGAATGGCGCCAGTCGAGGAAACAGCCCATTAGCGAGTCGTGCCACGAGCCCCGTCGCAAATAGCCGTGCCACAAGTCCCATTGCGGGTGGAACGGTCAGCCCTAGCATAAACGGGGCGCAGAAGAAGAGGAAAGCCACAGACGAAGCCGGTTCCCCCTCTCCTACATCGCCGAATGGCCAGAGTGCGCCTCCCCGGGCGAAGAAACGCAAAGCCCACAACGGTGGAATCGTCCCCGCGGGAGAGCTGGAGGACAGGATGGTGATTGACTGGTTGAAGAATACCCCTAGCGCAACGACACGCGACTGCATTCAATACTTCCAGCCGTATTTGACAGATGAGGCAAAGAAGTCGAAGTTTACGGCCCTAATAAAGGAGGTTGCGCAGCTGAAAGGAGGGGTCTTGGTCTTGCGGAACACGTACAGAGGGACCTAGATCAGCTTACACATTACGTTACGGTGTAAATTCACAGTTGGCTCTCTCCTCGATCTAGTCCGAACGCGAGTCTTTATTCCTGGTCCCACGTCTCTAGAACGCGGCGACATTGCGACAATCTTGCATGCTGCATCCAACTCTGTTTTCACGCCGAGGGACACATGGTCGTAGCAGTTAACCTTCAAGTTGCTCGTCACCAACCTCGGTCCAACTCGGACTTGCATAAATCTCGTGCGGCCTCGATACGATACTGCAAGTGCTTGCAGATCCTGGGCCCCTCGTCGGGTATTGGCGGCCTCCGGTCCAACGGAACACAATTACACCGCAACCGCAAGTCCCGCAGATCGCCAAGATCGGCCGATCGAAAAGACCAACAATTCTGAAACGGGAAACGGTAAATCATAAACTTATAGCCCGCGGCTTAAATACGCCGTCTGCCTTGTCGAAGCCACGAACGGCTTCCTAACCTCCCCTCTCTTACTCTTAATCCCGTCATGCTTTTATTAGCCGTCCTCCTCCTCCCGCTCCTCTCGACAGCTGCTTCCCGCCGCCACGATGACCACGTCCACACCACCGCCAAACGTCTTCCGAGCACTTGGTATCATCGCTCGGATCACCCAGGTTAGTCCTTTTTAATTTTGTGGTTTTATGGTCTTGAACAACCCGTAGTCAATGCTCTGTTCAAGCGTGACGCCGCGACTGACGGTGCTACCTATGCACAAGTGGGCTCTCCCGGTACGCGCCTTTCTCTGCCCATTTATCACCCAACTCATTTTGTTTCCAGCATGGTCCGCAGCGTATCCTGCGCGCACCCCAGACTCGAAGGCCATGCCGGCTGAATGGCTTAGCGCCTTGAACGCGGCCGTTTCTGCCTCTGCTATTCCCAACGTGCCTGTCGCGATGAATGCACCCGGTCAGAATCCTACTTACCCGACGGGTATGTGCTGCATTTTTGCACGCGCCTTGATTTTCCAAAACATCTCCGCCAGGTTATGATCCAAACGGCGCGGTGGTCTGCTCAGCAACATACAAGTGCCGAAACCCGGATGACATGTGCTCTCATCCCGATATCACTGTCCTATACGTACTGACTCTGACCACCTAGTTGGGATGCACCCGATAACTCAATTGGGATCTCTTTCGACGACGGTCCTCAGCCAGCCTCGGATACGCTCCTGGCGTTTCTGAAGACCAACAACGAAACTGCCACCCACTTTATGATCGGCGTCAATGTTATTGCTTATCCGACGCAGTTCCTGTCGGCTTTCAATATGGGAGGAGGTGCGCAAACAGGATGCGATAAAAAGGGCATCACTAAGCTTAAATCAGACATCGCTGTTCACACATGGACCCACCCATACATGACGACGCTCTCCAATGAAGACGTGGTGGCCCAATTAGGCTGGACTATGGAATTGATTCACAACTCGACCGGAGGCAGAGTCCCGAAGTTCTGGCGGGTAAGCGATTTCCTTATACCCTCTTATTACTAGTGCTTATGCTCTCAGCCTCCGTTTGGAGGTACTTGAATCCTTCCAGATTTGAAGATCTACATAACTGACTTGGCCGTTAATAGATAGCGACAACCGAGTGCGATCAATCGCAAAAGAGGTGGGCTAGTTCCAGGTCATTCTGGTGTACAAGGCTAACAGTATCTATTCAGGTTTTCGGCTTAACAACTGTCATCTGGAACCAAGAGTATTTTTGTTCCCTCCTCTATGCAAAATGACCGACTGGTTTTTCTTCAGCACGGAAGACTGGAGTCTCACTTCGGGTGGAACCACTGCGCAAGCCATCAACGCATCCATGACTGAGTGGCTCACCGGTCCCAAGAGTCCAGGTACATTTCTCTCCCTCTTTTTGGACTCTCAGGTCTGATCCGGAGCCCGCTGCAGGACTTATTATCCTGGAACACGAACTGTCCGACCAATCAGTTGCCTCCTTCATTGCCGCATATCCTGTGATGAAGTCAATAACTGGAAGACCGCGTCTATTGCACAGATTGTCGACGGCGCTTCAGCATACCAGAATGCGGACGGTCTCGGCGCTGTCACCCTTTCAGGCATCCTCGCCAACGACTCTCCGGACACTGGCTCTTCGAATGCTGCCGATACCTCCGTCCCAGTATCTTCCCAATCTAGCACTAACACGTACGTCGAGCTGTATTCTTCGTCTACCGCAAGTGCTCACCTCTTTTGTACAGTCAGAAACCATCGTCGACCACTGGGACGTCAACCACGTCCGCACCATCCACTACGCCTTCTAACGCAGCCCTCCCCGTGTCTTGGACAACGACGCCCGTTAAACTGTTATGCCTGATTGCTTCCTTAATGCTATGGTCATGATATTACGATTATTACGGTTATTTATTCCTCTAATATATGTATTGGTCTTGCTTTGGACACTCCTATATGTATGCAGTCTTTACGGACGGACTTCATTTGTTGTGCAGCTACATTTTGCATAATGCATCATGAATAGACCCAACTCGAACTTGGTGTGAACTACTCTCCGGCTTTGCTAGTGCTCGTCTGTGAAATATTAAGCGTACTATCATATCATGGATTCGTTCAGTGCGTGAATAAGCATGAGATACAAGAGTTGTAGGTATAGTCGTGAGTGTCATAAGCATTACTGAGCGAAATAAACAGGCGATACGTGGTATGAGGGAACAGGTCATTAAATAGCGTTAAAATCCGAGGGAAAAGGTGTGCACGGGAACGAACTATGACAGGCTGGGCCACTTCAACCGCAGCCCCTCCAACCACCGCATGTATATCAGCTCGGAAATGGGAGATTTCTTCACTGCGGGCTCCTCGGCCTTCGCCGGGTCCGGGGCTGACGGCAAGCCAGATATGTCCTCCTGAACTTCAGTAACGACAAGCCCCTTGGCAGTCATCTCGCTTTTCCGAATGATACGCTTGTGGGGGAACAGACCCCGAGCGGTTTGTACATATTGACGCACAGAGGTATTGCTAGAGACAGATGAGATACAGCGCAATAGTGGCATTGAGAGGGGGACGTACTCGTTGATGCCAGAGAGTATGTCGAGGATGACATTATAAGCCAACTCAGGGTTGGCTTCTTTCAGCTCCACGAAGCCCCTCGAAAGCATGCTCAGCGATTCGATCTCGCGAGCATCCATATCATCTCGGGTTGCCTGAGAAAGCGGAATGAGCTAGTGGCATTCAAAAACGAAACGGAAAACGCACTTTCTGTAATATTGGAAGCACAACTTCGTCGATGAGCGATTTGCCCGCGTTCGCAGCCTCGCTTGCCGCCCGCCGGTGCGTTGTGGTGGGCGACGTCGGCGTCGACCCGCTCCCTTCTCTCCGTGAGCTCCCCACGTAGCCCGCCGATAGTCTAAGTGATCCAATCGTGTCCACCTTCTTAACGGGCCGAATAGTATCTACGCCAGTGCCAAGGTCCGCCTCCCGCATAAGCGTCCCCGAGCCGTTGACGGCATTGCGGGCCGCATAGGACGCACGACGATTCGTTCGTACGGACCCCGTGTACGCGGGAGGTGCACCAAGGGCGAACGCCTCTTGCGGTGGCGTTTGTGGGCTGTCGGAGGACGTCTCGGCGGAGGCGCTATCGGCCAAGAGTGTCGGGATATCCTTCTCTGATCCAGGGGAAAGGGGTGGTCGAATGATAACGGTCGAATGTGCCGCTTGTGAGTTCATGCCGAGAGCGGACCCGATGTGAATGGGGTCGCTGCCCTTCGTCGCCCCGCCCGTATCGACGGAAGCGTGCCCCTCTTCGTAATCTGAACCCTCGTCATCCTCATCCAGCTCCATGCCCGGAGGCATTGCAAGATCCTTCGCCATGCTACGGAAGGTGCCCATGGCGGAGACGGACTTGACTGTGTCAAAGTTCCAGTCGCTCCGCATCGTCCCATTCGTTTCCCATGCTCTCACAGTAGGCTGGTAAACCTGGTGTCCCTTCTGCGGGGATCGCGCGCGATAATCCTGGTAGCGCTCAATAAGCTCGGTGAGATACGAGGTCTTGCGGGCACCGCGGATGAATCGATGCTGGAGAAGTTCATTGGCCGTCGGACGCTGATTTAAAAGTAAGAACATATACAGGGGGCCTTTAAGAAGCCGGCTTACAGCGTTCGGATCCTTCGTTAGACACTGCGTCACGAAGTCCTTGAATGCAGCCGAGAACGGGCCATCGAGGACGGGGGGCTTGGCCTTTGGGATAAGGAAGAGTACGCGCATCGGATGGTATTCGGCCAAAGGAGGCTCTCCCTTCGCCATCTCTATGGCAGTGATGCCCAGGCTCCACATGTCTGCCTTTGCGTCGTAGCCAGCCTGTCGAATGACCTCAGGAGCCATCCAAAATGGTGTGCCCACAAATGTATGCCGCAGAGTGCTCGTGAGTTGGGCCGCCACCCCGAAATCCGCGAGTTTGACCTTCCCTGAAGAAGACAGCAGAATGTTGGCCGCCTTAATGTCGCGGTGAATGGTGCCTTCGGTGTGCAGGTAGTCGAGCCCCAGGAGGAGTTCGCGGCAGATGACAGCGATGTGCGCCTCGGAAAAGGTGCCCGGTTTCAAAAGATCGAGACAAGAGCCACCGGCGAGGTACTCCATGACGATCCACAGCTTGTAGGAGACGACGAACGAGCCGTAATAACGGGTGACATACTCGGAATCACATTGCGCAAGGCTGGCAATCTCTTGCTGAATTTCGGATATATCGTCGTCCGAGTCCTCCAAATCTGCGGACAAAATGAGCCGAGAAAGGGAGAAGCAATGAAGGTGGACGCACCGATCTGCTTAATGGCTACAATCTGCTTTGTGTCGTTATGTATCGCCTTGTACACCGTCCCAAAGCTCCCAGTGCCCAGCTTTTCCAGGAGGGTGTACTGGCTTGCAGGGTTGCTGCTCGGGATCGGGTACGGCTCTCTCGGGGAGCGTGCTGCTCGACCGGGGAGGGCGACTTGGTCTGCTTTGGAGCATCGTCAGTACTGCGTTTCCTGAGACGCGAGCCGGGCGCCATTGGGTCTGAGAGACGAGACTGAAGAAGCTCCAGCCAAGCCTGACCTCATACAGGTGATGGCCACACGTGCATACGACGCACGCAGATATTGCTCGGATATCATATAAGGTCTGGTGAGAGACTCACCATAGGTTGCTTGTCGGACTGGTGGCGGAAGATGAGAAAAGGAAGCAGTACGAGAATGGCACCACTTCGGGAGCCGAGTTAAAACGTCGGTGAGGGGCGACGGACAGTGTCTACAATATGAATCTAGCGCGAAAAGACTGACGATCGGCGGTCTGGGGGAAGGGCCGGCAGGAAGCGGAGGGCAGAGCAGGTATACCAGCCTGCGATGGTGCCGGATGCAAGGGCTATTACTCCTGTATCCGAATGCGGTATCATACGCAGGCGCGGTAAAGTTTCAGTTTTTTTTTGTTTCACTCGTCAGCTCAACAAGCGTCGAAAATATGCATTGCGTAGCATGGCATAGGAATGGCATGGGTCATGATACACAACGAATATATGTAATGATGCTCCGCCTATGCCTTGACTGCATACTTTCGGATCGGGAAGTTGGCGTCTTTCTTCCGCTGCTTCAGCGTCTTCAGCGATGCGTCGTGCTGGAAATATTCCAGTTAAGCGGGGGTAATGGATTCGGGGACCTCCGACGAGCTCACCTTGGAGAGACGCCGTCTGATCGCCCGGGTCTTCTTCGCGCGGAGGTCAAGGGGGAGGAACTTCTTGTCCTTGTAGTACTCGCGCAGATTTTGGCGCGCTTTCTGGTTCATGACGGTCAGAACGCGTGCAATGGATTTGCGGACGGTGTTGCTGGAAAAGTAATTGGCAGTCAGAATTGGAGGCAGGCCGACGGCAAGAGACGCACATTTTCGTCAGCTTGGACGCAGAACCACCCGCAATTTTCTGAACCCGCAGAGTAAGCAGCTCATTCTTGAGCTCTACGAGCTGCTTGGACAAGTCATTTTTGGATCTAAGAATGGGGTCAGACGTGTGCCGTTTGGGACATGGCCGAATCGCACTTGGACTGGAGCTCATAGGCCTTGACTTTTCCGGGCATGGTGACGGAGTCTGGTAGGAGGGTTGGACGGGGACCGGGAGAGCAAGAACAAAATAATACCTTGACGTCGGGCGGTAGGATTTGGTGTGACAGTGACGATTAGCGAACGCTGAGCTGTATAGGTTTCGCACGCGGTCGAAATAGGTTTTCGGCAATTTCGGAAATTACAGATTATTATGTGCTACGAGCTCGTCGAATACTACAAGGCTCCCACCAAATATATCCAGGGAACTGTGAATGTCAGCTTTCGCATCGTACATGCAGATTAGAGCCTACCTTCCGTAGGTCAGGTCGACTTTTCCGCCCGACAGCCGATCCACGAGATCGAGGTCGTCGATGCCTGCAATGATGGTCAGAGAGGGCACGAAAGCTTCTCCAAAAATTACTCTTAGCTCCGCCAGCATAAGTGCACGGTATAGCAACCCATTCACCGAGTTCTAGGTTCCGTCAACAATCGCTCCAAGGATAAATACGCCACATACTGTTTACCAGCGCCTCGTCGATTCCTTGGCACAAGCCCTCGACGTCTGCTGCGTGAATCAAGAACTCGCTAGATTAGGTGATAAGCGTGTTCAAATACAGAATTATCAGACAAGCTAGAAGGTATTACCTGCAGTGTTTCGAGAGCATGTCCAGGGATTCTACAAAAGCATTAGACCTGGTCTATTAAACACGGGAGCGACGACGGACCCCGAGACACCTCCAGGTCGGTCATCTCTTGCCACTTATTCATCGCAACGAACCACGCATCTCCTCGTTTCCGACAGCTTTCCTGGCGTCACGCAACTAAAATTCGGGGTGATCAATCCGGCGCACCTTACATCGACCACCAGCCGTTCCTTTCCAACAGCGTGCGAGAGTGCCTCCAGACGCTTCAACGAAAATCTCGCGTCCGGAAACAGGTACGAAGTAACGATGACCTAGAAAGGACGCTCTCCGTTCAACATGCAACGTAGCAGCAGCACAAGCAGTTCCAACTTTGCTAGCCCCAGCGTCTAACCACTCCTGGGCGTTCTTGTCGTTGATCCCGCCTCCGATCTGGAGGCCACCTATGTAGCACGCTAGATTTCACTTGAAACACAAAATAGGCAACTTGAGAGACCTGGCCAAGATGCGAGCGCGTCGCTTGCAGCGGCATCGTTCCCGGGCCCAAGTTTGATCACATGGCCGCCCTCGAGGTTGTTGCTTCTGTATAGACGCGCAAATTCGCCGGCAGATTGACTAGAATGGGTTTCGTTTCTTTCCTCGAGAAAGCTGGCTAGCGAACGAGCCTTGAGACGAAATTGGTCTTTAGGGATTCCGGCGCGGCCTCGGAGAGGGTTCCTCCGATGATTTGCTTGACCTTTCCGTCGTGGAGATCAATACACGGTCTGAACCGAGATCGCATTGGGCAACTCGTATTTGATCGTGGATCGTGACTGATCCACGTTTTTCCGGGCCGCGAGGGCCGAAGAACAAGTTAAAGTTTTAAAAAAATAGCGGCATGCCTCCCCCATCCAAGCAAAGTTCGTGCCCACTCAAGTCACCACTATTAGTACATACAATGTTGACAGATATTAATATTCAAGCGAGTTTTGCATCATCTTCGTCAAATGCAACCTCCCGTCTTCCCCGACAACATCCCCAATCCCAGGAGCGAGGTCCAAGACGCGCCGCTGAGGCAAGGTGCCGTCGACAAGCATGTCGATATCGCTGGCGGTGTATCTAGGGTGCTCAAAATAAATATCTGTTTGAAAGACATCAGTAATACACACCCTAGAGCCTTGAGGCCACGCGGGACGCCCAGCCCGTCAAGGAATCGAGCGATAGTGTCGTACAGGTGCGCGCCGATCTCTGAGTCTGGGATGCGGGTGATGGAAGAGTCGGAGACGGTTGTCGAGTGGAAGATGGCAAGCACTTGGCGGTGACGGTCTGGCGCGGAAGGCGCCGTGAATTGGAAGACTGGATGCAGGCATCAATTGCGCGGGGTGCTTGAATACAAAGGAACTGACCAGCAGGCCCAGTAATGGCGACGCTGACACCATGGGGGATGATGGGGTGGGCGTTAACATACCCAGGGTGTTTGTATTTGGGGCCTTTCTTGTTCAACCCAGAAATCTGATGGCAAACTGCATGAGAGCGATGCGAAGGCGAATATATATCGGGAAATACCGGATAGGACATCTGGGAGCGAGAAGATCAGTAAACCGATACCGTAGACGAGAAGAGGGAACCCCTCACTCCGTGGCAAAGGTGAACACCCGCGTTTCCAAAGCTTGGTGAATCCGATCAGCGAAATTTCACTTCTTTTCAAGATTGCAACGGACCCAATTCCTGTTTTCCCCTCCAATTATCTTCAGCTCAATGATACACAAATCACATACCTGCAAAAGAAGCCGCGAGGCTGCGAAAATTCATTATTTAGAACGTGCGGCGATAGGATCACGTACAGCATCTGCCTCCTGGCCTCCTCATCATCTGGATTCTTCGCGACGCGGGGGAGGTATTTCACAGTTGTTTGGAGCGCCCAGATCGAAAACACGTCCGCGACAGGATTGCTGCCCTGGTATGCAGGTCGCAGGATGGGATTGGCGGGCCGAGGCATGCGCTCCGTGTATCTGACGGCATGTGAGAGATATCAAAACACCGAGCATTACATGCCCATACGGAATGGCGGTGTAGCTCTCTAAGCTATGAAACAGAACGTCGAGCCCAGCGCTGATGTGAACGGCGGTTGGGCAGGTGGCCGTGTTTTGCGTGTCCTGACCCGCATCATGGTTGACTGCGTATGTATAGTGTACTATTAGCACTTACAACCACGCCCAGCACCGGTTTCATCGCTCGATTGGCGATCCCAGTTTTGAAGGAGCGGGACGTTATATCGAGGATAGCCGTCCCAGTGGTTTCCGAGCCTAGAGCATCAGTCAGGAGTATATCCTGAGCGGTAACTTGAACGGTTCGAACCTGTCCCTGCCGTGGTGGGGACGGCTATGAGAGGCATGAGAGCCTTCGTGATGGGAAGGCCTAGCAAGTGTCGGTTAAATGTCCAGCAGGAGGAACAAAAGTCTAACCCTTTCCTATCGGGGCGTTGACAAAGTCCAAAAGCTCGGCATCCTTGTACACCGAGAATCTGCGACAATGTGAGCACAGAGATGGAAAATTCAGCGCTCATTATACAGGTTGGCCGCCTTAGCCGTGTCAATTACGCTTCCACCTCCGACACTGTAAACATGTTTAATCTTAAAGTATGGACGCGACAAAATGGTGACCGACGCGAGGAAATGGCTGAAATCGTGTCCGCGGGCCCACTGAATCGCGTCGGCCCAGCTTTCTTCAGTCGGTTCACCCGGGGGCAGACTCAGAACCTCGAAGGGGAGATTTGGCTGCGCTTCCAGCGATTCCAGAGCCTGGTTTAGCGGTCAACCAGGCTCTTGGTTGATAAACGATAACCGCGACTGACCACCTCCATAGGGGACAGCTTGGCGACATTCTCGTCGGTGAAGACGGCGACCTTCCGAGCTTTCATGTTCGACAGATCAAACCCGACCTCCCGCGTAACACCGTCTCCGAACCTCAGGTACGATCCTATCAGCCCCTTCCGCGGGAATACTAGACCTTGAAAATGCACCTCAGGTTCGACGCGGCCACCTCGAAAGCGTACTCCTTCTGCACGGTGTTCCCCGGCGCTTAGTCTCTTATAAACAGACGCTACAACAAATGATGCTCGTACCTCGCGTGTTGTAACCGGTGTTGCAAAACGCCTCAGTTGGTTCAAAACGCCGGGATGAGATGCAGCGTGGTGAGTGCCGTGGCACGGGCATGTGGAGTGTTGAGACGCATTGATGAGGCGCGCGATAGTACTCCGGGTTGCCATTGTTTCTCGTCGTGGGTGGGAGAAGAATAAGTTGCCTCACACGTACCGCGGCCGTCAGGTGGCAGCTGGATCAGATCCCGAATCCCGGAATGTATTTAGTGCAATAGTACCAATGGCGGCGCGCTGCTGGTGGAATATGACAGTACTGTTGAGGTCTTGGTTAAGGTTTTGCCGAACAAGTAGAGTTGGCGGTAACAAATTGAGCCACGGACGTATCCCCAGTCGCGGTGATCGCAGTGATCGTTGATTCGCAACTTGCGTTCGCCCCTCATTCCAGCGCGGAAGCCGTTGGCCACTGTCCTTCCTCATGCTCTTCTTCCCGTCCCCTGGTCCTCTTCTCCTCGCCCTCTTCGCCCTCCCCCTCGCATCCGCCGTCAAGATATCCTTCGAGCAGGTCCGACGTCCGGCTCTGCAGCGAAGAGGCGGCATCTCCAAAGTTTCCGTGCTTGCAGCCGCAAATGATGACAATGGCCTTGACTTAAGGTAATTTCTACTCTGTGGCCTTGATCTAACCATTAATCGGTCCACAGCACCGTACATGACCTGATTTATATGGCCAATGTACGTTGGCCTTTTCCTCTACCCCGCGCTGGCTGATTCGAGCCCTTTAGTTCACTGTCGGCAATACAGGTCTTCTTCTCCTTCCCCCTCATAATTATTCGGCTCTGAACTTTCTCTGTAGTCTACCCTGTTCAGCTGGACACTGGATCGTCGGACGTTTGGATCAAGGGTGCTTCATCGCCGCTTCCGAATTGTACTGACACCGTGAGCGCTCTTCATTCGCTGCGACATTCTTCCCTTGACTAAACGCGCCGTAGGCGGCTACGTACAATCTTACTGTGCGCTCTTATTTTCTTCCCGCCCTCTTGCATGCTCAAAGTGCGTCTAGTACGGAATCGGTTGGGTATACGGTCATATAGCCTATGGACCGGTTCAGTTCGCCGGGTGTGTGCTGTCGGGATCTATGTGGAGAAACTTTTAACATCCCACTCCAGAATTAACGTCGCATCTCAAGCATTGTTGGATGTCTCCAGTGCGAACAACCCTGCTTTGGGATATGGCGCCGACGGTCTTGTTGGCCTCGGTTTTACCTCCTTGTCGTCCATCGACAATGCTGTTAACGAGACCGGCGCATCCACTGGACGTAGTTTGCTCTACAACTTGTTCTTGGATAACCCCTCCGAGCCCAATTTCATTGCCTTTGCTCTTCAGCGGAGCACGGATTCCAGTGATACTGTTCAAGGAAGCTTCTCCATTGGTGTGTGTCCTGTCATATTCGTGGTTCACCTGCTGAGATTTTACAGGCGAGTACGAGCCGGAGTATGCTGCGGTGATGAATGCAACGGCCATTTCAACCTGGCCCGTTTCCTTCCCCAGTCGGTGGAACGTTCTGGTAGAAGCCCTATTGGTGGGAAACACTGTGGTCACCCCGACCACAACCGTTCCGGGTGTGCCAAGCAATAGAGCAGTCGTCTTACTTGACAGTGGTACCTCCTACACGTAAGCCGGACTTGAACAATATCTGACCTCAAATTGTTGACTTGAGACCAGCTACGCTCCGACCGCCATTTGTGATGCGATATACAGTGGTGTTCCCGGTGCTCAATATTCCGCAACCTTGGGTCAATGGGTCGTGCCGTGCGATGCGGAGGTCGACATTGCGTTGCAATTTGGGTAAGTGCATACTTGACATATCTGGCTTATTTCCCAATCTTTTTTATGAAGGGGTCAAATTTTCCCTATACATCCCTTGGATGTGACGCCGACCAATCTGGCCAACGCGTCCTTTTGTGTTGGCTCATTCGTTCCTCAGACTGTATCTGTCGGCGCCGGAGAGTTGTGAGTCCATCCTGCGGATTTATTTCCCTGTCCTAACACCGTTCTGAAGTGACTGGCTCGTCGGTGACAACGTTCTCCGTTCTTTGTATTCGATTTACGACTTTGGGGACTTTGATTCGTCCAACAAAATGGGGGATCCGTATGTGAAGCTTTTGGCCCTCGTTGATCCCAACGAGGCATCCAAAGACTTCCATGCTGCCCGCGGGGGCAATGCCGCCACCAACATCACGTATAACGCCTCCAACAGTACGACAACCTCGCCTTCTTCTTCAATAGTGTCGGCGGATGTCACCGACACTTTGAACAAGATTGTGACATTCCTCCCGGCCATGCTCGGGATCATGGCGCTCAATGCTGCGGTTCTCATCGCGCTGATCGTGTTCGGAGTGGTTTACATGTGCCGCAAAGGTCGAAGCAAGGCAACCGCGAGGAAGAGTCGCGGTCGAATGACGCCCATGCCTATGGATCCTCGGAACAGCTACATCGCAGGCCTCGAACCCCAGCAGCATCACGTCTACCAACCTGTCTCCATGGCACTTACAGAGGATCTAGAGCGCATGCGGCCCATGTCCATGAACCCCAGGGACAGCTTTGCGGCGGGGGTTCCAATGGCCGACCGTGCTGTTGTATCGATGGCCATCACCGAAGACGATATGTTTATTCCCCCATCGCCAACGGCCCGCACTTTCAAGGGAAGCGGGCTCCGGCCAGCAGATAGGCCTTCGAGCTCCGCTTATCAGCGACAGCCGTCCATTGCGCTTTCTGAGGACCAGCTTTTCGTGCCTCCCTCCCCCGGTTTCCGTAGCTTTGATGGGAATCCGGGCGACAGGCCCAAGAGCGTCAACTACCAGCGCCAAGCATCCCAGGATTCACTTGTAGCGCCAGAGCACAGCTTTGATGAAAGTAGACCCAGAAGCGTCGGATACGAACGCGGCCCTTCAGAAGATTCAATCTTCGTAGCATCGCCGACCCCCTTAGCTAGCGAGCCAGTTATTTTGCCGCCCCCTCAGCGACAAGCGCCACCTCCCCCTCCTTCTCGCCAACCTCCCCAAGCCCCTCAGCGACAGCCGCCGTCCCCCGAGCCTCAGCCTCAGCCTCAGCCCCAGCGTCAATCTTCCCGGGACTCCGTTCGTCTGACTGACGATCAATTTGCCCCCGGTACCAGCAGCCCTGCACCCATCCCGCGGCCGCGGCGTCAAGGCTCGAACAACAGCGGGTTGTTCGTGCCCCGTAACTTCACCGGCCAGCCAGGAGACAGGCCGCAAAGCTTTGCTCCTGGTGCCGACTCTCCCGCGCTCGCCCCCCCTACACCAGCATTCTACTCAGACGGCGGTAGACCTAAAAGCATTGCTTAGCGAATGCTGACCTCTCTTACCCCTTCGATGTGCTCGCGTTACGTTACCCTGCCGATCTCCTGCAGTCGGTTTATCACGGTCTTTTCTGGACAGTTCACTCCATTTATCATTAACTTAACTAATATTTCTGCGACGACTCTCTCACTGGATTTCACGGTTCCTGTAGCATTCGTCCACGGCTCCTTGTTCGCGCTACATACTCATATGGCAATATATGAAAGCCGACGGGACGATGTACATGTATACCTATGCGCCGAACGACATCTCATACTTCGTCAGGGGGCGCATCCGTTCCATGGGAGGATGTTGTGCATGTGAGGCTTTGGGGATGAACTCTTCAGCAGCTGGGTCGGGGGTTTTCGCCAGTAGATTCAATGCCGCTTGCCTGAGTTTGTTCCATTGTTTTATTTCGGCTGCTATCGGCGTACTATTCGCAGCGACGTAGTCAACTGTCTCGACTACGACGCTGGCGAGTTTGAAGACGTGGAATGCCCAGTTTTTCACAGTCCTGGTGCTCTCGCTGACGAGTTTTTTGTGTTCAGCGAAGAGGCTGGCTTCCTTGGTGTGGAAATGATCGGCAATGCGGAGGCATTGTCGCATGTTGGCGCAGTTTTGGGTAGCGAGGGCGGTGCGAAGCATGCACGACATGGTCTCCGCTGTGGGGAGAAGATTTCTGCCCTTCGGCCGTTTATCCACCCTCGGCGAAGGAGCCACCGAACCATCCATGAAATCGTGGCAGTGGTACCCTGTCATCAAGTTGAATGTCCTTGTGGCAGAATTCCAATCCGAGCCGCGCCAGCAGGCAAGCAGAACGAGGTTGTAGGTGGTAATAGCCGGCCTGATTTTAGGGCCATTCCGTTCTGCGCCGACAATCTCCTGTCGCAGCATCCATTCGAGCGTCTCGACCGAAAGGTGGGCAGCCCCAGGAGCGATTAAAGCCAGTCGGGCTTTTAGCACCTCCTCTCCGTGCCCGCGATCGATAATTTCAGTGCCGCCGCTAACTTCAGGCCGTTTCATAACTTGTTGGAAGAAGTGGATACACTCGGCAGGTTTTTTGCTATTAGTGCATAACAAAAGAGCCGCAGCCAAGCTCTGTGAGGTGAGAGGGATCTTGCCATGGGCGGGGGCTTCTCCGGACTGTACAAGCCCGAAGTATTCGCGGACAAGCTGGAAAGCGATATTTTGCTCGGAAGATTGACCCTTGGACAGTGCAATTACGGCGGCTGTCACGAGGAAGGAGTCGATCTCGAATCCCAACGTTCCCGACGTTTTCAACACTTGGTCCCATAATACCCTGGCGTCTGTAGCGTTTTTTGCGTACTGCGCGGAGGTTAGGCCGGCGTTGGTGACGGATAGGGCCCGGAGCATGGCAGTAAACAAGAATTGGTTGGCCGCCAGAGGACCCTCCTTCGCCAGGCTGTGGTAAAGCACGAAAATTTCATCGAATTTCCCGGCGTTTCCGAGGATGGTAATGTAAGCTGGGACGGGGTCGAGGGAAAGTTCCGGGCTGGTTGGATCACTTTGTTTGAGCGCATCGAGGTGCCGTTGATATGCGTCGTATAGCGAACGAGCGTTCTTCAGCTGCTGTGGATAGGAAGCCCAAACTTCGATGCGCGATAGACCACTAAACATGGTCTGGAACGTCCTGGTGGTTGGGCTGAAGCCCCGTCTTTTCATCTGAGACACTTCGTTAAACAAAAAATGAGTTTCTGAAGCAAGAAGGGCTCACGTCAACGAAAAGGTCGTAGGCCAGCTTGAACCGCCTGCCTTTCATACATTCCCAAATCAAAGTGTTCCACACAGGTGTATTCTGCGCAGCCAGAGGTGCATTTTTCAGCATGGCCACCGCACTGTCGAGCTGGTTATTTTCGGCGAGGTTTTTCAACCTCCTAGAAAGAACGTGTGGTTCCAAGAGGCGCATTGTCGAAGGTTTTTCCCGCGAAGGGTCATAATTGCGGGACCTAAAACGGGTATCGGGGGGTTCATTGGACTTTCCCGGAGATCCACTGGACTTTGAAGGGCCAGATGCGGATTTTCGACCGGGAGAGGAATTGGCTGCTGCTGCCCGCCGAATGTAACGGGGGATCGAGGATGAGTCTCCCCGGGGGGCAGCTGCCGGATCCTTGGCCCACCGAGGACGAGACGAGGCGTCTGCTGGCTGTGCTGGCCGAGAAAATCTCGGGGTTTGCTCTGCTTCCGAGGTTCGCTCTCGAGAAGGAAAACGGGATGGAGGGCGGGTGGGGTATGATGTGGGGCGATCTTGGGTGCGCCTGGACGGACGGACGTCAGTGTTGAGACATCGGGACGTGGACGGCGTACAGAGGGACGGCGGGACGCGGCGAAGCATCGAGGACTTTGAGCGAAAAATACGATCACGTGTAGGCAGGTAGGTATATTACCGGCGCGGTCCCGTTAAGAAACAGCCGGGGTCCGTACTACATACACAGCATCAAATGCATGCTACGGATACTCTCCTTCTTCCGCCAATTGAAAACCTGCGTACCCATCCCTCCGCCTCCCCCAACACTTTGTACCAAAACGTATCGGCAAAACACGACCGGTCATTGGGCCCTGCAACTGGAAAAAGTTCGGGGGAAAAGGAACCGAGACACGTCAGATCGTCGTATATAATCCCAGAGTTCTCGTTGCTAGTCTCTGCCCGATGTTGTTCGCTCTGAGCCTCCTGTGTTGCTTTATTACGGCGCTTGCCCTTCCCACCTGGGAAGGGCTCAATCCCCGGAGTGACTTTATGACTTCCCTCGTTCCCTCAACAACATACATGTACGTCCCATCTCGATGGATGTATCCCAAGCCCAACCATTTTATAGTGAGATCTTGGGTCCCCAAGCCGTCATTCCGACGCGGAGCCACCTCTCCAGTCATGTGCCAGGTAGCCGTCGCCCAGGTCCATAACGAACAGTCGCTAATGCATATCGGCATCAAGGCGAACCTGGGAACCTCACAGCGCTTCCCACTACGCAACACCGAGGCCCATCGCCACCACTATTTTCCGTCACCCAGAACCAGCTCTGGCAGTACAGAAATGAGTCGACGATATACCCGGTTACGATAGTCAACACTACGCTCGTCGACAGTGTTCCTCCTTTTCAAATGGTTCTGGGGAAACAGCGCGCGGGGGCCGTCACTGGCGGGGCATGGGAGTGGAGGGGTACGATGTTGCGCTACACCTTGGGATCTAGTGGAAACGCAGGGATCTTTTATACCTGTCCGGCGGCAGATGTGAAAGGAATATTCATGTTTCTGGAGCCGTCAGTCTTTCTTGTGTTTTATGACGCACGCACTGACTGTGTTCTCGCAGATCCCCGACTCCCGAGGGATGCCACATTGTCACACTCCATAGTTTTTCAGACCGAATCCAGAATGCAGGCTAAAATATCCGTAGTTGCATTCTGTCTCTAGTGTTACACAATTTATTTCTTGTGGATCCGAAGATCGAGGCGTCTGGTCACGAGAGCAAACGCAAACACACTGAAGAATGCCACTGCGACTGCCACAGGCTTTTTGAGATGTGCAGAAAGAGGCACATTGTAAGAAACCTGGTGTATACACGTAGTCAGAACGAAACCAGTATCAACCAGTATTAACTCACGTATATCGGCTGGGCATGTTTCTCGGTAAGGTCTTTGAAGTGCAGAGTGATCGCTGGGCGTCCAGTTGTATCAAGGAAAGTTGTGTGGGTTGACATGGAGCTCGAAACGGGAGGGAATGGAGTGGCAAATTCGACGTTACTGATGGCAAAAATCAATGGTGACAATTATATGGGTGCAGACCACTCACGTAGCTCCCTCCGGTAGGATGATCGTGATCTCGGCTTCGTTTACAACTGCCGCCGGAATGGGCGTCAGAACGGGTATTTGAACTATATATTTCCCCGTCGTCTTGTCCCAGCTGGCGGAATCTGCCAAGGGCGCATCCCAGCCCAAAGTGAAGCTATAGTTCCATCCGCCCATGATGGGATACCGCGGCTTGAGCTCGAGTACACTGTACTGGTTTGTCTGCGCGTTTTTGGGAACCGAGGGAGCCACACGAAGGCGGGACGTGGAGACATTACCAATGAGATCGTAGTAGTAGGTGTTTTGTATGCCTGCAGGAAGGTGAAGCGTGATGCCTGGGATGACATGAGGCGACGAGCGCTTGTAGAAAGCTTGGGTTTGGTGCTCGAGACGAGAGAAATGCCCCTTCAAACTGAAGAATTGTGAGTAGGGAACAAACTTGAACAAAACGCATAACCACTGACGCAGGCCCTGCGTTGCGAAGATGGATCTCATCTTGAATGTTCAGATTCGCACCCCAGTGACTGATCTCGGCCGTGCGCTTGAGCTTTGGGACCTCTGCAACTGGATATTCGTAGTTGTAGTGGACGACGACGGGCTGCTGATGTTTCGAAATGAATCCCTCGTTTGCTGAAGGAGCAATGTTGTTATAAGGTCCATAGGTAATGGTGGCGCCTGTCTTGGTCACCGTGGCATCCAGCGTGAAATCTTCGAGTGCCTTGGGCGTGGTATAAGAGTGGATGGAGGGAGAGGTTGACCTGGCGTCTGGTCAGCCTGGCCACGGAAAGAAGACATGTACGCTACGCACCGTATTTTGGTGCGCTGGACTGCGGTATGATAGGGACTCAAGACGAAGAGGCCCGCCTCATACTTGAGGGCCTGCTCCTCCTGCTGGGACGCTCTCTCTGGCCACGGATACGTGACGTGTGTCTGGACGCTGTCAAGGACAATGTTTATCGTGGCGTTTAAACCAAGGGTCTGCGGCAATGTAATGTCCAGAAGGTGGACACCGCTAGAAACAGAATCAGAGGGCTGTGGGTATCAGGATTAGATGAACGAACTTGGTTGAATCCGCGCCACGATCGAGGACGGCCAGCGCCTTCGCCTGGCCCTTGACCTTGGCCTCCAACCAGCTGGTCTTTTGCTTCTCCACGTCGCCCAGCGCGACGGTGTAGACGCTAGACCCTGCCTCGAGAGCCTTTACGGCGAAGGTTGTTGTGACATGGACGAGGGAACCACCGAGCTCGATGGTGCGCACAACGGCAGTGTTCTCGAAGGAGTCTGCGTTGGCTGCAGCGAATAAAGTAAAGGAAAGTAAGGAGACAGTGCAGCGCCGGAGTAGCATTTTGTCGCGCATGAAGGGAGGACTCTGAATACGTGGAGGCTGATGCGATCTATTTATAAATTCTACATACTACCATGCCCACATTGGCGCTGGGTTTCGTAGCGGCTTGTCCTCCCGCGTTACAGCTGCAGATACAATCCGCGATAATTTCCGCTTCCGCGCGTCAGCCTTCTGCTGCTCCACCGTCTTTCCTTCCTTCAGGACGACTGTTAAACTCGCCCTCGGTTTAATGCGTACACCTCGATGACCGCGACCTTGGGCCACCATTTTCCGGGACGCGTTGGCTCGCTTGTTCACCCAAGCCTCCGCTAAGAACCAATAAGCATGTATCCAACGAGACTGCTCGAAAACGAACCAACAACCAGTGTCGGAGCATCCATTCGTCGGCGCTGAACAGCTCCTTGCTTCGCACTCGTGAGTAGATCCTGGATTTTTGAACCCGCTCGCTTGTTGCTGAACTGCATCTGAAGAATGGCATAATCGATCGGTTTCCCAGCGATTTGCCGGCCCAGCTTGTTAAGTTTCCGGTGTGAGATGTTAAAAGGAATGGTCGACTCCTTGTGCTGCAAAAAGCATTAGTTCATGCCTTATACCGTAGCACGTAACATACGAAGAGTGTCGTTTTAGGAACTTGGCCATTGGTGAGCTTGATAGGACCCGTCGGCCGCGGCGGCTGCCGTTGTTGTGAAGGTGACACGGGCGTGTCCGAGTCGGGGACGGCGGCATCCGGTTGTGCAAAAATGCTGGGGTTTTCAGCCGGCGGCGGTGCAGGACCCGGTGTCTTTTCGTCCTTGGGTTTCGTTTCCTCGGTTTCTGCGACACCGGGGGCGAAGGTCCGAGAAATCCAGGCCAAGGGATTGAAAGAGCTCTCCCTGGGAGGGACACATTAGATTTCGCAGAGTGAATACAGCGAAGAACGCACTGGCGGCAGGATCCCGGTGTCACCCTGAGCGGCAGGCGAGATGGCCCAGCGACCGAGTGCTGTGCCCAACGCGAGCCGGCGGACAAGGCTTGCCGTCGTCCAAACATGGTGAAAGGTGAAAGTGACGGTGAGTGACCGCGTCACCCGCCTCCCTTCGCCTTGCACTCATGTCATTGTTCACCCTCGGTGAGTAGTACGTGGCAACGCGCTATCGGTTCCTGACTGGCTGCAGCCCCGACCAAGATGTTAGGGACAATAATCTACGTGTCGCTCCTCGTGGTTAATTCAATGGCAGTTTTGAGCGAAGACCGATTTCTTGCCCGGAGTAAAACTACCTACCTCTCGAAATAAAGCGCGCTGACGCGACACACAGTTGGCTGGGCCTCGTCATCACAGGCCCCGAACGTGAATGCTGCTTTCCATCAGGTATATGATCCGCAGACAGGTTACGGAGCGGCTCAGCAGGGGGAGGTTGGAATGAAAGCTCGGTTAATCGACCTTATTAGTGCTGTGCGCACTTTAATGCGGAGTACGTGTTCATTTTTCTTGCCACTTTCGCGTTATCAATCCCCATCCTAGTCCCTCTCATTGGGTGTAATATAATAATCATCATCTACGAACTGCTACTTGGCGGGGCTTGAATCTGGAATGCAATATATTGTTTCACTCGAATCGTTTGGCCGAAACGATGCAATACAGGAGGATCGAGATTATCCCAGTCAGTACCATCCACTTGAACCACCATTGGCTCGCTCATATTCATGGTTAATTTGTTTGACAAAGTCGTCAACGTCGTGCCCGCCCTTTTTTTTTTGCGTTTAATGACGGCGGGTTCAATACTATTGAGAACTCACTTCACATTCCTGCCAACTTCCATCATGGACACAAACCTTTTCGTGGTTGATCAAAACAGTACAGCTTTTCCTGCGAACACCTCAGTCCTCGATGTGGGAGCGAGAAATGAGATGGCATACTTGATGCCGAGAGCTTTCCCTCTAAGCAGGCTCTTCCGCAGCAAGTCCACGCCCTCGCTTGCCTTGCCGCTTCCGTCCAAACCAGCACAGTTCCCCACCCCACTTGTCTCCCAGTCTATCCCCACCTCCTTGGCACATTCGAATGCCACGTCTGGGAGTCCGACTTGAAAGCGACCTTGATCGTTTTGGCAGCGGACGAAGTCCCACCATTTGCTGGAATACCTGGCTGCACACAGCTGTTGAACATTTCCGGCGCATTCTCCTGGACCATGCATGCATGTAACACCGAAATCCGGTTCAGTTGAGTTCAATCTGATGAGTGTAAGAGTATGGGCTGGGCAGAGTAACGATCCTACTCGGCTACGTAGACGAGCTTCAGGTCGACTTTCGATGGCCCGACTTGTTTGAGTACTTGGTCCAAGGTATTACGGTTGACTCTTGACCAGTGGATTCCATTTATCACGCACCTTCTGAAAAAACAGCTTCACAAATGAGGGCGTCGGGGCATCTGCATCAAGTGTGGGCCATTGACTGTAGATAGCTAGAGGCAGAACGCCATTTACCTGCTCATGACGCCCAATTCAACGGGAACTTTGATCACGCCGTCTTGAAGCGCCACCTGGGTAGCATCCTGATAGAATCGTGGAGAAAGGGCAGCAGCGGCAGACAGGAACGGGATCGTTAGAAAGAGATGCATGAAGGCGGGCTTAGAAAGCATCCACAAATTGCGCGATGAAGACGTCATTCGCGTAATTCGGCTTGAAATAATGAAATTACCATATCTGGGGATTGGCGTTTTGAACGTCTTCAACCAGCTCTGGATCGAGTAATTTTTATCATTTCAGCCAGCGTATTACTTGCATTTAACAGACTGGCTAAGCTTTCAATTTCCGGAAGCCGCGTCCCACAATTTCCGAGCTTCCTGGTCCGTTGCCGGAGGAACGAAGTATCGACAACGGGATCGGAAAGCTAAGACATATCAGAGTGGACGGTACTAGCACGTATTCAAGTTACCTTGAAGGGATCGCTGTTTGACAATTGTGTCAATGGAAAGCTCGTTATGGACCTGGTTTCGCTGAACTTGGAATAAGACACAGATCAGCTTAAATCTGGGGTTCGGGACGTACCTTTACATCGTCAGAAAAAACTTCCGCTTCGAGTGTTCGTCGTTTTGCCGTGTCCTCCTCCGCTTGAGCAACCCTACGTTTTTCCTCCTTGGACTGATCAACAACATCGACACAATATTGAATCAGACGTTGTCGACGATTCCAGTTGGATACCTACAACACGCGAGGTACGAGCGTCAAAGGTTGGAGCGGAATCTGTCTAGGAGAAACTAACCAGCTCTTGCCACAGGTTTGAGCAAGCCTGATCCTGGACACTCCCCCTGCCTGGGCGGCCAGAAATGCGCTCCTGGTCCCGTACCATCGCAGCTTCCCGGTTTAGTCTAATGGTAATTGAATCGTCAAGTTTCCGATACTCTCTCAGCAAGTCTGGAACCGGATTTTTTTTCAAGTGTAAGCAATGAAACGATTGGTTTGATACAAACGTGCACAGACCTTTGAACGAACTCATCTCAAGACAGGTCGAACGGGATACGCTAACAATTTGAGTAGCCGGCGATGGGGATTGAAGGGAGAGACTGCCCAGTACTGGCGCCGACGGCATTAGAGAATAATATTCGACAAGCGGCGCTAGTCGAAAATGGGCCTTCGAGCGACGAAGGAAATGAGCGACGGGGTTGACGAAAGTGAACACGTAAGCAGCTTTCGGCATATCAATCCAGATATGGAACGCTGAAGCCCCTATCTTGAGGCCACCAGAATCTCGCCTATTAGCCGCTGGCTATGGTTAGAACGGAAAATGTAAATGAGCGCTATCACGATTTAACTTCAGAGCTCAATGCAGAACAAAGAGAGCCGCGCGCACAGACATTCAGTGAGAAAATGCGAGGTAAATGTTGACTATTTAGAGAAAATCACGGAGACAATCAATTCGCGACAGCTTCTCTGGAGTTTGAAATTCTGATTGAGTACGATAGTGTCTGTTCCTCATAATTCCCGCTCACCGGGCGCACATAACGATACAAAATTAGGTATAACACATTAACGGCAGTATACAGTTTGGCGAAGGGTGCGGAGCATCACAGTACATGATTCAAAGCCGGCATGCACATCGCAGCCTTGAGCACAACGGGGTAAAACGAAATGAAGATCGGAGAAATTAACCTCGCGAAGACGCAGAGTCGGTATCTGAATTCATCCGAAGTGGAGGCAATGATTCATACGGAGATGGCTCTTGCATCTGGGTACCTGCGCCTTGTTGCTTTTTCTTGCCTTGCTTGGGAACATAGCCATGACTCTCGACGTGGTGTCGATGTCTTCTGGCTGGATCCTTGAAAGATTTCCCGCACTTATAAATGCATTGATGCGGGGTATCGCCAGTGCTAAAAAACCTAGTTAGTCAGCTCGACATCGCGTAGCAAAGGTCCTCACTGTCCATGCCGATGAATCTCGAGAGAAGTTTTCTACCAGAAAAGTAGAGGGTTAGTTAATGTGGGAATAGCAAAGAATAGAAGGACCGCACCTGTGGAAACGCCTTGGAACAGATGTCGCAAACAAAGGGTCTGATTCATCGCTTAGTTGAGGGAATGCAGAACGAGGATAGTTACGCACTTAAATTTCAAGTGGGTGGTTTCCACATGACGTTTGACCAATTGCTTCTTGGACCAATAATGGCAAGGGCCCTCCGGTGTGGACCACGTACATTTGTAGGCGATTCCTCCTTCAGGATTCCTGATTTGGATGGCATGATTTTCCCAGTTTTGATTTGGCACAGGGGCAGATGGAAGCTGAGTCGGCGTAGGGCGACTATTTAAAGGCGACATTTGATCGCTTTCGACACTCGACGCTGCTGACAGGGACGGATGGTGGGACCCAACACTTGGAACAACCGCGAATGATGTTCGGTGGTCCTGGCGCGGCGGAAACCCAATGTCGAATTTTCCAGTTGCGTACTCTGAGCAATTTGAAGACTCGGGAGAAGCGTGACGCTCAGAATCGAGAATGGAGACATTTCTGTGAAACAAGATAGAGGCTTTAAAAGGGGAGGAAACATGAACGTGAGAGGTTCAACTAGCCTGTTTACGGGAGGTGTATTCAAGCGTCTTGATTGGAGTTCGACCGACGATTCGCGTCTACGAAACGCGGAAGGTAACTCGTCAAAAGTATGGGATGGGTGCTCTCTGGGTGTGTGCACTGTTCCGCGATCGCTCGAAGACGGGGAGTGCAGATCCTCCGACTCGAGCTGACTATCCTCCGAGTCTGAGCATGAGGATGGGGACGGCATGTCGTGATACCTCGCATACAGTATCGGCCCGTGCTTCATCTGAGACGATGCCTGAAAGTTAGGCCAGAGGAAAGTAGCCGTAGGAGCGTTGAAAACCGAAAGCGTAGGAGGGGGTGGAAATCTTTCTGCTGGTCTGGGCGCTGAGGGTGTCGAGCATCTATATTCCGAATGATTAAGATAACGAGAAAGATAATGAGAAAAATAATGCCACCTTGAGCTCTCCGAATAGTAAGGGACTTGACTGAATGCTCCAGGAGTCCGTTTACTTGAAAGTGTGCGTGAGCAAAGGAATAGGATTAGCCTGTTGCAGGCAACTGACCTGGACGCCGACTTGACCGCGCGGTGCAACGCGTCGGCTCTTGCTTGGGCGCGTAGCATTGCATTAGAGGACTCCGGTATAACAGGGGGAGAACGCGACACGGGGCGTAAAGCAAAATCGGAGTGTGATGCTCTATATTCCGGACAGGGACGCATGGGGTTGATTTGCCGGAGGGATTGAGTTTCTACTAGAGCGTCGTAGTGTCTATAAACGCGGTCAATACACGATTCATAGTGTGGCGCAGCGAGTTTGACCATGGGAGAACGATACTACCAACGTCGAGACCAACCAACTTGTCTTTGACAAATTGGCTGTAGCACTGAACCGGAAGGAATTGCAAGGGTAAGCTACTCACTTGATTGTACAACTTGAAGGACCTCGGGAGGAATGGTAAGGCGGTATTGCGTTCATTAGAGACTCGTCGGGCAGAATGTGGTGGGGAAGATTTAGAGGGCGCGTAGAACAATGATAGTAGCGCCATAGCATACTTTATAGCGATCCGAACAGGGTAACCGCAGGTAACCGCCAAACTGAGAGGACGCTAAGCGAGAATCTCCGATCTAGATCTGCCGGCACTAACATAGTCGATCGAGTCCAAAAGTGGATCCATTGAGGGTCATCAAGATCGACTTACTTTTTCCTCCCGCTGGGGCAAAGTAACTTACCGAGTCGCGAACTCGTGTGTTGCCGAGGTCAAGCGGGATTCAGACATTTTGTGATCCGGCATAAAAATCCTACACGCAAAGCGATATATATGGAAATCAGCACTTAAACTAACAGAAAAACAAAACAACAAATTTCCTACGAGCTGTGCATCAACTGGGATCATCGCGGGAGCACTGGCTAAGCAATGTGGGCTCACGTTTATAATGGATTTACTTACAGCACCATAGGCTCAAAAGCGGGTGGGTGGGTATTGGAGGCGCTCATGCTCCAATCGGACTCGTCCCTCTGCTCTGACACGGGGGCTTCGATGCTGTGGCCAGACACCGGCTTTCCAGGGAGGCCAAATATGCCATTAGGCAAAGATTGAGTTTGCATCAGCGCCCTCCGAGGTCTGGGCTTCACGGGTCTGGTGCCCCTGGCATCGAGTATGATCACCGTCTCCCCGTCAGATTCAGTGTCCTCCCCTCTCTCAGCGTCGGGGTCAACTGCCATACTGTTCCCAGACTCTTGATCTGAATCATCATCCTCTCGAACTCTTTTCCTCGGGGAGATCGGCGGTCGCGGCGGTGCCGAGGCATAGACATCACGGAGGATCTCGTTAGCCGAAGTGAATATCTCGGTTCGCGGGAGAGGTTTCGTGGGCGAAGGAGGTGCGGAAGTAAAACGATAGCCCTCCATGACGGCTGAAGATACGTGTTGGACGCGTCAATGAATGCATAGAGACCGATGATACGTCCTACATTTTCTTACGCGCGAGCCCACACCTTGGAGCTGCAACGCAAGGTCCGCGGGGGTTCTGCAATAATCCAGTCATGGGCTCAGTCGGGGCTGAATCAAACGGCGGCCGCGCGTAGCTTACGATGCGTGTGGTGGATTAGATGCTTGCGCACTCGCATGTCTTTCGTCAGTGAAAGCTCGCTTGGTTGGCTGCATTGTCTTGTTCTGGTTCGGGACAAGATACAACGACCCAAAAGTGGAAGGAGATGATGTCACTATGTAACGTAACGAGTCTCGGCACGTTAGGCCGCGTTCCAACCGCGTTCCTGCAAAGGTCGCAAAGCTGGCTGTAAAATCTTTTCCAACGACGAGTATAGTGGACAAATTCTAAATTCTGCCCAAGCCTTGGCGATGATTCAACCCCGACCGAAACTTCCTTTTGTTTTTGCCGAAAGGCGACAAACTCGGACCCACAACTTTGAGATCTCAACAGCAATGCCCCATATTTTAATGGAAAAAAAATTGGCGAGATCGATACGCACGCATACAGCACCCGAGGCGATTGTGGCCACACTCTGTGGGAACAGAAGTACAAGAGCACACCTCTTTTACCTAATTTTGGTTTGTGGGTCCCGTATCTTTTGTCCCGTTCGAGAACAAGGTGGTCGGTCACTAAGCGGCCACGAGATCGCGTGCAAAGGAAACATAGTCCGAAATTGTAGGGGTATTTCTAAATGCAGCTGTAGCATTCCCACCCGGCCGCGGGTTTCGACGGCGGCCAGTGTGCAGGGATGCCAACTGATGCGTCGTTGCGGAAGCCGCTGATGTTTATTGAATATACGTTTCGCCAGAAGACGCCGGTCGTTTCAGAGGCACGGAGTTGAGAACACGATTAAACTAAATAAATTACTGGGTATCAACGGATGCAGACACAAAGAAGAAATCGAAAAAGGAAAGGGGAGAGAGAAATTCAGTGAACTCTATGCATGTTGTACTCAGAAAAATCGAGAGGACCTTACAGGGCATTTGAAGGGGTTTCAGGGCTGAGATAGAACAGAAAATGATCGTCGCATTCCTGGTGCATCTCGTTGGAACGCTCGCCACATGTGTTGAGTCTCTCCGCGGCTCTCGCAATTGTGAGCTCACTGAATGTCGTAGAAGTCGTTTTTTACCCTAGACGCCGGCGTTCTTCGCGTCCGCCTTTTTGGACCCCGCGGCAGCGACACCCTTTTTTAGGGGACGCCGGCTAATAACTGGCCGTCGTCAAATTCGGACCGGCACAGACAGTGTCCGTCGTCGTCCCGCTTGCCCCACTTTGGCTTTTGCGAGCTCAAGGTGGGGAGAGTGGTGCGTGGATGGTGAGAGAACAGCAGGATGCACCTTCTCGTCCATCTCGTCCTTGTCCTCGCCCGCCGCCGGTGCGTTCCGCGGCGCCGCCGAGCAGCACTAGCTCCGCGCGCGCGGCGCTCGAAACACGAGCATGAGATTGGGTTGCCAAGGTGCAATCGGTGGAACGCGCACCCGCAGATCGGAGCGCAGAGCGGTTGACAGTAGTTCCCAGAACTATGTCTCTGCTGTCATTCTGACACGAACGATGGGCCCGAGCGCGGGCAGAGCTGTTCGGATTCGGAGTTCTGACAAGCCATGAATACCGGTTAGCTCTCAGGGAGTGTAGGGATGCATTTAGTAGGGCCGAAGGAAGAGACAGAGGCAGCGCGACGTGGATGCAAAGCAGATGGTCGATAACTGTGATGTTACAAGTTATCTGCCTATCTGATAAATCAAATAAATTGCACGACGCCTAATACTCTATTACTCTGGTGCCGTTTCGGCTTTTCGGGCCGAACGCTGCTAGTGACCTTCTCATCGGCGACGAGGGTTGACGGCGCCTTTGCTAACGCATGGCCAGAGGCCCTGCACTGTTCGCGGTCTTGCTCGTAACTGGTGCGCTTCGTCGTCGCTTCCCCGCCCATTGTCCTATCTCACCTCCTCCCAGTCTTCTCCGTTCAAGTCCACGCAGCCCTTGCGGTCGATCCTGTACCTCCCTTCCAATGGCTCAACATCACTCCTCTGCTCAAGGGCTCGACCCAACCACCTGGCTTGAAGGATGCGTCCATGGGATATGACCCTGTTAGGTTAGTCTTTGCACCCGGGTCCCGTTGCTTTACAACCATTAACGTTTCACAACAGTCATTCGCTCATCATATTTGGGGGCGAGACTTCATCCACCGCGGTTCAAGGGCAGACGTACTTGTAAGGAAAGCCTCCAAAGCCTGCACATCTCCTCATCATCCCTCTTTAGGCTCGACCTCGGGACTCTCACTTGGTCAATACCCACGCCTCCCGCCAATCTCAAACAGACACCGCCTGCGAGGAGCGCTGCAGGTATGCTTGCATTTCGCCCCTTTTATCGCGACGCTGAGGCATTCCTAGTTTCGGGTTGTGATAATGCTGCCAGCAAGTGCGTCGTTTGATCCCTTTTGGATTCATTTTCGTTGAACTCCCCTAGTCGCAATGGCTTCGTCGTGATAGGAGGCAAGGACTCGGATGGCGCGGCCTTGTCCGACGTATGGGTCAGTGCGATCTGTGCGATTGAAGCATCTCTTTTTCAAAATATTCCAGGAGTACGATTTCAACAATCAGTTCTGGTCGGAAGTGGTAACTATCCATTACTTTTTAAAAACCGACCACTGAGCATCTATTCCCAGAATATTTCACCGGGTGGACCTTCAGCTCGCTGGGGATCAAGTGGGGGCATAGATCCACGTGTTGCCGCCGTTTCAGTACGTGTTTCCTGCTCAGAACTGTATTGTAATCCAATAACGCGCTAGGATCCTGTATTACCTGGTCCAAACAATACATTTTGGCTCTGGGGTGGTTTCAATGGCCAATCTTCATTTTCTGATCTATGGCGTCTGTAAGTACACGCGTGGTTGATGTACGCCTTCTAATGTCCTTGTCAGTAACGTTTCCGGTACGCTGTCATCCAACCTGCCCGACGATACAGTCGGTAGCTGGCAACGGCTTCCCCTCGATAGCTTACCAGCCAAGGTTGGTCAAGCAGGTGGTGTCATATCCCAGACAATCGTTTTTTCCGGAGGCTGCAACGGGACTACGACATCAGGGGATTCCTGTGCGCTGCAGGACACCTACACCATCAATGCTGGCAGCACAACAGGTGCCACAGAAATGGCCGCCCCCCTCAAATGTCCCGCCCCTCGACTTTCTCCAGTCTTAATACCGAACGGCAACCAGTTCTCCAACAGCTTCACCTCCCAGATGCTACTCCTTGTCGGCACCTTCAACACAACTCTTTGGGACGACGGCGGTGGACTGGAGAAAGGCGAAGTGGTAGGCTACCTCCCGCTTGAAATTGCCGCTGTATTCACCCCCCTTTCAGGCGATTTTGGACATCAATACCCAGTCATGGAGCCGCATCCTACCTTCTGGAGATCCTGGCACTTCGGGCACCCCATCTTTTCCAACGCCCCGTGAAGGTTCGGTAGCTGTAATGTCTCCTCTGGCTCTCGTGGCGAATCACGTTCGACTTCTTCCGACACGATAGTACGTGCTCTTTCATTTTCTCGATCTTGTGCTCACGTCGAACAGGTCTTCGGTGGGCGTGACGCCTCAGGGACTTATCTGTCTGAGGTCTGGGTCCTGAGAGCATTTAATAGCCTTGTGACCCCAGACGAGCCCAAATGGACAGGTTTCGGGAACGGAAAGCTTCAAACAGGCGTAGATGCCAATGGAGCAGGGTAATGCCTTTTGGCCTTCACTCGGCGTATTTTTCTGACGGACGAATATTTCAGTGTCGAAAATGGATTCATCTCCAGCTGCGCATCCGCGATTAAACAACCGAGTCCTCTGCCTTCTTCAACTTTTAATTCAACTTCCGAGTCGGCACCTGGCGCTGCTGGTAGCGCTGGTAGTACCGAACCTAATGATACCACTGCATCCTCGCTTAACACCTCCCTTCTTCACAAATTGTTACCCCTTTCCGTCGCATTGCTCATGCCCTCCTTCCTCTTGTTCCGGCTCACGTCGCTTTCCTTCAACAGCCCTCAAAACAGAGCATTGCCTCGGGGGTGGTACTATGCCTCTTGTTCATTGGGTCTGGCCGGCTATGGTCTAGGCATTGCTGGAATAACCACCGCTTTCACAACGATATCATCTTCTGTCGCTGATTCACCGCGTCCACCCCCGTTGAGTACTACCCACGGTCGGGCTGGGATCGCTCTATTCGCCTGCTTGTACGGTCTAATACCTCTCCTCACGCTTCTGTATGCGTCGACCCATTCAAGACACGCATCCATAGCCGAGCCGGACGTATCTAGGCCCTCGGATGTAACCGAAAAAGATCAGATGCCTCGCAGTATTCACAGTCCTTCTCCTCCTCCATCTACTCGCCGCCGGACCCATTCCTGGGGGCCCTCCAGCTGGAGGAAGGTCCGCGAGGACTCTTTGTCGATTGACAGCGGATCCGCCGAAATGGCCGATTCTTTGACGACACAACGTGGATTCGAAGTTCTCAATCGACCCGCGCGAACGCGCAGAGCCAGTGGCAGCCGCCTGGGTGTACCTTTGGCACATATATCTCAACACACCGGGTCCCATAGCCTTGGGGACCTGGACTGGCTCAATAACCGACGGAGCCTGACTGCAGTGGTCCGTCTTTTCCGGAATTGAGTCGTGTTGACCTTTCTAACAAATTCATCAGGGGGAACTAGATTATCCTTTAAACCACGCCACATCCGGAGTCCCCTCGCCTTCAACGCCCGCTACTTTACTGGGCCCACCAGCTGACGCGGCACCCCCACCCGATATGCCCCACTATCCTCCGCCTTATTACGCCTTCTTTTCCATGCATCCTTCCTTGGTATTTGTTTGTTCTGCCTCGTGACATTATGGTCCAAGGCGCCAAGAAGCACTTTTGCTGTTTTCATAGTTTGGACAGCCGTCTTTTACACTATTATTATCGTTACCGGCTGGAGAGGCAAGCCGGATCGATCTACGCTTTCCGTCTTATTTGGACGACTGCGTAATGAACCACAAGCGGCAGCGCCTCGTCCTTCCGTCTCTGATACATTACCCGAGTCGGAGGAACGTGGTGTTACCTTCCCATACATTCACCACCGACCAGCGCACCGCCGGGCCTTGTTATCTGACACCATTGGACCGCAGAGTACAGACACCGAGGAGGAAGATGATGACAGGGCAGAGGACGAGCTGAGACGACGCGACATCTCCTTTGTAACGTCGTACCCCAAGCGGGAGTTGAGGATAACAAACCCATCATGAACATATTTGCACAACTAGGCCACCATGTCTGTATATCTAATTTTTTGTGGTCGATATGCGTCACCGCATTTTGTAAAATAACAAGCATGAAATGGTCACCATTAAATTGTCGATGTAAGTAGGAATGTATACAGTGTGGTCCGAACGCGAATGCGAGGTAAAACAAAAACCGCTAAGTCTCTTCAACGACAACATCTCTTCTCCATCTGTCAACCAGCCCATACTTGGCTTCGTCGTGCATAGACGCCATAGGAGCCTGCATCATCATGGGTGGACCGAAGTAACCGGGCGACATCATCGGTTGAGGAGAAAAGAACATGCCGTTTTGCATCTGAGCTTGCATCATCATCTGCTGCTGCTGAGCGGCCTGGGCCATCATATGGTACTGTGAGCGGCGCTGCTGTTCCGGATGATAGGCCAGGGGCATATCGTCATCATCCCCGCCTCCTTGGACTGAATGGATCGAAGGTGCGATTCTGGATGCCCGCAGACCAAGGGGCTGGTCATCCTCGTCGTCGTCTTGCCCAGCGTTCGACTGTGAACGTTTATCGAAGTTGATGGACGGGAGGCTCATCTTGGTCTTTTGCAGAAGAACTGACAAAGGCTGCTCCTCGTCCGAGTCTGGCGCGGAGGTTCGAAGTTGTGTGGCTCGCTGCGCAACTCGATCAAGAGTCGCAGCGAGCGGTAGGTCCTCCTCGCTGTCGTCGCCGTCGGGAATGTGTGTCCGAGATTTCTTAACAAATCTAAGGCCCGTTCCGGTGGTGCGAGTTGGTCCGCCCCCTTCTTCATCGGATGACACCCAACCATCGGGGGCTGCGCCTTGTGGCCGAGACGGCCCACCGCGTTCACTGTCTTCACTGTCGGAGCCATCATTGACGGGCGGAGGTCGTTTTAATGCTGGAGAGATAGCTGGCAAGACTGGCGGCGAGGAAGCGATCCGCGCGTCGATGTCTACTGACTCCGAAGTATTCATCGCCTCAGGTATCTGTACGACAGGCGAGTGATCCCGGGCATCTGATTTGTCTTTGCGTTTCCCCTTTCTTCTCTTGCTCTCGCGAGCCTCGGCCTCGGCCTCTTTTGCTTTCCGCAAATCCTCCTCGATTTTTTCTTCTGCTTCTATCTCCTTCAATTTGACGAGCTCGCGTTCCCACAGGGTGTCGACCCCAAATACAGAGCGACTATTTGGCACTCTGGGAGCGGGCCGCACAAGCTTATCGTCGTCGTCGAAATTGAGGAGAGGTTTCGCATTTAAGGAATTCTTTCGGCCAAGTGGTTGCTGCGAGCCTTGAGAACCGAACGAACTCATGTGTTGCGTTAATGGGCGTCCCTGAGAAACAGGCCGCGGCTGCAGTGACGCTGGGTCGATGAGAGTACTCTGACGCTGCGCCTGAGGGCGTGCCATCATAGACGGGCGGTCGTCGCCCTTGAAAACACTGCAGACTTTCAGAAAAATAGAGCATGAACACAAGGACACGAGTTACCGTTGTTTAGTTCTCATCATGGCCTTCCGACTTTCAAGATCATCAATTAGACTCTTTCCAAATAATTTGCCGGCGGGCCGGTTAGGCTTCAATTGGTCTTCGGAAGGGGTTGCAACTTGGGGAACCGTTTCGGGTTCAGGGACAGGCATGGTCTGTTGGACCTGTACACCGTCCTCAAGGGCTCGAGGAAGGTCTCCGTCGATGTCCGAATAAGTCACATCCCGCTGACCTCCAACGAGGAGCGTATTGCGGAATGTTAACTGGGACAAAGTCAGATTCATTCGGGGGTTCGGGGTAAATAAGTTGGATGCGGCAGGCGCGGAGGATCGATCGATCGCGGAAAGGACCTGCGACGAGCGCCGTGCAGACCGAGCACCGGGGGGAAGAGGCGGGTCTGACGACGACAGGAAGCCATCTCTGGCTTGGGAGGAGGAGGGCACGATGCCACCAGATGTGGGTTGAAGTGGACTGGGCATTACAAGGATCTTCGGGCGCAGTAATTCCAAGGTCGAATAGCGACGTTCCCGACCCTGCCCAGTCATTACGGAGGCATCATCCAACATCATTCTGGAGCCCATCGAGGCATTTGACATGGTGCGAGCATGAGCTGCAGCCTTGGGGTCGAACCTCGACATGGTACTGGGTGGTCGCAGGGCGAAAGGATTATCGTCAGCAAGCAAGTTCATGCTTCCATTGGATGTCGTTCGCAAACGAGGCTCCATATCCTCATCGTCGCCGTCGCCTCGGAGGATAGATCTGGGGTCCATGCTCACGTATGACTGCCGTCGCTCGTGAGGTTGAGATTTAGGATCGAATCTCGAGGTGAACACCGAAGACCGGAAATCATCTGTCCTAGGTTGCGGGGACGGAGCCCGGACAGAGCCGGTGGGGAAGGGGACAGAATGATGGGGCGGGGGTGACGTTGCAGAGAGGGTCTGAACGAAGGAATGGGACGCCGCCCGATTTCGCTGGAACGTGGGCTCCACTCGCTCAAGATCGAGAGGGGAGCCGAACGATTTCCTTCGGTTGTCTTCGAGGTCTGGGACATTGATTAAATGGTCCAGATTACCAACACTCATGGACCGTGTTGTGCGGCGGGGAGCGGCTTCCGCAGTGTACGACTGATGAGAGGGACCGGATAATACGGGATGTGGGTTGGGAAGGGTTGCGGTACGCGACCTTCGCTTCGCATTCTTGGACTCCTTGTCCTTTGGGATGAAGGCATCGAGCCCCCAAGAAGATAGATCGACCTCGAGCTGGCCATCACCCTCATCTTCCTCGTCCTCGTCCTCGTATTCACCAGTTTCATCTGCTCCAAAGGGATTCCGGAGGATATTGAGGGACCCTCGGGATCTTCGCCCGCTCAATACCGATTCCCTACCCCCCAAACTGCCGGTTTCGCTGGGAAGAGCGACACCTAGATAGTCGCTTTTTCGCGCTGCGAGTTGCGCACGAGATTGGGCCCGCCTAAAGTTTGCGAATATAGCACTCTCATGAGCTGAGCGGTGCGGTGCTTCGGGATTGGTAGGGTCGTTATCATATTCTGCGAACGTTAGCGCTCACAGCGGGACGGATAGAACAAATGGCACCTAGCAAAGCCGCGGCTAATTGCAAACGAGAAAAGGGCGCAGGAGTAGCCATGAACCTCGCGTTGGCACCAGAGGCCAGCGAAGGCGACCAAGAAACGACGCGCGCAAGCTCCGTACCACGCACAGCCACCGAACCCGGCCCGGTCGTACTTTCCTCTCTTTCGTCTCCGAAGCCTTCGAGCTCCGCCAGGAAATCAGCGGATTGGCGCTCGACCAAGTAGCGGGGCAGGGTGACTAAGTTACGTGGACCCATCAGGGGTCGGCTTTGAACATATTTGAGTGCCACGGGGGCATCGGCGCAGGGTCTGCCTGTCGTCCCTCTCTTTCAGCAGCTAATTATGCTCGCAAATCTTCAAGCCAGGTAACTTTTCTGCCGGTTTTTACCTGCATCCGATGCTCATGCAGATAAATCTTCGCACATGTCTTCGAGCCTGCACCCTTGGAGTTACCTGCCTTTCATTCATACAGGTAATTATCGCCCTGGTTCTTGAACCGTCCACAGCGAATCTTGGCCATGCAGATAATTTTCTGCGCATCCAGTGAAGCGTTTTATGCTCAAACTTACATGCAATTTATATATGCAGGTAATAAATTTCTGCCGCCCGACTGGCCAGCAACTACGCTTGACTTTACCTGCATCCAGGCCTTGCAGGTAATTTTATTCGGATGTCTTAACTTACATGCCTTTCGTGCATGCAGGTAAGTATTACCCTGATTCTTGAACGTGCATGCAGGTTGTTTTTGTCTATTAGCACTTCATTTATGCAGGTAGTTTACCGCCGAAGGACTGTCCTTTTACGCAGGTCAATTCAGGTGCATCTGTTACCCTCGAACTTACCTGCATTTACTTCTTGCAGGCAATTTTACGCCGACCAACTGACAGCGGTTGCACCTGATCTTACCTGCACCCATTCTATGCAGGTAAGTGTAGGTCATCTCCTTCACGGATTTACGTGCAAACTTACCTGCATTTCCTTTATGCAGGTAATTTTCCGCCAACCGACTGTCAGTGGTTGCACCTGATCTTACCTGCATCCATTCTACGCAGGTAAGTTTAGGTGCATATGTTCAACCGTTTACTCTCGAACTTACCTGCATTGTCTTTGTGCAGGTAATTTTCTGCCGGCCAACTGTCAGCGGTTGTACCTGATCTTATCTGCATCCATTCTACGCAGGTAAGTTTAGGTGGACATGTTCAACCGTTTACCCTCGAACTTACCTGTGTTATCTCCGTGCAGGTAATTTTCCACAGTACGAACCGAGCTCGAACTTACCTGCATTGTCTTTGTGCAGGTAATTTTCGCCGACCGACTGTCAGCCGTTGCACCTGATCTTACCTGCATCCATTCTACGCAGGTAAGTTTAGGTGCATATTTTCAGGCCTTACCCTCGAGCTTACCTGACCTTACTTCATGCAGGTAAAATTCCGTCAACCGACTGACAGCAGTTGCGCCTGATCTTACCCATTATGCAGATAATTTCCCACCAATCAACTTCCTACAGTTGCACCCGATTTACCTGTGTTTCCTTCATGCAGGTAATTTTCTGCCGACCAACTGACCGCGGTTGCACCTGATCTTATCTGCATCCATTCTACGCAGGTAAGTTTAGGTGGACATGTTCAACCATTTACCCTCGAACTTACCTGCATTGTCTTTGTGCAGGTAATTTTCCGCTGACTGACTGTCAGTGGTTGCACCTGATCTTACCTGCATCCATTCTATGCAGGTAAGTGTAGGTCATCTCCTTCACGGATTTACGCGCAACCTTACCTGCCTTTCCTTCATGCAGGTAATTTTCCGCCAACCGACTGTCAGTGGTTGCACCTGATCTTACCTGCATCCATTCTACGCAGGTAAGTTTAGGTGCATATGTTCAACCATTTACTCTCGAACTTACCTGTGTTGTCTTTGTGCAGCTAATTTCCGCAGTCCGAACCGATAGTGAATCCGCTCGAACTCACCTGCATTCACTTCATGCAGGTAATTTCCCGCCACCCGACCGTCAGCGGTTGCGCCTGGCTGTATTTCCTTTATGCAGGTAAGTGTAGGTGTATCTCCTTCACGGACTTACACTCAAACTTACCTGTGTTTCGTTTATGCAGGTAATTTTCCGCCGCCCGACTGTCAGCCGTCGCGTCTGATTTTACCTGCATCCATTCTACGCAGGTATGTTTAGGTGCATATGTTCAATACTTCATGCAGGTAATTTTAAATTTTTGTGCGATAAAAATTACCCGCATTGACGGATTTCGGCCCCGGCTGCTCTTATTGTTTTCGTAGCCTACTATTGTGCAAAATCACCGGCGAATCAATTTTATTCCAACATTACTGTGTCATTTTTCGCTTCTTCAGAATTATGCGCAAATCAAACTTTCCAAAAGCAACCGACTGTTTCACTCGTTGGTGTACGTCGGGTCCCTGAAATACACGGTTATATGACTGGTTCAGCTGTCGTACATAAATCCAAGGCAACATGACGCGACCCACTGGTCCCGGACTTCGACTGGAAAGAGCCGATGAACTTGCGTGTGTGACTAGGTTAGCCCCAAGGGGCAGTGACGCAACGTGCGCCCGGACTCTTCCTGATTTTTCCTTGATTGTGCCCTAGTGCAAGGTCAGTTGACATCGCGTGCAGCGTCCAAAACACTGGTACTACCCGAGTAAACATGTCGGCATCCAGATCGAGCCCATTGGCCCAAGAACCTCCTTCAAATCAAAGTCCAGGCCGGTGGCGCAATCGCCCCGTCGCCTGCAGCCCCCGCTGCCGCTGGCATCTCCGCCCCTGAGAACGCGGGCGACTGGAGCTTCAACGAGCCGGAGCTCGAGGGCGAGCCGTGGAAGGCGATGATGCTTGCGAGATATCGGGTGCGTCCTGTTTCGGTGCATCATTCTCCCTACTTTTCCACCCCAAACTGACACCGCGTATAGACTTCCACCGCGAAGGAACGGAGGGCGACGCCCCGCCCGTGTCTGCGCCCCCAAGAACATGAGCGACGGGGCGATTGCCTGTCACTTGCCCAGCCCCGCAGCCGCTCGTCCCCGCCGCTCGCCCCGCCCCGCCCCGTACGCCCCGCCCCCGCCGCTGGCGTCTGTGCCCCCGAGAACGCAGATGATGGGCTTACACCCCGCCCCGTCCCCGCCTGCCCTGGGTCTGCAACTCCCCCGCCCCATCCTGCCCTACGCCCCGCCCCCGCCGCTGGCGTCTGTGGCCCCGATACGCCCCGCCTGCCACTGATCCCGAGAACGCAGAAGACGGGGGAATGAGGGCGACGGGGCGATTGGCAGGCCATCTTTTTGTCCGCCTCTGTCGTTATCGCCTGCCGCTGGCATCTGCCTGCCCCTGCCCCATTGCCCCGCCCCGCCGCTGGCGTCTGAGCCCCCCGAAAACCCAAAAGACAGGGCCCCCGCCGCTGGCTCACCGCTGTGCTGCTTTGCATCGCGACAGTCTGTGTTTTTCACGGTTAGTGCGCTCTGCTGGATAGCTATATCCCAATTGACGTGTCGATAGTCGCCTTCTCCACATATGAGCATACACCTTTTTTCCGCGAACCTTCCGTGTTTGAACGGGAACTACGAAGGGTTATTGGCCGCCTTTTCTACTACCGGCTTTCGCCTGTCAGTCGCGAACCTCGGCTCGTCTTCTACGAGCTCCCCGTCGCACTCCGCGTAATAAGTATATGTACTTCCACAATGTAAAGTAAATCTATTTAATATTACGCCGCTTCCGGATAATCGTGCGGTTCCATATGGATATGAAGACCCTGGTGAACATGATAGCTCGCGCCTGAGTCATATAACTCACACTCTTCCTGATGCGCGAAATCCCTCCATTGCCGCACTCCGCTGCACTTGTGTTGATTCGCGCCAATCGCGGGTCCACTTGAGCGTATGTCTTCAGAAATGCTGCTGGGGCGCATTTTGTGTGTCCGGAAGCATGGAAGTCGTCAATAGCGAACTGAGTGTTCGCAAAGAAAACAGGTTCCCGTGTCATGCAATAGGGCCCCAGAGCACAGGCAAAGTCGTAGATGATGCGCTTTGGCGCCTCGGGCCACCGGGTTATTATTGCTGAAAACACATCGTTTCTTCCTTCTCCAATCGGGATGCAATGGAACCCGTAACAAATGCTATGGGTGCACCACACACACATAATCCCGCCTGTCAAGCGCTGCTGGCCATACTGTGCATAGAATTTTGAGCACGTAGCACCACACTTACTGCCCTCGTGGATCTGGTCGTGCTTCAGACCTGGATATTGTGGCCGCTGTCGAATTTGGGGCATGCTATAGTAGCAGCCACTCTGGCGTCAAAATTAGCTCTTTCTAGAAAAACGACAGCCCAAGAATCTCACCATCTGCCACGGCCTTTCGATAACTGGGCAAGGGTCTTCTAGCGGTGCTCCTTTGTGAACCAGACGTGCTACGACATCAGTCGCTCTATCCACAAGCCAATTGCAGATCTGCATGACATCCTTGGATACACGCCCGTTTTTCCTTTCTCATGCTTCAAGGCATTGTACAGGGCGGGGATCTCCAGAAGTCTCTTGTGTGATTTATCGTTTGGGTCGGTGCAAAAGCGCAAAAGGTCCAGTAATGCCGGCACTGGGATCATTTGAAGAACGGACTCCTCTGCAGCTATCTGTGGTTTCCTCAGTTTCTTCACCATATAGAAAGAGCTTAACCCACCTGGATAAACAAGTCGACGACTGCCGTACTTCGTTGTACTTTGGCATGCATGGCGCTGAGTCCAAAATTGTCTTCAAAGACCGCGCCAAGGCCTGGACAGACATCTTTCAAAGACTCCACTGCCAGCAGAGCTAATTCCACCAGTTCTAAGGCTTCAGCGATCACCTTTTCTCGCTTTGACTCTGTCTGCTGTGCCACAGTCTCCGCATCTGATTCTTCCCCCTCCACAATAAGATTCTCTTCTAATCCTCCCTCTAGCAAGCCCGGCCCAGCAATCAGGCGACGCATCGTTTTCCGGAGTTGAGGGTCAATAATAGCCTGTTGTTGATAAATGTAACGCGAGTTGTGGGCTGGTGCCTCCGCGACAATGGTGGTAGGCGGGCAAAGGGAAGCTAACTGCTGTTTCCTCATGAAGGCCAAAGTTACGCCGTCCCAAATTGTATCCTGGGGGTGCGGACCGCAATCAGGACATGAGAAGTCCCTGTCGAGGGCTTGCAATTCGGCAAATAGAAACCATGCGGTGCGAAAGATGAATTCGCTGACAAAAGCGATACTGCCACCACCAGACATGTACCTCCGAGAAACCACTGATACCCAAGCTACGAATGGCGTTTCGGATGATGTAAATGCGGAGGTGTATTCGTCGAAAAGGGCATGCGCAAAGAGTGTGCGATTATTGTAATTGAACAGACCCAAGTCGCGCGTGTCCGGGCCTATGTATCGTCTCCGGCCAGAAGAGCACATATGGCACATTTGAACCTCCAACCATGCCTGTACCGCGGTTGTCAAGGTATACACAGTGGAGTTGATTGATGCCGTAGGTTTACTTGGATCGTATTGCGCCCCGCAGCTGCAGCAGCTGGCTATGCCCAAAGGAATATCTTCAGGGATCACATGGCTCTGACGAGAGTATAAAACAGCATCCTCCGGCAAGGCTGCCCACACAGGGGGTAGTATTGGCAAGTGAGACACAGTGCGTACAGCCGAATGCTCCCTTACATTTTCTGGACCAATAGTCAGTATAGCACAACATACGCCGTAACAAAACCCGAGTACCATGCGTCATCAAGGGTACAGTTCCCCGCCGAGCATCCTCGCCATCTTCCGAACCTGCCAGTTCCCGCAGATGCGCCGTCGCGGCCTTGATATGCACACAATTTTGTATGTGCCCACTTTCCCTGCTACACGCCCAATGGTTTACACCTGCGGCACTTTGTGTTTTGATCACAATTGCCCGAGCCTTTGAAACATCTGGTTTGAATGGGGTTGCAACAGAGAGGATGCTGATCCTGCTTCCATCAGGAGTTTCCTCTCTGGAGAAAAGAATCACCCCGCCCAAGGTGTCTACTATTGTCAGTACCACTATCCCCAGAACACCTCAAATCTCATACCTTCTGGGAAATCTGATATATCTCCTGCAAAGGCATCCGCACCCTCCGTGATTAAGAAGCGCTCATGTATACATTGCCCAGTCATAGTACAGGTGCAAACAAAGCTTCCGGTAGCCTCATCGAGCTCCTGTACATGGTACCAATGTCCCTGAATCATGGTCAATATTCTATCGTTAACAAAATTGACGAAATTGGAGGACATACGTCTGTACAGCCTAAAAGGCTATTCCATCCTTCACACACGAACAGCGAGGAGCTTATTTGATAAAACCCCACCGCACCGAGTTTTACCCTCTCAACAAAATCTGGGTACAATCTCTGGCTTCTATGTTGTTGCTAGCATTTTCCAGAACGGTGCTAGCCCCTCCGTCGTCCATCTCCAGCCCAATTGCATCAACGACCTGCCCATCCATAACCAGGTCCGGTTTGGCTACTGCGTGAGACCGCGACCCGTCCTTAACCCTTGTGTTACCGGTTCTCGAAGATCCCATTCTCGAAGATCCCATTCTTTGTTTTTTCTTTGGCGACCTGTAAGGAGCTTCCAGTTCCAGATTAGGATAAAGATCTTCTGCAGTCCATGGGGTGTCTTCCAGCTCTGGGGCAGCATCCAGTACAATAGGCTCGTCGTTGTCGTCATTCCACCGAGGCATGTTGCGCGTAAACAGTTGCACGTAAATGGTCGCCTGTAAATGAGTTTGGACAGTCGGATCACGGCCCGATCATCTTGCACTGCATTGGAAAGCAGGATCACGGCCCGATGGTCCTGCACCGCATTTCGCACCACATTTCCGTAAACGCGCTCAAAGTATTATCGTTCAACCCATTCGAATTATGCATGCATTTCTACCTGCAGCGGCTCTTTGGGTGCCAGCACGTGCAACTGTATATTTCTTGCTATGGAGACACGTAGTGGTACAATCCGACAACCCACAATGGCACGACCGAAACGCAAAAAAGTCGCCACCACATCATCACAGCCGCAGCCCAAGAAGCCCAAGAAATCCAAAACATGTCAGGAATGTCCTGGAGCACCTGAAATTACCTCTTGTGTCCACAGTTCACGCGGACACGACTTCCAAGCTTCAGTAAGTCTTTGTCGCTGCATTTTTTCCAGCTACTGATTGTATCTCAGCGCGCTGAGCTCTTAAGCATGGCACGCATTCCAAGTGCAGATGCGGCCCTGCAGGCCAGCCCTGTTCATCCTCCATCCTCGCCCGCTTCCCTTGCCAGTGTAGGGCTGCTCCCTTTGAAATCATCCTCGTTGCACTGCTTACACCCTTTGTTAGTCGGGTTTTTCATTGCCCTCATCTCCGGTTAGTGATCTTGATAACCTTGGGTTCATCCCCAGTTTAGCTCTTCACATTAGACTTTGAATAGACGTGATGTAAGTCTCATCCCCGGCATATCTACACCCTATTCATTTCTTTGTTCTCTGTAGAATCTTGATCCTTACGCCAGATATGCATACCCGGCTATGCCGCATCCTTTCCAAATGTCTTCATCTCAGTTTCATATGGGCTAACCGTATCAGCAGCCGCCCTACCAGCAGCCGTACCAACCGTTTCAACCCCATGCGGGTTCACAATATCCCGGCTGGCCACCTTACCCCGGCTCTGACAGCGCCAGGGCTTCATCAACGGCAAGTCTGATCCCCAAGCATTTTCTTAGAATTCACTAATCAATTTACAGACGGCAGATCCATCTACAGCTCCCCCCTCTGCAGCTCCTCTGTCACCCGCACCATTCGCCGGTTATAGACCCGCGGCTCATGACCTCGGGCTCTGCCAAATCTGCCCCTCCCCGTGCCATCATACCCATCACAAGCGCGCTGCCTCCCAACGCTATCAATCCAGCAATTGACCCACAATCGCCTCAGCCTGACCAGGAAAAGCAGGGTCTGGACGACGATGATGTAGAGCATGAGGATCAGGCCCGGGATAGTTCACCCGATTCTCCAGATGAGAGTCGCCCATCCAGTCCCCCCGCCGCATCTGGCTCTGCTGCTAAAAGTACAGGTCCTCGTGTCTCCGCGACTAACGCGCGTCATGGTTATGTTGATGGGGCTATGAGGGACAAGCAGGATGCCAGTGCGTTGTTAAAATTAATTTTATCATAAAAGTCGACGCTTAAAAGCCTGTTTCAGAGATTTTCAGACGTAAAGCCCTTCCTTCAGAGTCCAATGATCCCGTCCGACGTTTTAATAAACTACTACCGGACATCATTTCTAGAGTGTGTTGTAGCCAATTAACGGTTTCTCTGGGATTTACTCATGTGTACTCAAGTGCGAACGTTTGGGAGCCGAAACGGGTTGCTGGCTTGTCTTAACCGCCACCAACCGCGCACAAGGATCTGGTGTGCTCCACTACATGACCCCGCCGATGCGCAAGGATGGTTTGCCGCAGGCACTGACAATGCTTAACACATTTAAATCCACGACGGCGGCACTGAAACTCGCGCGATGTCAGCAAGCATTTGTAATCAGCCAGAGCTATGTTGCGCTACAGAGGGAGAAGGAGGAGGCTGACAGTGCACACGAACAGGCGCGTGTTGATCTGGCTGCAAGCCAGAGCACCATTGCCCTGCAAGCGGAGCTCATTGAGCGTCTCCGTGGCAACTGTGGGCCCGATTCGGAAGGAGTAGATGTAGACACTTCCAATCGCGACCTTGTCCTGGCCGATCCATCCATAATGCTTACGCCTCCTGTATGAATATGCTTATCTTGATATTAATATGCCCAATATATGAATATGCAAATTTGCGCCTATGTGGTGTCCAGCATTTCAGCATATCTTATATAGCATATGAACACTTTTTCCGGTTTCTGATTGGCTGAGAAACGGGAGCCTCAGGAGCCTCAGGGTCTCTGGGATGCAAGTCAGCGACAGGGACATGAAATGGCATGCATCTCACGAGCTGAACCCGGGATCATCAGATGGAGGTAAATCTGCAGAGGGATCCGGATTCTCATCGCTGTTATTAAGAATTAGCTCGTTCAAAGGTCCTCAAATATTTTCGTACTCGCTGGTTCCTGGGTCACTGGATGGCGGGAGATCGGGAGGAAAGACATAATGTTGTTTCAGAATCTTCACATGCTCCGGAGACGTCTGTCTTCTGTCTGAGTTGCTCTCTTGGATCGGAAGTGTTTCGGGTGAGGTAGCTGCCTCAACTTCTGGATTGCTCCTCTGATCTGATGCTACACAGCACAAGGGTTCAAAGCGTGAACCAGTGCCGTGCATATCAAAGATACTTTGTACTTCTTGCTCTTCCAGCATCTGAAGCAGTACGTCACTATGAAAATGAGGTTAAGCCACATATATCACTCCCAGATATGCCCATAATACTTGCTCATGGGACCAGTAGGCATTAGAAAGCAAGGCCTCTGAACCGAGCCTATTGAGATCAGTCACCGGTAGCATCTCAGTCTTGTCTGAGTGTTCGCTCGATCTTTCAAGTCAGTTTACTAAACCATTTTCATCTGTAAGTATTCAAACACAAACTGTTCCTGGGGCGGAGGGTCCCATTTGCGACGTGCCAGCTTCTGCTCCAAGCTAAGTTCATTCACTGTCAGTTTCCCTCCTCAGTGTAATTGAATTATTCCCAACCGTTTTTGAGCCATCCGGATCCGCCCTGACATTTGCAACTCTTCCTTGTTCCTGATACCGAGTCAACCAGAACCTGTGAGAATCCCTGATACTAATTCACACCCACTTCTCATAATAGCGACGAGAATTTGTTCTCATCTGCGCACGGCGTCTTTCACTAACCGGACATCCTTCAATAATGTCTCGCAATCCCACAGAATCAAAATGTACCGAGGGTCATACGGATCTCCTGAATCTTCAGAATCTCCTTGAGTGTTGCTATGTTTGGCACTTGAACATTTCTTTTTTGAACGCATATGGAAGGTAGAGATGAGTGTCACAGTATTGCTATGTTTGGAAACATTCAGAAAATTGAGAAATGCAATTTGCCTCATTTCAGTAGTAGAAAAAATCTATGTCAGTGTTAACTACTACAGTTATGGAAATACTAGTGTTCTTTGCCATTGATACAGTGACAGTTCAACAGCTTCCAAAGCCTCATTATCTACAACTACCTTTTGCGCGACATGTTCATCATCTTTAAAGTTTTATTTTCCGCTGCTTGAAATGATCCACTCAGCTGGTGAGCTTTGAGTGAAAACCCAAAGACTTTCTCCCAGGATGAACTGACACATACCTTGGATCGCTTCCGGTTTTATTTGTTCATCATCATTTTTTCCCTCCTTTGCTTGATGTAAACCCTAGAGTGGTTTGACTCATATAGTTCTTGTCAGCCATGGTTCATTGCTTCAAACCACCACTCAACTGCCTTTGAATACGTCAAAACTAAATGTTTAGATCACTGAACCGGCTGACAGTGTCAGTGAAACAGTTGTTCTTTGTTGCTCACCTTATTTTTAGCATGGTTGAGCTTCACGGCTTATTGCTCACGATGAGAGAGTGAACCAGGGATGAAGAATGTCACTTCAAGTCTAATTTCCGAATCGAACATAATTTATGATCTCACGTTGTCCCAAAAGAGGATCTTACTTACGGCACTCGGCCCCTGCAAATTTAGATACAATCTATTCAAGCTAAAAATATCCAGGCCGGAATTGCGACCAAAGCGACCCCAATTGCGCAGTTTGAGGAAGAGCAGCAGTGTGACAGACTTAGAGACCCGATTAGGAATTTGAGGAAACCTCTGTCACATGAAAGTACATGGCAGTGTTTTTTCCCTCTCCCTCAGAAACACTCAGAAAAACTTCGAATCTGTTACCTTACATCCTCTGAAATGGCCCAGTCAACATCATCCAAAATGTCTGATTTGACCTCAGATTCCGGGGAAGAAGGCCTCAACGTTCAATCATCCCGCATTGATATACTTCGAAAAAATCTCGCTCAAGCCGAGGCTGCTCAGCAGGCTCTCAAGGACAAGCGTGCTGGTCGTTCTCGTTCTGCTACCAAGGCTTTGGCCATGCGGAGCTTGTTGTCGCAACTGCCCAAGACCTGCTTGACAAGGCGCTAGCGGAAATGCCAGCAGTCATGCCTGCAGAAGTCCAGCAACTAGCACTAGCGCCGCAGGGTATATACTTGCTTCCTGTGATATATGTACCACCTTCTGACATGCCAGCAGATGCTATCCAAACTGACCGCATTGAAGGCGCCGCAGATGGCAGCCAGGCCAATCCCAGTGTGAACACCAGTGGTAAGTGCATGAAATGTTCCGTATAGTCATTAAATACTGACCGTACTCCCTTGAAGAAATATGGATGCGTCACAAAGAGAAGCAGCGAGCAAAAAGCAAAAGGGTAGAGCCGGCATGGAACCGGAGGCTGGCCCCAGCAATAGCTCTCCCAGGATGCCGCCGCCACCACCGCCCACTTTTGTGGCAAAGGATTCAGCTCTTCATGAACGTCTTGCCCGCCAAAAGGAGCAGGATGAGGCTGGTGTGTCTTCAAAAAATGTCTCCGGAAACACGTCTAATATCAAGGGTCAGATAAACAAGCACACCGAGAGAAGGCTTTGAGGCAGTCCCCTGTACATGCAGTGCCGGTTCCTGCTCCTATTCCGGTCCCTGCTGCTCATCCCACTTCTATTCTTCCTGTTCATCCCGCTTCTATTCGTCCTTCTGGCGCGGCTCAGCCATCAGCGACATCAGCCCTTCCTTTGATATTGCCGGTCCCACCACCAGTCCCACTACCAGTCCCAACACCCCCGCAGCCTAGTGCATCACGTCAGTCATTAACATAGGATCCAGCATAAGCTAAAATCTTCACAGCGGACGATATCCAGGCCTTCCTGGCCATTAATGCCAGCGTTCTGGTGAGACCCAGCACATCAGGTATGTCTGTTCCTCCATGACGATCATATAACCGAAGTGACTGTGATTAGGTGCCCCGAAGATAGAGGCGGCCACTGCGGCCTCGTTAATGGCCATAGATACCACCTGGGTTCAGCCAATTATCCCTACCATTCCAAATCCGGCACCGGCAAAATGTTTGCGCCCGGCATCGTTGTTGAATACTGGTCAACCGTCGAAGCGCATGGCCAAGGGCAAAAAAAAAACAGCAGCCTCGCGACGATTCAGGTTCTGGTGAAGATTTCGGCCAACCAGAGGCAGATGAGGATGAGGAGGATGAGGATGGGAAGGGTGAGACCTTGGACGCTGCACTTGACTCGAAAACTAATTCCAAGTCACAGCCAAAGAAGAAGCGCCACCAGGAAAAGGGAGGAATGCTCGGAGACCTCGGAACGGGGTTCCCGGTAAGCGTCCCGGAAAAAAAGGCGGTCAGTATCAGTAGCTCTTCCCTATTTGAAAATATTTTAAATATCGCACAGATACCTGGGGCCAATGGGAGGCACTCTCCGTTGGGGAAAAAGACGGTTTGATTGGTATGTCACTGCCACCATGATAGGCATCTACTGACAATGCGGTGCAGCGACAGCATCTGCATCCATCCGAACAATGTTTGCATTGGAGTGTCAGAAGGGGAAGGGCCATTGTGGCGAGTTCAAACCATCCCACCTGCGGTCGTATGTCCGAGACATTCAAACTCTGTGCCCGGAGGCTGCCTGCATGACATTTGCCATCGCCATCGAGATTCACCTGAACAAAACAGGGAATTACATATGCGGATATCATGTCAACCACCAAACCGTAAATCAGACTCGCCAGGATGGGGACGAAGATGCGCTATGGGGCATTATGGGCCAGCCGCAGCCCTTCCACATCGGGGCGACTATTGCGGAGGCTGAGTCCCTGCGACGTGCTCCTGGCTTTTTCCACTGCGGCTGTGATGCAGGAGAAGTTGCGTTCGGATTTTGGGTGTGGAAGGTTTGGCAGGCGACCAGGCTAGTGGGCAGTGAGCCAGAAGTCTGGAACAACAATTTCACCGGCGTATTCCTGGGCGGGACTTGGGTTACAGAGGGGTTGCGATCACAGCGGATTGTGCCTCGTCTGCGCGCATTCCTATACAGCGAATTCCTCGGCCGTAGTGGTCTTACCTTGGCCGACATCTATCGTGTGCAGCGTACGCCGGAGCAGCACGAGAGATACATGCTGGAGAAGCAGCTGACATCGCTCCTTGAGCGGCTGAATGCTGCCTCCAATCATATCGAGACCATGGGCGAGCCAGACCCGGAGTTGGAATATGTGATCGTCCAGAAGAAGGATGTCGTCACGGCAGAGGACTAGCGTGCCAAGGAGTACAATATGTAGATTCTCAAGGGTTTGCCGCAGTTGTTGTTCATTTGTACTCCTACCCTATGCCCTTGTATGCTTTATATGCGCGAATATGATTATGATTATGCCATGCGATAAACTTACCTGCATGAAAAATACTTGTAACACTTTGTCAGCTCTTTCTCTTTTCGTAAACGATGGCAGCCTCACCAAGCCACAGTCTGTCAACAACTGAAAGCCCTGCAACCAGCTATGAATTGGTGAAAAAAGGATCGCGCCCAGCATATCTGCCTGTGGTGAAGAGCAGCGCGGCAAGAGCAACTTTGACCGCTGAAATAATGTGTGTATGCTATCTGGAAAAACGCCACAGGTTCTGACGGGTATTAGCCATTTACTGCAACCCCCATTCCAACTGGATCCCATTGATTCTGGACTCAGTCCATTTTATGCTCAGTTGCAAGGGATCCATCTGCTGCATTTAAATCGTGTTAAAGACTGGCTGCCAGGCGCAGAAGCGGTTCAGTCTCAATATGGAGCCAAGGTTTCCGAACTCGTAGAAGCTTTAGCGGAGGCTTTGTTCACTGCGCAAACTGGGAATGAAATCATCCTGCAGCACAAGTCTATTCTTTCGAGTCGCCGCAAACTTCCAGCAGAGATCCTGGCGATGATCTTCAGTTTGGCGATTGACCAGACAAGCCACATAGGGGACAGCGTCAGCCACGAGAGATTCAGCGAGACACTGTATTTAACATGGGTGTGCAGGGCCTGGCGTGACTGCCTCATCGGGGATGTCAGGTTTTGGAGGGGACTCCTGGACGTTACTTTGCCAATGTGGATCCAAGAAGAGATACTACAGACGCTTCCAGGCTCAGAGGCGCACATAGCATGCAAGCGCAGAGCAGGCTTACGTTCCTCTGTTGATGCAGTAAAGCTTTGCCTGTCCCGCACCGGATCATCCCTTCTCGGCATCGTCTTTGCAGGCGACGATAATCTTACTCCCGAATTCTTGCAGTCTCTGGTAGATGCCAGCAGCCGCTGGAGGCGCCTTGATTTACGGTGCCCGGATATGATAAATGCGGACCATGTGCTCGCACCTCTCATGGAGCAGCTAGATGGACGACTGCAGCATCTGAAGACACTGCACATCGACTGTCATATTCGGAGCTGGCGTGGGAGCGGGCGTTTGTGGCAGGGAGATCGAGTGACACCAGAGGATGTTTTGCCCTGGTTTGCGAGCGCCAGTGATTTGGATACCGTCATCGTTGACACGGCTTTCTTCCCCGAGGAGACCATTTTACTTCCTTGGGCGAAACTGCGAAGCTATACGGAGATGGCCACCATTCGACCCGGTCAGAGTACCCTGCCGCTCTCGCATCTGGAGACGATGTCGATGCTGGTGGAGTTGCATCTAATCAATGTCTGGCCACCAAACAAAACCGCCAGAGTCTTGACGATTGCGACTTTGGAAAAGCTGCACATGGAGTTGGAATGGTGAAAACCTTCAAACTTGCCCAATTATGATTGTCTAGAAGCCTTGCGTCTTCCTGCACTCAAGTGGCTCCGGCTGGCAGGGCTCGACTTTGGAGAGCAGACCAGCGAGGATGGGACAGAAGTGTTTGATATCGCCGCCAATATTCTACATCTCAATTTGAGATCCATGCTTCCGGGATCCAGCCACACACCGCTATGTCACCTTAGTCTCTGTGTGACTACAGGCATTCAAGACGTAGGATGCCTGCTTCTGCTGCAGAGATTGTCTTTGAAGGAGTTGGTGATCACGGAGGTCGCCTCTTCAGTACAAGGTGTTTTGACGCAGAAGTTTAAGGAGGGGTTCTCCGATATGCGGACAGGGCTGGAGAAACTTGTTATTCAGCGGGCTCTAGGTTATCCGGCAACGCCGTTCTTCCAGTTGATCGATGGGGAACCATGGATGGCGGCCTTCAAAAAGATGGTAGAGGTCCATTTTAACGGGAGCTTGCTGATGATTGACCTGCGGCCATATGTCACGGACCTCAGTTCTTGTGTTTTCCCGGAGGAGTTTCACGGGGGCTTGGAGGAGTTGGCCAACGAATGGAAACCTCGTGGTCGTCAACTCATTATTCATCACATACCTTCGCCTCACGATATTGACCGTAAATACGCTGCACGCTTGAAAAGAAGAGGAGTGTATCCATAGTTTTAACCGCAAAAATTTGATTTATATAGAGTGTTTGCCTGGACGTGGTTTGCCTGGACGTGGTTAGGACGCAATCTCGGATCGGGCACGCTCACGTGATTCATTGTGTATAAGGCGCGGGAAACCAAATTTGGCTCTTTAACCTGAACAACCTCGTCCGCACCTGGGATCCGGTTGGAAGGGTCAGCTCTCCTCTTCTCCCGCTGTTTCTATCCCAATACACTGGATACTGGCTATTCATAGGAGGGTGGCACGTACATACCTGAAGGTATGTGCATCTAGTGCTGTCTTGTGCCTGCTTTTGTTCCACCGTGCCTTGCTTAAAGAAGTCTCATGTTCATGCCTTTCACGTCCCAGCCTTCCTTGCACGTGTTCTTGGGGCACAGACGCGTGAGTGTCGCACTGTACTGTTTCGAGAACTGTACGCGTTCTCAAACCCTCATTTCTCATCATGCGCGCTTTCGATATCCACGAGCGCGCATGCTGTTACGTGTTCTCAAACCCTCATTCCTCATCATACGCGCTTTCAATATCCACGAGCGCGTGTGCTTTTACGCGTTCTCGAACCCTCATTCCTCATCATACGCGCTTTCGATATCCACGAGCGCGTGTGCTGTTACGCGTTCTCGAACCCTCATTCCTCATCATACGCGCTTTTGATATCCACGAGCGTGCATGCTGTTACACGTTCTCGAACCCTCATTTCTCACCATGTGCGCTTTGATATCCACGAGCGCGTGTGTGTGAGCTGGAGTCGCCATGCACGCCTTCGATACACACGAGCGAGATGCCCTTTGGAAAGAGTTTATTTGGGCTGCCTTTACTATACTATGTGATATGATATTAATATTGTTGACTTACTTGCTAGGGTCCTGAAAACAAAACCCGAGCGACAACCGTGACAACACTCGATGTGTTTCATCACCACCATCAATACCCACTCCAAAATAAAACGGACACGACTCACCTTCTCCTCCTTCGTGCGCATGTCCCACGGTGCTTGTTTGTAATGTCGCGCAGCGCGCGGCCGTCAAGAATGGACTCCAAAAGAAGTTCCTGCGCCGTGGTACTGCCGGATTCAAGCAGCGAGGGGTGGAGGCGGCGGTGGCGTGTGGATAGTCGCCGGGGTGGGGGTGAGCTGGGTGGGTGGCCGAGCGGTGGCGACGTGCCAATCGCCCCATCACCCGTGTTCTCGGGGGCGCAGACACCAGGGGTGGGGGCGGGTGTACGCGCCCCTTGTCAACGTGGCCAGTGCGAGCAGCGGGGCGGGGGCGAGCGGTGGGCAACACAGATGGCGGGGCGAATGCCAATCGCCCCGTCGCCCGTGTTCTTGGGGCAGAGACGCTGCCAGCGGCGGGAGCAAGAGCGGTGAGGGTGGGGCGTACACAGGCGACGTCGTCATCTGTGTTCTCGGGGGCAGAGACAACAGCGGTGGGGGGTGGGGCGTACGGGGCAGTGGTGGGTGTACACGCCTTGTCGGCGTACCCGGGGCGAGCGGTGGGGCGGGGTAGGTCGTGGAACGGGGGTGAGCTGGGCGAGTGGCGGGCGATAGGGATTGCGAGCGCGTCGGACTCCGGAGAAGCGGAGATGTTGCACGTGCAACATCTCCGCTTCGGGGGCTGTGCGACCGCATTCGAGCAGCGAGGGGCGGAGACGACAGTGGCGGCGGCGTATGGATGGTCGCCGGGGCGGGGGCGAGCTGGGTGAGCGACCCAGCGGCGGACGACAGGGACGATGGGGCGATTGCCACCGTCGCCCTCGTTCTTGGGGGCGTAGACGCCAGGGCGGGGGGCATCGTGCGGCATGGGGCGGGCGAGCAGGGTGATGGGGGTGACGGGGCAATTGCCAATCGCCCCGTCGCTACCAATCGCCCCATCGCCCTCGTTCTTGTCGTTCTTGGGGGCGCAGACGTCAGGGGCGGGGCGGGGCGTACGGGGTGTGCCCGGGGTGGGCGGCGTCGTGTGGAACGGCCGCGGGGCTGGGCGGGCAGTGGGCCTGGGGGGACGACGTGGGTGACAGGGCGAGTGCGCCGTCGTCTGCGGCGAGCTGCGTGCCGGGGCGATTGCGCCGTTGGGCCGTCGCCCGTGTTCTGCCGCTGATTCAGCGGGAGCAACGGCAGGTGTTGTACGCCCTCTTCAAAATCAGAAGAGCTAATGTAAATGAGTGAAATTGTGTTGACGCACCTGCACCTGGCAATGCGCAAGTCCCCACGCCGTGCCCCCATGCCCCTGCAGTTCCTTCCCATCCTTGCGTCTCGCTCCCCACGGCTGCACTCTGTTGGGCCGGCATGTCGGTGTTTGCAGCGCTTCGGTGTCGAGAAGGCAGAGAACGGAGATGTTGCACGTGCATCTCCGTGTCCGGGGGCTGTGCCGTGGTACAGCCGGATTCGAGCGGCGGCGGCAGCAGCGGCGGCGGTGTGTCGAGTGAATTGGGTGAGTGTGGGCGAAGGTCTGCTATAAATCAAAGAGGTAAGTGTTCGAATATTTCTAGGTGTTAACATAAACTCACCAAACATTCGTACCAGCATAGTCTCGGTCTGTTTAAGCTGCGGGGTAGTCTCTCTTCAGTGGGGTGGGGGCTGGGCGATCGATCGTCGCAGAGGAGGGAGGGGAACAGATCGGCGCGGCGCGCAATCTTGCCCATTGCGCCAACTAGTTTACGTAAGGCCGGTGGGCGAGGACTGTGTGCTGGGGCGTACCTTAATAAATGCGGGCCCGGCGGTCTCTGCCCGTTTCCTGATTAAATTTGAGCCAAAGACGATGGATGGAGGCAGAGCGTGAATCGCACCGTGGTGGTCCGAGGGGAAGTGACCGACTGTCGCGTCACAACCCTAACCCTAACCCTGATTCACACCGTCCTTATCTTATCCTCTGATAAGCGCAAGCCGCTCGTACCTCACGTTGCGCTTATCTCGGAACTCTCTATGGCGACTTACCCTACTCCGCGTTTGCACAACAATGATAGGGCTTTTCTGGCGAGTTCAATGGTGGATCTGGGGAATGGCCCTGTGAAGAACATTATCAAAGCTACCTTTGAAGAGCAAGATGGAAAGTGTCCAAGCAAACGCACCATCGCCGCATGGCAGAATAAACTGGGACCTCTGCTGCTGGGTTCAGAGGAGTGGGTGAGGGATTACATTAACGATTTAGGAATGCACCTGATTCATGTGGGCAGAGACATTGGCTGACGAAATGGATCATGTACTGCATGGGAATAATAATACCCCTGCGCGACGCCGTAGAGCTTGCTATGGATGTGCTGTGGGAGCGGTGGAATTGCCAGGACGATGCAGCTGAGGACCTGTTGCTGCTATCTCAGGTAGCAGCTGTGAAGGCTATAGAAGTGAGTGGTTATTGTGTGACTCAGGGAATTCGACTTCCAATGATATTATTGCAGCCGCCTCGTGAAGCAAACCTTTTTGCAGATGAGCGAAAGGATGCAGAGAAGGCTTTTGATGAAGTTGAGGGGGATGAAAATCAGGTGAAGGAAGAGGGTGAAATGGAGGATGAGGAGGCACCTAAATTGCATGTACAATGCCAAATCTGGCGTCACTCCCTTGGGCTGTTCTTTGGTATCGGAGAGTTCCAGGTAAGAGAACTGTGCCTCTCATCCTGCAGCCCCTGAATATTTCCCAAGGCCCGAAAAAACACCGAGAAGAATCTGAATGCGGCCATAATGGCGCTCTGTGAGATGCGCAAAATTCCTGACCATGTCTTGCTTTCAAGGACATGGCAGATAGTGTTCAAAGTGTGTGGTTTGCTGTATGGATATGCCTGCGACTGAAATCACTGAAGAAAAGCGGTCTTTGCAATATGATTGAAATAATCATCAATCCAGATGTGCGACCAGAAATCTACGACACCTTTGTGCAAAAATCGTTTGAGAAATTCAATTGGAGGGCTTTTCTGGGCCAAATCCACTATGACTCGACACCGAGCAAATGCAGAGTGGCCAAGGATTCCTGGGTGGGTGGCAGCGTAAGTGTGTCAAGATTAGTAATTAAATATGCTAACAATCTTTACCAGGTCAAGCCGCGCATCGAGGATGTTCTCAAAGTGATGAGTGACCCCCTGTTCCCGGTGTCGATGCGCTATCATTGCCAGCAAATTTTCTTTGGTCTTTCTCTCGATAATTGGAAATTTGAATGGGCGTGGTGGATTTTGCCAACGCTGCGCTCTATGAAACCTGTAGGTGATCAACAAACATACCATACATTTCTTGATATATTTGCAGCAATCATATGTGCCCTTGCCGGAGGAGTGGGACATTGAGCATATATGGTGTCAGCTGTGCCGGATCGATGTTGAAAAGGTCAAGCTTGAAGACCCACGCACTGGATGGGCTGATCTCAAATTTGCTCTCCTTGAATGCCAAGTGGGGAGGGCACGCACAGAAGAGGTGAAACATATGTGGTCCCGACCGAGAGGTGCAGGATACAAAGCGACCGATAGGGAACCGCACTTCGACTGGAAAAAGGCTAATGCTTTGCCATACACTGACAAAGAAGCACCGGTTTTGGGGGCTTGCGACCGTTGTCGCCATCTCCCAGAGACTGAACGGTGCTACCGAAGAGTGTCCGTGACCCGTCGATCTGCAAGGGAGATCGAGCGGTGGGCAAATTGTGTGCTCACCAACGCAAGGCTGGAAGATGCTCCTAAAGTCGAGGTTTCACTTTGTTCTTATGACGCAGATGGAAGAAGCTCATTTTTTTTACAAGAATCGCAAGATATTGTTCTTAAAGAGCCTAGAGTTCACGCGCCTCGCATTTCGTCCAGCAACGTTTGAACGATGCGGGAAGGACATCTCTGTAATGATAAATGAAAATAGAATGGTACGTAACATGGTCTAGCACCAAGTGTGATACCTGATTTGAATGCAGGTCGGAGGCGTTCAATTCCAGCCTTGGGACCAGAAAACTTGTGATGATATGCGGGCGAGTCATACGTTGGTAGCCAAGTATGCCAAGAAAAAAAAACGGACCAAGAAGACACAGGTAGAGGGAAAGATGCAATTGGTTGGTTCAAGGATCCCGATGGGTGGTTCACCTGGTGCTGGCTATAGGCCGTATGCTCATCACACGGGAACAAAGGAAGGCATGGAGGCACTATTTGCCCATGGAAGGGTGAGGAGTCCTTTTTTGTATTCATATTTATTTTGATAAATTTCAGGACACCGACACCATGATCGAGACAGTACGCGGAATGGCACCTGATGTTATTCGCGACATCCGGGAGAGAACGACCACGGCGGGCCTCAATCGTATAGGTAAAATGGGAATGAACTCATTTTACTGCACGGAGTATGCCGCACCACTTCATAGGGATAATGATGTGGGCTGGTCTCTCTGCTGCCAGCTGTGGAAGGAGAGTCCTGCCGGTGGGGATGTCAAGAACGACTACAACTTTGCGTATGCGGAGTGGGGTTGTTTTATTGAAACAATGGAGAATTGTGTGTGGTGCGTGTTGGTGTTCAAATATGCTGTAAGCATTTTGCTGATGAACTATATAGGTTTTTTAACCCTAATGAATTGCACGGTACTGTGATGCCTGGAAGGCACTCCATGGCAGGCGGTGCAATCTCCCGGGGAACCCATACCACCATTAGGAAGGTTGACTTTGAGAAGGCGACACTGTATGAGCATATTCGTGTTACATATAAGAGTCGGTGTAAATTCTGGGCTACTGTATAATTAATGTGATTTTGCAGACGTAAATGCTTGACCAGAAAGGATATGCTCCGAGACTTACCTGCATAAATGAAATGCAGCTACGTTCAAGTGTAAATGCTCGAACAGATGTGTCAGAAATTACCTGCATAGACTGGATGCAGGTAAGTTCGGGTGTAAACGCCGGGAGACCGTAGGCCCAAAATTACCTGCATGAATGAGAAGTAGGTAAGTGTGCGCGTCAAGATGTTAAGGAGATGCTCCAAAATTTACCTGCATGGTCTGGATGCAGGTAGGATCGGACATAGGCGTCGACAATCCATAAGCCGAACTGCATAAACAAAAGGAAGGTAATTTCATGTGTAAACGCTGCAAGGGATGCACAAAAGAAAATACCTGCATGGTTCAAGAAATGGGGTGATGATTACCTGCATGAAGGAAATGCACATATAAGGGCTTGAACAGATATACCTAAACTTACCTGCGTAGCCTGGATGCAGGTAAAATCAGGTGCAACCGTGGTCAGTTGGTCGGCAGAAAATTACCTGCATGAAGGAAACACAGGTAAGATCAGGTGAAACTGTAGGAAGTTGGTCGGTGGGAAATTATCTGCATAATGGGAATGCAGGTAAGATCAGGCACAACCGCTGTCAGTCGGTCAGCGGAAATTTACCTGCATGAAGTAAGGTCAGGTAAGCAAGGGCTTGAACATATACACCTAAACTTACCTGCATAGAATGGATGCAGGTAACGTTAGGTGGAACTTCTGTCAGTCGGTCGGCAGGAAATTACCTGCATGAAGGAAATGCAGGTAGGATCAAGGGTAAACGGTTGAAAATATGCCCTTAAGCTTACGTGCATAGCCTGGATGCAGGTAAAATCAGGCGCAACCATGGTCAGTCGGTCAGCAGAAAATTGCCTGCATGGAGGAAATGCAGGTAAGTTCGGGCGCAAACGTGTGACAGTCGGCCGCCGAGAATTTACCTGCATAGACTGGATGCCGGTATGTTCGAGCATAAAAAGTGGCACCGTGGAGGACAAAAATTACTTGCATGAAGGAAGAGCAGGTAAGTTCAAGTGTAAATGTGGGTAGAAGATACACCAAAACTCACCTGTATTCTGTCCCTGCAGGTAAATCTCGGGGTAGACGGCAAAGTAGGACTGGGATGAAAGTTGCCTGCATAGACGATATGCAGAAAAGTTCGCGCTTAAAGGGATGTGCACACAATTACCTGCATAACCGCGGACGGTTGGCATAAAATAAAGACAGGTAATTTCAAATGTACAAAGTTGAAGACTAAAATTTACCCGCAATTTGAAGGCCTGGATGTACTGGCAAGTAAATGCAGGCTTGACTGGATGCGTCGAAGAGTGCATGAGCGGGATGCAAGCTACCTGCATGACCGAATATTGAAGGCAGGTAAGTTTAAGGGTTAATGCTTCACGAGATATGCGAAAAACTATGTGCATGAGCGTGATGCAGGCAAGATTTGGGGCCTGCCGGCGGAAAATTACCTGCGGAAAAGGAATGCATGCAATGTTGTGCATGGAAGCTGAGATAATCTTGGCGGAAAGTTACCTGCATTAGCTATGAAGCGGACGACCGAGTTTTTAGCTGCATAAATTGGGATTGGACGGTGACGGAATGCAGGTAAAATATACTTTGAAAGGCTGGTAGGCTACAGCAAAAGGGGGATATAAGACAGAGGGTTTGCAGGTGGACCCCTTCGTGGTCCACCCGAGGAACCGGTGTGAACAGTAAAGTTGACCCTGTTTGGGTCCACCCAACATCACAGCTATATTCGCAAGTAGCGTCACGTCCTCCGTCAAGTGCCGGGGCACTTCGGCGCCCCGGCGCGTTCTTGTTGATAATTAAATATGTTTACACCTTCAACTACGGTTATAACTCGTCGTGCACAACGACGTTTCCATCGTCGTCAATCTCCTCCATCTCAATGGAAACCTGGTCCTTCAGGTGGTCGGGCAGTTGAATTCCCGGCTTATTGTCTGCAAACTGGTCCATAAACTCGGATCCAGGCTGAGGCTCAACAAACTCCTCGGTAGGCAATTCGGGATCCACAGGCGGCGCAGGCTTGACAGTGGTATCTGTTGGCGCCGTTTCAGACACGCCGAGAGATCGTCTCAGCACTCGGTCAACGCGGGTGAAGAAACTGGATCAGAGTCAGTCAGGAAATATGACCACTCGAAAAACACCTACATGTTAGAATCCGGCACTTCGAACCCAGAGCGCACAAGAGCACCGTCGATCAAGATGGAGGCGACCTCGTCGAGCTCCAGCTCAGCTTCCGTATCCGGTTCTTCGTCAGAGCCCGGAAGCTGTTCAACTCGTCGGAGAAGACCCTCGATTAATGGGGAGCGGGGGTTGATCTCCAGAACCTTGGCCTTCTTCGCGAATTCATGCATATATGGCTGCTGCGCGGTGTTCTTAGCGTTCGACGCACCTGGCAGCAATGATTATAAGTGGCTGGACACCGAGGGATATTCAACTTACTCATCATCCTCTGGATGTTGGCGGTATAGCCATGGCTATCGGCGACGACTGCACAAGGACTCGTAACCAAGCGATTTGAAATGATGACTAGCCGACATGTCGATCAGGAGAGCACAGACTCAATCAGAAAAAGCTCACCATCGCGGACGACTTCGCGAGAGTGGGTTTTCAGGTACTTGAGCAGAGGCTGGAATTTCTCCTCTTGTTCCTTCTTTTCCTCTTTTTCCTGTGCCTCCAGTTCTATAACCGGACATAAATAAGAGCGAAACGGGGTACATAGATGCTCGCAAACCTTCGTCCCCGAATTTGAGCCCCGCTTTGGCAACGTCCTGGAAAGGAACATTCCTGGCAGGATGTTAGAGACTAGCTGATACTGCCGGGATCGAGGAACGCACTTGTAGTGCCGAAGATTCTGGACGAAAATTTCATCCAGCGGCTCATTGAGGAGCAGAACCTCGTAACCCCGGGCATGCAATTTCTCGACGAAAACACTTTGGGCGAGGTTTTCCGAAGATTTGCCCATCTCGGCGAGATAGAAGATCTACATGAAGATGAGCCTCAGCTGCCGGGGAGAGGAGTCACAAAACGTACCTGTTTCTGGCCGTGCTTCTTGTTCTCCAGGTACTAAAAATGACATGAATAAGAGAGTCAAGGGGTTAGTGGTTGGGTATACCTGATCAAGAGATGTGACGTTGCGTTCTGTTGTCGTGAAGCGAGTCAATCCCGTCAACTTATCTCGGTTCTTGACGTCCTCTACAGCACCGAGCTTGAATACCGAGCCATAAACTTCCGAGATTTTCTTGAATTTCTCCTCGTCGTCCTCTGCGATGCGTGTAAATAGTTGAAGGATCCGCTTCATTATGATCTGTTTCATTTGTCTCAGGAACCGAGTGGACTGGAGTGTCTCTCTGGAAACATTCAACGGCAGGTCCTCGGCTGACAAGGCTGTTAAGTCGTAGCTTAGCGCGTCTGAGAGCGAAACACCAACCATCCACAACAGCTTTCACCCAGCTAGCCCATTTGGGCAAAACATCGTCGCCCAAATCGGAAGTGATGAATACCCGCTTAACCATCAGTTTGATGTCGGTGGACTTGTACGCCAGAGGCTGCTTCCAGTACTCTTCGTCCCTGGGAAACCTGAGTCGGTGACCATAACCACCGAAGAAAACCAAGTTGGCTTACAATTTTCCTGGGAGGTAAATGATAGATTTGAAGGACACTCCGGATTCGGAATCCCCCGAGAAGTGCTGCCAACCCAGAGGCTTCGTAAAGTCCTTCCAAAACGCCGAATAAAAGAGCTCGTAGTCCTCTATTTCAGTCTGTCAGCATGCCTTCCGAATGAAAGTGGTAGAGGAATACCATCGGTGGCGTTCTTCGGGTCACTACATAAATGGGTGAGAGACGGAGGCAAGTATGGAACGAATCCACTGACCGCATCCACAACGGTGGAAGAGCGTTAAGCTGGACCCATTCGTCGTTGACGACCGTCTTCATTTTCGGTGGTACAGGCTCTGCCTCCTTCTTTTCCTCGACTTCCTCCTCGACGATAGCTTCGTCACTATCTTCGGGCTTTTCTGCTTCCGGAGTTGACGCTGGCGTCTCCTCCGATGTTTCAGGGGACTTGTCTTCAGACGAGGGAGTTTCGACGGCCTCCTCATCTGGGACCTCTTCCGTTGTCTGGGTGAAGAGGTAGATCGGGAACGTAGACGAGTATGAGGAGTGCTTGTTCCTATGCTCGTCGGTCAGCCCGTGCGAGCGGTAAATTGGGGACCACGTACACCAAGGCAGTGATTTTTTCGGTGTCGAGGTATTCTAAAGCATCGTCTTTTAAATGGAGCGTTATTTCTGTTCCACGTCCGAGGGTATTTCCACGGGGATCCGGGAAAATTTCGTACGAGCTGTCGTCGGCCGATGAACTAAAGACATGCTGAACGGGGTTCGGTGTTTTCGCCGTCTTTGGGGGAATAGACGCGACATAGACCCGGTCCGCAACGAGGAAACTGCTGTAAAATCCAAGACCGAATGCACCGATAAGATTGCCAGTGCCGGTGCCGTCCCCATTCTCCGCCTTCGCGAGGAAATCCGAGGTGCCAGACTTGGCCAATGTTCCCTAGGACGACATCGGATCTGTGATTATTGCCGTGAGTGTGGCACATACCAAGTTGGTGGTCAATTCTTCCGTAGTCATTCCAATGCCGGTATCTAGACAGGAACTTAGGGCAACGAATTGTCTGTGCGGGTAGAGACACACCAGTGATTACAACGCGGCCTCCTTTGCCATCTTCGTCCTTGATAACCTTGATAGTGACGTTGAGCGGATCGCTGCCGTCCCAGACAGACTTGTCTTTCAGAGCAGTAAGGCGCAATTTCTCAAGAGCATCCTGTACCTTTCGTCAGTCGATGTTCAGCACGAAGCCGCGTCGCGTACATTCGCGTTCGAAATTAATTCTCGGAGGAAGATCTCTCTGTCGTTGGATAAGCGGCTGTTGGAATACATAACAGTTTCTGGCGCTCACTTGTGAGAGTAGAGGCTGAGCAGTAAATGCGGTTAGAACTGCGAGCGAATGGGCAAGAGTGGCCGACTTGCCTGTTGATGACGATCTTCCTCAGACGCGCGACATCACTCTGAATCCAGGTCAATGCAGCACATTTGAAGTGAACTCAACAGACCTGGTAGCTATGTTTCTCCTTCGGCACGTCCGGGGCATCAAAGTCCTGGGCGGCCACGTAGGATGAGACGAGAGCCAAGGAGAGGAAGAGGGGGCGGAGAAGACGCATCCTCGATTTGCAGCAGGTGAGGATGCAGGCTGAGGATTAAATAGTTTGTGCTACGTTGGCGTATACGTGTCCGGTCCAGAATGAATCATTGGATCCTTCGAATTATGAGGGCTTCACGGTCACATGTCCAATCAAAGTTCCAAATCAGAGGCTCGTCCTGGCTCCCCGTCTTTGCCGCGTAAAACAACACACATGCACAAGAAGTCTTAATGTACGCGGTCCCGGAGAAGGACGGGTAAACTTCAAGAGACCTCAGCAACGGCTTTACAAATGTCAAAATCACATCCTCCGTTTAACTACAAGTAGTCCGGTTATTTCGGTACATGCACGGACAATTGCGGGGCGGACAACTGAGATAGGTATGTCTGTGGAGCTCGTCAGCAACGAACACAATCGCCTGGAAAGTGGGGTCATACTTTTATCCAAAGTTCCCTCTGATCGGGGACGTGGTCAAACATTATGTATCGTTTATCGCTCTACACGGTAGACGTCAGCGCAAGCATCCAGGAGGTTTGCTTTAGGAAGATCCGGACCTTCAAAACTTTTTCAACCTCCCCTACGTCTACGCTCTTAGCGAGAACTTTCATGTCAACTTTCCCGCCGCCGCCCTCCCCTTCATCTTCATTTTCAAGCTCATCAGCTTTGACGCCACCATCAACCTGGTCTAATGTAAGTGAGCGTAAAGAACAGAAGAAAATACTTACTCCTTCGCCTCCAATCTTTTTGAGCTTCCCCCAAAACTCGACAAACGAATTCTCGGCGAGCATCTCGTCGAATGCTTTCCTAGATTCGTTGGTCCTTTCCCGCTGCCATTTCTCAAATTCGTGCTGCAAGGAACGGGTGTCGAAGCCTAATTTTGTCGCGGGTAAAGCGCCGAGCAAGGACGGAATAGGCAGGGATTCAAAAGTGGTGGCCAATGTTGGAGCGTGCGCTTCAAAGAGAGCATAGAGACCAGTCATATGTTTTGCGCGTAAATGTCCCACGTGAGCATGGAAGAGGTTTATTTGCATATTCAGAGGAAGAGGGGAATTGTGGAAACGGGGATCCACGGAGAGTTGCGGGACAACGGCATCCCAAGTCGTCTGGAAATTGTATAAGATACTGCACTTGGCCAGGGTAGACGCGTACCTGGGGATCCCGCACAGCATCTGTCAGCATGCTCCTAGATTGAGAAAACGAACCCAGATCAGCGCTAGGCTACAGACTGATCTGCAGGAGAGAAGCTAAACGGCGCACTTGAACAGCATTTCGCCTTCCTCTTTGTCTCCCAATTGACGTGATCTCCCAATTTCAGCCTCCACGCGACCGAGATCAGCTCGCACTTTGTCCTCCCGGTCCTTGACCGCCTGTTTGGCACGCTCTTCACGTCTTTTCTGCTGCTCTTCAAGCGTCTCCTCCTCCTCATCCACTGGAGTCTTAACGTCCGTTTTGGAAGAATCCTCGAGTTTGGAGGTGGAAGCCATAGTCTTTCCTTTGAGGAAAGTACCAAAGAGCTCCTCACGAAGGGACGACGATCCTACAGCGTCGTAGCGCGGATCGTCGGTCAGTTTACGTTTCACCTGGCGAACAGATTATACTTGATTGTTGGTAACTTTGCCCGGAAGACTCACATCTCTCCAAGCTAACCCATCACTTACAACCACTCGCTCCCGCAACAAAGCAAAGAAATCGGTTTCAGCCTTTTGAGCTGCGGCCCTTTTCCCTGTACCTGGAGTCAGTAAAGGGGAGGAAGCGCGAGTTGAAACTCACTTTCGCCTAGTTCTCTGATCCATTCCCGAAATTTCTTTTCTCTTTCTCTGTCATCACGCCCCCATCCATAGAATCGCCTGTCTTTCCTCCAAGTTCGTTTGAAATCGGACCAAGTTGTCCTGGTGCTTTTCACCTCGTCTTTCAAAAATCGCTCAAATTCTTCCTTGGGATTGAGGGTCTCCTTCTCTTTTTTTACGTTGGCTTGTCGAATCTCTCGTGCACGGTCTCGGCAGTATTCGTCGAATGCCTCCCGACGGGCTGACACCGATGGAAGGAGCACATACCGAGGATCTGACACGAATTTCGGCAGAGCAGCGTCCCATGGATGCAGTGGGTTTATGTCCTTCTCCCTCAATAGCGTCTGGTGTGCGGCAACATGAAGAGCAGAGCGAAGGGTGACAAAAATAAGCTTGCCTTGAACAAAGCCTTCGCTTCCTCTACCGAAAGATCCACTCGTTTCGGCATATTAAGCTGGGCGGCCAGCAACCTTTGGTTCTCCGCCTCTGCTTCGTCTTCCAGCCGCTGTGTCTCTTCCGTTACTCTTTTCTTCTCGTCCTCCGCCTCCGCAGCTAGTTGAGCGGCGGCTTCCTGCTGCCATTCTTCTTCTTCGCTCTCATCGCTTTCGTCGTCCGTTCCGCCAGTGTCAGTCTTGAGCTTCTTGGTTATGACGACTTCATCAACGGGAATCGGTTCCTCTGCCTTGCGTTTTACTGCGTCTGCTACCTCGCTTTTGACTCTGTCGATTTCTCGCGAGACATCGGGATGTGCAGCAGCTCGAGCCTCTTGCTCTCGCTCCTGCGTCTCCAATGATTCGACCGCTGCTTTGATTTCATCGGGGATGTGCCATATGCTCTTCTTCTCGACCTTGTGAGAATAGAATACATTCCCCTCGGTAGTTTTTACGCGTAACCAGTCGGTCCCTGGAATAGGGGTCTTTACAAGGGGTTTATCCTTCTTCTTTTTGGTTGGCGCCATCGGTGGGGGGAGTGGTCGCAAATATGTCGATTCTTTTGTGTTGACATTGAAGAAGTAGGGTTGACCGGTTGGACCTGGGCAGAGTTGGTTGAATGGAATGGTACTCGCGGGTTAAATTACTCACTGAGGTGCTCAGTCCAGCCAAAAGGCAGCGGCGGCGGCGCGTACGGTGCTGCAGACATGGATGAATATGATGCCGTGATGTGGCAGTCACTTACCCAAATTAGGGTTGACATCGTCCCGTGCCTCCGAGCGCCGCCACGGCTTGCGTTCCGCCGAATCCGACGCTGTGAGCAAATGCTGCCCTTCACGGCGCTCCTTGTCCCGCGCGCAGTACCCGACCCCGCTTGATGGAGTTCTGCCCCTTAAATAAGGGCTCTAAATCCCAGGCTCCATGAGTTTTCTCACAGAACATTGTCAGCTGAGCGTTTTCGAACCACGAACCGCTAGCTATAAGTACCTCCAAAGAACGTCTTTCGAAGATCAGTCGCCCACTCGCGAAGCTGATTCTCCCCGACGTCGGGCTCTCGTTCTTCTTCCCGACTCTGGAACTCAATTTGACGCTCCTCCATGGCTTCCCAACCTAAACATTACGATCGCGCAATGGCTAAGAAGATTCTGTGGAAGTTGGACTGCCATATTTTGCCGCCCCTGGCTCTGTTATGGTTGTGCAACTTCATAGATCGGTATCTTCAGATTTCACGCAGAATATACTAAAGAGGCTGAAACCAGAAAATAGGTCGAATGTAGGGAATGCAAGGTACTTCTTTCATTGCAGAGTACACCTCTGGGGAAAAACCGACATCAACTCAGGATCGCGGGGCTGGAACGCGACACTAACCTGCACGGCAACCAATTCAACATCGTTCTTACTGGTAATACATCGGACTCCATTGTGATGTCGTATCCTCAATCATCGTCGTAGTTTTCTACGTGACGTATCTCCTCGTGGAGATACCCTCAAATTTGGTCATGAAAAAAGTGAAACCAAATGTACGCAGAGCATCATCCAAACTACTAACATGAATGACATGGGTGTAGCGCTGGATTCCTTTCCTGGTTTTCGTTTGGGGGGCGATTACCACTTTGACTGGACTTGGTTGGGTTTTGTCCTCAACCAATCACAATTATATGCATTGACGATCCGTTAGTTCATAATTTTGCTGGGCTCATTGCGATCCGCATGTTTTTGGGACTATGTGAAGGTACGCCCAACCCAGCCCGAAGAGCATGTTTAATCCAGTTCGAAGGGGGCCTACTGCCTGGAATCGTAAGGGCTGCCTTTTGAACGCAAGTCATGCTCATTCCTTATTCAAGATACTCTACTTGAGTACAATTTATAAGCCTCACGAGCTACAGTTGCGGTGAGTATACGGCGGGTTTCTATGAAATATTTATTATTGTCCGGAACCAGCGTCGGGATCTTCTATGCTTCTGCCTCTCTTTCCGGCGCATTTGGGGGTTAGCATTGATCTTCATCGGCACTTCGAACGTTTCATGACGCCAAATGTAACAGGCCTGCTCGCCACCGCGATCCTGGGAATGGATGGAATCGGCAATCTCGCTGGTTGGAAGTAGGTCCTTATTATGTATTCTGTCAGAAGCATCCAATGACGGATGTCTTCACAAGATGGATTTTCGTATTGGAAGGACTAGCTACGGTGGTTTCAAGCTTCATCGCGGCTTTCTTCTTACCCGAAAGCATCGCGGGGGCGAATTTTCTGAGCGAAGAAGAGAAAGAATTTGCTCGTAAGACTTGAGCTCGCTCCGAAATCCATCTGACGGCCCATTCAGTGGGTCGCTTTCATCAAGATGAGGCTATCACAGCACGTACTGCTATGGCGCCTCCCGCTGTTCATCCAGACCCCGAGAAAGCCGATGTCTCTATCATCGAACGTGATTCCCAGTCCCCCACTCCCGAGGTTAAGCCAGTCCATATGATGGACGAGGAGTTTGAGTGGCGGGAGGTCATTCGAGGGTTAACAGACTTTCAAGCATGGGTGACAGGCATTGCATACCTGGGCCTCATCGTTCGTTCTGTTTATAGTGCTGGCGTCAAATCTAACACTTCATAGGTGTCGCTATACTCATTTTCACTTTTTTTGCCCACAATCGTTCGCTTCCTTTATCCTGCTAGTGCCCCCCTAAAGTCTTTTCAGGTGGCTGGTCTCAATTTTTCCGGCAAATCGGCCCAGTTGCATACAGTGCCGCCTTACGTGCCAGCTACTGTTTTGACTGGTCACTAAAATGTCGATGTTTGTCGTGGCCCATGCTAACCATTTTCCAGTGATCGTGGCTATACTGAGTGACCGACTCCGATGGCGCGGTATTTTTATCCTCATTTGTCTGCCCTTTGCCATTGCAAGTGATAATCAGTAGCGTCCCCATATATACTCATCATTTACTAGGCCGGCTATATTCTCGCCATCGCCGCCACAACGAATGCTCAACGGTAACGCATATGATGCTTTGACAAATTCGTGTGTTAAAGAACAATTGATCCAGGTATGGCGCTGTGTTTCTCATCGGTGAGTCCTAAAACTCGGTTGATTTATTGCCTTCAAACACTGGTCTAGCTGCCGGCGTCTATCCGAGCGGGCCAGCCATATTGTGCGTACCATTTATGTCCAGGAGCAGCATCATGCTATATTGTCTGGGCACTTACATGCCCTTCAAAGGTCCATACTTCCAAACAATGGCTCCGGGTACTACAAAAGAGCGACAACGACGGTGAGTAGTCAAATCATCCACATGCGACACGGCTGAAATCTGAAAGGCTTTGCAACTGGCCGTTGCCAATTCAGGGTCAGCTCCCTCGTTTCGTAAGCATATTCCATGTCCACTGACACTGGCCTCAGTGGCTTCATTGCGACAAACATATATACCCCGGATCAAGCGCCTACATACATACGGGGGCACAGTATTGTCCTAGGGTTTTTGTTGCTTGCTTGGATTCTCACTGCAGTCAACGTGTGAGTCGTGCACCATTCGCATGCTACTCCCTTTTCTAAACTTGCTCCACAGGCTCTACTGCGTTCGGGAAAACAAAGCCCGAGCCGAAGGTCGGCGACAAGGAAATATCCCGGCCTACGAAGAGCTCTGGAACAGTGGAAAGACAAGGGCTCCAATTGGAGACAGACATCCAGACGTAATTTTATTATCGGTTTACTTGGGGCATGATCGTGCTGACCTGGCCACTTGCAGTTTCGGTTCACTCTCTAGTCCAAGTTCCTCCAAATTCGACTAATCACATGCAGAAAGTCAATCGATTCAGTAGCATTATGTTTCCTAGTGTAAAGACAGCAAAGAACTGTTATTTCCTATTCAGGGTAGAAGGATGAGTGGTGTTGATGAGGGTTTGGTAATGATGGCCGGAAGACGCTCCGAACATCCGAGACTGCAAAGGCGGCTTGCTGTTGCTTGCGTCAGGCATAATATTAGTTCTCTACATTGTTCTTTGTACTGGATATGCCAAAAATACACAATGACCTACAGGTCGACTAGAGTACATAATGTGATGGTGTGGGTTAGATGATTATGGATGTGTGGGTCGTCAAGTGGCGTAAATGGTCGTTAAATCATACGTAGAATCTGAGTATCGTTAGAAAGCGGCGACAGGCAAGCGTGTTAAAAACATACTTTTTATTGATCTGGTATAGGAATCGCTCGAAATTGACTTTGGCCTTCCCATTGAATAGCGATAAAAATGGTCGTTTTTCGTATCTTGCTTGCAGTAGGTCCTCCATCCGGACGTCTTCGCTAGCAATACGACTCGATACGCCCAAGAGAGTAGACTCGAGAAGTATGGTGAAAACGCCGGCGGTATTTGAAGACATCGTCAAATGGAGTTTGTCAAATTGGCGGGGGGAATACTGGTCAATGGACAGCAAAATGCCTTTTTCGTACAGGTACTTGGCGGTGTAAAGGAAAGATCCGAATTGCGGAGTTTCACCAGATCGCTGGAGGTCGCGAAGATGGAAGTACTGCCGAGTGAAAGGAAGTACAATTTGCTTTCGCCTGTTGAAAGTTAGAAGGATGATCGGTAGAGTATGTACAATTCGCGTACTTCTTGCCACCACCACGCTGCATGGTTTGCATGGCCGCCTCAGCATAGCTGTGATAGCTATTTATCTTTTCCTCGAATTGCTTCTTGCTTTCTGCCAAATGCCTCAAGGCTTCGTTCATCGACTCCATCTCTTGCTGGCGTTGGATGCGCTTCCTGTGCTTGCTGCGTACATCGCCGGCGATAGCATTTAGTATACCCTGGAAACCGTCTGCCCGGTTTATCTTGCCCATCTTTTCCAGTTGTAAAAGGAAAGAAATGGCTCGCGCTTTGACCGTGTGAAAGTTGTACCTAGAAATCATGATTATATAATCAGACAGGAAAAAGAAAGCACTGGCACTCACGACCGAATGTCGTCCAGCCGGTATGCAGAGTCAGCGGCAGTGGTCGAGGCTTGACGCCTACCATGACCAACTTGCTCGTGTTCGGCCTCCGCCTCCAGAATCTCCTCCCATATCTGTTCCTCTTCGTCGGTGACCGGCCGTAATATCGACTCGATGAGGTCTTGGGCAGGTTGGACCCTGAGAAGGGCGAGAACGCCTCTCTTCGCTTGGACCCACAAGGTTTTCTCTTCGGCGAGAGGATCTATATAATTTCATCCCAATCAGAGTATTTTGGCGTGTAAGGATCAAAGGACTAACCCCGGACGTTCGCAAATCGATTGGTGAGTTCTAGTGTGATGGCTTGGTCCCTCGCGTCCTTCAGCTCGTCATTGCCAAGGTTCGGGACACCATCAAGCTCTGTGAGAATTGTCTTCAAAGTGTCGTTGGATTGAGGAGCCTAGAGCGAAAATGAGGGAGAGTGAAAGGAATGGATGTGATGCGAACCAAGTGATCTTGATATTGAGTCAGCAGGCCGTGAATGGTATATATTTCATTCGGGGAAATATAGATGGGCTTCGGCTGTACAGTTGCGTCGAGGAATTCGTGGGCATGAAAATGAGTTTCTGCGTCAGGCACGTTGGCGACTAGAGGGGATGAGAAACACGACGCAGAGTAAAAGTCAATATCCACACCTTCAAGCAACCAGGCCGTCATTTCAGTGATAGCCCTCCGTACGAACTCATTGATGGGGACATATTTTGGACTGTCGTCATCAAACTCTGACCCGGTGGTGATTTGGGTCAGAACTTTGGATATCTGGTCCAGGTTTTTCCGTGCATCTCGGTCGATAGTTTTTGAAACGATGTCGAATGTTTCTGGTGTTCTGTTGGAGGGTGATTAACGTACTGAAATAATGCACTGGTTCAAGGGAACGAACACTATTGCCGGATTGATGTAGCGATAGTAAACTAATCTCCCAATGCATGCAGCATATAACGTCTCTGGAGCGTCGGGGAATCTTTCCTGTGAAAAAGAATGAGCGCGATGTAGGACTCGGACGACGTGCAACCAACCCGAAGTGCGATGAGGGTTTCGCGAGCAAGATAGCGTATGCTGTACGGCATCCTCTTCACCGACTGAGAGAGAGCTTTGATGAACCATTGAGTGCATTCTTGCAAAGTTTGGAGGGCTATATTAAATATACTCGGCATCTGGCTTACTGAAAAAGTGAGCAGTAAAGACGTACCGCGAATATAGGTGGCCCTAGTGGGTCCATCCAGGAGTGCATCCCGGAAGCTCAAATCCTTCCTGACGCCGCTTGGCGTACCGAGATGTATCTCCTCCAGTTCAACACGAGTGCGATATATCTGAGAATCGGGTTATTATTATCCCTGCACATTATGGGCACTTACTACTGAGGGATCAAGTTCCAGGTCAATTGGCGGTTCACCGACAGCAGGGGCGTCGATCACCCGGCGGATGACAGTTTGGAGAGCGTCTCGCACGTATGTGTTTTGTTTGGGACGAAGATAGGGAACAGCTATGTTGATATACACGGGGTGGCCATGTATTATCTCGTGAATGGAGCCAGCAGCATTGATCTCATCTTGTACTGCGAGCTGGAAGATATTGGTGAATGAACTGAAATAGATCAGGCACACTGCGTACCTGGAACAGCTTGAGAAGATGGAAATCTTCGCGACGATCCTGGCCAAAGCCAAAGATGGTTAAAACCACTCGCTCGGTGAAACGCCTATTCTTCTCCAAAGCGTCGTCCATGGCCATGCGGAGGAATAATCGGCTAAGATATTCGCTCTGGGTCTGAAGAAGGTAGAACAGCTGCTGGTACAATTGAAGTTTCCGCCGGGCGGTTTGATCAACAGTATTCGGTCCGGAGAAAGGGTCCCCGTATGCAGCAAGCAACGAAGCTCTAGCGGCGTGTGCGGCTGCGCTGTCAGCCCCTAGTCTCCTGGCTTTGATGAACCCATCAAGACTCTGCGCGTTGTGCACGACCAGAGCAATCTTAACGTCAAGGTCGCTAAGCTCGCTCTCAAGAGCTTGGTTCTCTCGGATGCTTTCAACCACTTTCTTCCGGAGTCGCTCCACCTTGATCTCTTCCTGGAAATCCGCCTCTGAATCATCTAGAAGATGGACGAAGTTCTTGATTGTTCCGACTGTGACGTTGGTGCCCAATGTCAGCTGTCGGTATTGTTCCCTCGTCTCTTTCGCACGGAAGAGCGACTGGATCTTGACGACCTTGCTGAGGTTGGCACGATAATAGTTCATCTTCGTCCGGAACAACTTCCGTTGCAACGCCCCACGCAGCATAGCCTGCAATAGCGTAGCTACTGGCTGACTTCTCCGCAGGTGGTCTCTCCAGGCATAATAATCCTGGCGGACAACCGCCCCGCGGCAGGCAGCTTGGAACCCAACAACATCTGGCGCAACGAATCCAAGGCTCGTAGTGAGCTCACGGTGCCGATTTCGTGCGATGGAAGCGCGAGCGAGAGCTTGGAAGCCCCCAACGGAAACTATAGTCATAGCCTGCGAAAGCGCCTGGTTGATATTCCGGTGCTGCTGGCGTGCGAGGTTAGCGCGAGCACGAGCCTGGAAACCGACGACAACGGGGGTAGCTTTCCGAAGTCCGCGGATAAGCAGAAGGAGCCGTTTCCGAGCAAGGTAGGTGCGAACTGCTGCTTGAATCCGGACCACAACATCCGAGACGTCGTCGAGCTTGGCCATTTGATTCCGCATTCGCCGCCGCATCAGAACACCGCGGCAGTGTGCCTGCAAGGCAATGAAACTAGGCTCAAAGTGATGTAACATATTCTCCCGTCCCATCGCCGTCCTCCTAGCCAGCGCTCCTCTGGCGCGCGCCTGTAAAGACACGACCGAAAACTGGATCGCGGCCTGACCAAAAGTCTTGGCGACTTGGCTGTGGGTGTTTCTGGATATCCGAGCACGGGCAATGGATTGAAGTTTTGTTACGGAGAGGGTGCTGGTCCTCAACGCAGCCTTCAGCCGAGCAAATCTGCGGCGCTGCAGGACCCCGCGGAGTTGCGCCTGCATCTTGGTTACGTAGTGGGTAGATTGGGCAATCTCTCTCAATCGGGCACGCCACTTTCGGCGTACAATCATGGCTCGGGCGGCAGCCTGCAGAGCAAGAGCCCACGGCGTGATCTCACCTCGGGCGCTACGTGCCTGTTCCAAGCGACGCCGGACAAGAGTGCCCGTACAATGTGCTTGGAATTTGGCCACGTGACGTTCAGTGAGTTGCATGCGCGCCCGAAGCGTGCTTTGATATTTGCGGATGAGATATCCGCGGGCGACACATTGAACCGCTAGGATGGATGATTCGTTTTCCAGGAGTAAACGGTCCCGACCTAGATATAGTTATAAGACCCATCAGACGGAAAACGACGTGTACGTACGTTCATCTTCTGTTTCGACCTCCACTTCAGGCTCTTCGTTGATCTCCCGAGCAAGCTCATTGCCGACGTTTCCGAAATTGGGCATCGCCACACCGGCATCTTTCAGCCCTTTCTGAGTACGCTGGAGTTGATCATCAGAAAACTTCAAGTGCCCCAATAGGTTGCCGATGCGTTCTGCCATTCCACGTCGAGCGAGAAGATGACTGAGAAAATATGAGGAGCAAGCACAAGGGTGGTACTCGAGGAGCGAACCTCAGAGCGTGGATGCAGTATATAACTTTCGGTAAATTTTTTTTCTCGTAGAGGTCCGTTAGTTCGAAAATAAACCCCTGAGGAAGCGTCAGATACATGAAATGGCCCTGAAAAAGACACTCCTACTTCAGGCAACCCAATCTCGCGTACAAAATTGAAGAAATAATTAATGTTATCCGAATGGCGAAAGTCCAATTTAGGGGCCTGAAGAGGGTTGAATTCCGGGAAAGAACGAAAACAGTTGCACACATACGTCGTAGATCTTCTTGACGGCAGTGGGGCGGAACACTCGAACAAGTTTCGCGAGCACCACCCCATTCCGTAGACCATCCTCCATCTCAACTACACCAAATTCCAGCTCCTCGTCGAGACAGCCTTCTATCCACTGTTGAGCCTCGCCGACGTGGCACAGATACTCATACGCCTGAATGAGATGTCGTTGCGTGTCTGCCCAAAGTCCTCGGGTCAGACGAGCAGAAGGTAAGGGAGAGGAGGGGGCGCTGGGCGCCGCATTCCGCGACAGTCGTATCCGGCCAGGAACACCAGTGACGTCGTCGGCAACGCCGGGAACCACGAGTTCTGGCGGCGGCGGCGATTTTTGTGGCATTGCGAATTCGCCGGTGTCTCGATCCCGTAACCGAGTTGCTCGTTTCGATTCCCGGGACTCTCTTTGCTGCTCGATCGCTTGGCCACGTTCTTCGTCTCCGTCGCCGCTTGCTATGCGGGGTAAATGCCGACCCAATTTTCGTCCAACAACGAGATTGTCGCCGTACGTCGAAGCTTTACTCCGATTGGCCATGTACGAGCTTCGGTAGGGAGGGGGCGACATGACAGAGGACGCTTCGGCAGGCAATATCTGGGAGGGAAGTGGATTCGACGTATCAGAGGATGTGGACGTGGATGGGCCAGAGCTGGATGACGGCCTGGGGCCTATGTCCGGGCTTGAGTATAGAGAGCCATAATGAGACGTAGGCCTCCTGGACGGGGAAGAGATCGGTTTGGGGAATAGCTCGCGGGTCGTACGCGAGGTCGACGCGGCTTGGGATGCGTCGCCAGTGGAAACAGTTTCCAGCGTATGTGATCGGTAACGAGAAAGCACTGGTGCCGCAGAGCTGGGGGGTTGGGCAGAATATCCGCCGAGCCCTCTGACGCTGGAGATGGAGGACGATTGGAAGGCTGCCGGGGAAGGCAGGTGGATGCGATTCGGGCCTGATGTTGCAAAAGAGGGGGACGGGTAGTCGGCCTCGACAGAAATGCCGGTGGTATTGGGCGACAATGGAGTGGCAATAATAGGAGCGGGCATGGTATGGCGTTTGAGGTATGTGGGGGTTCGGTGCACATCGGCATTGTTAGTAGGCTTCGACGGCGGGGTGGATGGCCGACGATCTGGCCGTGAGATGGAACCAGTGGGGGAGATGAGGCCAGACGATGTGTATGGTCTGTCTCCGGTGAACGAAGTCGGCGAAGAAACAGGGACGGACGTTGGAGAAGAAACACGAGGTTCTTCGTTATGCGCCTCCCGAGCACGATCCTCCCACTTTCCCCGAACCGTATCGAGACTGTTGGTGACGCGGTGTGAAGGTGTCCAGCGGCGAGTAGAAGCTGGGGTCGCAGACGAGCCGGTCGGCTGGGTGAGGATGCTCATACCGCCCGACTGGGAGTTGCTGCGCGAAAGAAGGCCGCCGCCAGAGCGGGAGGAGGTGCGCTCGAGGAGGCGAGTCTGGTAGCCAAAGGTGGGGGGCGCATTGCTGGCCGCTGGCGGCTTCGGCGGCGGCAACTTCGCGGTTCCATCCATCTCGCCGTCTGGAACGCACCGATTTGGCAATGATGAGCTCACTTTCCTCGTCGTCACGCCAATTCGTGACTCATATTTTGTTTCGACGACTCATTTCACAAAGTTACTACATCCTACAGCTTAGCCGCGGGCCGACATCCTCTCTTCTCCCACTCGCGCTGAACAAGTCCCCGCAGGTCTTTCTTCAAGATCTTCCCGGAGGGATTGTGCGGCAGTTCAGCAAAAATAATCATGATCTGAGCAAGTTAGATACCATGGAGCGACTGTTAGAGAGACTCACCGGGACAGCAAAATTAGCCAGGCTGGGTGTGTGTCAACGACGTCGATTGCAAAATACTTCGGGAACGAACCGGGTGCGAGCCAGCGCTATCAACGTCGCCTCCGTGACTCTCTCTCGGTATTCCGGTTTCACGGATACCACAGCCGCCACTAGTTCTCCGAGTCTCTCATCCGGTACAGGTACGGCAGCGACCTCCAGCACCCCCTCCGTGAACAGTGCGTTTTCAACAGTGGTGGAGTCCTGACATCCTGATCAAGCATGGATATTTAGCGTTCTTTTATTCCCCACTCACGATGTTCTCTCCACCACGAATTATGATGTCCTTGACTTTGGAAGCTGTTCAGCCAAACATAGTTTGGTTCGAGAAGACTCACTTCTATCGCGGACGTACACAAAACCTGCAGAATACAGGGTTAATATTTGAGATGAAATTAATAATACGGCCGTGTAATGGCACATGCCTTCTTCGTCTTGGAGTCCGATATCACCACTCATCAACCAGCCATCCTTGGTGACTACTTTGTCGGTGGCCGCTGGGTCGCTCGTTAAACCACGCAAAATTGGGACTCAATGCACTACCTGGGTCACGCCAGTACCCCTTCATGATATTTGGGCCTCGTATCCAGATCTCTCCGAGTTCACCTCGAGGAACCGCTTTTCCATCCTTCACAATCAGAATATCATTCACCGGCGAAGGAAGTCCACTGAATCATCTCATCGAGTTAATGCTGTGCTATGTACTTCCCGAGGGACAGCTGCTCACCAGCTTGAAGGTCGCGTATTGTAGTCATCTCCAGCTGGAATGCAAAGAGGGTAAGAACTCGTCTGCGATTAAGTTATGAACTTGCCCATCGAAGTTGCGATGCTGTTGGTTTCCGTTAGGCCATAGCCCTGAGACCTATGAGAGAAATCCGTGAGCATATGGCGCTTCCGACGAGTAGTGAGCGAACAAGATGACATTGGGAAAGGCTGCGCGTGCGCGCGTAGTCAAAATATCGGCAGTGGGAGCGCCACCAAACGACAATCCATCTAATGGATACCCAGCGAGTTCACTCTCGATAAGGTCAGAAGACATCGAAGGGACTCTGTTTAATCTCAGCTCATATTTAAAATAAACATGAAAGCGCCGCACCCTCCTGCCGTCGTCAAATTTTCCTCTCGGATTATTCTGGTTGTCTGTTAGTGTGCAAATCCCATGTCATTTATCGTTCTTTCTCTACCTCGCAGCTTCCTTCGGGTTCCACTTGCGTATTAGGGCAACCTTCCCACCGCCAAACGTAGTAGACATCTGTGAAATAATTGGTACATGTATCATCGTAGAGAAGGACTCTCACCATCATCGAAGATGTCTGCATCGCACGACTGAGGTTAGTGAACGGATCCATTTTTTCTGGAACTCGAAACTCACGCCCTGGTGAAAAAAGATTAGCACACAAAATTGAGACTGTACGCAAATGCACGGACAGTCACGTGGAAGAAAGGTACAGATACGAGTAAACCTGGCTGAGGGTCCGTCAACGATAATTCAGGTATATTTTCACCGCGTCTCAACACCGCCCGTGCTCTGGCGATCAAAGTCTATTTTGGAAGAATCAGGGCCGGCCCCCACGACTAAGACACTTGGCCGCTCACATTGAGAGTGTTCGTGAGGAACTGGCGTTGTGTGCTCAAAACTCCCTCTTCCAGAAGGTGAGATACACACGGCAAAAAAGACGAAAACATTTACTCGGCATTCCGGTGGTCCCCGATGTAAACATGATTAGGGCATTATCTTCGGGCAGGAGCTTGGGGTCATGGTTGAAGACCTTCTGTGGGTCGCCTTTGTAATTGTTGAAAACGGTCTCCCAGGGTTGCATCCCGTTCCAGCGTCCTTTGCCCTCATGACTTTCTAAAACCACAACGCCTGTTGCCCCAGCGTCGGCGGTCATCTTCACGATTACAGGCTCAAGTATATCGGCACGTTCAGAGTCTAGCATAATGAGCTTGCACTGTGTGTTGGTTAAGCAGTGGACAAGGGGATCGCTAGGCAGCCAACTGGAGGTCACGTGAGCGAGATCGAAGAGCGAGAATTTAGATTACTGACGCATTAGTGAGCACTGGCACAGCGCCAATAAGGTCTTTTGGAATCACAGGAGATTAATTTCCCCAGTAGACAGGACAGAACGGGCAAGTACTGACGGCAGGCCCAAAAAGCAATGAGGTATTCAGGATAGTTGCGAGAGCAGATTCCGACTCTGTCGCCTGGGGAATATTAGCCAAATATCACTCGTTTTAAACCCGTTCTAAACTCTATCTAACCCTTTTCAACGCTATACAATTCGCCAAATATTGCAGCTGTTTTCAAAGAACGAGCGAATGCTTCTTTATATCTGGGAAATGAACCGTTACCCCAATCCGAATGAGAGCATACAGTGAACTGACGTGTATCGTTGGTTCTCAAACACGAGGTATGTCCTGTCCTAATAAGTGACCAAGTGAACAGAGTATCCCGATTCTGCGGGCGGCAGGCAGTGCATACGGCATATAGATCTGAGGCCCACAGCCAAAAGACCCGCACAGAAGGCCATTGATTCTTATATGCGCGCTGGATCCTTCCGTCTATGAGACGTGTCTCTAGTTCGTGTAGGTTGCCTATAGGCGCCTATATATCAGGTTCCGCCAGCAACAATGGTCGACGGTACGCGCCTGGGGCACATATAATTGCCTCGGCTATGGCAAAGTTTTAGAATTAGCCTGAGGTAGGGTTACGAATGCTCACATTCCGCAATGGACCGCTGAGGACGCCAACCGGAGTCAGACATGGTGGCCGGGACAGAGTCGAAGTTGTTCCCACAAGGGAGCTGCGGCTTCTGGAGATGCCGGCAGCCGGTGCGGCAACTGGCCTCGTGACCGCGGCGGTAACCGCGCTGACGCGGCGGCTGAGGAACACTCGGACCAGAAAGATGTTCAACGTTCAAAACGTTAACGCGTTCAACCACGACAAACCGGCGTCATGATTGGCTCAAGTTGAGTTCGGTCACCGTCATGTGGTTGTGACGAACCGCCGCCGCGCCATTAAATGATAAATCGGCTTCAAGCGCACTAGTAACATACGTTCTACAGCTCTAAATAGCAATTACAACCAGAGTGTACATACATACCTGGATCACGTTGATTTCGATTCGGGAAGCCTCGGTGCCCGGTACAAATTCAGAGCAAGGGAGCTACATACGACGGAAACAGATCTGCCAACTCGCGTCAGAATACAGAAGTTAATGGGGATCAGCGGGACGCACGACAAAGCCATAGCAAGCGAGGCCCACACAGGGTCAAGTCTAACATGTCCTGCCGGATACACAGCGCCAGCGGCGATCGGCAATGCGGCCACATTGTACATGATCGCCCAGAGCTGTCGCAAAAAATGTTAGTTCCTGGACGAGCGCTGCCACCGGTTCACTCACAAAATTCAGCCTGACCCGCTTCATAATACTTCGCGAGAGATCGCATAATATTATTAGCGCGCGTAGGTCCGAGGAGAGCAGAATGAAGCTCGCGCTGGAGATGGCGACATCGCCTGCAGTTTATCAAAAGGGGTTTTATATTGCGAGCGAGGAAGACTTACTCCCAGAACCGATAGCGATGCCGATGTCCGCGACAGTCAAAGCCTTGAAGCTTCATTAGAGCCAGAGTGTGAGGACCAACGAACTACTACGCACCACGGCGTCATTAATACCATCGCCGACCATGGCAACAATGTTTCGAGTAGGTTTAGGTCGCCGACTAATCGATTGCCAATAACTATTCGGTCTATTAAGCGCGCCCGTTTGAAGCATTTGAATCTTTTCGCCCTGCCAATAAACATCAGGACCAGCCCTCTTGGTACTAATAGGTGGTCGTCACCTTTTCATGCGGGAGGACGCCGGCGATCACATTGGAAACCGGAATGCCAACCATCCGTGCAACCGCGGAGGCGGTCGTGACATTATCGCCTAGTATGAGCCCCACCGTTAAATGAGATTCGCAGACAGTCACTCCGTGAAAATCATACCTGATATCATCCATGTACTAACATTTTGTTTTGCAAACCAGGCCACCACGGACTCGGCTTCCTTTCGAATGAGATCCGTGACTGCAAAGACCGCAGCCAGTGCTCCGAACTCTGGACCATCGGAAACTGCGAGAAAGACCACGCTTTTCGCCTCGGACTTCCAAGTTTGAATGACCCTCGAAGTGCTCTCATCGATGGCAACACCGTGCTGTTCCATGAAAGCCTGGCTGCCAATTATCGCGGTATCTTTTTCAAACCTGGCTTCTACTCCGAGCCCAGCGGTCTCCACAAATGACGAGCCGCTCTGCTCGATCGCGCCGTTGGAAGCGCAGTAGTGTCGAATGGCGATGGCCAATGGGTGCGATGTGACGGATTCCAGCTCGGCTGATATCCCAAGGAGGACCTCCCTCTTCCAACAGGTATCAGGAGTGAATTCGCAGTCAGAGACTCGAGGCTCCTCCCCCATGGTCAGCGTTCCGGTCTTGTCAAATACCACGACGTCGACCCGCTCCATTTCTTGGAAAGCCTCTCCGCCGCCTCGCGCGAGAATTCCATGCTTTGCGGCGAGTCCAGCTCCTACCAAAAGAGCTGATGGCGCTGCGAGTGAAATGCCGCACGGACAAGCAACCACAAATACGGCGATGGAGAACTCCAAGGCCCACACAGCTGGAAAAAGTTAACTAATTGTTTGGAATTTTAAACATATGACTTACTCCAACCACCTATGTCTATGTCAAGATAACTCGAGGGTAACACACCCGTATAGGCCAAGATGAGCCATAGGAGCCAAGTCAAAATGGCAAGCAGGGTTATAACTGGCAAGACAGATGATTATATAATCTTGAAATATCTGGAGGACATACCAGGCACAAAATAACCAGTAATGACATCCGCGACTCTCTCGATCGGGGCCCGGCGGGTAGAGCCCTCTCGCACGACCTTGATAATATTGTCCAGCCTCAAAGATAACCGTGTCAGCAATAATTAAAGATATAGAAATCCATTACATCATACATGTTGTCTCCTCCGATCGTATCAACTTTGATGTGGACAGTCTGCCCTCGATTAATCGAACCGAGGTAGACTTTGTCGCTGTCAACTTTGGACACTGGCATGGATTCACCCGTCAACATGCTCTCGTCGAATGTGAACATGCTCTTCGACGGGTCCACGATGGTCCCGTCCGCGGCGGCGTGGTCCCCGTATTACAACGAACTGGAGAGATTAATCCTCTTGAACAGGGGGTTGCCAAGATTGACTCACTGATGTCACCGACTTCAAGGAAATCAGGGGTAGTTTTGAGTATCCTCATGCCCAGAGAGGTATCCATGTCTGTATTGCTCTCGGCCTTTTCGGGGTCGTAGTTTTGCGGCTTCTCCGGGAAAGAGTCATGAGGGGACGCCGCGACAACCAGCTGCGCTTCGACTGAACGGAGGCCAGCCAAGGATGTGATGGCATCTGAAGTGCGGGCTTTACTATATCCTTCAAGGTAGCGGCCTAGTCGTAACATTGAGTGGACGGTTCAATAGGGATCAAGGACAATGCTCACCAGCTAAGAGAAACATGGTTAGGAATACGACGGAATCAAAATAGGTGGTGGTGTCTCCTTTCATCTGAGGCGGCTGCCTGGAAGACAGCGTGAGAAGGCACACACTGGCGGTGAATGCGACCGTAACACCGGTTGATACTAGTAAATTCATGCTGCCGAATTGGATGAAGCGTTGCAGAATAGGGGTCTTGCTGCCTTTTCTCCAGAGCGCCTTGATTTCCTTTATGCTTCTACGGTGGAACAGCCCGGCGCTATAGAACATGACCGGCAGAGACAAGAAGAACAATGCCCAGGACGACCGTGAAGTATTTCCGGTCCACATCGGCGCCATGAGATAGTCCTTGGTGGGATTGCCCTCCTTGACCAAGCTCATGAATACTATGCCGATGATGAAGGTAGGAATTGCGACCACCATGGTGAACAATGTTCTAAACAGCAGGTGGCGCTGCTGACGCTCGTGCATCGCCTTAGCGCGCTCCTCTAGCGAGGGAGGTCTGTGAATGGTTACATCGAAGGGAGGGGAGTTTGAGGACTCTATGGCCGCAACAATTGTACGGATGGTGAATGATGGAGGGTCGGGTGAGTAGGATACAGTGACGATTGGGCTTGTGTGCGATGTCAGGGGGGTTATGATCGTAAGACGGGAGCCAAGGGACTCCAATGCGGCCATGACCTTCATAGGACAATGTCTGAGGGACGTCAATGTTAAACATGGGACTAGGATCAAATGCGCACTTGCAAAAAACGCTGTCCACTCGCAAGGAGACTATCCGCGACGAGTCGCTAGGAGGGCGCTCAGACGTGACGATGGGCTCAACACTCATGATGTGTGCCTATCGAACGAGTTAGCTTTTATGGATCGTCTGTCAAGAGAGATAATACCTCGAATCCACAGTCTTCGACGCAGTCGGACACGACTTGAGAAAGTTCTTTCTGGTCAATGAGAGCAGTCGCAGAGCTCTCGAGGAGACTGACGACCACATCCGAGACCCCAGTTATCTCTGAAAGAGCCCGAGTGATGGAGTTAACACAGCTGGCACAAGACATTCCACCTGTACGATTGAATGTAAATAAGCACCACACCGTTCGGAAATGTGAGGAGACGCACCGACAGACAGCGTCAGGCGGAACGAGGAATCCGGCAGGACTGAAGGGGAGTGAGCCAGCGCAGAGGAATCCGCACGCTCGGCCGTGGAATCCACATTTTGACACAATGTGCACTGCTGGACGTGAGTTACCTGCCGCTTCGAAGAGCTGGGTTCAGGTTCTCCGAGTTCTGGGACATCGAAGCCAGCATCGTGGATGGCTGAATGAATAGCGTCAGGAAATAGAGCATCAAAGTGATGTACTGTGACTGTCTGGGACACGACAGAGACCTCTACGGAGAGCGGTGGCGGGGATAGCGAGGCCAAGGCACGCTGTATTGTCAGAACGCAGCTGCCGCAATGGAGGTTGGAGACATGGATTGTTGTGAGACGATCCCCGAGAGGATTCCCGGCCATGGAAGGGTGGAATCGATAGGACGGGCGTTGGGGCAGCATTGCAGGGCAGTGGAGGTGATATAGACACAGATAGCCTCATCGCAAAGTTTAAATAAAAATAACGAGTCTCCATCAAATCGCGCAGTGCTGAGTCTTTTGTGCGGTCACCGTGGCGGTGCTGACAGAACTTAAAAGACACGTGTCAACCAGATCCCGGCGCTTGGTAATTGCTTAAATTTGTAAGACCTTGGGCGTACCACTGTCGATTCAAAGTTTCTAAATATACACTCGACCGCGTACGGTGAGCTGGCCTGCCCGGGCCTGCTTATGCACCTGTCTCCGTTCGGCTCCGGATAAATTCTCCGAGGGGCTCTAGAATGAATTCACCGTGTTCGCAGAAGATCGGTGTCCGGAGCGACCTCGACAGAAGTAATAGAGTGAGCGCTGGCGTCTTTGTATAGTCTCTCGTAGACAGACGCTACAACAGAAAAAGCTCGTACCTCGCATGTTGTAGTCTGTTGAGTGCCTTGATCAGTTGATTGGAGGTCAGCCTTATTATGTAATCTCAAATTTCTCGGACACAGATTTGAGGGTTAGAGCGCGTTTTTGGTGGATTTCTCTTTGGATTATAAAACCATGTATAGGAATCAGCCACTTTGCCACCCAAAATTTTCCAGATGATGGCAGAACGGCGAGGCCGAATTTTGATGTGAATCGGCCGGTAACACTTTTGCACCTCAACGACATCTGTAAGCAGAATTCTGAGGACGCAAATTTCGTTGCTTTCGCATTCTAAGTGATTTGGATTCCAAATTTATGCCATCCATCGCCCCGCTGGAGCAGGGGAGCCTCGTCGGAAATTCAAAGTCCGATGATTATGTAATAAGGTCGAGCTCCCTACATCAGGCACGCGGTAAACTACAGACTAGTCTTTGTATTGAAAGTGTTTCTAGCTGGAGGAATTGAATGCCAAGAGCAAAGCCAAGAGCATGTGTAAATTGCAGAAAGTGCGCGAGCTAAATTCAATGGACAGTTTTCAAGTCATCCGGACTTGTGAGAGGCAACCGGACGTGTCCAAGGGCCGTATCTGCGTGCTCGTGTGCGGAAGTGGCAGTGGCAGTGCTCAGTTAATGGGATGACTCAGCGATCGTCGTTGATCGGCCCGAACTTCCGACGAGCTCCAAGCTTTGTCCGTCGTGCGTTCTTCTAGACACGCTCGTTCCCCTCTCGCTGCCATGTCGAGATCCCGCCTCTCCAACTTCTTCCATTCTCCCGAAAAATCCGCCTCCAATCGTTCCAGTTCAGTCCTTACAAGATCGTCTTCCCCCGCCTCCAGCTCCCATTCCATCTCAGACATGGCCCTCACTTCCCCAACTCTCCCAACAGGCAAGACTCGACAGAGACCATAACTCCCAAATATCTCGGAAAGCCAATGATACTTGGTGTTTGTGCAATGGATGTGAAGGCGCGCTCAAAGGCGATGCGCGAGATTCTCACCCGACTAGTCGAACGCGCACACGGAGGAATCGAAGTCAAGGTGTTTGGCGACAAAGTCATACTGGACGAAGGTCTGTCTTGCTGCCCTGGTTCACTGGTAAACTATATTTACAATTCCAGACGTCGAAAACTGGCCTAGATGTGACGTCCTCATCTCCTTCTTCTCCACCGATTTCCCGCTGGACAAGGCCATCTCTTATGTGAAGCTTCGGAGCCCCTTTTGCATCAACGATCTGCCCTCTCAGGCGCTCCTGTGGGACCGCCGGCTCGTTGGCGCTGTACTTGACCATCTCAAGGTTCCAACGCCGACCCGGCTCGAGATATCTCGAGATGGCGGTCCCAGAGTAGAAAATGAGCTTAAGGATCTGGTCAAGACCAAACTAGGGCTGACTATTGGGGACTTCACAGTCACTCCAGAAGTTACTCTCCGCGAAGATGGCGATGCGATCATTATCGATGGTCAAGTCTTGGAGAAACCATTTGTAGAAAAACCTGTCAGCGGCGAAGACCACAACGTTTATATTTATTTCCGAGGCGGAGGTGGTCGTCGACTATTTAGAAAGGCCCGTAATCTCCATCCCCAATGCCGCGATGTTGTTGAATCTCGTTCAGGTTGGAAACAAGTCGAGCGATCTCGACGCGAGTCTCAATCATCCAAGAACTGATGGGTCATACATCTACGAGCAATTTATCGATGTGGACAACTCGGAAGACATCAAAGTTTACACCGTCGGTCAGGAATACACTCATGCCGAAACTAGAAAGTCGCCCGTTGTCGACGGTGTTGTTAGGCGCAACACAGATGGGAAAGAGATACGGTGGGTGGGCTCTCCGAGCACCGTGACTGGGAGCATTCATTGACTATCTGCTCAGTTTCATACGCGCTTGAGCGAGGAGGAAAAAACTTGGGCAAAGAAAATTTGCGAGGGGTTCGGACAACGAGTCTGCGGGTACGACATGCTGCGTTGTGATAACGGTCAACGCAGTCAGGTCATTGATGTCAATGGGTGGAGCTTTGTCAAGGGAAACGAGTCATACTACGGTACTTATGTCTTCCGCTTCGTTCTGGCTGGATCCGCGATCCTAATCTCGCCCCCTTGGGCAAACTGGACCAGTTTTCATTCCATCCTGCTTTCCTCCCGCGTGGCAATTGAACCTATCATAACGATTCTTTTGCTCAGACAGGGCCGCTGAAATTCTGGCCACTCTTTGTATGCGCCTGTCCTCGTCTCCCGATCGACCATTACCCGCTGCGGAATCTGCTACACAAGAAGCTCCGACTTGGTTATTGAAGGCAAATGTCACCGTTTTCAGACACGCTGACCGGACTCCAAAGCAAAAACTCAAATTGTATGCATCCGGGCCTTCCGCACCAGACGTGTCTACTGACGTTGTCTTCAATAGTAACTTTCCAATTGGAGAACCGTGGACGCAGCCATTTGTGACCCTACTAAACGGGGAAAAGGAGGAGATCATATTGCGTGAAAAGACCCAGCTAAATTTAATTGCCATTGCCATCGACGAGGCGAAAAGGCTAGGCGCAGGCGGTGAGGACCTTGCAAAACTCACACAGCTGAGCACCGCTCTGTTTAGCAAGATTGAACTACCCGGAACCAAGGCACAACTGAAGCCCGTCTATTCTAAACGTCAGGCTGGTCAAGTCAGACGATTGACGAAACTCACGCTGGTATTTAAATGGTGCGCGAGCTCCCGTCTATGCGCCGGAGGCTGACGCCCATGCTGTTGCGCATAGGGGAGGCGAATTCACTCACTCGGCGCGGTACCAATCTCGGGATCTGGGGGAAAACATGAAAAAGGACATCTCCATCATGAGTGGGCGCCTCCGAGTTACTATTTCTGCCCCTTCATCATCTCTGCATAGACAAGGACGCGCTGAACAACGTCAAGGTGCGTCCTTTCAACCACGGATTCTGCTGCACTTCTGAGCCCCTCACAGATTTTCACGTCTCCGAACGACGCGTCATAGCGTCTGCCGAGATTTCGCAGCTGCCCTGTGGACTCCCAGAACTCGGCGTACTCCCTTCCACCTTCAACTCCAAACTCATATCTTCTCGGTCTTCGACTGACATCGCGGGCAACGGACACCTCAATAAAACTCCCCTGCTCAGCCACACCGAATCAGACACCCCTCAATCTCATCGTCCGCAAAGACCTGCTAGACGATTCGAATGCCGCAAAAGATCTGATGGACGACGTCAAGAAACGACTCAAGATCCTGCTGCGGCCCGGAGAGCCGGAAAAGCGCCCTGAGCTGACGTGGCCGAAGAGCATGAACAAGGAGCCGGTCGAGGTGGTCAAGGTGGGCAGATATCAGTTCTGGGATGAATAACTGCTGACGCGTGGACTGCAGGAAGTCATCGAACTCCTGAGTTCATTCAGAGGCATCATGCGCAAGAACTTTGAGACCATGGACGTCGATAAAATCCAAGAGCGATGGTGATTATTTTTGGGTTGGAATCTTCGCGAGTGGAGTGCTCATCCAGTGTAGGTGCTGTGGCGATGAGCCTTGGCTCTTCCGCGAGCGGTGGGAAAAATTGTTCGAGGACTTTTGTGACGTCGAGCAGAAGAAGTTTGACCCGTCTCGCGTAGGTTGATTTGCTGCTTTCCAATATATGCTTACCGTCTTTAAAGGTATCGGAGCTATATGACACGATTAAATACTGCGCGCTCCACCATCGTACCTTCCTCTTTGCCATTTTCGACGAGCACGGCCGCTCAGATCCCCTTCAACCCCCTCGAGACCGAAAGCTACATGAGTTGTATGGCAGGGCGAAGGCCCTGTTCGACCTGGTGGCACCTCAAGAGTATGGGATAGACCCGGAAGAGAAGTAAGTCCTGGCCTAGACCCATCGGAGATTGCTCACCGTTGTCTTCGCTCCAGGGAAGAGATTGGCGTCCTTACTTCACTCCCACTTTTGCGGAATGTGGTCGAGGATCTTGAGGCTGCCCGCAACAATGGCGGCAGCTCCTTGACGCTCTATTTTACCAAGGAAAGCCACATCCATACGCTGGTCAACCTTGTTCTGCAATCCGGTCTCCCCATCGCCAATCGTCGCATTCCCGAGCTTGATTACTGCGTAGGTGGCCACACTTTTATGCAGTTCAGGTTCTGATGCGACATTTCAGTCGCACATAACGTTCGAGTTGTATGAGCGGAATCATGGCCGGGGGAAGTCCGACAAGGAATACTCGATCAAGCTGTCCCTCAGCGAAGGAGCCCATTCGTCGAATGTTTTAGATTCCACACTAGACGCGCGGCATTCGCTCAATGTGCAGGCACGCAAGTAAGCACTGCGCTCTGGGCTGCTCTCCGGCGCTAACGGAGTGCAACAGGAAATTAACGCAGCACCTGCCTTACACGCTGGTCATAGAGAAGCTGTCGAAGCATTTCCACAGGCTAACCGATGTACGTTTTGCTTCAATGCATTTAGATGGAAGATTCTTACATTAGCCGGCAGGATGAGGACACCGGCCCAGACACGCCATTCGAGACCATCAGGGCGGACCCGCTCGCAGCCGCGGGGGCGGGCGATAGTAGCAGCGACGACCCATAGACCACCCTAATATCGTGTATAACCATTAGATTCGTATAATCCGTAGTACCGCACGCGATAATATCAGCTCTGTTGGGGGACGACTGCCCATTCTTTGAGGCCGATCTTGGCGCGCTGAGTCTGCAGCATTTCTGGCGGTAGCTCCCGGAACGGTAGGGCGTCGCGGGGCTTGCCCTTCAACGTCGGATGGTCCCTGTCGAAGAGGGCTGGCGCTGATTGGGAGAGCTGCGACGATTGCGAGGCGAGGCCTGCAAAGGACGACGTTGTCTCGTGGTATCTGTTCGCTGTCTCAGTCGCAAGTGGCATGTCAGCGAAGAGTTCTCACAATCTGTGGAATATAAGGTGAGACATGAAGCATGAGGAGAAAGAGCGGGCTGACCGATAGGCCTCCTTGTTCAGACAATCCGCCTCTTTGATTTCGTCCAGCGCGTGCTTCTTGAACGCGGCTTTAATCCAATGGAGCACGTCGAATACACGGTGCTCCTTTGGCCGCCAAGGCCGGAAGCGCGGCGCGAGGTTGAAGATCCCAGAGTGCGAAATGAGCGGGTGGAAGACGACGTCCGTGACGAACTGCACCACCGGCGGGCTCTCGGGGTAGTTGTTCGGGAAGGTCAGCCGGAACTTGAGGATGGCGTCGGCGTAGTACCCTGGTCGTGGTTACTTAGCATGCATCCCGCGCACATACTGTATCGCCGTCTCAATACCTTGATGCACGAAGAAGACGGCGTCCCACACCATGAGCGTCTCCGGCGATGGGACGACATACATGCCTGCGGGGCCGTGAGTGCGGCATTTGTAGCTGAGAGGGAACGGACGTTCCTAGCGGACAGTGGTCTCGGGCTTGCAAGGAGGCATATTCGAGGGATATCGTCGTCCGGGTGACGGGGTCAATAGCGTCGGGCGCCACAGGCGGTCGCTTCTTTTCTGCTGGGGGCTTGGCCCGCGACAGCGTCGAGAAATCCATTGTCGGGGGCACGAGGTTGGCGAGCATGATGGGAGGAGAAAAAAAAAGGAATCACGAATCAGGTAGTAATAATGTTCAGAATTGGATTGTGGGATAGCGATGTAGAGAATTTGTATACTGGAATCTATCTCGAATAACCACCCTTGTAGCGCGGCCTCCGCTCATTTCGCTCTCGGTATTTGTGCTCCTCTCGCTCGCGGTCGGTGCGATAATGTCTCATCGGGTGTGGGGCGCCGTCACGTTCATGTCTCGACGAGGGCCTCCGCGTCGCGATGTCGGTCCTGCGCAGGGTCGGTGAGGCGATCCGAAAGCGCCACCTTGGACGACGAAGGGCCGGCAGTGAACTGAAACGGGGCCGGGCGCGCTGGAAGCCCTGCGTCTTTCACGGACTGGCCAAAGCTCATCTTCCTCGGGCCCGTCGGCGGGTTCCCCGTTGGACGTCCACGATCACGATCACGGTGGTTGCGCTCTGGCGTCCCGCGGCTCTTGACGTTCCGCGAGTTCTGGAACCAGTCGGGCTCGTCCGCTTCCTGCTGCTGCGCGCGGCGCCCCAGCTTCTCCATCTCCTTCTTCCTCGCCCGCCGCCCGACATCACCCGGGAGAGCGATGACTTTCTCCCAGTCGCGCGGTGCGTGGCTACCGGGCGGCAGAGTGAACGGCCCCGCGGAAAGGAAATGATAACTGAAGGCGGTGGGCTCGACTATCGGTTCGGGATGGTAGAATTCTCGACAGTCCTTTCGTCGAGTTTTAGTTGGGAGCAACCAGGACAATGGCTGCACTTACGTCGCCCCAATGTCCAGACCCGCCACAGTTGTAGCACCACTCGTCGTCCGCGATGTAGCCCTCGCCGCCTTGCCCCAGAGGCACGCCCTTCTTAACTTTTCGTGCTTGAACAATTCCCACTTGCTCGGCGTCCTCCACATAGACATACAGACGCCAGATCATGGGGCATTCCTGTGGGGGGTTGCATGAGTGATGTGGGCATGGACCACAATTTAGGAACGGACACTGGTCTGGTGTGAAGAAGAGTTGCATCGCTCGCACCCGTCGTAATTCCTTCTGCTGTATCGATTGGGGCAGTCCTGGGACGTGTTAGCCGCGATACCAGAGGTCTCGAGGAAACCTACGGTATTAATATGTCCCTTCATTCCGCAGCTAAAGCATATTTTCCCGATGTTGCATGACCGGGTCGGGTGTTCGTCGCGCGCGCCGCAGGTTGAGCACTGCGTATGTTATCAGGGTTATTCGGGAGGCGAAGAAAAAAACATACGATGAGGACAGGACAGTTCATCGTGATATGTTCGTCCTCCGCGTTGCACCTTTTGCACACGATCTTGCTGCGCCTCTCTTCAAGTTCGTCATCGTAGTACCGGACGAAGTTCTGCAAACAATTAGTAAAGCCCGGAATTGTTGAGTATTTCACATACCTTTCGGTTGTCATAGTCGAGGTACTCGATGTAGTCGTCCCCGTCCGAGTCAGGCGCAGCTGCAAGAATATCGATCGGTGTTTCGCCAAAGACAGAGACGTGTGCGGGGAGTACGAGCTCGTTCGTCTCGCTAGCAGGAACAGCGGGAGCATAGAGGGCTGCTGTGGGCAACGGAGCGGGCGATTCGTCGACGAAGAAGAGCTGCTCGTCGGGGATTTGGGGAGACGCGCGCTCGCGTTCGCGGTGTTTCTTGCGGCGGCTGTGCTTTCTGTCGGGATCGCTGGGAGACTCGCGTCTGCTGCGCTTGCCGCTGTCGGGATCGCGGGCGCGTTCGCTGCGGCGGGCGTCGCGGCGGCGCTCACGCGAGTCGTCGCGCTTGCGCTTGCGCTCTGGTTCCTCCTTTGGCTCGCCGTGCTCCTCCTTTGGGCCGTTCTCCTCCCTAGCCCGCCGCGCCTCTCGTTTGCGTTCCCGCCTGGCCTGCCGCGTCTCGTCGCGCGGGGGGGACGACGAGCCCGCCGTCAGGTCGATGACCTCCGCCATGAAAGTGTTTTCAAACTCCGACACCCAAAATCCCTAAAAGGAAGCCATCGAAAAATACAATCGATTCTAGACTACAACTTGTTGAAAGTTATGTATGCTACAGGAATGCGGGATAATGCTATGATGTGGGGTCGTTGAGGAACTCTACTGCGTGTTGAGACAAGGTTCGTTGAGGAAACTTTAATGTGTTGAGACTGCTCGTTGAAGAAGCTCTTTGTGTTGAGACTAGGGGCAAGGTCGTTGAAGAACCGTCTTGAGCGTCACTTTCTAGTGGCTGTAGTCATACCTGGTGCTTGGATTAGATCAACGACCGGGGACCGTCCAAAGACACTCACTTTCTGTAAAACGTCTCCGAGTCACTGGGAACGGTCTGGCGAAGGGATTAAAACCAGAGGTAACTAATGCTCAAGAGAAATTACCTGGTCTTTCAGCGCCCCCCTCGTTTTCCTTCCGTTCTTCTCCAACTCGCGTCTGTATTCGCGGTCCTCTTTGAGCCTTTAGTGGGTCAGCTAGGGTATCCACATGAGAACTGGCAAGACAAACCATTGCAACGCGACGTTATACAGCGTTGATGAGCCGAATTGAGCGCCGAGTGCCGAGCCGAGGGTGAGGGGCCATGGGCTGGGCGGGGTGACGAGGCGGCCGAAGGCCATGTGGGCGATGTGCGTCGGGAACTGGTTCAGGCCGTCGAAGATGTGGGTCGCGTCTACATGTGGTGTGAGTCGAGAACAATACAGCGCAGATGAAAACGCGCACATATGACCGTGGCACCGCGCGTCTCGCTATCGCGCTTAAGGAACTGGAGAAGGTCATCGCGCACCAGGACATCGAGGTCGACCGTCACCTCGTCGAGCAGGAGGACGTCGTACGGCGCCATCAGGCCAAAGACGAGTTGGACTCTATACTCGATTAGACGGATGATTCCACCCCAAGTGAAACTCCTGACCGTCGACGCTCTCCGTCTGAGATCTGGTGCATATGCCAGTCAAGGTCGACGTCGAGGATGTCGAGCAATATGTCGCGGCGCTCCTTGTGGCGGTAGCCGCCGACCGAGTCCAAGAAGTGCGATACGACGATATCACCACGAACGACCGGGTTCATGGCCCATTCTGTTCCCAAGAAGGTGACGCCGGGGGGCGAGTCGCGAAACACGTCCCTGTCCTTGATGCGGATGTCTGCGGCATTTACCAGGCGCTTGCCGGCCAATATCTGTCGGAAGTATTATTGGAAACAATGCATTTGCGCGTGTAAATAGGAACTAGCCTGGAGGAGGGTTGATTTCCCAGCTTAAGATACTGTCAGCGGAGAACAGAGCAAGTGAAAGGCCGCGACGAACCTCCGTTGGGACCGACGATGACTGTGCGGGAGCCGGGGGGGAGGTCGAGGGAGATAGCGTCGAGGGCGGGGGATGTTGTGTTGGCGTTGTGGGCGTACGAGAGGGAGCGAATGAAGACTGCCATTGAGGGAACTTGCGTAGTCTCTTATAAACGTACCTCGCGTTGTAGTCTGTCGATTACCTGATGAGTTTGATTGGCGGTCGACCTTGTTCTGTAATCACAAAATTCTCGGGTCTCGTTTGCGCGTTTGGAGCGCGTTTATCGCGGGTTTAGTCGTATATTATGACGCAGGGTGTTACATTCAGCCCTCTTTCCCTCCACTTCCCTCGCCTGGACTGAGAATCGCGATGCGGAATTTTGATGGGCCGGCTACGCGAGCCGAGGGATATTTCGTTCCTTCCGAAAATGGGCAATGAAAAAGAATGTGAAGCGACAAAGCTTGTCGGAGATAGATTCCGAGCTGTTTGGCCTCCTAGGATTTGGGCTATAGGTTAATGGAGGCTTCGAAGGACATTGCCGGAAATTCAATTAACTAGAACTTGCGTGGGATCGCCGCGTCCGCGTGAAATATTCTTGCCGACGTGCGGCATATGGCAGTCACGGTCACGGTGGCAGTGCGTTGTCCTTGCCGCTCAGCCTTCATCGCAGCGTTGAGACCGATTTGTTTCTTGGTTCCTACCCTTTCCTCACGTCCCCCACATTCCTTTTTTTCCAATGAGGCTGGAGGCCCTCCTCCCACGGCAATCTGATGGCTGCATCGTGTGTCCGACCACACCGTCGTGCAACTGCGCAGCAAACCAGCAGTGCTTTCTCATCAACAGGTACACTCGAGAAAACCGCTTCATTTCCATGTAGCTCACTCGTTCCAGGGACTGCAACACCTGTGCCGCTGTCCGCTGCGTCTCGGCCAACTCCAGTGGAAGCTCTGGCTCGGGTGGGGTGAGCAAGGGTGCGCTTGCGGGTGCAATCATCGGCTCCCTCATCTTCCTCGCCCTTGCCGTCTGCGCCTTCCTCTGGTACCGTCGCAGGATCCGTCTGCGCGGCGATACCATATTTGAGGTCAAGAAGGACGTCCCGGCCAGCGCAGAGACCGTCCTCAACCGCCCAGATCCCACCGAGAAGCCCGCTACTCCTTCCCAGCCCGAACCCAACCCCAACCACCATGTCCGCGTCTATTCTTCGTCCAACCTCACTATCGACCTCGACCCCCAGTCCCAGAGCTCGCCTCTCCACAGCCCTTCTCGCCATTCTGCCCAGTCCAATCCCTTCTCCGACAACCACTCCATCCAGACCGCAGGCACCGAGAGCACCAATGTCATCCCCATTGCCCTCGTGTCCCCAGAACACAGGTCTCTCTCCGACACCGTGCCCTCGACGACGTCCACCGGCCCCGTGCGCCCGGTCCGCTCCCCGGACCTCAACCTGGAACACGTCAATGTCTCGCGCGATTCTGTCCGTCCGTCGAACCAGCTCTACGCCCAGTCGCAGCGCTCCGGCGTCTCGGCCGTCTCGTCCCGCAATTCGTACATGTCCAACGCCAGCTTCGCCAGCGACTTCCTAAACGAGGCGCCTATGATCATTACTCCCATTAAAGGAAACGTCCGTGTCGTTAAAGCGGAGGTGATTAATGCAGGCTCTTTATCACCCATGTCCGCCGAAGGTCCCCGCCCAATGTCACGCCCGCCCGTCACGTCGCCCTTGGCGTCCAGATCATTCGGTCCCGCTGATGTCGTCAAAGAGGAAGACGAGCACCCCTCCAATCCGTTCCAGGACGGGGGTTCATCTCCGACCGCTTCGGTGACTACCTTTGGACACGCGTCTGTGAGGCCGCCCTCGGCCGTCTCTGACTGGGCGGCGGATAGCCCGAACCTGCCATGGACGCGTTCCGGCGGCGATAGCCGCCCCTCGAGCATGAGCACCCAAGCAGGATCGATCGCAGATATTGGGAGCGCCACCCGGGTCAATATTGGGCTTGCCACGCCTCTCACAGGGGGCAGCTTCCCCCGCTCACCGTTTAGGACCACGATGGGCAGGCTCGTCTCGCCCAACGCCAACCCCGGCAGCTTGGAGGAACAGCAGCAACGTGCACTCGATCACGCGCAGGCGCGCGCACAGGCTCAGGGCGGAGACCCCAACCGGAGGATCTCCAACTCTTCCGTCATGTCTGCCGCGTCCACGCGCGCTGATTCGATTCTTGAATCTTTCCCCTTTGTACCACCGTCTCCCATATCCGACAGACCGATGCGGTCTCCTCCTGTATCTCCCCTGGGCCAGCAGTCCTTCGGCGGCTCGCCCGCCACGACCCCGAGACGTGCTGAATTCCCCAAAACGCAGAACCGAGATGATTCCGACTCAGATCTCCCTGCGCCCCCGAACAGGCGGACGCTGGGAATGTCCACTGCGTCGCAGTTCTCAACTGCATCGTCTGGCCTGGGGTCGTTCCCATTCCAGATTGACTCTGGGAACAGTTCCGATGCCAATCCTCCGACCGCATTCAACGGCATTAGCAATAGCCGCCAGCGAGCGAGCTTGGATACCCTGGCGCTCACCAGCGACCTGTCGTCGTATCCTCTAGGATTCGACCGCGACAGCATCGCTGTCCCCCTTCCCCGGCGCGACGCCAAGAACTGAGGTGCAACACCCTCACGTCGCGAGCTGTATCCATACTTTCCTTATCTTCTACTTATTATATATGCACGGCTTTCCACAGAGTCCCTCTATTTTCCCCCTCGCTTGCGAGTTCTTACGACAGCGATGATTTCAGATTTCACAGGGACTGATAGCGAGTATTTATGGATACCCTCCTTTGTGTGCTACTAGCTTGAATTGCATATGTGGCCCGAGCGCGTCTGAATTCGAATCGTCTTTGAAGTCAGAATAGTCTTGTTTTTACTGCCAAGGCCTTGCCAAATAAAACCACACTTCTCGAGTCGCCATTCTCAAAGTAGACGCCCTCAACAACCCAGTGCTCCTCTCGTACACCATGGAAGCCCAAGTTCGGCAGCTCACCGATATGGTACAGGCCCACTATTTCTCGCGAGTTGCACCCCATTTACGCGTCTGTGCGCAGGGCGCTACTGTAGCCCAGGCCAAGGCCGCTCTGGCCCAGTACAATGACGTGCAGCAGGCCGCGGAGCGTTTCTTCGAGGGAGCATTTGACCATGTCAAGGACGAGGACGGCGACGTGCCGATGGCCTCTTTACCCGCGCCCGCGGCGGAAAAGCGGGTCATCCGAATGGTGGTAAGGCTCCCTCAGCGCGTTTCGTGCGATGCTTGCCGATCCTTTTGATATAGACGCCCGACGACGACGAGGATACGCCAGCGGGTGAGGGATCCGGCGAGGACGAGGACGAGGACGACGGTAGGCGTGATACCGGTCTGCACAGTGTGGCGCGCTAACCAAAGAATCACAGGCGACGAGGACTTTGACTACGATTCCGATGACGGGCCTGTCGCGGATGTCCCGCGGAACTCGGACGCAGACCCGTATGCCCGTACGCCGCCTGCCTTGCCGCATTTGCTCGATTCCTTTTATATTTATTTTTCTGTATTCTAGGTGTATTCTTCTCAAAGGATCATCGCGAAGAGATCATTGAAGTGGAGGAGGAGCCGGAGCTCGTCTATCTCCCTGGGAGCACGAGCAGGTCAAGCTCATGACGCAGGGCGAGTGGATGAAGGGCTGCCCGCCGCCTTCTGGCGGAGAGCAGAGCTTCCTCTTTGCGCTGTATTCCCAGCTAAGTGAAGGGAAATGCGTGTGTCCCCACGAATGCGGCTCATCGGTCCTTCGGAAGAAGAGCGACTTCTTCCCGCTCTATGTGAGTCGTCCATCGCCAACGTTGGCGCACCGCTGATCACACGCCGCAGCCCGAGTTTCCTTCGTACATTACGCACCTGCAAAGCGTCGTGCAAAAGACATGTCAGCGTTGCCACTCCGAGTTTTGCTTTGCGTGCGGGGAGCCCATAACTGAGAAGGTGCAGCGACCCGGGGCCGCGGCCCCTGGCGATCCCTTGTTCCACTGCGCCGATATACAGGGCGTCATCCTCGGCGTTGGCCTGTCCATGCTTGAGCAAATGTTCTCTGAGCAGTCCCAAGATTCGAGCGCCTCGCAGGATCATAAGGCTCGAAACAGTAAACGTAGGAAAACCGGGCGGCTGCAATCGAAGGACGCTGATGACGATGACGACGACGACGATGGCGTTCCTTTCTTCAAATCTATCAACCCCGGTGGAAAGAGAGCCAAAGGTGGGGTTGGCTATGCCGGTGACCAGAAAGAGGATGCAGGTGCCGTCCTCTGCCACGCAAACGTTGTACTAACTTTCGCTCCAGAATTCGGGTCAAATAGAAGCACAGGCCCAGCAGGCTGCGAAAGACGAGAAGATTGGGAAACTCCTCACGGAGATCGGAGTATATCTTCCCTCTCTACATCGCGAGGGCCACCACCCAAGCGATTTCCTTCCGCACCCGACGGCTTTAGCGCATCTCCGGAGACGGTTCAACTATGTGTCTAGCGCCTTGCTGAGAAACGATTCTTTGGCAGACATGTCGGAGCGGTCTGTATTGTACTTCAAATTGCTCGAATGGCTGGAGGTGCGCGGGATTTACTACACCATTCATTTCACGACCTTATTTCCTTTCTCCGTGCAGACGATATCTAGCCATGAGGCATTGGCGAGTATGATGGCCATGCCGATCATGACCGTGGCTTCTGTCAAGTCGGTCGCGACCAGGAAATCGCCCACCAACACCCCTATTCGTGAACGAACCATTATTTACGAGGGTAGTGCCGGGCCGCGAGAGCTGCTTGAAGCTATTGCCATTCAAGCCCACGCTGCGCTCAAAGCCTTGGAGGGTGCCAAGGCCCCGGACCAGCCCGATGAGGAGCTGACGGAGGAGCAGAAGCGGATGACGGTCGATCCAAAGGGCAAATCCAAGGAGGCCTCGACACCCGTCGCCGACGAGAACCAAAAGCTGCTCAGTTTCTGTCAGCGGATTCTCGGTACGGCGAACGCTATTGATCGCTCGTTGCGCGAGACCAAGGGCGACGCCTTTGTTGAGCGGCTACACGCTTCGTTGCCCAAGATCCTCACCTCGTCTTCCGATGAGGGCATGTTGGTGGACGCGGGCGCGACGGAGGAGAGTGCGACCAAGGCGTACGTCGAGTGGGCCACCCGCGTCCGGTTTGAATACTGCGATCTGACCATCCCGGTGTCAACGCCGGCCCCAAATGACACTGAACCGCAACTGCCGCATTATAAATCATATTACAACAATGAGATCCGCATGCTGGCTCTGTCCGACATTCCTAAACGATCTCTTGCCATTGCGAAAGAGGTGAGAGTCCACGGAAAGCTTTTGCGCTCTTCCTGATATCCAAAAGCTCTCGATCTTGACAAATAATTTGCCCATCGCCTGGAACTCGTCAATATTTTTGCGCATCGACGAGACCCGAGTTGACGTAATCAAGGCCCTTATTACCGGGCCAGAAGGCACACCGTATGTCCTAACTTTTTTCTTCTTGTCTTGCACCGACTCTTGACGGTTTACACCTAGATATTACAACGGCTGGTGAGTTGATCTCTTGTGTGACGAACCCTTCCGCTCACATTGAGAAACTAGTTATCTATTCGACATTTTTCTCGGTCCAAGCTACAACCAATCGCCTCCTAGTGTCAAGTATATGACTGTGAGTGCTAGCCACAACCTAGATCCCCCGATGCTTACAATAACATCCCTAGACCAACGGCGGCAAATACCGATTCAACCCCAATCTCTACGCAGTGCGTTCAACCAGCGAGCATCGTTAATTCAGACTCAGTTATTTGAAACAGGACGGGAAAGTGTGTCTATCGTTGCTTGGAACGTGGTCTGGGCCTGGTTGGGTTTCGGGAAGGTCGACACTGCTGCAGGCGAGTGCTCATCTCCTATGTAAAATTCCGACGCTCATTCCATCTCGGCAGGTCCTCATTTCGATACAATCGATGATTCTCTGTGAAGAGCCCTATCTCAACGAGCCAGGGTGGGCAACGAGCGGCGGAAGCTCGCAGTCCCGTGCATGTATGTGATGCTTTCATCTTCCGCAGAGCCCAGACTGAACTTTCCCAGACTCGGCCAACGTGCGACGGATGGTCGTCAGGACGGCGGTCCGTATTGTCAGCTGCTCAATTTTTCTTGACCTCTGAAATGTTTTTCACAGATGCTCGGCAACTTGCAAAACCCGCCTGAGCCGTTCGCGGACATCATCCGCACCCATTTCCGGCTGAAGGCGCGCTCCATCGCGACGCAGCTCGACGAATGGCTTGTGCAAGATGACAACAGGCAGACGCTTGGTGACGGTGGGGGTTTCTCCGGTGTGAAGGTGGAAGCTACTGGGCAGAGCTCGAACGGGTTGGCGTCGGACGTAGCTGAGATGAAGCGGCTCCTGAAGGACTTGCAAGCGTCGAGTCGCCGAGCTTGAACTGTCATCGATGCCATCCCATAACCAGAAATGTAAACATATGAACCGAGCGTGATTGCATGTGATTGCCTAATACAAGAATCATACCCGAAGCAAACCCAAGCGTCTTCGGGTTTACATAACTACCTCTCTGTTTCACTCACCTCTCACCTTCAAAACCACGCGTCTTCAAGCCTGGAATCTCAATGAGCGACTCCGTTATACATGCTGTTGCGGGTGGTGCAGCAGGCATCGTCGCAATGTCCTGCACCTAGTGAATCCAGTCCGTTTGGCGCGTGGATCTGCATTGACCGTCACTTTGCAAGCCCATTGATATTCCTATCCACTCGGGCAGCTGTCGAAACGAAGAACGAATCCAAGGGGCGTCTCTTGTTCTACCCACATGGATCTTAAAGCTCATTAATGCACCGAAATCCAGTCAGTCTACCAGGCCGTGCTGGACATCATCAAGCGCGAAGGAGTTCTGGGTCTGTATAGTGGGCTCGGCTCTAGCTTGTGGGGTGTCGCAGTCACCAACGGGTTTGTCAAATAACTCGGGCCAAAGTCTCCAATTGACGCCGCGGAAGTGTATACTACTATTTCTACGAGCGTTCCCGAGGAATCGTTCAACGGGGAAAAGCTCTCAGCACGGCAGAGTCGATTTTGATTGGAATCATCGCCGGTGAGGATTTCGCTTCTGTTGATATTATCGATTTTAAGACCCGCACAGGATCTGCGACTACAATTATCAGCAATCCTATCTGGGTGGGTGCGCCGTGGTCCATGTCGACACGTCTGACCCTTTTCTCATAGGTGGTCCAAACGTCTCAAGCCGTCCAGACTTTGAATCAATCCGAGCCTTCATTGGATCCTTCTCAACCCAAGGTCGTCGTGAAGAAGCTCTCAATTGTAGAAACCATTCAAAGTATCCTTGCCAGAGACGGCATCCAGTAAGCTATCATAAAATTGACGACTTATTTCAGGACTCAGAGATCTTTTCAGGGGATTGTGGCGTGGAATTGGGCCTGCGCTGGTGCTGGTCATCAACCCTGTTCTGCAGTACACCGTGTTTGAGCAGTTGAAGAACTTTCTCGTCGCCAGAAGGACAGCCAAGCTGCGAGCCGCCGGGGTCGCGACGGCTGTTGCCGTGTTAACTGACTGGGATTTCTTCTTCCTCGGTGCATTGTCCAAGCTTGGTGGGTGCTTCCTTGCTGCTTGTTTGAAGCCATCCAACAGTAAACACAGTTGCTACCTCATCAACCTATCCTTACATGTATGTCGGTTTCCATTTATTGTTCATATTACTGACACCCGGATAGCGTCGTGAAAAGCCGTCTTCAAGCAGGCCATGCACATGCGCTCAAATATAAGTCCTCGTTGGATGGCCTTCTTACCATCTTAAAGGACGAAGGGATCGAAGGGCTGTACAAAGGCATCGGCAGCAAACTCGTTCAGAGTGTCCTGACGGCTGCCATTTTGTTTGCGGGGCAGCGTCGGATTTACGAGATTACCAAGACGGTGCGAAGGTGATTTCCCTAGTCCTTTCGCTTTGAACTCATGACGCGCTATTCGCCAGACCATCTCTGGATGATACACTAGTATAGCGCAGCGTTGTATAATATATTGCAGTTTACACTTATCTTCACTTGTCTGTCGTTCTAGAAGTATATGAACTGGAACTGGATGAATTGACAGGCCCGATGTAGACTCGTAGGAGCGGTATACAAAATAAAATCGATTAAAACGGACAAAAACTGAGAGTGAGAAGAAGAAAAAAATGCGAGGAGTTGAACATAGACTAGCAACCCTGCTGCCTGTTTTTTTTTCTCGCTCAAATCTCATCGGAATCACTAATAAACTGCACACTGATCCTACATACTGTTGCTCAACGTAGAGTGGGAATGGCACCGAGTCTAGGCCGATACGATATGGGTCTGACTGGGTCCAATATAATGTCTGAGGGAAATAGCCGCCTCTTTGGAGGAAGTTCAGGATCCTTCTACGGGTCGTATTATTCTAGAATCGATTTAATAGAGGGTTCTTTTTAATAATAATAAAATCACAGTAAACATTTTAGGAAATATGACAAAAATATGGATAGAATCCCAGCCTTGCTGGGCAATCCAAGGCATGGAGAAATGGATACTTGCCTGGTTCGAACAGGTTACAGGGCTCTGCTCAACCTGTTCGAGCCAGGCCTGCTGGTTGAGCCCCTTTCGACTTAGTGCATTTTTGACGGGATTCCTGTAATGTTGCGGTTTGGCCTAGCCCCTTTCGACTTAGTGCACGAAAAAGGGCAAAAGGAATCCGACTTGCCTGGTTCGAACAGGCGACACCCAGATAACAGGTAACCATTACAGTCTGATGCTCTTCCAACTGAGCTAAAGTCGGATGAAGAACGAGTGGATTCATAGGATATTGTACCTATGAGCCTGGATGCCTGCTCTGGTCCAAGAGCCTCCAACGTTCTCGGCTGGAATCCACGTGCCCTCCCAAATGGAGTGTGGGTTGCCGTGGTGACTGTGATGTTTCATCAAAATTCTCGGCATCTTTCTATACCTACCTTATTTGTTAACTTGTTCTGCTGGTTCACCTGGGCCACATGCTCTAATCAGCTCTTAAATACCGCTTTTCTATCCCCATTTTCCCCCCACATCGATGAATATTTGTGCTTTAGAACCTAATTATGGCGGAATTCTCTTTGCGGACGTTGTTTCGAGATTTTAATTTACTCGGTTTCGCGCGTAATAAAATAGCCACCAGTGCTCGAGAACTGCCCTTCAATTTATCTTTGAACACTCTCCGGACATTTGTCCCTGCCGCTGGCGGCTGTGAATGATTTTGCGCTCGGATGTAGAAAATCGCCTAATTCGGACGCAGGCGTTGTTTGTTCGTGCTAGCATCCGATCGCCTTCGCTGCCACGAACATGAGCCGGAAGGTGCTGAACGCTGTGGCCTTCATCTCTCCGCAGAACCACCCTATTCTCATCCGGACATTTGCCAAGCAAGATGACCACGCCATAAAGTATCACTACATTGCCCACACGAGCTTAGACGTGATCGAAGAGCGAGGTTGAGCTTCTTCCTCCTTCCACTCCCCCTTCTGACCTTGGAAGCAGTGGCCGCCGGAGGAAAGTCGACTGAATGCTATCTGGGCCTGCTCTATTCCATGGAGGACGTTGCTGTTTACGGGTACATCACACCTCTGAAAGTCAAGATTGTGATTGCGTTGGCTCTGTCAGATTCCGTCGTGCGCGATGTGGAGGTCAATACGGTGCGAGAAGTCTCGGCGGCTTTATTCTCCACGCTGAGTGGTCCCCAGATATTCAAGGCACTTCACATGGCGTATTATTCTGCGATATCGAACCCGTTTCTGAAGTTAGACGCGCCCTCAGAGGCAACCAACGACCATTCACCGTACCTTCTTGTCGGCCGCTCGAACTGGAAAAACTTTCGCCGGCGCATTGACGAAATCAGTCGAGTAGTTGGCAGCCCTTCGAGCGCGTTGAGCACCTGATGATACCCTTTTGGTTTCCCCAATCGCACCGCATTCCTTTTCACAAGTGCTGGCCTGCGTTGGGTCGCTTCGGTGAATGAAACCTATATCAACATACCTTCTTATTGACTCAGTTGACACAAGCTCTCCGCATCTGAGACAGATACGGGGTAGATATATATCGCCTGTTACAGAATACATGTATTACCCACCCATTCTTGCGTCTTCCAGCTCCAAGAGACCTTCGAGAGCCTCCCGTGCCATCACCCGGACTACCATGTCGCCGTCAGTGACGGATACGTACGTCAAGGTCGTTCGGATGCGACTGAGCAGCCTGCCCGAAAACTCCGTGTGGGAGGAATCGTATATTTGTCTGATGGTTTCGCGAATCATGAGCCCAAGAAAATGTAGCGCCGCTCGTCGAAAGGCGGGCAGCTTCGAATCCGCCGACGTCGGATTAGTGTCCTCGGACTCTTTGGGAGCCATTGATGTACTCTCAACCTGGAGTAAATCGATCATGGCTTCCGAGAGGTCGGTGACATATGGGACCAGAGCCAGTGGACAAGTATTCTCACACTCGGCCAGTAATGAAAGGGCTGATGTCCGGAGCGTTGTTGGAACCTGCGACGACCGAACGACGTGGAATAGTGGAGGTACCAATAGATCAACTTTCCTGCTGTTAGGTCGTCGAGGTACAGTTTAGAGCGAAGAACATACCAAATGCCGGTAACGCAGAACCACACCGTTTGATCACGGACGCCAACGCTTCCCCAATTCGAATGCGGATATCCATGTTATGTTGCGTTATGTTGCTCGCCCCAAGACCATCCAGGCCCTGCCCATACTCTTTCACGAGACCCCGGAGCACGTCTTTGCCATATGTGTCGACCATGGCCGCAAGACCCTGTACGGCATTGAGGAACATGTATGAATCGTCGTCCTGTACAGACTGGAGAAATATGGATAAAATGGCTGGAATCAACGCTGGATCTGATATTTGCGCTCCTTGGGATTGTTGCGGGCTGACTAGCTGTCGAAGTAGCAACAATCCATGGGCTCTGACAGGCAATATAGGATCTTGGAGCAGTTTAAGAGCCTTTTGGTAAGTTTCCTGGGTGTCGTCTCCTTCGCGGGCGCTTTTTCTCGGCGATGAAGTGGAGGCCAGACGAGCGGTTATTACCATCCTTGCCTCCCGTGCCAATGGCTGAATGTCAGGGGATCCAGTCAACGACAGTGGTTCTAGCAGAGAGAATATCTCGTTGAGAACAGGTGCAGTCCTCGCCGAAAGGTCGTCATTGGCTGAATAGATCAGCTTCGAGGAAATGACTTCAACGAGAGATCTAACCTTCAAGGACTGCGAGAAGCAGGTTGACGGAAGTCTCGACCATTTCATCGTCCGGGCCAATGATGTCTGCACCAGGTGTATCATCGTCGCTGTCGCCTTCGTCGTCCGGTTCCTTGAGGTCCAACTCGTAAGGAAGCGGGTTTCTCGGTGTCTTTGTTTCGGGTTCCGGGCCCCGAGACTCCAGAGCATGCTTAATAAACGATAACATGTGAGCCGGCTTTCCGAGTATAGTGGAGGGCCCGTCGGAAAGCTGGGTCTGCATTTGAACGACCAGTTGCAAGTAGAGGAGGGTTCTAAAGACATATGACCAGGAGTTGAAAAACATAAGGGAAAAGGCCGACCGTGTGGGATCGCCATCCGTGTCCGACTTGGACTCGCGATATGCTTCTAACAACCGTACAAACAGATCGGAGGATATATCTTTGCGTTGCATAGATTTCAGAAAGCGGACAAAATGGGCAGGATCTGGGTAGAGGTCCAAAATATTGCTATCCAGGTCAATATCATCATCTGCTGGGGTCAGAAGCGCCAGCGGGGTGGATTTTTCGGATCTAAACCTCGATGAGCGCACGACTCATAGCAAATTGATGTTGCCCACTTTTCGAGGCGAGTGATCTCGCCTTCCAGATCTACCCGCCACTCGCCTCCTTGCCCGTCAATCACGGACCACAGGATAGCGAGGGCCTCTGTGGCGCCGACGACCCTCCCCCATGTTCCAAGCAGTCCCCGGAGCATTTCTGTTAGACTCGGGTCGGACGTCTTGATTTGGTCGAGGTAATACAGCAAGGAGTACAACGCGGAGACGATGGGCGATAGGAGCGAGGATATAAGAGCGGGCGAGGGATCGGTATTCGTGACGAGCATCATGATTGTGGTCAATGCTGTCCGGGGCGGCGAGATTGGAGCGATAGAAAGCAAGGGCGGGTGTAAGAACGAAAGAACGGCGGGAAATGCCGGCGTTGCCAGCATACGAGATATGGAAAATGCGGCCGCGCGTCTGTAGGCTGGAGGGGCGCGCTCGGACAACAGCTCGAGGACTCTTGGTGTGATCGTCGAGAAATAGACCTGGGTACTGTCAGTGAGCTTATTCCTGCGAGACAGATGAGACCATTACCTCTGGCGGCATTCCAGCCGGTGGGGTCGTCAGCACACGGGCAACATGCTCGATCTTGTCTAATTGAACTTCATCGGCGTCCTCCCCAAAAACCGCAGCGCACAGTCCGCGGATCCCTTCAGGCCGCAACAACTGCTTGCTGAGGAGGGATGCGCATGATTTGTGGACGTGAGGTGGACACGGTTTCATTGACAATACAGACCCCAATGCAGTGATGGTCTGAGATGGAGGCAGACTGGTAAAGTTTAAAACATTGTTCGCGCGATACAACGTAGCGCAGGACGCACATGCCGAGGAGACGAACTGCCATGGGCCGGATGGAGTCCGGCGCTGCGTCGGACGCAAGGGACTTGGGTAGCCACCCAATCGCGATACATGGTCTCAAGAGTTGGTCGAGATGCCGGTTTAACAGCGTGGTGGTTATGAAAGTAGGCGCATTGTTGGAGAGAATTATGCTCAACAGCCGCGACATCATGCCGCACAACAGTTTATAGTCTTCCGGCGCAGTCGTCAGGTCGATTATCTGCGGTCGAGCAGACTTGCTCGGCCACGCCAGCATCGCTCGCGCAAGCAGAGGATCGACGCCCCATTTGAACGCGATGGCCACCAAGGTCCGCAACTCTGCGAGATCCCGCGTACCAATGGCAGCGTCCTCTCTATCCAGTATTTCCTGCACCTTCTCCAGGACGTTCAAGGCCTCGGTGGCTGTTGTCAGCTCGAGGTCCTGGAGCGTTCCCGAACCGTCCACGGTGGTATTCAGTTCCAGACACGCGTAGTAGCTTTTCAGGCGAGACTCTAACACTGATTTCAGGTCGCGCGCTGCATTTTCCGACCCAGATTCGATGATACACCGTCCTGCCGCGAGCAGAGCTTGAAGATCAGTCATAAGCGATTTCGCGATCACGTGTATCTCTTCGTCAAGTGAAGCGTTCTGAAGTGATAAGACTTAGCGAAGTCCTCATTCGGTTCTTCCGACTGTTGTACGGCATCCCACAAGATATCATACATCAACGGCCTGCAATTGCCAATTTTGTACAACAATTCACTACTAGGATGAAACAGCCGGTGTTCTCTGCGGTCCAATTCTATATGGACGAAGCGTGTGTACAGATACAGGTTCCACAGGGCAGAACTTAAGCATTGAGCGTGAGGTTGGCGACGGCATCCGTAGTGTCTTCGACATGCCCCTCGATGAGCTTCGTGATCTGCAAGAGCCGAGTTAGCATCCCCCAGTTCACACGCAGGTGCAGACTGACCTTTCCGATGGCTATTGTTCGGCCTGAGGGATATTGTCAGTGCGGTGTTGGTGAGTGGCGGCCTTGACGTACCCTCGTCTCGTAGAGTGAAGCGGCCGAGTTGGGGATAATCTGCGAACCGCTCGACACAGACGGGCGCGGCGGTTTCGATGAGCGCCACGATCTTCTGTCCCCTTTTCGCGAATTGGGGCGGCTTGCGGGACTTGCGCCCGGTTGCCTTGTCAAAGTAGTGTAAAAGCGCCTAAGTGTAGATGAGAAAACCCGCGCGACACATGAGATATTATTTTTCGTACCGGCAGCGTAACTTCCTCTGACAGGGTGTGGATGTGCATGACTGCAGAGTAGCCCGCGCATATGATGCTCTTGTGCTCCAGGATGGCGAGCTCGGCGTGGAATTGGCGGACGGCGTGGATGGGCTTCTGCGGGCTGGTCAGCATGAACCCGGGGCTGATGTCCTCGTCCTCGACGCCGCGCAGCCGTATGCGGACGTTGTCACCGCAGAGCGCCTGGTTGACCTCTTCCTCCATTTCGTTATAGATGGCGGCGACTTCGACGGCGTCCTTGTTCGGCATGAGGATGAGCGCGTCGCCCTTGCGCATGTGGCCCGACTCGACTTTGCCGACGATAATGGTGCCCATGTCCTTGTATTTTTCGGCCACGGGCATCATCAGGGGGGCATTGACTTTGCGGTCGACCATGGGCATGTGGTCGACGTGCTCGAGGAAGGAGGTGCCTCTGCAGAAACACGAAATCAGCTCGAGCAGATGATGTGAGCGGGCAACTCACGTCCACCACGGCGCGATGGTCTTGCTTACACGCTCTTTGAGATTGACCCCGGTGTAGGCGGAGACGGGGATAAAGGTAACGTCGGTCTTGGGGTTGAAGCCAGCCGAGCGCACGAAGGGGATCAGCTTGTCTCTGATTTCCTCGTAGCGGACCTTCTCCCAGTTGACCGTGGGGTCGTCCATTTTGTTGATGACGATAATGATCTTGGAAACGCCGGCCGTCTTGACCAGCATGATGTGCTCGCGGGTCTGGCCGCCCTTCTCAAAGCCCGTCTCGAACTCGCCCTTCCGGGCGGAAATAACGAGGATCGCGACGTCGGCCTGGGCGGCACCGGAGATCATGGACGGGACAAAGGTCTTGTGTCCCGGGGCGTCTAGGATGGTGTAGCGGCGGAAGGGTGTCTCAAAGTATGCGCGTCCGACCTCGACGGTCTTTCCCTTGGCGCGCTCCTGGGGTGTCGAGTCGAGGGCCCAGCTGAGGTACCAGGTCTCGCGACCGGCTTCCTTGGCCTCGCGCTCGTACTTTTCCATTGTCCGCTTGTCGACCATGCCGGTGAGGTAGAGCAGATTTCCGCCCATGGTGCTCTTCCCGGCATCGACATGGCCGATGAAGACGATGTTGAGATGCTCCTTGACTGGCGGGCGCGGGTGAACAAGGGAACAAAAGAGGATGCCGGATACGCACCATCGCCGTACAGATCTTCGAGAACAGCGTCGTCTGCGACGGTGCGGACCTCTTGGACGATGGCGGATGTGTCTGTCTTGGACTTTTCTGTAGAAAAGGTCTTGGACGGTGCCGGAGCCGATTTGACGGCTGCAGGAGGCGCAGCAGGAGCAGGGGCAGGGGCAGCTACTGGGGCAGGGGTTTGGGCCGGGGGGGTCGGCTTCGGACCGCCAATGTTGAGGGAAATAGTGGGAGGCGGAGGGGGAGCCTCTGTCTGCTCTGGACGCTCGACTGGCTCTGGGGGCGGCGGAGGGGGCGTGGGGGCGACGAAGCCTCTGCCCGGAATGAATTCGTATGCGCCGGCGTTGAGTTTGCTCATGGCGGAGGAAGAAAGGTGTATATTTTGCCGGAAAAAAAAAGACAAGATGGCGGGGGTAATTAAGTAGTGGCTCGTCGGCGTGTAAGGAGGTGCCGCAGCGTCCGGTCGCGCAGTCTAGTCAGGACAGAGTCTTGTCCGAGTCGAGCGCTGGTCACGCGTCGAATCAGGTCCGACTCGAATCGATCATTCGACCGGGACCACAACGATGGCGGCACCGTCAGAACACTATCTCGCCGTCCTCAAGGCTTCCTATGACTACGACCCCGACCCAGGCGCAGAGGACGAGATATCCATCAAGGAAAACCAGCTCCTCTTCCTCAAGGAGCGCGTGGACCAGGAGTAGCCGCCTTTCCCCGCTTTCCCTTCATCCTCTCACCCCGTTTCCCTTTTTTTCAGCTGGTGGAGGGTCAAGGTAAAGGGCGAATCCCAGGAGGACGACAGCCCCGTTGGCCTCGTCCCCGCCGCATACGTCGAGCCCGTGCGTTCACCACCTCCATCATCTCGTGCCGTGATTGAACCGTGAGCGCAGGCCGACCACACCTCAGTCGTCAAGGCCCTCTACGACTACGAGGCCAATGCCCCCGGCGAGCTCTCCATCACCGAGGACCAGGTTCTCCTCGTCTTCGACACCGAGGAAGACTGGCTCCTCGTCCAGACCGACGAGGACGGCGGAAAGGCTGGCTTCGTGCCCGCAAACTACGTCGAGGCTTCTTCCGCAGAGGAGGAGGCCCCCGCGCCGCAGATTGTCGTTCCCTCTTCGGTGCGTCCCCTTGTCGTCGTTCCACACTGCTAGCTCATCTTCTCTCTGCAGCCCCCGAAACCTGCATACGTAGACCCCGCAGCCAGGGTCGCCTCGTCCAAGATCAAGGCCGACGACATCAAGACTTGGTCCGTCTCCGAGGTGGATAAGAAGGGCAAGAAGAAGAAGGGCACGCTCGGCGTCGGCAACGGCGCCGTCTTCTTTGCGAGCGAGTCTGACAAGGTGTGTGTCTCGGCGTGCTGCACGACTCATCTATGCCAACGCTTTCTCCCAGACGCCCGTGCAGAAGTGGCAGACGATTCACATACAAAGCATCAATGTAGAAAAGTCAAAGCATGTCCACATCGACGTCGCTGGGCCGAATCCCATCAACCTCCACTTCAGCGTCGGATCCAAGGACAACGCCGACGCCATTGTCACCAAACTCGAGTCTTCCAAACAGATGTCCGCCCCATCCCCCGCTAGCTCGCCTCCGCCCGGCGATTCCACTCCGCCACGCGACGTCACTTCACCGAAGAAGGCGACTGTTCATTTCGCCCCCGAGTCTCCGACCGTGATCCCCATTTCGGATGGTGAGGAGGAGGAGGAGGAAGCGGCCGAAGAGAACGGCGACGCGCAGGAGGAGGAGGGCAACGTCGTCACAGCCTTGTACGACTTTACCGCCGACGGGACAGACGAGCTTTCTGTTGCTGAAGGCGAGCGTCTGCTCATAATAGAGCGGGACGGCGACGAGTGGTGGAAGTGTCGCAATGACAAGGGCCAGGAAGGCGTCGTCCCTGCCCAGTATCTTGAAGTGAGTCGCTCCCGTAACCCCTTGTCAGGCCAATCTAACAGACATCGCAGTCCGCACCGGGCTCCGATCCGTCGCCGCAAGAGGCTGAACCTGCAGAGGAGGAGGAGGAAGAGGAGGAGGTGGATGACGGTTCAGCTGCGCGCGAGGCCGAAGAACGTGCCGAAGCCCTACGCCTGGAAAAGGCAAAGGAGAAGGAACGCGCGGACAAGGAGCGCAAAAAGCAGGAAGCCCAACAACGGGCCAAAGCTGCTGCAGTGTCCGCCGAACTCGAGCGTAAGAAGCGCAAAGAGGCTAAAGAGGCCGCTGCTGCTGCTAATGCCCGCGCGGAAGCAGAGTCGCCTCCTCCTGCCGCGTATGTCTCCTCTCTCTCCCAACTGTCTCATGCAGCTCATCCTTCCACAGACGCGCTCCACCGGAACCCAAGAAGACAGAAACCAAGGCCCCGCCCTCGAGTTCAAGCAGCCGAACGTCGCTCGATCCTGCAGCTCGTAAATATGCTCATTGAACTGCACCGTTTCTTGGCTCACATCCCTCAAGGTCCTCCTCCGGAACGCGTACGCGTGTGGCACGACCGCAGTGGCCAATTCCGTGTCGACGCCGCCTTTCTCGGCTTTCACAGTGGCAAGCTGAGGCTTCACAAAACCAACGGCGTCATTGTGGAAGTCCCTGCGGAGAAGATGTCCGTCGAGGACATGAAGTACGTGGAGAAGGCGATGAGCAGAAAGTCATCTCGAGTGGCGGAGGCGGCCAAGCCCAGAGTGTCCGACGACGACGTGCCTCTTGGCGTCACCGCCGCCGCCGCAAGGCGCCAGTCTACTGCACCACCCAAGAAAGCGCCTACCATCGACTGGTTCGACTTCTTCCTGAGTGCAGGCTGTGATCTCGACGACTGCACGCGCTATGCCGCGTCTTTCGAACGCGACAAGATGGATGACACTATTTTGCTCGACATCACGGACGCCACTATGCGCTCGCTGGGGCTCCGCGAGGGCGATATCATTCGTGTCACGAAAGCGATCGACAAGCGGAGGCCACAGGAGAAGAAGAACGACCAGGGCGAGGCGAGCAGCGGGCCCACTAAGGCGCCTCCCAATCTCTTTACCAGCGCTGGCGGTGCGCTCAAGAACCCGAGTCAACGCCGCGGGCGACCGACGCCCACCAAGAGTCTTCCTGCGACTGTGGACCTGCAGGCTATTTCCACCGTTTCCGACCAGATCCAACGGACGAGTTCGCCCCAGGTAATGACTCCGACGACCGTGCAGCCTCCACCCCGCACTAGCTCGGCTCTTGTACCCGCCGCGGCCAATGGTTTCGACGATGACGCCTGGACGAACAGGCCGAGTTCGACACAGCCGGTTGCGACGGCCGTCTCGACGCCCCCCGTAGCTGCGCCGAGACCGCCTTCCGCGCCTCCTGCTACTGCAGCCGCGCCAGCCCCAGTGCCGGTTGCGCCTCCACAGCCCCTGCTCAGCCCGCGCAGCCCGCCGTCCAGGCACCCCCAGCCTTGCCCAGACGAAAGAATCAGACGTCTTCAATCAGCTCGCCCGTCTCGCCGAGCTAAGAGCATCCCAGGCGCAGACACTGCAGCAAGCCGCCCCCACACCTCCGGCGGTCGCCACGCCTCCCGTTGGCTACGTCTCCGGCCTCGGCATGGGTTCCTCGCCGGGGGCCATGGGCCAGCATCTAAACAACCAACGCACAGGGCTCCTTCCCTCGCCGTCGCCTCAGCCCCAGCAGCAGCAGTACAACGGCCCGCGGGGTCCATTCGCGCCCGTCCCGGCCAACCAGAGCTTGCTGCAGCCGTTGATTCCCACCCAAACTGGGTTCAACAGCTTTATACCCACGCGCCCCGGCGCTGCGACGTCGCCGTTTGCCAATCCGCCCATGCAGCCGTCTTCCTATCCGCGCAGCCGACGGGCTTCCCCGGCGGGCAGATGCAATCGCAGCCTACCGGTTTCCCCGGCCAGCAGCCCATGTCCTTCCAGCCCACTGGCGCGCCGTTCGGCGGGTTCAATGGCAACTCCAACGGATTTGTGCAGAGCAGTCAGTATTGGTTGTTTCTGCGCTGTGCGTGCACTGACCTTCCCTGTAGATCCTACTGGTTTTGCTCAATCGCCGTTCAATAACGGCCAACCTTCGTTCAACAATGGCCAGCAGCCGTTTAGCAATGGGCAACCGTCGTTCAACAACAACCAGTCGCCATTCAACAATCCGCCGCAGTTCAATGGCAACGGGTTTTCTTCTCCTCCTCCTGTACCGCCACTTCCTTCGTCGGCCACTACCAACACCACCCCTGCCAATATCTTTGCACAAATGAAATCTGGCACCTTTGGAGCCGAGGATAACGCACCCCAGAACCCCGGTAAGGTTTCATGTATTTTCCCGGCACTCCAGCGGTCTTATCTGTGTTTCCCTAGACCGGTATGATGCCCTGAGACCCAATCGTACGCGTATTCCGCTTCTCTGAGCTACCCAGTTCTCTAACCCCTCGTCTTTAGCGATGGTAGCTCAAGCCACCGGTTGGGGAGGTAACGGATACCAAGGAGGTGGTTATGGAGGCTACAACTGATTTTCTCTACTAAATATTATTATCCGGAGGATTATACAGAGGTGAATGAATATATAATAAGCCCTATGCCGTCCATGCGGTTCTTCGTCGTCACTCTCTTCTGCCAGCGACGAATGCAGTTATGATGTACGGATGCTATTGAGGACCGCCATAAATCAACATGAGAAACAGGTGAGAAAAAAAGGCCATCACCGCGCGCGACGCGGATAACGACGAGGATGGGAAGGAAGGAAGGGCCAGGAGAAGACGGGCCTGTAGAAGATATAGAAAGACACTCACCTCCTAAATGTCGTCCTCGCTCTCCTCGTCCCCCTCGCTCTCCTCCTCGTCTCGCCGGCGAGCGCAGCGTACACTCGTCGAACAAGCTCATCTACTACCCGATGACCTACTATCCGAGGATCGCTTCTTGCGACACCCCATCCCCAGTCGCATCAGAGTGGCGCCGAACTCTGAACCCCAAATCCTCATGCAGCAGCTCGACAATGTGGACGGTTGGAAGCCTCTGAAAGTTGCATATCCTACGTTCCCGGAGGACTATCCGCCCAAGCCTCTTCTTCTCGATTTTGACACCCTGCGCACCGTCTTCACCACTGGCGAGAACGCCGCTTTCGAGTGGCTGGGCGACGCAATGATTGGCGCAGCACAAGCGCTCTGCATCCATCGGTCCACCGTAACGTCCGACTCCAAGCCCCTGCGTAGCGAGGTATCTACCGTCACATCCCATGCACCCACTTGCTAACTCGCCCACAGACCATCACAGGTACTCTTGTCACCGAGCCCTTTCTCGCCCATTTGGCCCTTTTGTATGGTCTGCAGCTCCACGACTACTGTGCGCGGACCGGAACCGGTTCTATACCCTCGATGGAACGGACATGCGATGTGTTCGAGTCGTATGTGGGAGCCGCTGCGCTTCATTGTGGTGAGCGTATACGCGGGTCAGGTTGGCCTCTATCTAATGTATTCATAGGTGTCGTCGACACCCTGGCGTGGCTCGAAATTCTGTTCTCCCCATGGGTTCTCAAGTTTTGCGCGACCGACGAGATGCTTCCCCCTACAATGCTCAGCAGAGCCGTACGACTCAAGCTCGATGCGTGGACGCGTAAAGCTCCAGGAGCAGCGGTCGTAGAGCTTGAACCGCTTCGCATTGAAACCCGTGAATTCGCGGCTGGTGCGGGCAACTTGGTGGCATTACCGCTCGCTTCCAGCGAGGATGCGCGCGCTCTGCTGGGAAATGCGCTCCCAACCTGGCCTCATGTAGACTTGTCTACCGTTCAGCTGCCCGACAATTACCCGCCGCCGCCCCCTGCGCTGAGCACGGCGCATTTGCAACAGCTGACGGACGCTATGACCGACGTCTTTTGTCAGATATACTTTGGGGCCCATGTCGGCTCCAACCAAAGGTATTCTATCGTGGGGAAACGCATATATTGGCTTGCTGTGACGAAGCTGTCCATGGAAAAGTTGCCGACGGCCACTCCGGCCGAATTGGATGTAAGGGTTGTCAATCATCGGAACTCCTCAATAAGCCCACGAAACAGGAAGTACGAGTGGAATGCACGGGCCACGAGGTAACCAGTCGCCTCGCGCTCGTTCTCAATTTGCACCGCCATCTTCGTCTTTTGCGCCGCGCCGACGATAATATGTCACTGGTATCCGCTCAACAATGTACAGAAGCTTTCTACGCTCTGCTGGCAGTTATCCATTTACATGCTGGTGAGTAGAACTCCTTCTGCATGTCGCTCTTCAGCCGATGCTTTTCCGAGGTTGGGATCCCCTCAACGAGTGGCTCAATGTTTTCATTACCCCATGGATTATTGCTGCCGGTAACGCGACCCTGCGCGTCAGTCCGGCAGCACAGAAGCTGCGAGATAATCGCCGCCAATTGAAGATGAAGAACCAGGCCAAGACTGAGCGAGACGCCGCGGAGGACAAGCACCGGATTGACGAGAGTCACCGCGACCGTTACTTGGCCGCCGTGCCGAAGCTGCGCCGGCGAACCGGAAAGAACATCCAGCAAGCGATGTCTTCCACTGCTGTATGTCTGCTCATCCCCGTCGCAGTTCTCGAGTACAGGGCCGCCTGGGTTTAGACGCAAGCCGCGCATGATGTGCCAGGTCATTTTATTGCATCTTCTTGAATATCCTCTCCTCGTCGACATCTATTGACCCTGAACAGGACCCCCGAAAATACACCCAAATGCCTGACCGCCGAATTTCTTGATTCGGATAAAAACTGCCCGAAATTTGGAAAAGCCCTACCCCGAATTCGGATGAAAAGTCAAAATTTTGAGTGCCTTGTCCAATTTTCGGATAAAAACTGAGGGCCGCGAGAGATCCCTGGGTGGAATTCGGATAAAGTTGTGGCAAGTGAGTGAATAACTATGTATGTTCTCAATTTCGGGACGAGGTTGAGTCGGTGAAGAAGACGCAGAGTAGATTGCACATTTTGATGTATAGACACATGTCACACGCGTACGGGCCGCAAGTGCGAAATTAGACACCCCCTGGATGGTTTTTTTAGACAAGGGCCTGGTGGAGAATTCGGATAAAAACTCGAGACCGGCGAGGCCTAGGTAAAATTCGGATAAGGATTGCCCGGTTTGGGGCCCGGACAAAAGTCCCAAAATCTTTCTGGTAGCTCAAGCCACTGGTTGGGGAGGCAACGGATACCAAGGAGGTGGTTATGGAGGCTATAACTGAATTTCTCTACTAAATATTATTATCCGGAGGAATATACAGAAGTGAATGAATATATATAATAAGCCCTATGCCGCCTGAGGGTCCGTAATGCCTTGCGAAAGGCCCACCCGGGTGAAATAAGTCTTGAGACTCTGCCGAATCTCCGGGCCGACGTCTCGACCGACCAGTTCTGTCGCGAGGGGATATATTGAAGGTAAATACATCCTAAACTGTAAAAGGACAAGCTCAGTATTACTCGCTTGGACCGATGACGGCGTGATGACGTACAGCTTTGTCGTCGAATCGGCAAAAGCCGTTCAATATTTCGCCCACGACAGGCGTCCAGGCAAGGATGTTTTTGCCTTGAGTGTCGGTTCGCAGTTTGTTATAATCCTGCAGGACATTGAGACTCAACCTAAAGACAGCACAGGGTTCAGATACGACACGGAGAGGAAAAAGTCGAGAAACTCACGGCAGTAGCCGCTCGGCAATCTGCGGGCGGGCAGCTTGGTGCTCCGGACGGGAATCATAATACATGCGCAGCAAAATGTGCACCAGTGTTGAAGCACTGCTCGATTCCTGCTTCAGCAGGTTCGGGAGGTGCTTCATGAACCCTACGTTGTGGATCAGCACATGAAAGTAAGCAGGTAATCAGGATTTTGACTCACCGACTTTCCACAGGCCTGTCCTCAGCTCCTTGTCGTCATTGAACATCCGCGCAAATTGATAACTGTGGTCAAGTACACCCATCAACCGCAAAAGGTGTTCTGGCGGAATTGTGTTGTAGACCTCGTCATTTCGAAGCAAGTCATTTGTTGTCTCTATGAGGAGCAGTTGTAGGACGCATTTGACAATGATTTGCTTGAAAATTCGCCGCCGGTCAGCACTTGACGTTTTCGCGTCATGCCTCGGTTGTTCGCCGTTCGGAGAAAGCGGTGCAGGTAGAATCGTCTGCCCGTTCAATTCTGAAGGAAAAAGGTTAGGTCATGACGCTGTCGTTGCACCAGTACAATGCATACCCGTTGTCTCTGATAATTCGGGACTGGTGCCATCGATTTCAACCCGGAGATTTTCGTCAAAGAGCTGGTGTGGTGTGGTGGTTTTGAACAACTTCACAAATGTCGTGGCCACTCGTTCCCAACGAGCCGCGCTCAGTTTCGTTATGTTGTTTTCTAGAAGTTGCTGCAAGCACGATGTTCCTATCCGCGCCAGGGTGTCGTTTTCTGCGGCGCATTTTGAGCGAGGGTCGACGGAAAGATAAAAGGAGCATACCTTGGCATATACAGACACAGAGAAGATCTAAAAGGCCATCCAAGAACCTCTCCAGGATGTCGAAGTAGAATGTGTACAGGTCAATCAGATCACGGAGAGCCTGTATCATCGTCGTCGACAGCCAGACACTCATATCTTCCTGAGTACTGAATCGTGACACGTCTTGGCTCGACTTCAACACCGCGAAGATCGGGAACAGAAGCTCCTGGCAGACGGTGTCCCAAAATTCGACGGGATACGTGGCACCATACGTCTTGAGGGTTGTGAAAAGGGAGTCCAGCGCTCTGTGTGATACGTCAGAAAAACGCTTAGATGAGAGCAATGTCCTTACAGCCGTCGAACTTCCAGATCTTCACCGTTCATGATTATGTCGTAGAAACCGAACAGCACTGGATACCAATACTTGATCATGTTGTCATCCATGGGTGTGGTCAAAGTCGCCGGGGCAGCCCAGGAACACTCAGAGCAGTTGAGCATTACCGGTATGACCCCGCGGAGCATGGCAATGGCCAGCAGACTGATCTTCTGGTACTTGCTGACTTTGCAGAAGTCCGTGATGCAAACGGTCAAATCCGCAAAGGCGCCGTGACGGACGATGGCGTTAAAATGCTCCTTGTTCAGCCGAGTTACAATCTCAAATGCAGAAGTTGCAACTCGCTCTGGGATCGGTCAATAAACTGCACCAGGACGTGATCTCAAACACAAACCTGTGAGGACCTTCGACGCCGCTTGGAACACTCCGAACATGGTGCGCCAGCCAGAACGCATGTTTTGCACTCGGGCCTGGATCATCTGTTGCAGGCATTGTAACACCTACCCAAAACAGTCAGATCGCGCCCATCAATCCCGAAAAGGTAATTCACCATGTCGCGAATATCTGGGTTAGGGTTATGAATCATGGTGTGTTCGAACGGCTTCAAAAAATCTTTCTGGAATTTGAAATGCGGCAATTCCTCCTTTTCAAGGAACCGCATCGCAAGTTGTCGGAGGGAGTCTAGAGCAAAAAAGCCGACATGAGGATTATTGTGGCAGCACACCTAAAAAGAGTAAGTGTCAGATCAAGGCATTCGGGCAACAAGGATAATCACTTGATTGAAATGCTCTCCCAGGATGTCCCACAAATTAGACCATTCGAGACGGATCCGATTCATGTTGTAATATGAGATCTCGACCAGTTTCTGGAGACTGAAGAGTCGCGGATGTTGAGAGAGACCGGATGATTGAATCTCCTCCCAAGAAACATCGCTCAACGCTTGGACGAAGTCTACAATAGCAGTCTGAAACGAGCAATCAGAAGGAGTAACATGCATTCCGGGCAATGACCAACCCCAGACAAAAAGTGACTGAGCGAAAACACCATGTCCGTTGCAACAGTGATGTGAGTTGATCTGCTCTCGTTGGCCAACTCTTCCGTCGGCAGCTTTCGTGCGCGCCTAGAACGGAAATCAGGCTGAAAAGTCACGGCACAAGAAACGCCACGTACCCTTTGCGTCCAGAATCAGCTTCGGTTCCTCCGCTTATCAGCTGCATGTGTTCCAGCTGGCTGACGCAGGTAAGGACTTCGTGCCAAGATCCCTTAAGATGGTTGCCCTCAGTAACTGCAACGTCCAGCAGTGTTTTGATTGCCTCCATGTTCTTGGTCTTCATTTCCCCGAGATTGTTCAAAAATGTAAACTTGGCCAGAGTTGTAACGAACGCATTGCGTTCGAGCTCGAGATCAAAGAAACAGACAATGTGGATGGCACTCTTGAAGCCATCCAGACATAGCTCCACAACCTCGAGATCGTCGGTGTTCTGAAGCGGACCCGAAAGACCGGCCAGGAAAGGTATCCAGGCGACTTCGAACATGGGGCGGACGTGCACAAAGTGCGAGGCGCTGAAAAACTGATCTCCGCCTTTGCTTCCCTTTCGCTGTGTCCGCATCATGGTTCTGAACAAAGCCTAAAACGAAAACGGCGATTAAATTTTGGGCGAATGAAGTGCCGCAGCGCCATACCTCCGTCTTGTTGGCCATGCCACTAGACTGCAGAACATAAGCTTCCTTTTGCAGATCTCGCCCTACATTGGCGATCGCGTTGGCGAGACCGGGCCCCGCAGGGGCCCCGACGGCGGCTTCAACCTCATCCTTCATCCGGATTTCGCTCGCATCAATTTCATCGAACACCTCAGACAGGAATTGCTCCGGAAGATCAGCGTTGTCGTTGATTCCGCGATTGTTCTTGATGAAATCGGCCTTGGTCATCCGTTTTTTGACTTGCGGGTTGTAATGGTCTGTATTCAGCAGGATGACGGAGTAGGCGAGCACATAGGCCGTGTCTGCACTCATGGGTTAAGTGCTGCATACTGCTACAGTAAATGATGCACATACCCGCATTCGCGAATGGAGTTCCTGTATTGCCATCGATGTAACGCTCGGCGAATTTGAGCATGAAACGATCGATTTTTTGAGCTTCACCGGGAAGACGGAAAGATTGCAGGAACAACCTCAGGGCGTCAACGAATGCAAGGTCTTTGAATTCGAGCGAGTCCACAAACGCGTGCATTATAGCAACGTTCTCCTCGTCCCTGCAAGAATATTAGAGCTGATGCGCTGAGGCGGGGCGTGAAGATCACCCTTCGCCGAGGTATTCCCCGATCATGGCCTTGTTCAAGCCGTCGGTCGACAAGAGGAAATTCGCGACGTCTTGAGGAGACTTGCTGGGAATAAATCCGGTGTCGATAAGGAATTGAATACCCTAAGTTTTCTTATCAGGTGATAATTAGCGGACATTATATAGAGACTCTACACGCTTGGGCTTGAAGTTGAACTTTTTGATGCCTTCGAGCAGCGTTGTTTTCTTTTGTTTGGCACTTTCGAACTTGCTGGGATCGTCCTGGAGGTCGGGCGTAGGCTGGCGGAGAGCCTCCACGCTGGTTCCTGCCGATAGCTTGTCGACGGATTGGTCTCCGCCTATGGAGTCCCTCCGCTGGTCTTCGCCTGGGTGTGATCGGGTCGAGGGTGTTGCGAGAGGGTCGTCCGACATCTTGCCGGTAGCCGTGCCCCAAGCTACAAGAGACCGGAGGACAGCAACGAGGCATTCGAGCCCCTGGCGTTTCAGTTGGTTCTCAGTCAAACCCATCACCGATGTATCCATCGTTCCGGAGATGGCGAGAGCAGAAGTGCTCAAAGAAGGCGGCACCGCGCCGTGGTGGCTTTTGACCGTCGGACTAAGAGCGGGGCTCGGGGGCTCGTTCGTCTTTGGCGGAGCTGCGGCGAAGGGCATGCTACCAATCTTGGAGATAATATTCATAAGACTTGGAAGAAGTCAAGCGGTGTTTAAAATAGAAGAAGATTACGCACTGTTCGTAGATATTATCCGCGGCTTCGCTGTCGCAGTCGTAATTGAGATATATCTCGACTAGAGCTTGCGGATCCTGACACAGCCGGGACAGCATACCCAAAATCACGGCCTTCTGCTTCAACGTGGACGTGCGCATTTCAAGGATGGGAATGAAGATCTCATGCAAGAGAACCTCGATCTCTTTCTACATTCACCACTGATTAATTTGTACAAGCAGAGATATTTTCAGACTTACCTTGAGTTTGGTGCGCATACCAGCAATAACCCGCCAGAATATTTCTACACTGATCTCAAACACTTGGGGTACAGGGCTGACGGCGTTCCGACTCAGGCTCAAACACAGATATTGGTTGATGGCTTGAACGAAGTTTGTCGCCTCGTGCGAAGTGCTGGAATATATTAAGGCCAACGGATCCACGAACAGCGGCATGTGCGAGTTCAAAATGGTCAGAACAAGATGCAACGACAGTAGCTTTGACCGCATAGCGTGCGACTTGATATCGCGTTCGCTGGTTCAAATCAGATCATGGCGCCACCGAGCAAAGTCGGGATAATCACCTTTCGTTGTTCAACGGTTTCATGGTCAACTTGCACAGAGCTCGGAACACTAGGAACGCGTCCTTTATGAAAAGGTCGTTTATCGATAGGCTGCGATGTTCCTCGTATTCCGGGAGCGCGTCGTCAGCGGAGTTGCGCCCTTCAGAATTTTCTCTGGCCAGGAAATTTTAGAAATAAATAAAACGATTAAAATAAGAACAAACGTACGACGCCGTCTGTAGATCATGTACACCGTTGTTCTCTGGACGCGGTTCATCGCCGTTTTGGTGCTCAGACAGCGACTTCTTTTCGGCGTCGTCCGCGCCATCCGTCTCCACAGAGTCCTCGCTCGATTCGCGGGGTATTTTCTCCTTGGGGAAAGATGGAACACTATCCTGGCTGGTGGTGGAGTGCAGAGTAGCGGAATCAGACGCAGAAACCGCCACGCTGACTTTACATCGAGTGAAGACGTGATGGACCATCTGGGTAAGACCACCCTGCGCTACCATTTGGTTGACGGGATCCGAGCTCAGCAGGAACACGTTGTAAACGGTTCGGACAGCTTTGAGCAGGGAGGAGTGGTGGACGAGGATGGTAGAGGACAAGACAAGGGAGAGAAGAGCCTTGACAATTTGCAAGGATACTGTCTCGGGGGTGGTTTCCGAGTGACATGCGGCGATTGTGTTCGCAACGAGGTCGACCAGGGAGGGGGCGTGTAGGTCAGCCTCTGATGATTCGGCAGCAGGGTTTCGGCCTATGGGATGTGGTGATGGGGGAGGTGAAGGAAGACCATGAGAGGTCGACTGGTAGGGTTCAGCGAAGAATGAGTACGAGATGAGTTTTGATATGCAGTCCAAGCTGGCGATCATGAGTTTTTCATTCCGCGTCTCGCAGGCAAGGCGCAATGGCTCGAATATTTCCCGCGGGCGGTCGCCGCCTTGATTCGCGCGGACCATTTCCAGAGCACGCTGGGTGCTGTCACGGAGTGGTGCGGACCGTCTTGCCTCTTTCGAAGCGGCAATTGTTTCCAACGCCGAGGAAATGAGTACAACGGACACGGTGTTGCCTCTGGAGATGGTTAGTGATTTTCTATGGGTGGGAGAGCCTGGCGCCAATGTTGTTGGCGTAGCCGGCGACTCGTGGTACCCATTTGTGGGGGCATACTGAGGAGAGGGTTTGGGAAGAGGAACAGACTTGGCGGGGGGTGTCGGAGGGAAACCAGGAGTACTGAGGCCAGGAGTGCTGGGACCTGGTTCCGCGTCGAGCACCTGGACTGCGTGTGGAGGCTGTTCGGGCGGGGATTCGGGGTGATCTTCAGCGGAATGCGGGGCCGGTGAAGATTCGGGTTCATCCTCGGGGTTCCCGACTGACGGAAGTATATGCTGCGGCGCCTGGAGGGAGTCTATGGGAGGAGATGGGGTCTGCTCCAGTGCTACGACGGCATGTATGACAGCCGGGGGCTCCTCCGTCGAGGGCGAGAGTGGGAGAGGGATGGAGAGTGGCCCTTTCGCCATGGTCGTTGACCGCGTACAGTCAATATTCGTGGCGGGAATAATTTCCTGCGGCTGCACGTGCCACATCGGGATGTCGTCCTCCACCACCACCGCAGTTCCGACTGGCGCTTCGGCCGCAATCCTGATGCCCTCCGGGCCCATGCCCGACTCTGCGGTGTCCGTGCAGGGCCCCGACTTTGACTCCCCTTATTCCCTCCAGGCGTTCCTCAAGACTTACGAGCGCATCGGATTTCAGGCAACCAGTTTGGGGAGGGCTATAAATACAGTGAACAAGATGGTAAGCCCCCGAATATTCTCTGCCTCTCGCTGACCATCATCTAGCGTGCGTGGCGTCTTTCCGACGACCCAATCGCGGAGGACGAATCAGAGCAGTACCGGGATCCGGCAGTTCGCGCCCAAACGCGCTGCAACGTCTTCCTTGGCTACACATCCAACCTCATATCGTCTGGCCTGCGCGAGGTCATCCTACATCTAGTAAAACACAAGCACGTTTCCGTCCTCGTCACTACCGCCGGTGGGATCGAAGAGGATTTCATCAAATGTCTTGGAAAAACCTACTTGGCCGAGTTCAACCTTGACGGTGCCGACCTGCGCAAGCGCGGCATGAACCGGATCGGGAACCTCATCGTGCCCAACGACAACTATTGCAAGTTTGAGGACTGGCTTACCCCCATCCTCGATGCAATGCTCGCCGAGCAGGTGGAGAGCGGGAACGTGTGGACCCCGAGCTCGTTCATTCGTCGGCTAGGGAAGGAGATTAACAACGAAGAATCTGTGTATTACTGGGCTTACAAAGTGAATAGATGGATTTTCTTCTCGTCCATAAGTTTATGACATCTGAGACCAATCTGCTCAGAACGACATTCCCGTCTTTTGCCCCGCTCTTACTGACGGGTCCATCGGAGACATGATATACTTTCACTCGTTCCGATCGCCCGGCCTCATCCTGGATATCGTGCGCGACATCCGCGACCTCAACGACCTATCAAGAAATTCCAAAAAAGCTGGAATGATCGTGCTGGGCGGAGGAGTCTGCAAGCACCAAATCGCGAATGCCATGTTGATTGTACTTGGTCCTGCCTTGCCATAAATTACAAGCTGCTAACTCCTTTGCCTACAGCGCAACGGAGCTGACTACTCGGTGTTCATTGTAAGCGCTCACACAATTTCGCGACCTTATCTCACACATTCTACAGAACACCGGACAAGAATTCGATGGCTCCGATTCAGGTGCTCGTCCCGACGAGGCCATATCGTGGGGAAAGATCCGTGTTGGCGCTGAAGCTGTAAAGGTATGTCCGCAGTCCTTCCTTCCTTGTGTCACATTCAAAATGTCGCAGGTCTACGCCGACGCCACGCTGGTTTTCCCACTGTTGGTGGCTGCCACATTTGCGCAAGAGGCTCAGCAACAGGATAAAACCCACAAGTAAGACGATAGCCGACGTAGAAGCGTGTGTGTACACATAGATACTTGTATAATCTCTACAAGTCCCCCATAAACTTCCGGATAACAGCGCCAAAAATCTCAGTGGCCTTCTTCATCTCGCCGTTCTACGCTGGCTCAGTAGGAGGTCCCCGCAGATAGCTTATACAACGTACCTCGCTATTGCTGAAGCTGATACGGAAGTGGCCAGTCCTCTCGGACGCGTAGTCGCCTGTGGGGCAGAACATGGCGCCTGCGAATATGTAAGGCTCGTTGCCTTGGAAGTTGGAACGCAAAACAAAGACGCACCAGGTCCGAACAATACCCCAGCCTCTGCCAGCTCTGGATTGACGTTAAAACAGGGAGAAAATAATGAAACGATGAAAAGTACCTATCCAGAGTTTCATCTCCATGGACTCTGCACCCAACGTGGCGAACGAAGGGTGTTGGTCAAAGTGCACCTTGATCTGCAATGGGAGCCATGTTAGATGCAGTTTCCGTCGTTCAAGGAAGACACATTACCCAAACAAACATTCCAGACGTGGGAGGGACAAACGAGAAAAGGGCGTTGGACATGGGGGCTTTTTCGTTGAAGTAGCCCGTGAGGTTGCGCTTGGGCTTAGCAAACCCAGTGTACACTTGACAGCCTTCCCACATTCCAGTCGTGCCGGGAGCGATGGTCAGCTGGAATTCTTCGGCCAGACAGTCAACAAAGTAGTCACGCCGTATCGTGTATTGGAGCCGGAGCGCTGGAATAATGTGAGCAGGTGCTTGAAATGACGCGGAGTGTTGCCTTGTAACGTACCCTTCAGCCAGCGCATGTAACCCTCGTAGCCCCATTCCTGGAGCGTGGCAGTAACCAAAGCCTAAAGGAAGCTCAGTAAAAGAAATCTACACGGTTAATCCGAGCATTTACCTGGCCAAACCCACAAGGAGCCTGTGTGGAGGTCTCCGCTGCCCGCTCCAGTCTTTCAGCAAACCTAGGGTTAGGGTTAGCATTATGAGGGAATAGATTAAATTAGATTAAAGACTCACTGGGGCGTGCAGGTATACCAACCCAGGCGACATCCCGGCGCGATAGTCTGCGAGGAGAGAACTAAGTCACTTTTGTATCGAAACGGGGGGGAAACCTTACCTTGGAAAATGTGTCCAGGCGGATTACTCGGCCTTGGTAGTCCAATCTGTCGAGTGGGCTTCAGGACGGGCAGCGACGAGTGAGGTCAAAAGCGTACTTCAGATAGCTAGGTTCCAGTGACGCTATGAAACGCTCATCATCGACTCCGCTGCCGGCGTGGCTTTGGTGACCGCGCTGCGATTTAGGGACATATACTCCCTCTTGCAGGAAGAAATACGGGTCGTCCTCCACAAGGATTCTACAGTCAAAGGTTTCTCAATGGGCGCTGTCAGAATAAAAATGGTGTTACTAACATGTCTTTCTAGGTGTCAGTAATGATCGTTCCAAAATCAAATCGGGCTCACCAAATTCAACGCAGATCTGGTATATCTCTTTCTTGCGAGCGAGGCCAGTGGTCTTCGTGCTAGTTAGATTTATGCGGCGCAGTCGAAATTTCAACTCACAGTTCCTGTAGGGTTTTCACCAATCGGAACCGCATAGATGACGTGGGGTCTAGAGCATGGTCAACCATTGCATGACGAAAGAATACACGAGATATACCGGGGCATTCCACGGGCAGTCTCGTCCCATTCAACCAAGACGGTCCGCAGCGCATCGCTCCGCATACCCTGGGCATCAATATCAACCGGTATGGGTTTGATATTAAAAGGCTGCATTGAAGCCATCGCGCTCGGATAAGTCCACTTGGAGACGAGGACACCCTCTCCAGGATTGCACAGAGTTATCACAACCTTGTTCCAAGCATCCGTGTTTCCGGCATGAAGCATGGTCGTGTAATTCTCGTACCCCGGCTGGAAAACCTTGTCCGTAAACTCCTTGACGATCTTCTGGAGTTGCGGTAAGCCACCAGACAGTCCTTTTTCGCCAAGTTAGAGACGGGCGAATTCAGAGAGAGGCGAACTACACACCATACTGAAGAGCCTGTTCCAAATAAAGTCAGCGGTGTGAATGCATTATCTTGGAATGTTCCCACCGTTGCTAGATTGATGTCCTCTGGGCGGAGCGGATACTTGGGAATGGTGACGGATGTCGTCTTCTCAAGCTTGTCTGCGCCGAAGAGCTTCCAAAGCCACGAAAAGGAAGATGACCCTTGTGTGGGCTCGACGGGAAAGGAGTTGGAGACGAGCACATTGGCAGAAATGTCGGAATAAGGAAAATAAGCTGGGCTCGGGAGACCTTGTGGTTTGTGATGGAATGAGCAGAGTGTCGACACGTTGACGGAAGCTCACCTCCGGCAAGGCTGATTAAGCCCGGCTTTCCCCAGTACCTAAACAAGCCTTTCAAGGGGGAGGTTTGGCGGGCCTTGGCGAGGTCAGATAAATGATGGGACAAATCAAGGGCCTCCGGCTTGAAGGACGACATGTAGAAATGAGTGGTGAGAGGGTGAGAAGGCGAGAGGGCGAGATAGAGAGTCCGAGAATAAATATCATTGCCAATCTCGGCCAAGCCACGGCCGCAAACATACGGTTGATGGGAGCTGACTCAATGATGACCGTTATCTTTCGCGTCAGCTACTGTAGTGAGTTCAACCAAGGTCGAAAGGTCAACCAGGCTTCGAGTACTCTGGTACCTGGTGAGGAATACTTAGCAATTGCTTTTGCCCAGCTTGAGAAAGGAATCATTGTAATACATATATGCCTACAGGAACACGATCGAGCCAGATGGTGACCTTGGCGGGCCGAAATGGGTCCCATGGATCAACTGGGATACTGCCGATTTGCTACCGAGTTCACCGTTGAATAGAAACATCGTGTCGCCGAGTTGATGGTGCATGATGGGAGCGAACCTTCGGATGCAAACAAGTCCAACTAATTCCGGTCGCCGACAACCATCATCGCTCACGAAATCCTCTCTATTCTTTACGGAGGAGGTCGAGACGTTAGCTGTGTGAGGGAGAGAGGTACGGAGTCCTCCACTATCCTTCTCTGTCTCTAACACCGTTCCAGAAGTTAGGATTTGAGAATGGCGTATCAAATTTCGAGGAGTGAGTTATGTCCTCTACATTCGTGTTCCTCGACGCTCATCGCCTTTCAGAAGGTTGCTTTAAGTGCGGAAACCGTGCGTTCTCTCCAGATCGCCCCACCGTTCTTTTTCTCATCGGCTTTCAGTCGGTCATATTGCAGAGAGTTGCTCTTCAGACCAACGTCTCTGCTATAATTGCCGGCAGCCTGGCCATGAATCTTCGGCGTGTCCGTCGCCTCGCAGCGTTTCTGCCAAGCAATGCTACTCATGCGGTGGTGTCGGGCACATTCAAGCGGAGTGCCCCAGCTTGAGAATTCAGCAGCAGGGTGGTGGCCAGAAGTGCTACGTGAGTGGCGTGGAAGCGTGTGCGTGTGTCGTGGTGTGCTGAGGCTGGCGCAGAACTGTGGGCGTTTCGGACACATCGCGCGGGTTTGCCCCGGAGGTGCCTTGGGAGGTGCCTTGGGAGGGGGAGCGCCTGTCTTCGCTTCCCGTCCTCCCCCTCCCGGCCGCGGCCTCAACACTTCTACGTTACCCCCGTGAAATGTTACCGCTGCGGTGGGCCTAACCATATGGCCAAGTACGCACCTTCTTTTTTTTTGTGCGTGGCTTACTCATCTTCCTCAAGGGATTGTCTTGCCGCCGCCGGGACCGCCATGGGTGATCCCTCGCTGCCAACAGGACCCGCAGGAATGAACAAGCCTAAAACTTGTTACAAATGCCAACAAGAAGGCCATGTACGCTCTTTTCCAACACTTCAATGCGCGATAACTCATCTTCTCCAGATTGCCCGTGAATGCCCCGAGAATGCTGATTATGGGATGAATAACTAATCTCATGTACTGACCCCCTACTCGTGTATTAGCGTAGGGCATGATATATCTAGCATCTATGCGTATTTTGTGCTGCTACTAACAGTTGGCTTGTTGTCGTCTATGTACCGCCTTTAAGTTTCTCTACCACATGCTTCGGTTGTCGCGCCTTTCAGTTCCCCGCACAGTGCCCACCCACCGCAGACGTTTATTGTTCTCTTTACCGGACTTTTCGAGTATACTACCAGGAGGCGGATCGGAGGTTCAGACGTATCACGAGCAAAAAACTCTCCCGTGCGTCCACGGGTTCGTCTCGATCGGCGAAACTGAATCCCTTCAAAGTTATACGCGCCAGCAGCTGTATAACGTCGTGTCGGATGTCCGGTCGTATCACCACTTCATACCATTCTGCTCTGCATCGCGGGTCCTCAGTGCTACTGACGAAACACGCATTCCAATCCTCCTTGACGCAGAATTGACCGTTCAATTTCTCGCATTCAAAGAGAGCTACGTGAGTAGAGTGACTTGTATACCACTGGAATCGGTCCAAGTATGTTCAAAACGCGTCCCTCTCCGCCATAATTCTCATTCCGCCAAGGCAGTCGCGTCCTCCTCAACCCCGCTTTTTAAAGAGCTCACAACAACTTGGCGCTTTCAGGCCATTCCTAGCCGAGAACCACCATCCGCTCCGCCCTCGAGTTTCGACGGCGGCCTCTCGGAACGCGCAACTGACTCTGCTGCTACTCTAGCAAGCCTCGACCTGGCCTTTGCGTTCGCCAGCCCAATCCACGCGGCGGTGTCGTCGTCCTTCTTCGGACAGGTCTCCAAGCTCATGGTAAATGCGTTTGAGGAGCGGTGCGCGGAGGTGTATGGCGGGGGCGCACGTAAGGGGTAGTTGCAGTAGGCGGCGGGGGTTCTTGGTTCTAGCTATTTTGGATAATCAGGATGAATTACACCTTGGCGGCAAAATCGTTGGTTGTACCGGTCCTCATAGCCTGACAGGCCGCCCGCCGCGCTGCTGATGGCGCGCCGGGTTTTCCCTCTGGGCGCTGGCGACTTTAGCGCGCCTAACCTCCTCCGACTCGTAATCCACCAGCCGCCAGCCCCAGGTCATCGCTGTCTTTAGCTCTGCGCTAGTGGCCGGAACCGGCATATGCACATGGAATTTCTCGATCCACCGCTGCTCCTGGAGCTCTTTGAGAACGACAGATTTTAGATAGCTGGGGGATCATTCATAAGTTGACGGGCGCCGAAATGAAGACGGAGAACTGGCGCACTTGATAGAGCGTATGGGGTGGTCCCTGTGCTCCGGCTCGGGCGGTGGGTGGATAATTTTTCCATGCGAGGACCGTCGTTGCCAGGCGATTGGGGTTTTGCGAGGCGGCGCGACCTCGACGGCGTTGGGATACTTCAGGTGCGCTTGCTCGTATATCTCCTTTGTGGTTAGCCCGTATTTGTGGGCCTGGAGAATACTGAGAACAATATCGGTCGTCTGCTTTGTGCCGTGGCGCAGGAAGGCTTTTATAGTTCGGCTAGAGGATGCCATGGTTAAGGTTTTCTCGTGTGACGAGGCGTGACTTCACTCAAGCGGCGACAACCAAACTGGACGAGAAATAAGCAGCTCATAATCAATGTTTGATTTTCACAGTACGGGTTACAAGGGAGTAATAGAGAGCGGGGGAAAAAACCCTTATATCAGTACAAAAACAAATCCGCTCACAACCTTGACTTGGACGCGACGTTCGCGGTAAACAGGAGCCGCGGCAAATGGCAGCGCACAAGACCAGCGGTGCCCGTCGTCTCGACAACGAACTCCTCCCTGTTCAGAGCGACCAGCTTCCCAACGGTGCCAAAGGCCCCCTCTGTGATTTCTGGTTATTTACGGCCACAGGATGAACGCGAAGAGTACTAACTGGTGAAATCGGGAGCAACGGAGACTTGATCGCCTTCCTTGAGCTCTAGACGCGTCGCCTCCCGCGCGTCGAAGCCTACGACGTCGTAGGGCTCGAAAGGCGCAGCTGCGATGCGCGCGGCGGCAGCTTGGCCGGTGATTTTAGCCGCGGCGGAACGGCGCTGCTTGAGGCGGTTGAGGTAGCCCGTAAGACGCGCCAGCCACTGCGCAGGTCAGGAAAAAGACGCTCGGAAGTCGAGCAAGCCCACCTCCAGTGATTTGGGGAACGTGCTCGCGTCCAAGAGCGAATCGACGCCGGGGAAGGGCTTGATCCAACTGTAAACAAAGTGGACAGAGACATCGGCCAAGGATGGCAATTCCGTGTCCCAGAGCCATTCTCGTCCATCGGACAACTGTCGCGGTCAGAATCTGGGTGCCTGGTCGATCGAACAGCTTACTTGTTCCTCTACGAGGGACTGTATGGCATCAGATGACTGCACTTTCGATGGCGGGCGAACTGACCAAGTGCGTGGAGAGTGCGCTGAGGGACTTTCCACGCGATGCGACTATTGCATCTACATTAACGGGCCCCATGAGCTGCTTTTTCGTGAGTATTTTTAGCGAAACCGCCAATCAATAGAACCGACCGTGCTCCGGTCTTTAATAAATGCCGGCGGTATCGTTTCCCAAGGCAATAGGCAAGGAGCTAGATAGAACAACGCCGTGTCCGGCCAGTATTTCGCAAAGGCCTTGACCGGAATGCAGTTAATGATGGACGCGGGCAATGCGCAGAGTTAGAGTCGGCACCTTGACGAGGCCGGTGTCCGCGCCTCCGCCGTGTTTCTTGTTGGGGAATATTGTTCCGTAGCCGCGCGACGGCGGGAATCGTCGTTCGAGGGCGGATGCGATGAGACTTGGAGGAGAGTGAATTCCCGCAACCATCGCAGAAACATGTTGGTCACCTAGTATCACAGTAGACATCATTCCCGATGGCAAGAATTGGGATTTGGCGGTAGGCAACTCCAAGGAGGTCGGTGATCTCTGGCCGCGGGAGTATGTTTGCGACCTAACGGCACAGCTCTTGATGGACATCGCATTAGACCCTCGTTACTCACCAGAACCTGTTCGTAGGGTATGTTTTTGAGGAGCAGTAGGTTATGGATTTTTTTGCTGAAGGGCGAGTCGTCGTAGCAGTAGAGCACGACCGACATGGTGGGTGTGAGAGAGAAGTAAGTGATTTCAGGTGCCAAACGCGCGCTCTAGATTTCGCCGCTTGAGGCAACATTTGCGCCCCGAATTTTACCTGCAGAGGGCGCGCTACGCCGGCGGTATAAACCTAATGGAGAGGGCCGGGCTGATGCTGTGTACTAGCGCTGAAACGCGCGCTGCCGCAGCGGTGCACTGGCATAGCCGCTGGCGAATCAAATACATAAGTAAAGAAACGTGGGACCAGTGGAGACGAAAACAATTTCCGGTTCGCTTCGCAACTACATACCACCACCAATGGACAGACCCCCGCTGCCCTCTGGCAACTCATCCTACGGCGACCCTTTCGCTGACCGCGCGAGACCCCACTTCGCCGAGCAGCCAGCACCTTACCACGCCGCCTCCCCGTACCAGAGCACCACCTCGCTCCCCAGGACTTCAATCACGACGAGTACGAGGACGACGAGTTTGTCGAGAAACAGCCTCTCGCCGCGGGCCAGTCATTCACCGGAGGCTTCTACCCTCCTGGGTGCGTCTGCTGTCCACTTTGACCCCGCCGCTTGTATTTACCCCCATTGCTTCCGCAGTCCTGTCGATCCCGGTGCGTATGGCGACCCGTACGGGCGCCCCGACTCCGTCGTATCCACCTCGACAAACGGCGTGGACAGCGCCTGGCGGCGGCGCCAGACCATCAAGCGCGGTGTCACCAGGAAAGTGAAGCTCACCAATGGCAACTTCATCGCGGAGTACCCCGTCCCCACCGCCATCCACAGCGCCATCGAGGCCAACTACAGCGCGACCAACACCACCGAGTTCTCGTGAGTTTCCCATTCTGCTGCCGCCCGCTCCGTCCCACTCATCACACCTCGATTTTCTAGCCACATGCGTTACACCGCAGCGACTGTGGACCCAGACGAGTTCACAGAGGCCAATGGCTACTCCCTGCGTACCAAAATGTACAACCGCGACACGGAGCTGCTCATTGCTGTCACCTCGTACAACGAGGACAAGACCCTCTATGCCCGCACCCTCCACGGCGTCATGCTTAACATCCGTGACATTTGCAAGACCAAGCAGTCAAAGTTCTGGCGCCGCACTGCAGAGGAAGGCACACCCGGCTGGCAGAAGATCGTCGTCGCCCTCATCGTCGACGGTCTCGAGGCTATGGACAAGAGTGTCCTCGATATCCTCGCAACTGTCGGTGTCTACCAGGACGGTGTCATGAAGAAGGAGATTGACTCAAAGGAAACCGTCGGCCACATCTTCGAGGCAAGCTTCCACTTGTTTCGTGCACAGGTCCTGGCTGATGCATACCCTAGTACACGACGCAACTGTCGATCGACGCTACTCCCCAACTTGTGCTTCCCCAAGCCGGCGACGCCAACAACCTGGTCCCCGTGCAGATCATCTTCGTCCTGAAAGCCAAAAATCAAAAGAAGATCAACTCTCATCGGTGGTTGTTCAACGCCATTGGCAAGATTCTGAAGGTACGCATTTTGTGGCTGAGCTAACGAGATGGTACTAATCTTCTATGCAGCCCGAGACGTGTGTCTTGATTGACGCGGGTACCAAGCCGGGTCACAAATCGATCTACTATCTCTGGGAGGCTTTCTACAACGACCCGCATTTGGGCGGATGCTGTGGCGAAATTCACGCCATGATCAAGGGGGGAGGAAGCTACTCAATCGTGCGTACCCAGCGGTGTTGTCCATATTCCAGTACCAACATCGATACAGCCCTGGTTGCGGCCCAGAACTTCGAGTACAAGATGTCTAACATCCTGGGTAGGCTTGACCCCACAACTTGTAGAAGTGATTTATTGACTCCGATACAGACAAGCCCTTGGAGAGCAGTTTCGGCTATGTTTCCGTGCTGCCCGGTGCCTTTTCGGCCTACCGCTATCGCGCTATTCTGGGCCGACCCCTTGAACAATACTTCCACGGAGACCATTCGTTGGCGGACCGACTCGGGCAAAAGGGTATCTATGGCATGAACATCTTCACGAAAAACATGTTCTTAGGTGCGTCGACCCGCGCCAACCCAATCTACGGCCACTGACCTTGTTTATCCCAGCTGAGGATCGTATCCTCTGTTTCGAGCTTGTGGCCAAAGCCGGCGACAGGTGGACCCTGACGTATGTCAAGCCCAGCAAGGCCGAGACTGATGTTCCCGAGACGGCTGTGGAACTGATCGGGCAGCGCCGACGTTGGTTGAACGGTTCGTTCGCGGCCTCGGTCTATGCACTGGTCAACTTCTTCATGTTCTACAAATCTGGACATGGAATCTTCCGCATGTTTTTCCTCCACATCCAGGCCTTGGTGCGTTGTCTGAACCCTGCGTCCTGGCTTGCAGCTGAATGGCCCTGACAGTACAACATCTTCTCCCTTATCTTCTCCTGGTTTGCCATGGCGAACATCTGGTTAACTTTCAGCATCATCATCGACCTACTTCCTGCGCAAAACATCATCATCTTCGGCACGGCATCAATTGTACCGCACTTCGCCTATTTGCAATCGACGCACCGTACTAATACTCTTGTTAGACTCACTGGGTTAATAACGGATTCAAATGGATCTATCTGTCGTTTCCTGCATTGCAGTTTGTTCTCGCGTTGGGTAATCGACCCAAGGGTGAACGAGCTGCGTACACGATAACCCTATGGGTGTACGCGTTCCTCGCGATATATCTCTTGGTTTGTTCGTTCTGGCTCACGGGCAAGGCCTTTGCAGTACGTTTGGTTCCTTGTTCGCCATGACATGCATAGCCTAACCCAATTTTCATTAGAACATACCTCGGAATTGGCGGGCAAGACCTTTTCTCAGCAGATCACGACTTTCTTCAAGCCACCGATCGGTTCCCTGGTAGCTGCGATGGTGTCGACATTCGGCATCTACTTTATTGCATCGTTCTTATACGTGAGCCCCTTGAAGCAAGTGTTATGTTCTTAGCTCACGAGTTCCTAGCGCGATCCCTGGCATTTGTTCACGTCTTTCTTCCCTTATCTCTGTACGCATGTTTCGCGCTATTTTGATCGGTGGATTTATCCTTGCTAGGCCTTGCACCAAGCTTCACCAACGTCTTGAACGTCTATGCCTTCTGTAACTTGCACGATGTATCGTGGGGTACGAAGGGTAGCGACAAGGCCGAGGCATTACCTTCGGTGTCGTCCAAAAAGCACGATACCGAGGCAGTGGCAGTGGTAGAGGACACGACCAAGAACCAGGAGGACGTGGATGCGGCTTTCAAGGAGACTGTCACTCGTGCGATCACCAAGATCCAGACGAAGGAAGTCCCGGAGAAGCCAAACATGGACGACGAAAACAGTGAGTTCTTTTTTTCATCGTCCCTCTTTCCAATCTCATCCGCCCTAGAAACCTTCCGTACTCGTCTTGTGGCCGCCTGGATGCTGTCCAACGCCGGCCTCGCCGTCGCCATCGAGAATCTGAACGGGTTGAACGAAGACGAGTCAGAGCTGGTATCGAAGCAAAACATCTACTTCTCCATCATCCTGTACTCGACGTTCGGATTGGCCCTTGTGCGCTTTATAGGGGTGCGTTTCTAATTGTTCCTTGTGCGCGATGTGAGGCTTACGCGACGAACCACGCAGTGTCTGTTCTACTTCTTCAGGCGCAACCTTTTCAGGTGCTGCAGGAGAAATTGAGTGCCGTCCACGCAACGCATGCATGCAGCGGGCACCTTTTTTTTGATTCATTGGATTGGATTGAATACGGACATGCTATCCTATGTTACTGAAAATATTTAAGGATATATCCCTGTCGCACAGTCTGTTCTGTAGCCTGCCTCTCAACGCAGCTACATACGTTTATCATACATTGCTCTCCATAAGTAACCTCTCAAGTCATGATCTGGAACCATTAAATAAACACATGTCCACGCAGTTAGATTATTACATTCAAGTATACCGCCCCGTGTAAATTTAAGAGTACATTCCGGAAAACTCACTCCGATCCTCGACGTATCCCTCGGCTGGGGTGTACAGCGACTCACCGAAGCCGCGGAATTCGCCGTCATGGTCTACGTATGCGACTGCGCCGCTGCTGTGGAGCTCCTCCATGTAAGACCGAATCTGAGCGAGGAGGGCCGCGTCGTCGGCGGTTGTGCTAGGTTCTTGGATAGGGGCGCCTGAATTGGACTCTGCAAGCGCGCGGCGGCAGGTTGGGCATGATCCGTGCTGGAGATATGCGCAGGTTAGCGACACAACAGGACACAACGGTGGAGTAGTACGCACACCGCCGTGGATCCACCTCGATATGCTATGCGGGTGCTCAGTAATAAGTATTGCAGTCTCGGACTACGAACTCTCTGCGGCAGAACAAGTGCCCGCACTGCCAAGTTTCTCCCAGCTTGGTTACGCCGAGCTCGTCTACGGGGTACGCGGGCGAGTCCATCGCGAGCGCTGTTTCTTCCTCTGCCAAGATGGCGGTAAACGGGGTAAAGCAGATCGGGCAAAGGGAATCTGTGATAGTGATACATAAGTTAGCAATGGGGCGAGAGCGTGCTGGTGGGGCGCCTGCCGTCGTGGCCCAGATCGCTGACTTGTCTCTCGGTGAGCCGAGGGAGGCCGGAGATGAGTTGGCGGCTCTGGCTGAGCAAGCTTAATGCGAAGCGAAGTAGACGGTGTAGAGGAGAACATACTATGGGGAGAGCTCGTTCGCGGGCTCCTCCCCTCGCGCAATGGTCTCGGACACGATCTGGCTGATGCGCTCGCGCAGCATCTCGAGACCGTGAGCGTCGTGGGGGGTGCTCTCGAAAAGGGAACGCAAGTCGGAGGCCATGGTGGTTAGCTGAGAGAAGAGTGGACGCGCGTCGAGGGACGCGTCAAGAATGATCGAGTGGCACCGCCACCAAGCGAATGGTTCATAGGTTCGAGTACATGGCTTATATCAAAGAGCCAGGGGAAAAGATACAGCAAAAAATATCGTAACGGTCGTAAGGAAGCCAGTTCGAGTCCGAGTGCCAGTGTGCATTTCTAGAAGGGGTTCTCTTCGTCGACGTCCATTGTCGGCTGCGGCTGCGGCTGCGTCTGGGTCTGCGTCGTGTCTTGGAGGGGGGACTCGTCGTCGCTGTCGTCTGCCCGCTCTTCTGTCTGTGCAAACAGCTGAATGGGCTTCGCACCCCTGCACACGCACATCAGTGGGACAGCTACGACAAAGAGCGCACGGGGACCTACTTGTTGAAATGCTTCTTCTTGGCCGCAGAGAGCTTCTGGGTGCACGGCGTCATGAGGTTATCTGTCGGCGAGATAAATGTCGGGTTCCTGCGAGAAAGAATGGTCAGCGTCGTCGCGCATGCCACCGGGTTCGAGGATAACGCACAGGGTCTTTGCCATCTTCTTTGCGAGGAGAGCCTTGGCACCCATTCCCGCAGGCTGGTTGGCGACGTTTCCAAGGGGTGCTTTTGGGACGACAACACGTGCGGCCTGTGCAGGGTTGTGGAGTGGCTGGATGGGGGCTGAGATGGGCGAGTCGTTGGGGGTGGTGGTGGCGGACATGGCGCGAGATTGTACAATGAAAAGATGGAGGTTATTCGGATGAAGGAGAGGCAAGGCGGTTGTGGTGGTGCAAGTTGAAGTGCAAGAGTCGCGGTTGCTTTTTTGTGCACGCGCCGAACTCAACCCCACGTGAGCGTCGAATGATCCCATCATGCCCCTCCAAAAAATACCGCCCGAGCTCATCGAGGCCATCTGCGTCTGCCTCGATGCATTGTCTATTGTCCGCCTCTCGCAGGTTTCGCGTCAATTCCACAGCAGCTTGCAGAACTCTTCTGCTCTCCAGTACAAAATTCAGCTAGAACTCGCCGGTCTGCGCGATGGCCAGTCTGCGCCCGGGTCTGCCGTTCGCCTGGACATGCTCAAAGCCTACCAGGCAGAATGGGCCAGCTTTGATTGGACGCAGATTGTTCCAACCAAAGTGCCCATGGAGGGCCACTTGTGGGAACTCGTCGGCAATGTCGTAGGCACCTACGATCCTCAAAGCGGCTTCGCCTTCACCCGAATCCCTTCTATCACTCGCCATATTTCCCTTGCACAGTGGTCCATCCCTGATGTACCATTCAATCCAAAGGATTTCTCCATGGATTTCTCCCAAGATCTTCTCCTGGTCGTCGAATTTAACACATCATCGTACGTTTGAATATTCTTCAAACCGCCGTCTCTAACGTGGCCTGCAGCAAGTCTATGGTTGTCCATCTACTTTTTCTGCAAACTGGGCGTCCTCACCCGTTGGCGCGCACTCCGTCGCTTTCTCGAAAAATTGATGTGCCGCCAATGTCATGCCAGATTCGAATTTTCGGCGAACACATCGGCGTCATGGTCGAAGACGCGTACGGAGAAAAGTTCGAACTCCTCGTCTGGGAATGGAAAAGCGGCAACATTAAAAAGGTTTGTTGTCTTCAAGCAATACATTAGTTTCATTGACAAGTTCTTGTAGCACATAAGCCAAGTTGAAATGACATCTTTTGCCTTTCTGGATAATCGCAGGCTTCTCGTTACCGCCCTCTCCACCACTTTACAGCCAGAACTCAGAGTCCTGGACATTGATGGGGATATATCCGGCATGAGGGATTATTTTTCCTTCCGACTCCCGGCGCTTTCTCGTCCTCTTGAAGACATCGCCGAGATTGATATGATGATACAGACCGAACCTGCTCCCTCGTGGCCCTCGGGTTGCAACGTCGACGAGCCTTTTACCGTTTCCCACACAGATCGGTTATATGTGGTCTCTCTTGTGCGGGAGGGAACATCCCGCGCGACATTCATGCTCTGCTTCCTCCATTCGACCCTCGTCAATCTGATGGACAACTCCCCCGACGGCGGAGGGTCTCGCGTCATCAGGTGGGACATCTGGGGCCCCCACGGCACCCGCATGCTAAGGGTTACCCAACTCCCTGATCCTTGGGTTTGCTTTGTTTACGGGCAGCGCTGTATCCTTCAAACGGGCAGCGCTCGATGCCAGATTCTCGACTTCAACCCGCTTTCTGCCTCGCAGGGCAAAATGACTGACGAGAGGACTGTTGATAAGCGGCGTCGATTGTTTTTACGCCCTGTGTCAACCTCGGCGCCTTTTGCGCTTAATTCGGTGGATGTTGGCCCGTCCGCCGCGGTTATGTTGGCGGAAGACGCGGTCGTTTCCGTTTCGGTGAGTTCCTGGCCGCGTCTTCTGCACCCGGACACTGACCAATACGTGCCTTTTAGCCAGCGGAAGATGAAATCAGCATTTTTTCCGTGTGATTCGCGGTAGATTAGCATGTACATAGCGAATGAATGAGCCGTAATGCATTAGATGTGACTTGCCTGTGATTGTCACCAAACTTGCCGCTGGACATCCTCTGACATCCTCCCCTCTCGTATGGCATCGATTCTGCGTTTTCTTTGAAACTGAGGAGAAGGCGTGCTCCCCGACCCCATATTTATATCCTCGAGACGCGAGACCATCGACCCCCCTAGGCCCCATCACTCTCGTCACGGTAAGCCGCTCAGACGACCTGGCGCCTGTTTTTACCTACAGGACCCACGCACCCTCTTTCTTATCTCCAGCAGCATAACCGCTGTTTTCAACCGCTCTCTCCGCACGAATGTCTGCTAATAAACGACGGATCGCGGTGCTGGGGTCCCGTTCAGTCGGTACGCTTTCCCCGGACCTCAACCCGCGCCCTGACTGACTGTCTTTCCCTGCCCTCGCCACACTTGTCCACACTGTCCATGAAAATCTGCAGGCAAGTCCTCGCTAATAATCCAATACTGTCAAAACGAATTCGTCGAGTCCTACTATCCGACCATCGAATCCACGTTTGCAAAGACAGTCGACTTCAAGAGTAATAAATACGACTGCGAAATCATCGACACGGCCGGCCAGGTCTGTCCCCGATTTGTTTGTTTTGTAGCGCACCCTGATGGCAAACCATTCCCGCAGGACGAGTTCTCGATCCTTAACTCTAAGCATGCCATTGGCATCCACGGCTACGTTCTAGTGTGTGGTCTCCTATATCCATTCAAACCCAGCTAACCGCGCTCCACAGGTGTACTCCGTCAGCTCTCGGAATTCGTTCGACATGATTCAGATCGTCTACGACAAGATCATCGACTTTTGCGGGGTAACCAACATACCCTGCGTTATCGTTGGTTCCAAGGTCGACCTCGACAAGAGGTGCGCTTGCTTGCTTCTCCGGTGCCAAGCCGTCTTCGTTTCTAATGCGGTTCTAACATCCATCCCGTAATAGCCGACAAGTCAAGCCCGAGGAGGGGCAAAAGCTAGCCAAGACCAACGACGCCGCGTGGGTCGAAACGAGTGCGAAGAGCAACATTAATGTCGGTGAGTCCTATTCTCTCGCCCTGCCCTCGGACGCCGCTCACCCGAGTAATTTTAGCCAAGGTCTTCGAACTCTGTTTAAGTGAGATCGAGAAGCGGACCCCTAATAACCAGGCCGAACCTCCGGTGAACAGATGCATCATCATGTAAGGCCCGCAGATACATTCCTGCCGTACTCAACGCCCTCTTTCCCTTCGGCTATTTTCGGGAGCACCTACATAGACTACTTGTTAACCTCAAATCATGTCCCGTGCACGCTGCAAAGCCTTTTGTAAATTTACCTCATCCTTACCCTGATATATCCTCTCCCTGGTGGTTTTTAATCGTCCTATAATGACGCTTGTACAATTACATTTCCCCCTCTGAACTATACATATCCTTATACATCGTATGCAGACTCAATAGACTCCCTCATGCGTTCAGGCTGTCCCATCGCCCAAGTACCTCAACTTGACTTGTCGTCCATCGAGACCGGCAGCATTGACGGTTTGGGGATCGTCTGGGGCGAGGTCGATTGCCTGGTCGCTCCATTTGACATCTGGCCCCGCGGCATCGAGAACTACGCCCTTGACTGGCCTGTTCGCCGAAAGAGTGACCGATTGCCCATCGGAGGACATGGTCGCCTTCACCTCTGTGTCGGGAGGGAAGGTGATGAATTTAAATGGCTCGGGCCTGATAGCTGTGAGCACTGGATAGTCTGATTCAACGGCGACTTACCAATTGCTGTACCTCGCTAGTACCTCGTTATTGTCTCCCAAAAGTCGGGCGGACACGATGATCGTCTTTGGCGTTTGGCTGTTCTTGGTCCTGGTCGGCTGCCCAGGAAGGATTCCCTTGTGCAACTCGGTGCTAGAGTTGGCCTTCAATACGATCTCCTCCGACCATTTGTCCCGCCAACAGTCGGAGTGCAGGTCAAAGCAGGTTACTTCAAGCGTGGCCTTCTTGTCCGACAGGGTGCTATTCGTACCCCAGATCTCGAGGACCGTTTCGATCGTGAACTGCGCCGACGACAGCTCGTTCGGGAAGATTGCTTTCCTTGCGGGTCATCCCGATTGTGAAGGGGCGCAACTCGCGAGCGATGGTAAAATACGCAGGCTTGGGCCTGAGGAAGTAATCCACGATGCTCCAAGACGTCACCGGCCAGCAGTCGTTAATCTACGCAACATAAGCCAAAGACTGGCGCACGCCGTGCATTGCGCACCTGCCAAACGAGAGCACCTGCAGTGTACTCTCGGCCTTTCCCTGCCCAGTTGCGTCTCCAGAGACGGTAAGCGGCCGCGAGAGTTTCCGCTTGCATAATTGCGTGTAATACACATAGCTGATCTCCGTTAGCAGGTTGAACGGGGATTGAAGAGCCATCCATACCTTTCCATTTCGAAAGAATGCTTGAAGTTTTCTACTAGGTAGAGCTACATCACCAGGATAAGTTTGGTTGTAATCAAGGGAGGGTGAACCTACCTCCAATCTTCTCTCAAACCCATCCGCTTTGTTGTGGTTGTTATTGATCCTAAGGGGAAAAAAAATCAGAACGGTGTGAAATGAGTCAAAGGAAAGGTTTACTTTGATTGAGGATACCGTTCGGATGTGTCACCGTCGAGCCAGTAGTCGACTGTTCGGATGTTGGGATAACCCTCCCTGTGTAGTGTCGTTTAAATGTCCACGGGATATAATGCTGCGAGGCGTACATTCCAAATTCAGAAACGAAGCGGCCCGCTAGGGTGTCCCATTTATGCCAAGGCTCCTGTGAGCTATGTGGAAGTCAGCGAAAGAGAAGGCAGATGAAATGTCGAGGTACCCATGCCACACCTGGAATATAATATAGTTAGAGCAAGGGAAATGACGGAGCAGAATATAAGAGGATCCTTACGTTCCACTGATGTAAATCTCCGTAGGCCTTGTCTGTTGTCAGTTTGCCCTGTCCGCTGTAGGGCGATCCACGATGATAAAATATGTCCGATAGCTCTTCGACCACTGCCGGAAGCAGACGTTCGTAAATATGCCGGGCTGGAAAATTAGTGAGACGATAGTCTGATTTATCGTCCGAATAATCGAGCTCGAGCTCAAGTGATTCCGCAATTTGATAGTCTAAACATATCTCAGCAAATGGACGGACGTGGTCCCGGAGCGAAAACCATCCGACCTTCGTTGTTGCCGGCTATGTTATCTCAATTATCGACATGCATTTAAGGATTACAGCTAAACTCGGCGCACCGAAAATTACGACTGAGGGATGGTGCCGCAATCGCTTCACATTTTGCTCTGCCTCGGCCTGTACGGAGTCCAGAAACGATTCATATGCTGGATACTACGCGAGGTGAGTAGCGAACCATTAAGATAATAACTCGAGGTACCTGTCCACAGCCGAACATGAAATCTTGCCAAACGAGAACTAATGGATTGGATGTTAATCGGTCGTTCTTCGTTGAAAGGCGTAACATTTACTTCCGAGTTCTGGGGTAACTATCAGTATTCAGGACTGGGAGGTGAAAATGGCATTCACCGTCGCATATAGAATAGAATGCGTCCGCTTCATAGATTCCACCGCCCCATACTCGTATCATGTTTTGATTTCCGTCCACGAGGAGTTGCAACCATGCCCGATATCGATCCGTGGTAACACTAGAAATTGCTTTAGACATAGCGGTATGTTTGCTCAACTCCTTACGGACTTTGTCAAGAACGAGTCTGCCGGTATCCAATTTGACCCTGTTTGCGTGTTTGGATTTCATCAGCTCATGGCGAACATCAAACTGACCTCCACAAAATATCCTGATGTTGTTGACTTCGAATAAAAAGGTTAGACCCTCTTGGTCAATTAGCTTGTCCTGTACTATGCGAACGCGCCGGAATCCAATTTGCTGTGTTTGGGAGTCCAGAACATTCCCTTCCTGTCAAAGACATTCATTGGACGTGCGAGTTGCAGCAACACGAAAGTGAATGTTACCAAATCTGTGATTTCCACCTCGACAGTGTACAGTGGCTGTTCTCCATAGTTCACCGGATACCACAGCTGTAGTTTCCCTGAAGGGAAGTTGAATGATGCTTCACAGCTACCCTTATCCGTGGGCATCTTGGAAGCAGAGACTTCCTCGGATCCGTCTGGACACTTCAGAACGAACGATGCATATCCCTCCTGTTTCTCAAATGAAAACTTGGCGGTGAGATTGACCTCCAACGTTTCGGAAACCTGAGCCCGGACATCGAGATCCGTAATTCGATTTTCGTAGCAGTGGAGGCTGATAGGTTTCCAGGGGCCTGTAGTCTACGGGGAATTGGAACATTTAGATTACGGCCGAAGCAGTGGCCAAGGAACCCACCATGAGAACAGGACCTTTGTGGGGAGAGATCGAGACCGTCAGCATCGAAATTGTAGTGCGCGTGAATTACAAACCCCAGTCCCATCCATAGCTATAGAACGCATTGAGCACGCATAAAAACAAGGATAATTCGAACTAACTTATACTGGGCCTTCCTAACATGCAGGCGACTGGAATCTCCGTTCCACAGGTTCAACTTTCCGTGCTTCTTCTCAAGTTCTCTTCCCTGGATGAAAGAATCGACAAAGCATAGAAAATGGGGCGAGGAACCGACCTTGAAATATGCACTGTCAAAGTTCAGGACCAACTCATTCGCACCCACTTTCAAATGTTTTGCGGGGACTCGGTACGACAAGAATTGATTATAAGTCTCGAGAATTTTGGTTCCATTCAGAGTCACCGAGGCGAATGTGTCTATTCCTTCGAATACGAGATCGGAATTCAGGCCGAGTTCTGCTTCGCTGACGTTGAACTCGGTTTTGAATGCCCATTGGCTCTCTCCGACCCCTGCAAAAACACGGGTCAGTTGAAAGTATGCAGACAGCCAGAGACACAGACATTGAACTTCCCATTCATTTCGCGCGATGAACTGTAATACATCTAGGTCAATCGGTTGAAGACACAGAACGCCGGAAAACCAACAGGGTCAGGGATTCTCTTGAGGTTCAGAAGCTCAACATGAACGGTGGTTGGGAATTGCGAGACTTTGAGCCATTCGCCATCCTTGGTTCCCTCACCGCCGCCGACCTGTGTAAAGGTCCAGTCTTGCAGCAGGCGATTCATAGCGTCACGATGAGCCGGAAGTCGGGGATGTGGATCACAACTTTATAAAGCACATCCTGAGACCAGACCTGGGCCATGGCGGGCCGAAGAAGAGCTATCTTGCCGACGGGTTTCCGAGAATTCACCGGCCACTGCCACTCTGGTGCTACAGCCAATAAAATCGGTGAATCTAATTTACAGAAGGTATCTATAGCCCTTTGGTTCGTCCATTTCAGCTTCCTTCCTCTCAGCCTCCGCGTTCAGAAGTGCGAGGTGCTGTCGGAATAGGAAGCAAAGCAAAATCCCGAGCGCGCTTGCGAAAATGCAAATCGAAAAACTGGCGGAATAACTCGGTCCCCACGCTGAAGGCCAAATGTATCTGACGGAAATCAGAACAGGCGCAGAACAATGACCAGCCCACCCACGATCCACCAATGTTTCCAAAGGATGAGACCATATTTATCAGCGCCAGCGCGACCGCGCGCTTCTGAGATGACCGGATAGTACCAGAAGCCCAGGACAAGTAAACGATGAATCCCGCGTACGACTGTGCCATTAGGAACCTATATCACGCTAAGAGGGTGCTCGCACAAGGAGCAGGTGACTCACAGTGAGATGTAGCGGGCAATCGGGTTCATTGTCGACATTGCGAGAAGGAAGCCCAGGATTCCGACTAAGAGTGGGGCCACCACATGCCAAAACCGCTCTTCTGACCTATCGGAATGTCTGCGAAACATGATGAGTAGATTCACCAGCGAGACTTTGAGGTATACCTTGATACTCCAAACCCGACGAAGGTTGCAAAAAACCACGGCGGTGCGCTTTATGAGGTTGAGTCTCCAGACGAGAAAATACATGCACGTCTACTTGCCATAACAGTAACGTCAACGTCCTTCCATAGCCCAGAGTGGCGGCCAAGGAGGGAAAGTAGCTGGCAAGATTGTGAGAATCTGGCGGATCTGGCGGATCACTGATACTGACGCGTTGAAGCTGAGCGAAATTACAATGCTAGTCAGGGTAAGGGCAAGCCCTAATTGCGTATCATTGATGGGTTCGGAGTAATGCGTCTCGAGGTTGCTTACACCAGACTTTCCAGTCGGAGAGAGCCATGAGCAGCCTAGAGGTAGACCCTCGCTTCGGGTACAGGTCCTCGTTCATTCCAGCATCTTCCACCATGCGTCGCTGGGCGAGTGCTTGCTCTGCCGGGGACAGCCAGGTCATTTCCGTTTCTGGAAAGTCGGGTAATATAAAAAGGGAGATGAATGCGACGACGACAGTCAGGCCTCCCTCGATGAAGAAAAGCCAACGCCACGACGCATAGCCCCCTACATCTTCCATGCTATCCAGAATTCCGGAAGCGATTAGAGACTAAAGGCAGGTTGAGATAGAAGTGAATTTGGTTGGCGGTGTAAGGCTTACACCAAATGCATTACTGATGAGCGACTCTGAAATGTAAGCCAGGAGATTAAAACGAAACTGAGTGTACATACACCGCACGACAAGAGGGCCATTCTTTGCGAGAGCTCCCTTCGCTTGTACCATTTAGAAATCAGGAACTGGAGAACAGTGTAAGCTTAGAGAATCGAGTTGGACCGTGATGCTACTTACCCATGCTCCGCTACCTTCCAATCGTTAGTCCGTGGCACAACACTTAAAATACGATCTCACGGAAAGAAGGCGGCTTCAGTGAAACCTGGGAAAGCTGCTCAGACCACATGCGGGCATACCGAAATCATGTACCTATGAAAAATCTGGTATACATCACCCCCACGAAACTATACAAGAGTTGAGCAAAATGAATCTCCTTTGAAAGATGAAAGTTCAACTTAGTAGCGAAGCCTGGAAGGCATCATTACATTTACTGGAAATCACGATGCAACGACCGACCAGTAGAAAGGGACAATACTCCCCACGCCATCATACAACATGGAAGGAATCGCGACGGTCGGCCAAGGTAGACCAAAAGGGTATTGGATGGAATTTGCATGAGGCACTATGCAGTTCAAGAATTGAAAGGTTGGCTTCGGTGAAGGTAACTCACGTAGCCCACGTATAAAATGGAGAGAACTGAGGAGAATTGAGTTCCGGATAGGTTCAGATCGCGTTCAAAGCCACGAAGCCGTGCCGCGCTAGCATTATTACGGTCTATGTCTGCGGACGATTGATCAGAGCAGTCGGATAGGAGAGGGCAGCTGGTGTTCTCGTTCATTCACTTACAGTTGAGTATGTATATTAGAACCAAAATTGACATTCTAGTGTCTAATTTCGAGAGTAGTCGGGCTTCAAGTTCATTTCTAGCGAGTTTTCCGCCGAAAGCTGCGTCGGGATCTATTTCTCGGTCTTCAGAAAGCAGCGGTGTATCTTGTCTATCGTCGCGTTCCATGGTGAGCGGTGGCAGCCCGTAAAAGGTGCAGTATTGATGGCACCGGGCCGTCGGCCGATGCGTCGACTCGTTTAATCACCGTCTGTGGCCTTTTCATTTCATGGCAATCGAGTCCACATACCATCGAATACTTTCGCCCGTCTTGCGCGACTGGATCTCCACTACCGAGGAGCATTCAACTCCCGTCGGACTACTCGCATGTCAGCGTGAACCGCTGCTACGACAACTGGACGCGACGATTGTTACAAGCGCACTTTCCTCGCCCCCGCCGCCTGCCAAGGGAAAGAACACCAAAAAGGCCGTCTTGGCGCCCACGATTTCCCCTGGTGAAATCTGTCTCGAAGTTAGTCTGAGCGATACTGTCATCTTCCCCGAAGGCGGTGAGTGCTCTCTTCCTCGTCCGGTGGCCTAGTACTCAACGTTCGCCGGTTAAGGTGGTCAACCGTCCGATACCGGAATAATTCAAACTTCAGATGGTATATCTTCACGTCATTTTGCCTTACTATCTGCTAATTGTATCTGGAGGAACCGTGTGGACTGTTCTGCAGGCAAAGAGACACGGAGGCCAGGCTATCCACTACGTTCGAGTCCATGATGGCAATGTAGACGGTGCTTTGCTGGCCTTTACTCCCGGTGCAAAGGTCAAAGTCGAATTAGACCGCGCAGGATTCGACAGACGCTACGACCACATGTCCCTGCATACCTCCCAGCACCTGCTTTCTGCCCTCCTTGAGACCCGTCTCCAACTCCCTACTCTTTCTTGGTCTCTGACCAGTTACCCGGCACCGTGCTACGTCGAAATCCCCAGAGGGATGACGGTCGAAGAGGTTACCATGATACAAGAAGAAGCCAATCGACTCGTGTTAGAGGGCAGGCAGATTCACGTCGAGGTTGAAGAACTGAATCAAGAATCCAGAAAACCTGTTGAAAGGTTGGAAAGCGGCCGTGCAGTTGGCAGGGGCCTTCCTGAGGATTACACCGTCCGTTGGATCCCTCGCTGATGCACCACTGTTTGCTGAACATATTTGCAGGGAGGCGTCAACCGAGTGGTACACATCGACGGCGTGGACCGGAATCCGTGCGTTGCAATTTGGTATACCACCTCGACTGTCCCATATGATATTTTAGGTGCTGCGGGACTCATCTCCCAAGTTTGAACAACCTCCAACTATTTATCTTGCCACACACTGACACATTGTCCCGCTCCTCGACGACTGTGGCACGCCTTAATTTCCTGGCGGGGCCTCGCTTGATCGCTCACCTAGTGTCCACTCACACATACCTAACCTCTACCGCCGCCATCTTGTCGTGCGGCACTCCCAATGTCCCCGAACGTGTTTCCCAGGTCGTAGACGACCGCAGGAATGCGACAAAGCGAATAGAAGAAGCAGAGCTCGAACTCGCTAAATACATTGCTGCCGATCTCGCCCGCGAAATGCAAGGCGTAGACACCATCTTCAAGAAACATATCCACCGCACAGATGATTCCGGGACCGTCCTTCCATTCTTAACTGCCATCTCTTCTGCCTTCTCGGAGGCTGTGGCCAAGTCCGGAATACAGGTTCCGTACCTGGTTATCCTATCCTCTTCCCCAAGCGCCCAAATGGCGACGAACACAAATGTCGTGTTTATCCTCGGGTCGGATGATAGGCGAGTTAAAGAGGTCGGCGGCGCTCTGAAAGCAAAGCTGGGTGTGAAGGGAGGTGGCAAGGGATTAAAGTGGAGTGGCAAATTCACCGGCGTCTGGAAGAACGGGAGAGAGGACGTCGCTGTCGACGACATCCTCGGTAGCGTTTTGTAAAGAAATGTGTAGACATGTCATGATTGAGCGTGGTAGAATACAAGACTGGTACAGTTTATATCATCGGGGAACAAATGCGGGGTGGGTGCGGCCAAAAAATGGCGGTCTAATAGTTATAGATAAGGGAGAGTTCGTCACTTGGGTTCCTCTGCCTGAATTTCGTCGGAGGAATCGTCGTCGGCGATCGAAACATCAACTTGCACTGCTAAAGCTAGACAATCAAGTCAGTCGGAAAGGTTATTTGTCGGGGGTGGCTGCATACCCTCGTCGTGGTCGTCCCCTTCAGATGACGGTTCCGATTCCGCATTTATCTGCATTTCGTCGCCGTCGCTACCCTCCCATATGTCGTCCGAGTCGAGATCCATCTCATAATCTCCCTCGGTAAAACCATCCGAAGTCTCTATGAAAGCGTCTTGTTCATCGTCGTCGTCGTCATCGGGCACGTATTCTGAACGGATATGCGGACACACAGAGTCAGAGGGGTTGCCTTAGGAGTGAGCATCACGCACCTCCGCCGTCCGAAGACTCGTCGTCGCTGCCAGGGGGGTGGATGTCAAGGAACAGATCCCGACAGGTCGGGCAACTTCCATGCTGTTTGTGGAATTAGCATTATAAATGGCTGAGGACATGGCTATATGTTCGCTCACCAGATTTCGTATCCATTCCAACAGGCTACAGATTGTAAGGTGAGCTTATTCGCGATACGTAAATTTTACGCACTCCTTCCTGCAGAATATGTGGCCGCAGTTAAGCTTCGTTACACCACATTCATCGTTAGGCGCCGCCGAGGTCGCCTCGTCGGTGAGCAGAGCTTCGAAAGAACTGAGGCAAATCGGACAGCAGTCATTGGGGTCCAGTACATCCTTAGAGAGAGTGGGGAGCGACTCGAGGAAAGCAGCGATACGGTCTTTGACAGACGCGAGGGGGTCCAAGTCCATGTTGAGTGTTGACAGTGGCCAAACAAGTCTCCACAAACGCGTCGCGACTTATGTAATCTTGTTTGATCAAACTTCTCCGCAACCGCTGATGCATCATGGGACTCCGTTTTATGATGGAGACCTATGGAGACTCGGTAAGTCGCGTGTCGAATCCTTAGCAGCTCGGACCTCTTGTCAACTGCCATGTCGTCCGCACTCGAAAAAGGCCGCACTTCAGAGGACAATGTTTCGGCGGAGCTGCACTCGCCCGAACGACGCGCTCTGGAGAAGAAACTGTTGCGCAAGATTGACCTGCGGATGAGCATCTTGATTGTTATCTATATCCTCAACTATGTGAGCGTATACTGTCTGCGAGCCTCTACGGAATCTAATAGCATGGCCCGCTGGCAGATTGACCGGAATAATGCTGCGTAAGTTATAGGCAGACTCCGTCGAATACCATATCCAACCCACACCCACAGCGCCGCCCGAAAGCGGGGGCTCGAAACGGATCTAAAACTCAAGGGCCAAGAATTTCCGACACTGTTGTCCGTGAGTTGCGTGCACCGAGGCCGACGCTTCAATTCTTGACACCCTGGCAGATTTTATATGTACGTCGGGCACGAGACGAGGACGGCAAGGGGGAGATATTGGAACTAACCCTGTCTCTTTGTTCTCCTTCTTTCTCTTTTTCCTCCCTTTTCTTTTCTCTCTTTTATTAACTCCCTTTCCTTTTCTCTTTTAGGTTGGCTATATCATCATGCAAATCCCGTCAAATATGTTTTTAAACTGGATCGGTCGCCCGTCTCTGTGTACTACTAGCTTTTTCATTTTTTTTCCCTCCTGGCTTATACGAACCCAAAAAGATTTGCCCGCATGTATGATGATCTGGGGAATGATTTCATGTTTAACCGGTGTGCCCTCTGTTCCGATATTTCTCCGAGCACTAATTTTCATCTCAGGCATTACCACAAAGTCGGCTCTTTTTTATTCTAATTTATTCCATCTGACCATTCGCTAGCTTCGTCGGTGCTTTGTTGACTCGATTCTTCCTCGGCTTCGTCGAGGCTGCGTTTTTCCCGTGAGAGACCGTGTAGTATAATTCATTGTCCAAGTCTAATTTTGCATCTAGTGGAGCGCTGTTCCTTCTTTCCAAGGTATTACCTTTCGTCCGACCAGAGAATCTTTGTCTAACTCTTGTCGCAGTGGTACAAGCGTGACGAAATCGGCCTCAGAACCGCCATTCTGTATTGCGGCAATATCATCAGGTATGCTTGATCACCTCCGAACCCAAGACTGTTCGCGTTGAAATGATAAATAAAAGCAATGCATTCGGCTCTCTTATGGCCTCTGGAATCCTTGCTGGTATGCAGGGTAAGCTGGGGCATGACGCTTGGAGGTAAATATCCTCCTTGTTCCGAGATGTGCGCGCTGATCAAAATGGTGTTTATTTAGATGGTTATTTTTTATCGGTGAGATTTTTTATACGATCCGTACCAGCATTCTAATGTGACTCGCAGAGGGCGCGTTGACCGTCTTCGTGGCCGCCACGGCGATCTTTATCTTGCCCGACTTCCCCGCTACGTCCAAATGGCTCTCACCAGAGGAGCGCGAACTTGCTCTATTGCGTATGACGGAGGATGCTGGGGTAGGTGATCAATCCGAGACAGAACATGGAGGCCCCTTGACCGGACTGTGGCTCGCGCTGTCGGATTGGCGTGTGTGGTGGCTCGCATTTGCGCTCACCGCACAAGTGGTTGCTCTGTCAGTAACTTTCGATTATTGAGACTCGGACTTGGACTGAAGTAGCGCAGTTCTTTCAACGCCTATTTTCCAACCCTCAGCGCCACACTATTGTTTAACCCCACAGTGACCCTTTTATTGTGGTAATTTTTGACCTAGAATCAGCCTGCAAGTCATTATATCTGATGATTCAACAGTGCTCCACCGTTTGCCGTTGCAGCCTTGGCTGCGTTCCTGTTGGCTCAGCGAGTCATATCTGCCTTCCTATCCTTAATGTGGACCTCATTCCGGTATGCAGGCATTCAGATAAAGTTCGTGTTCGAATCAACCGACTTGGTTGCTCAACTGAACAATAATTTAAATCAAAGGTCGGAGAGCGCTGTTACCATATGTGCGCCTCCTTCGGTCTCGGGATACTTGGATTCGTAATTGCAATCTCCACAATGAACACTGCGGCTCGGTACATCTCGTTGTAAGTGAATCGGGACAGTATGGTTCAAAGTTGACTTTCGATCAGATTTTTGATGGCACAGTCGTACGCTGGTTTGTGGGTGCGTCCTATACTTATCCTTGACTCTCGAGAAGGATGCAAGAGACTCTTTAGTTATGTATCCTGGATGAGCAACTCCTTCCCCCGTCCACCTTCAAAGCGGGCTGTAGCTCTGGCTTTGATGAACGCATTCAGTCAGCTGGGCAATATTGCCGGTGAGTTTCAATTCTTTTTCCAATTTCCTGTTTTTATACATGCTGCTTCCCAGGCTCGTAAGTCTGCACGTTTTTATAATTTAAAGAGCGGCCACTGATTGTGTGTAACCGACCACATCGACAGATATGTGTGGCCTACTACGTGGGGGCCACATACCGTAACAGCTATGCAATCTGCATAGGTACGCATTGTACACTTGAGATGAAGGCTGCCGACCGAATGAACCCTCAGCTTGCTCCGGGACAACGATTATAATGTGTTTCCTGTTTAGGCTCTCTCTGATCTCGGCAAACAGAAAATTGGACCAGGAAGAAGAGGAGCAGGGAGTGAAGACGAGAGGGTTCCGGTACATACTGTGATGAATGTGCATCCATGACTTCGTAGTGCGATAAGAAATAATTTTGTGGAACCAGAACGAACGTGCCCGGATGGAACATGTCGTACGAGAGTGTTTCGAACTGTTTGCGGCCTCGATGAACGTCTCATGAACTCTCTTACTTATATTTCGCGTCAGTTCGACGCGCTGGCCTCCGCGCGGACGCCGCCGTCGACACCCACCACCGAACACGACTCGTTCATCACTGACAAATTAACCCGTTCTCGCAGGGCAACGGGCTCCGAGTCCTCGTCCCTCCCCCGCGCGCAGACTTGGTCCACAAAGTCCTTCCTCCTCCCATCCAAACCTTCCGCGTCTCTCTCGGCCCAAATTCCACGCCCCACGCGCTCGCTTTCGTCGCCTGCTGGTTTCGTTGCGCTCGCAGCATCGCAGCGGCCGCAACCAATATCGCCCTCATCGGTAGCGTCGGTGGCCCTGGAGACCTCGCCCGTAGCGGCCCGTCTTGAGTCTTTCCTGCGCCGAACATTTATTGTACGGGTCCTTGTGTTGGCATGGAACACAATACGCGCTGCCTGGGCCTCTGTAACCGGGCGAACGCTGGGGAGAAGCCGAGAGGCTGCAGTAGAGGACGGCTCTCCTACAATAGAGAAGGACAGCAGCGACGACGAGCAGTCCACATCCTCTTCCACGCCGCCCTCACCGTCCAGTCCGGACCATCCTTTGTACATGTCAACGATTCGGTCTCCGCCAGACGCGCCCATACCGCACGACTCTCCGCCAGAACCCACGTTGCCGTCCCGCAGCCTATTATCCACTTCCTCTCCGCTTCCCCAAGGAGCCGATGTTTCTACCCCATCGCGGTCGTCGACTCCGACGACAGTCTACGCCACTCGGCGAACGCCCTTTCACTTACCCAAGACGCTTGTTCTGGATCTCGATGAAACCCTCATCCATTCCACCTCGCGGCCATTGCTGTCAGGTAATGGCAGCACGGGCTTCCTCGGCCTGGGAGCATTTACTCGGAACAAAGGCTCTGGTCATATGGTGGAGGTCGTTCTCGGCGGCCATAGCACTCTTTACCATGTTTACAAGCGGCCGTTCGTCGACTTCTTCCTCCGAACCGTCAGTAACTTTGCCCCCCATTTTAGTCACGATTTGACGCGTTAATATTTAGGTTTCTGGATGGTACACGCTGGTCATCTTCACCGCTTCGATGCAAGAGTATGCAGATCCGGTGATCGATTGGCTGGATGCTGGACGGGGCATCCTTGAACACCGGCTTTTCCGAGATGTACGCCATCTATACTTTCTAGGGCCATCCGTCGCTCATGACATTTACAGTCTTGTACTCAACTACCCAACGGTTCCTACACAAAAGATTTGTCTGTCGTAGATCCCGATCTGTCTCGGGTCTGTCTAATCGACAATTCGCCCATTAGTTATCGTATCAATGAAGGTGAGCTCTCTTGACGGGTTTGCCTCCGGCGTGCTTACGTTGGGGCAGCAAACGGCATTCCAATAGAAGGCTGGACACATGATCCCTCCGACGAGGCTTTGCTCGACTTGCTACCAGTTCTGGATTCTCTGCGATTTACATCGGACGTACGTCGAGTCCTCGGACTCCGTTCTGCGGGAGGCATGTCATAGCCCTTCCTCGTAGACTTATTCATATTTCGGGTCTTGCTTTCTGTCGCACACACTGTCCTAACTTAATGCATCCACATCGTCGTCGCAATTACACCAGCCCTTGTTTTATAATAATCTTCAGCTCATGTACACATACGTATGTCTATCTTGCTTTCTCAGCCCGGCCCAAATCATCCAATCATTATGAATCGTACATTGATATTAAAACAGTGAGAGATGTGTGCGGGGAAGGAAAAGAATACCCAAAGCGATAAATAAACCGTCGTCGTTACATAGCCATCTCTGCTTGGAGTTGCCTGAGTGCAGCTTCCTCGTCATCTTCGGTGACCGCCTCGCGTTGGCCTAGGAATTCATCAGTGCCGGTGAATACGCAGAAGGAAAGGCGTATTGCTCACTTGGCACCGGTCTGGCACCCTCGGGCATGTGAATTGGTACATGGTCCGCCCCTGCGAGCCGCTCGGACAGGACTCGTCCTCCAGTCGCGCAGCTCATCCAAAAGTTCCTCCTGGGTGCAGAGGTCAGTAGAGATTTGGAATATTAGAATGAGGCACACGCACATCCCCTGCGACATCTATACCAGCGGGATTCGAGATCAATTCTGTTATCTCCTGCGCCACTTCGCGCTGCTCCTGTATCGCCGCCATGGTCTCATCGACCTTGGCGACCGACCTGTTGCAGCAACCGGCGTTAAATGCGGCCCAGAACGGCTGCGAAATACACGCACATGCCAGAATGAATGTGCTGCAGAACCTCAGCAGCCTTCTTCATTGCCGCCATCGTCTCTGCGTTCAGGTTGGCAGACTCTAGAGTGTTGACTTGCATCTCCAGTTGCAGCTGCTGTCCCCGCAACTGCTCGAGTTGGGTCTCGTTGGCCCGCTTCCGCTTCAAGGCGGATGTTGCCACTTTGGTGCGCCAGAGTCAAAACTGAGGAGATGGGTGGATACATCGGAACATACGCGGTTTGTTCGAGACTGCATTGGCCTTGGCAATCTTCAATTCCTGGTCAATCTTCTTCTGTAGGTGGTCCTCCTTCTTCTCGATCATCTGGAGTTGCTGGCGCAGCCCGACGATGGCCTCTCGGGCGGACTGCTTGGTGTCTCGGCGACCGAAGTAGCTCATAATCCCAGCCATCATGGGTACTGCTCAGTGTTCAGGAATAAGGGAAGAGAAAGGTGCTTGATGAGGCTTGATGTCACTGCGCCGTAAGCAAGCAAGGGCGCACGCCGCAGATTACCCGATAAGTACAACAAGTGACTCATGTATGTCACAAAAACAAGCGCGCTGCGGTACAGCACACAGCTATTAACAAATCTACTAGCAAGGTATCATCTAGTCCGACCCCCTCACTGGTCTTTTTTAGCGGCTTCGACCTCTCTGGAAAAAAATAATACTATTCAGACATTATCAGAAAAGGATGGATGGATTCTTACCCCTCTTCGTCGCTGCGGTCGTCCGAGGCCCCTTCGCTTGTAGTGAGAACCCTCCATGCGACGCGGCATATCGTTCCAAACCAGACGACTTGGATGATCTGAAACGGAGAACGGTCAGCGGGGCGAATTACTTCCAGCTTTCGCCCGTACTTGTAATGCGGTCAGACATGCGCAAAATATAATCCAGTACTCTCTGCTGAGGAACCGACCGAGGTGCGGGGACCACTCGAAGGGCACCAGCCGCGGTAGATCGGTGTATGTCGAGACGATGACGAAGATGAACAGTACATGTCGCGTCACAAACCACGAAACAAGAAAGAGCCCGAATAACGAGTCGCACACAATTTGGCTGCAATCAAGATAGCGGCACATTTTGGCTATCTGGGAGCGTCCCATTATTTTGCAGCACTGGGAAGGAAACAGGGGAACGTACCGGCAAGAAAATATCACACCAGTCCATTATGACCATAGTTAAGCAGCCGACGCGTGTAAAGTTGAAGAAGTAACTCGCGCCCATTAAGAAGACGGTTATAACGTGGTGGGCCATCATCTGCCAGTGGTCTTTCCGGCGAGCCTCTGCGTTGAGAATTAATACTTGGTGCATGTAAAACGCGCTCTGGGTGAGGTAGTAGAATTTGACGGGTGCGGCAAGGGGTATATGGGGGTAATCGAGCCACAAGTTCGTGGGTTCGAATATGCGCGTCGGGAGATAGTAGTTGACATACTACAGACGTGTTAGCAGGCTAGGCCACGCGCGTGCGATGTGCACTCACGAGTCCAAATGACCACTGGAGAGGATAATACACTGCGGACCAGCCCTGCTCGGCAAATCTCATGACACTCCTATTCATATGGCGGAGCTCTTTTTTGGAGGGGCCATTGGCGTGCCCGTTTGCTGTTCCATTTCCGTTTCCATTGCCGTTCATGGCGCGTTTGGAGCGTTTAGAGTCCATGTCCCTCGCGAGCTTCCACCGGGCAAAGGGTTCGAACACGCCGAGCCGAAGGACGTCGCGCAAGACGGCCATGGCGGCGATGCATGTTAAAATGAGCCATACGTCGTGGGACCCGGTAGTGTAGTACGCCGAGTCGGGGAACGAGTCGGGCTCTGCCGGGGTGTCTGTGCGGTAGGAGAGGGTGAAGAATGGGGCCAGATATGGGGGCAGCCAGTCCTCGGACGAAGAGAGCATGGAGGTACTAGTGTAAGGGAAGAGAGAGATGGCGCCACGTTCGTTGGAAAGGGGAAAATAAGATAGCGATTAGCGGGTGGACCAGCAAAACAAACGGGACCGACGTGTTGCTCGAGAAGGGGCCCGAGGGGGAAGAAGAGCAGGATGGGGACGGGGACCCCTGCTGGCGGATTCAACGCCTAATGGATCAGCAATTTCTCAAACTGTTCGGAAATCCGTGGGAACTCATCACTCTCTCTCCTCCCGACATGTCCTCCCTGAACCAGCCCAATACCACCCTCTATATCAACAACCTCAACGACAAAATTAACAAGGAGGAGCTGCGAACTCAGCTTTACGCCCTATTCACCACCTATGGCAAAATTATCGACGTTGTGGCATCAAAGAGCCAGCGCATGCGCGGCCAGGCCTTTCTCGTCTTTTCCGATCTAGCCGGCGCGACAACCGCGATGCGCGCGTGCGAGGGCATGGTCTTTTACGAAAAACCGCTCGTACGTCCTCGCTGTCTGGGTTAGGCGCGGAACTAACTGCCGCCTGCAGCACATTGACTATGCAAAGTCAAAATCTTACGCGACCTCGCGGAAAGAGGACCCGTCTTTCGTACCCCCGACCTCCGCAAATGCGAGCGCTCTCATCGTGCAAAACGGGCGGGCCGAGAAGAAGCGGCAGCGGGAGGAGGAGGTCGCCGAGGGCGAACGAAAGGCGAAGCGTGACAAGGCAGGCGACGATGATGACGAAGAGATGGAGATAGAGGACGATGAGGATCAGCAAAATGCCTGTACGTCCCATGTCGCTTTCAAAATGCATCCACTTGACACTTTCTTCGGAAGCTGGGGAGTTTGTGCCAGTAGCACATCCGACAACGCGTCTGTTATGTACCAACCTACCGCAGGAGGTCTCCGACGGTGTTCTGTCTGTCTTGTTCCAACAGTGAGTGCGCACGCAGCCTCCAGACATGTCGTTTTATCCCATCCCGCAGATATCACGGCTTCAAATCCACAAACGTCACTCCAACAGACGTGCCGCACGGTAAGTGCTCCCTGCCGTACACATCTTCAACTGCAAACACTAAACCGTGCCTTGCAGTGAAGAAAGCAGTGGTCATGTTCGACAGTCCCCAGCTGGCTTCTGTGGCGAAAGAAGCACTGCACGGCTTCACATTGAAGAAAGACTGGATAATGTCCGTTGTGTACCTCTCCTCTCCCCCCTAGTTTCCTTTTATTTTCACAAAATGAGACACTGGCGCTCTCAGTTTATCGTTCTTCGCTGTGTTGTTTTATTCTTGCGGAACTGTGGATCTCACTCGGGAACTCTCCACCGGGTGAGCATCACCATCTGCTTTTTTTCTTGCTCCAGACTGAGTCGCAGTGTAAAATTACATTGCAATGCTTGTCTTCATAACAATATTACATCAAATATCAGACTTTCAACAATGCCTTGAGACGACCTCGGCGAGCGGACGGGCAGACGCAGGGTTTTGGCCCGTGTACAGGTTTCCGTCGACGACGACCTTGACCTGCCGCCTCGTCAGTCGGCTGTACACACAAAACTCTAGACGGATGGACGTACCCCCCAGGCCTCGTCGGCCTTTTCGTACTTGCCGCCGAGGCTGACGATCTTGTCTTCAAGAAGGAATGGGATGTCCTAACCAGGGTTAATTTCAGATCTCCTCGCGATAGCTTCTCACCAACCTTAACTTTGCCGACTTGTATTTCTTCGGCGTTCGAGAAGCCTGTGGCAGCCTTGCCGGCGAAGATGGACTTGCCTTGGGCGTCTGTAGCGCCGACGATAGCCCTAGGTGTAAATTGCGTTTAGCAAGTTGGCCCCAACACGGTGAACATTCAAACTGACGCAGGGCCGTGGCAGACCGCGCTGGTGATCTTGCCGGCTTGGTAGAACTGCGACACGTTAATCGGGGGGTGCGATGCAGCACAGAAGACGCGTACCTCCGAGGCGAGCTTGATGTTAATCGGATCGACGGCCAAGTCGATGACGGGCGCGTGGCCGCCGACATAGAAGATCACGTCATAGTCTTTAACGCTGATGTCGGACAGTTTCTTGCACGCTTGGAGCTTGCTCTTTACTTCCTCATCTTTCAGGAACTTCACGGATTCCTCGTCCGACTCGAACATCTACGTCCGCGGTCTGCGCGTGTGCTTGGGAGGATGTGACAGGGTTACGCACCTTGACGCTCCCCTCATCTAAGGGAGGGTTGGGCCCAGCGGGGCTGGCGAAATCGACGGATGCGTGCGGAGCGAAAACATAGTAAGGGTGGGCAGCCTGTGTACCCAGTTTACTTGAATGTGGCCGGCCTCGGATCATAACGCACCTCGGGCAAGTACCATCCCTGGCAATCGATAGTAAGACGACGCGTTTGTGGATGAAAGAATACATACGGTCTGGGCACCGGTCAAGGTGGTCGAGGCTGAGCTGAGGACAATGAGGATGGAAGGCATTTGTGTGGTTGTGGTTGTGGTGGAAAGAGAAGATTGTTTTGGACTCTTATATATCTCTGGACTGTTCGAGATTAGCAATCCTTAGCTTACCAAGTTGAACGCTGGACTCCGCCGAACGCCGTGTGCTGGACTCCGTCGAACGCCAGTGCTGGCTTATAGAACTGCCATAGAGTGGGTACTGGGTGTTTTTCGTAAGTTTTTTGGCCTCGTAGAGACCCTCAGCCCTTTTCGCAAAATGAAATGAATAATTTGGTGTGGGCATTTTGTTCCTCGTTGGGCATTGCTCGACGTCATGGCGTCGAAGAACGGTTCAAGTGACAAGGCGCGGGCGCCGAATGAGGATCTGCTGCCGCATCAATCTATCAAATCGCGACCCGATTGGGAGAGGTTTGAATTGTACCATAATGTCCTCGTTCTTTGGCCTGTACGTCTTTCTTCAAATCCGCGTCCTCCAGACTTACGTCTACCCGTCTCCAGTGGCAAGACTCGCACCTTCAAGCCGCGCAAGGATGTTCCTGAGGGCACCAAGCAGTACCAGCTCAGGAAGTACGCCGAGGCCACTCTGGTGAGCCTGGTGCCCCTCGCTCAAGAATCAAAGTAACACCACCCTCTAGGGATCTGGGAATCTGAGGCTCGCAGTCCAGCTTCCGGAAGGCGAGGACCAGAACGAATGGCTGGCGGTGCATGGTCAGTTGCGAGCGCACACTGCGCCCCTCACTCACGCGTCGGCCAGCCGTCGACTTCTTCAACCACCTGAACATGCTGTACGGGACGATCACCGAGTTCTGCACCAGAGACGAGGCACGTCCCTGTCGCGTCGCGCCGAATTGGCCAGCTTACCCGCGCGGTGCAGTGCCCGATGATGTCTGCAGGCCCACGGTCGGTTCTCCCTCATGCCGCCGCGCGGTTCTGCCTCTGACTCGCCCGCCTAGATATGAGTATCTCTGGGAGGATGGCGTCAAATATAAGCGCCCCACCAAGCTCGCCGCCCCAGACTACGTCGACGCGCTCATGAACTGGGCTCAGGGGCTCCTTGACGACGAAGCCGTGTTCCCGAATAAAATCGGTCCTCATCTCCACCCTCATTTGCCTGTGCTTTGCTCACACGCCGTTCGCAGGCGTCCCCTTCCCGCGGAACTTTAGAGAGACCGTGCGCACGATCGTGCGCCGCCTGTTCCGTGTATACGCGCACATATATAGCAACCACTTTGACCACATCTGCGCGCTGGGCATCGAAGGTATCCTGCCCTACGATCCTGCGCGCCCACCTGCTCACCCCTCGCTTCAGCGCACCTCAACACCAGCTATAGGCACTTTTTCCTGTTCATTAATGAGGCGCGCATGCCACTCCTGTCTGCCGCGTCGCGCTAACGTTCCTGCAGTTCGACTTGGTTGACAAGAAGGAGCTCGCGCCGTTAGACGAGCTCAACGATGCGATCCTCCTGGAGGACAAGGCACGGTGACCGCTCTGGAATTACCACTTTATCTCGCCCTGTATACTTAATACGCCTGTATATCCGAAGTGACGACCATGGCTCACCTGTGATATCAGCCCTCATAAGTACATCGATGCACGCTTAACAGCGCCTCTCCGGATACTGGCGCTCTCAGATACTGGCGCCGCGTAGCTATGCGTTCTCAGTTACATCATATGAACGGCCGGCCCACGCCATCGAGATCAGTGGACTCCAGGGGATTCATTTATGACGTGTTTAATGTGTTCATCTTGTGCCGCCCTTATATACCAATGGTAACGTCGCCAAATGGATGTCCGGCAGGGAATGCTCAACGGTAAGCATTCTGGCGCGTTGGTTGTAAAGGCTAACATCTTTTTAGACAACCAGGGTCCCGCAACCACCGACTTGGTTCCTGCGCATTGGGAGTTTCTTCTGCAAGTCCTAGGACGGCGAGCAAGAGAGCATCCAGAACCGCCTCCCCCGCGATTCTATCTTGCGCTACCGAAGACTGATGAAGAGGAGGACGACTGCCAAACCACTGACACTACCCCACACCGCTCTGCTTGGGCTCCGGGCTCCCCGTGCGACTAATGCTTGTTCTTCTTCGGTTCTTCAGCGGTCAGGGTCCTCCAAGGCTCCCCTACTTGACACCACAGCGGCCTTGACTGCTTTCGCGACGTCGTCCAGCGCTTATACCGTGTGCGAGCAAGGAAAAAAACGAATGGCGTGAGCTTCTCTCGGTGGGCACAACAGAATCCAGAGCGAGGCGTTCTACTAGTGTGTCCTTCATTTGAGCGGTTATATGGCAGAAACAACTGCGTGCAAAAATCGACTGACCGGTTCTCTCTTATTACTAATGCCCAAAAAGCAAGGGCTCGATTCATCTTCCTCTCCATCTACCACATGTCCAAAGAAACTTCGGAAAACAGCATAACGCCTTGGAGCTCGGACACACTGAGGAAGGCGGAACTAGTTAGGGCGTATCACCAGCCCTTGCTAGAGCAGCGTGGTTACATGCTGCGACGTCGCGCTATCGCCCAGGCTGGGTGCCCGAGTTCCAGACCACCGGAAAGCACCAGTTCTCTGCGAGGATTCGATCCCCGCCGCATTTATCTGTCATTCTGCTCCTAGTAGATTGTAGCTGTAAGTAGGAGGCTCCTACTTACAGCTACAATCGTCGCTTGACAGGGCCAGGTCCTCAACGCGACGCGCATCTCCGATGGCGCGCAGGTGGTACTCAAATTCGTCCGCAGTGTCGACGGAAGCCGCGATATCTACGTCATTGACTGGTGAATCCGGAGCCGGAATTGCAATGGCACCCCGTACTTCGTCACGGCGGGCGAATTTATCGAGTTTTGTGCAGCAGGTGCTGGAGGCAAGTGATTTTGGACTTTTCGTCAATTGTCTTTGGTCCGAATTTGGAGAAATGTAGGGCCTTATGTTTCTGCATAGCAGGAACATAGGTATCAAGTTACAGCCTTTACAGCTCTGCGCCTGTATCTGAGGCTATCCGAAGTGACTGGGGGGTGTCTCGCTCGTGTATAGTAAGACAGTGTGTTTGGCTACAAGAAGTCGTGCGCTGCGTGTATGGTGCGTCGACTCGTTATGGGGATGTATGGTATGTATTGGTACAACAAATATGTACGTTCTTGTGTAACGTAGGGAAGCAATGTGGAATGCGTGTGTGGGTCAGTGCTGGGGGTGGTGGTACATGATGATGGGGGATGCGAGCCAATAAAAATAGCGACAACGGAGTCAAGAAAGGCGCACTGAGCGCAGACGCGGATTCATGTTCGGCGCGGATACGGGTTTTTGGTGCCTGGTATATTCGTCATATTGTTCGCTGCAAGGCATGTCAATCAACTTGCCCATCAGAAGCACGGACTCGACAAACCTTGACGATGGACCACTGTACTATCAAATTTTTTATGCGGTCATTGAGTGCGGATTTGCAGAGATCACAGGGTAAGTGTTCTCCGAGGGGCCGTAATGCCGACTCGAGCGCGTTTGTTGACATGTCTGCCGTTTAATTGGGTTAGGAGTGAATGGGTAGAGTGGAGAGCACGCGAGGAACACACCTGGCCGCACGTCCCACGCCAGGTAAGCAGAGGCCAATGCCCACGCACGACCGACCCCCTTTTGCGACTGAAAGTCGCAGGAGGGGGTCGGTGGGTGAGGATGCGGGGGTGGCAGCAGGACGCGTTTGAGGGCCTCAGCGCGGCCAAAGTGGAGAAAAAATAATCTGCCATGGTCATGTTCGTTTAATAATTGGTTGGGTCAAAATCAATGAGAGGACTTGCCGTTTCAAATATACGGGTCCCATTCTCTCAACGATTTGGTCCGTTAAACGCGAAAGCGGAAATGCGAGGAGGTGGGACGATGTGGGAACGGCCAAATCGTGAATGTCGTAGTGAGCGGCGAGGGCGTAAAGTTCCAGCGGAAAGAGCGGCGCGTGGGACAAAAGGAGTGTGAAGAGCGGCGTAGAAGGCAAGATCTATGTCAATGATCAGAGAGGGACAACATAGAAAGAGAAGAGAGAACGCGTACGGTCGATTTGGGGTCTATGCCATATATCGGCATCGAGTCGACTGCATGCACGAGCATTTCGAACGGGGGAGAGTAATGAGAGCATGACATGTCGTAAATCGCGTGTAGGATGATATTCAGAACGGGCGAGGGCTCTGGAACGTTCAAGACGGGCGGTTCGTCGCCATCCGAGGGGGGTATCGGAAGCATAGCACGAAAGCGATTCTCTGACGCATCCAGGAGCAGGTCTGAATGAACATAGAAGTAGACGGAATCTTTGGACAAGAGAGCGACGTCCGGGGGTTGTTGACGATGCTGGGCTGTGGGAAAGAAGGTGGTGGAGATGGAAACAAGGGTGTTCCCATCCTCCTGGGGGTCAGCCTCCGGGGATCCGTCATGCGAAGGCTGAAGTGCGCATGAGCTAAGGCGGTTGTGAGCGAGAGAACTCACGGGGGGGGTGGGGAGATGGTCGTATTTTCCGAGAGAGTACTCGAGGTCACCGAACTGCACCCAGTCGTAGCTGTCCATGATGGATGTACCGGCGGGGCGGTGAACGCGTTTGTATCCAAGAGTAGATAAAAGTCAAGACTATATGAATCCCTGGGGGCTTCTAGAAAACAGACCCACACAATGACGTCGCCCCGATCCAACCCCCGAAAAAATTCATGACATTTCTCTGATCTACGGGGATAGACTAGAATCTTCTACTCAACTATCCCTTTTTTCTTCTTCGAGTGGATTTCCTCCCGTTCTCCGAATTTAGAGTCGTGTAGTTCCTGCCATGGTTTAGTCCAATCAATCAAGGCAGCCCGCCGGACCACTCACCATGTTCGCGAGTCGCTTGGCAGTAGCCACCACATTTAGCTTTTCCAACACCTTGCTTTCCGGCAGCGTCATCTCCTCCAGTCGAGTGTCTGTGGTGCATCAGATCCGCACACATTGATAGAATGAAGATCGGCCTACGTATGCGCTCCTCAATTTTCAGGACACGCTCCTCGTCCCGTTCCGTCACGAAGCTGATTGCAACGCCCCCCCGGCCGGCCCGCGCAGTTCTGCCTACGCGATGCGTGTACTCTTCTGGCTCGTTCGGGAGATCCCAATTGATCACTATAGCCACGTCTTCAATGTCCAGTCCTCGCGCCCCGACGTCCGTGGATATTAAAACGGGCACGACGAAGGACCTAAATAGCGACAGGGACGACAGCCTCTCCCTTTGCGTCAGCCGGGAGTGGAGCGCGGTACTCCGGATTGACAGCGTTTTCAGGAGATTTGTTAAGAAAGCCGCAGTCCGCGGCCGAGCACAGAATATAATCGTCGGCGGGGGCTGTTCTGGCTCCTCGTCTTCGTCCGTGGGCTTCTTCTGCTTCTTGGATTTCGGCTTCCGCGAGGATTTCGTTGGTTCTGGAGGAGCCCGACGCAGGTGGACTGTCGATTCCGGGGGGTTACATAGCAAATGGAAGAGATACATCTCTCGCACATGAGATGGCACGAGAATATAATGTTGCTTCAAAGTCTCTACCGTCTCGACACTGGGCAACAAATAAGCTGCCTGTTCCCGTCCACCAAGTAAATCCCACCTTTGCGTCATTCTGTGCACAAACGGTTTATCCTTCCCTGGACGTGGAGGTGCTGCTGCCAAAGCCTCGATGGAAGGAGTAAGTGTTGCAGTGAAGAGACACGTCTGACGGTCCTTTGGAAGGGCACCGAACAAGTGCGAGAGTTCTGGCGCGAATGTAGGACTGAGTAAGCGATCCGCTTCGTCCAGAACCTGGTGGGCAGTGGTCAATACTAGCGGTCGAAGAGACGTAGCGAAAAGTGATTACGAGGAATTTAACCAGAGATAGGTCCCACTCGCCGCCACTACTTCGTAGATGATCCACGATACGCCCGGGGGTCGCGACGACGATGTGTGGTCGGTTTCCGAGTTCAAGCGCTTGAGCCATCATATCCATGCCGCCGACGATGACCGACGTGCGCACATTCAGCGACCCCCCCAACACAGCGAACTGCTCGGAAATTTGGAACGCGAGTTCTCTGCAGAAATATTCAGCCTCGATGCATGCTGCATAGGACAGTGGACGAACCTTGTCGGCGTGAGGATGAGAGCGAATATTCCGTACGGGTCCACAGAAAGCTTTTGCAAGATTGGAAGGGCAAAAGCAATGGTTTTTCCGGACCCCGTTTTCGCGTTTCCGATACAATCGCGTCCTGTACATCTGTTGTGGACCAACGAAAAATGCCAAAATATATTTATTCACCTTGCAGCAGCGGCGGAATGCACGCGGCCTGCACCTCCGTAGGCGCCCGGATAGACATCGAGGTGAGGGCCGCTTGTAGGGATGTAGCTATACCCAGACCAGAAAAAGTGGTTGAAGGAGGAGGGCGCGTAGCTGGTTCATGCTCGGTGTGCGGTTTGAGAATTAACCGTGAACTTGACGGATCATCGCGAGATTGCTCTAGCATTGGCGACGACTGGTCTGAGTCATCACCATCGGTGGTATCCTCCTCGGCGTCAGAACGCGAATTCCCATGCTTAAAATTCGAGTCTTGTTCGCCGACACTCGAGTCCGAGTCGTCGGAGTCGGAGCCAGCATCGGTGAGCACGCGGGGTGGAGGATGCGGTGAGGTCTTGCGGCGCTTTTGAGGGCCTTCCTGTTGTCGCAGCAGGTCGTCTGTCGTGAGGGATTTGCGTTTGCCCATTCGACGAAAAGGGCAAGAAGAAAAATATTGATCGGAAATCCCGGCCCGCGGATTGATTCTTCTCTGACATCCATCCTCCAGATGCCCGACCCCGGATTGCTAAGACGCACGTACTTAAAGGGCATACTTATAAAAGCGCCAGGCTGCCCATCCAACCAACATGGTCAAAACCGTAACCTCTCATTCGTTGCAAGTCGTCACCTTCAGCACGACGCTCCCCATTTCCGAAGTCCTCTCGCGTCTGGACAAGGAAGTGGCGAAGCCCGCGTCCGGAGCGCCTGCGTTGTCACTGGCGCGAGGCGCCCCCACCTCGAAGGAAGACCTCCAGATGCGCGTGGAGAGCGCCGTCGGCCCAAGCGGCTTCCTGTCCGTCCTCACCTTCAGAATGCGCAGAGGCTGATCCCCCGCGCGCCGACAGATATTTCAACGAGTACAATCACGGCTGGCTTAAGCTTTACTCGAGCACACCCCAGGTCGTTATCTATGTCATCGGTAACCCGATAATCGGGCAGACTATGCTGCAGTATGACCTGCGCGGGGCGTACAACATCCCCCCGCGGTTGCTCGTCCTCCAGAAGGCCGATGGGGCGGGAACAGACGTCATTTATCATTTGCCGTCCTCTGTAATGGTTCTGGACCACAATGAGCGGCTCAAGACCGCCGTCGAGGCGCTGGACAGCAAATTGGAGAGCTTGGTGGAAAGAATCACGGCCGTCTGAACTAGCTTCCAGATCTATTCGTAGTTGGATGTATGAAGATAAACTCTAAAACAATTTTTTGGCACAACATATGGATACAGAACAGGTCAATTAATTATACACGGCGCGATATGGTGATAGCAAACTTCCAAAAGAAACGGTCATAATGTCATAAGCAATGGACGACATCCTACTGGCCGCTCCCCATGGGCTGGTCGAAGCTCCAGCCGTCGAAGGAAAAGGGGATGTTCGCGTCATTGTTGAAACCATACGAGTCGTCCAGCGTCATCATAAACTGCGGGTCCGAGAAGTTGCCTTGGTCGTTCGCCGATGGCTGCTCGGCATCCATGCCGCTCGCCGGGTCGAATTGGGGGTTCAGCGCGGCGAAGGGGAACGGGGCCCGGATAGCGCCCTGGTCAACAGTCGAATAGGGAACTCCGTAGAATTTGGGCGTAGGCGGCATCGAGATGTGGCCAAAATTCGTGGCGGTGGGTGTCTGGAGAATATGATGAGCAATGGACCAAGCGAAAGGAAGGACAGGAGCTTACGATGTTCAAATCACGTACAAGAGTAGCCAGACCCGTGTCAGAAGCCGCCGAAGCGGGGCGCTCGAGGGTATATCCGGCCTGGAAGCAAGAAGTGTCCTCGTCCAACCTGCGGACAAAGCCAAGGGAAGTGGAAGGGCGACGCGGAGCAGTGAAATGCGGGAATGTGTGCTGCGGGAAGCAAGGCGGCAAGGGAGGGTCGTTCGAGGACGAAGATGTCGGCGAGGGCAAGCTCGGGGACGGGGAGTTGGAACCGGAGAAAGCCGTCCAATTGTACGCGCCGAGATCCTGCGTGTCGAGAGGCGAAACAGGAGATGAAAGAGCCGAAGGCGTAGATGGATGCGCGTCATGGGCGTCTCCGTTGAGCTTCACCTCCTCCGCTCGAGACTTCGATTTCCTCTGGCGGGATGCGCAGATGGAAGGCCCGCAAATGCCCACGTATGTCTCCCTCAAAGCACGAATGGCGTCGTCGCTCTTGTCCTCGTTGGAGCGGAGTTTGGCCTTGCCCTTCCCGCGGGAAGAGGGCTTGAAGTGGTAGTCGGGGTACTCGAGCTGATGGATGGCCGCGCGCTCCGCCGCCAAGTCCTGCCACACCCGTTTCTGCGCGGCCGTCAGCAAGTTCCAGCACTGGCCGGCAACGCGGCTGAGAGTCTGCTGGCGACGCTCGATGTTGTCGGGAATCTTTCCCTTGCTCAGGAGTGAAGAGCGATAGAGAATGAAGGCGTTGGGGGGGCGGGGGATGCGTCTAGACTTGGACTTGGACGGCGAGGGAAGCACCGGTGCGGAGGGAGGTTGGATCGGAGAGCGGTAATAGGAAGGGTAGGGCGAAGACGGGACGGCATCGTATTCGCCCTTGGCTCTTTGTCTCTCCACACCACGGACAGAACGGGCGAGACGAGCATGTGGCACGGCTGGGGACTGGGCGGGCGAGCTGTATTGAGACCAGTCGCTGGAACTGGTTAATGCAGAGTCCGACGACGGTGCCGGAGGGAAATGGTGATTGGACTGTGCAGCTGCAGCCGCTTGGTCCTCGAGTTTAATTTGGGCTGTCATACAAAATTCGTAAGAAACGAAGCGATCACGAAATGAGCAGTACACACCGTAAGTGTTCATTATTGAAGGTCGTTGAATACAAGTGGAAGGGAAGATACAGAGGCGAGAATGAGAATGCCAAACCCGATTGCTGGTGTTTGCTTAAGTACATGTCCGCCCTGGGGAAAGGACGGCATAGAGCACTTGAAGCCATCAACATGAGTCCCGCACACGAAGTCGGGATTGATTGAAGAGGAAAACGAGGCAAATGCAAGAAAGGGAGCGCCGTTCATGCGATTTGGAGGTCATGTGACGAGAACATAGCAAGGGCAGATTTGGGAGTTCGAGACATCAGCCATCAGCCAGTGCGGCAAAATCCGCGTCCACGACTCTGCCTCGTGTGTTCAGCACCACGGTTTGTGGATGCCACGCCAGGCCACGCCGCAAAGTATCAAAGAAAACATGAATGATACCTCCAGCGGCCACGGATCTGGTCTTGGTATGATCCACGGGGCCCGTGCGACGTGGATGGAGCGCCTATCGAACGCTTACAGGAACCTAAAAGCTGCGTAGAACATACCGAATCATTTTACGCGTATTATTCTGTCTGGAACATTGTCGGCCGAATAGAAAGTAACGTGACCGTGAATACCAGTATGCACCTGCAGCTTGAGAATAGTTGAGAATCAACGTTGAACAACGTCCCGAGGGTTACAGCAGATTATAATACGGTCGTAAGTGAGTCAAACCCGTTTTTTCTTCTTAAACCAGGGTCTTCAAGAGAGAAGGGAAACAGCGTTCCAACCGGAGACTGCACGGCGGTTCCAAGGTGGTTCCACAGTAAGCATTGGAACATTCTACACTCACCCCGCTCCGCAAAGGGGCTGCTCGAGGTAATAATCAAATTTCGGATGGCGAACCAGGGTCGTAGGGCTTCGGCAATTCTAGTCCCACTCTGCGAGTGGTGGCTCTGGACTCTCGTCAGTAGCGCGCGCAGTCGTTTCTGGCCAACCCAACACCGCACCTTAGCCTCTCGTCGGAGGTGTAGTTGCCCGTGGGGTTGTATCTTTCGAGTAGTACCTAGCGGCGTTGTCAGATTCTACTGCTGTTTATCTGAATCGTCTTCCACCTTATGTATGCGCTGGGAGCGCATGAAGATGAGAGCGTGTTCTATGTCCTCATATCTTCCGGCCGCGCTCTGTTTTTCTATGATCGCCCGGAAATTCGAGGCCAACGGTTTGCTGAGCTTTCCCGGCGTAACAGCCTATTTTTTTCTGGTATTAGGCGCGACACGTTTGAGACAGGTATATTTTCATACCGAAGCTCTCAATTCGCGGAGAGCCGCCCGATAATGCCTGGTCGCGGGCAAAAGCATGGAAAGGAATGTCGCGTCAAATTTCGTCACGGCTCACGCCGGGTCACGTTTGGAGGCCGAAACGATTTCGTCGCGGACATCGACGTGCCCGACGCGGCCGACACCCGTTCATTCAGTCCATGCGCGATAGCACAGCAGCTCAAGTCATTAATCTTTCCATTTTTACTGTGTGCTACAAATATAGGCCCGGCTGTATCGGGATTTGGAACGTTGAGTGACCGGGACCTAGCGGACGCGGCGACTAGCTGAAATACTTACAATAATGGAGATGTTGCCATACGCGCACGACATGGCTGTTCGCGGCGTCGTTGGTCGCTGGTGGTCGTCGTCCGTCTGACAAAGGGAATGATGTGTGACGCGTGACTATAGCAGCGCTGGTCAGACAGCGGCTGCATGGACCTTTGCGCAGATTTACTCTCGTACCTCGTCTGAAAGCCCTCTGAACCAGCTACCGTACACTCTTCTCTCTTACCATTCTCTCTCTTGCTGACACCAAGTCGTAGCGGCCGATTTGATTGTGCGCAGTCTCAATCGCCATCATGGCACGGAGCGCCGTCGCTTTGAACCCTGCGTCCACCCCGTTCTTTCCTGGTGGCATCCGCGCCAGTGAAGACGACCTTGGAATCGGCTTCGGTCGTCGCGCATTCCAGGAAACGGACCGCAGCTCCATGTCTTCCGTCTCCGTTTCTCCGTCGGACTACCGTTCTGTGAGATGCTCCCCCAGTCCTCCACAGCACGACGCCGACCCGGACCGCGCTCCTTCGAGGCAGCAGGCGTCCGGTGAGGGCCAGCGCCGCTCCCCGCCGTCTCGCTTGGGCGACGTCAGCAGGCCCGAACCCCGTCGTCCACGGGAAGGGAGCATGCTAGGTGGACTGGATCCATTGGCTGAAGGAGAGGACACCCAGGAAACCCCTGGTCCTTCAGAGAATGGGATCCATCAGCCCACGTCCTCCTTCTTTCCTCCGTACGAGCGGACCCCTCCCGTGGCCGTGAACAATGGGACGTCCTACAATGTCCCCGGCGGCCTCATCTCGTCTTCCCCAGTCTCTTCCTTGGATTCCGGGAGCCATTTCGCCGCTAACAATGATCAAGCTGCACGAAGCTTCGAGGCCCAGCTCAAAGCTTCCCCAATGATCCATGATATTCTGGATCGACTTGTTCGCTGCGAGTACTCCACCCGCGAGATGCAACGGGATGTCGGTGATATGCAACGTAGAGTCAACCTATTGGTGGAACGGTCCCTTGGCATTGGCGCGCAGCCCGAGTTCAAGGATCCATTTGCTGTCAACGGCAATGGTCAGAGCTTCTCTTCTCCGCCTCTTGGTCCACGACCATCCATCGGTGGCATTGCCCCAAACCAGTCTAACCCGGACGACATGGTTTCAGTTTCCCAGCGTCTCGACATGCTCACCGCATCTGTGGGCCAATTGACGGCGGCCTCCCACCAGATACACGCCTCCATCTCCCCGCTGACAAACAATTCGATGATGGGCCCTGGGACTCCCCAACTCGACCTGGCTCCAAACCAGATGATGTCTCCGCCTGGAGTCTCCAATTCGTCTATGCTGGGCCACGGTTTGCCAAATCGTCCGGATCTAAGGCCATCTCCTCGGGCGCCAAATTCACCGATGCGTACTTGGTCGGCAGGTACCCTCGACCTTCCGATGAGACCTTCCGATCCAAGTCGCCAAGATGCTATGCTACGCGATAAACGTCGTTCAGTGTCGAGTCTTGTGCGACGTGATTCTGCTGGTGTATGGATCCACATTCCTATGGACTCGAACCGGCTTTGCTGATTTTCTCTTCGCGCAGATTTTGGACATTCAGAACGACAACTGGATGGCTGGTTCTCCTCGCGACTCTGGACCCATGATATCTAAATGGGAACAACTGTCCCTTGCGCCAGATCTCCTCAGGTCCCTCAGTAAATTTGGGTCAGTGGTACATCCCCGGATAACAATAGCGCGCTAAATCAACCATACAGTGTTGGCCCTCCTAACAAAATCCAGCAGCGCGCTCTTCCTTTCCTACTGCGTGGAGCGGACATTATCGCTCAAGCCCCTCCTACGCAGGAGAGAATCGCGGCTTACGTGATACCTGCAATCCAGATCGCCGTCACTAATATATCGGTTCGTCCGCCGAACCGTGGGCCGATTGTCATAATGGTTTCAACCACCGTCGACCAAGCCACGCAAGCTCAACGCATGATTCGTGACCTGGGAGGTCCGATTGGCGTGAGGTCTGCACTGGGCGTTGGCGCGACCACAAACGATCTCAGCCAGGAGCTTCGCTTGCTCCAGCAAAATATGCCACATATCATTTGCGGGACACCCCAGAAGTTGCATGCGCTCTTCACCACCCCAGGTGGTCTCGTCGGGTCCGAGGTCCGTTTCCTCGTCCTTGACGAAGTTGACCAGCTCATTGCCCGCAATCTGCATGAGTTCGTGTTCAACATCGTCAAACTCTTGCCTCCCCCACGATCCCGACCTTTGGGACCAAGTACCCCTACTCCCGGCTCGACCCCAGGCACCATATCGCAGTCGTCGTTTACTTCGCCCTTCGATTCTCCAAATCCTGGGAGACGATTCTCTGGTCTCGGCCCTTCGCCTCCGGCCGAGACCAACGGCACCCCCCAGCCAATTGAACGACAAACCGCACTCTTTTCTAACACTGTTCCCCAAGATGTTCTTAATCTCGCGTCCGCGATCCAACTTCGCGAGCCTGTGCGGGTTCTCGTTCGTCGAGATGGGAATGTCACACACGCCGACACGGCCCAGAGCTCCCGTGGCCTTCGGCAATTCTATTTGTATCTAGCGTTCACTGCAGGTGGCCGTTCGGATCCAACGGCGGCTGCGCCTGGAGGCGGTCTTGGAATTATCGGTTCCGGACGCGGTGCTTCCAGCGCGGAGAGTGCCCAGGCGCGAGAATGGAAACTGGATGCCCTTGCAGACTTGTTCGATGATGTGGACGTGGTGCAAGCCGTTGTCCACGTCGGTGGCATGACTGCTCTTGACTCGGTCGTGTACAAGCTCGCCAGCCGAGGACTCGAGGCAGTGCCGCTTGTCAGTCAACTTTCCCATCCTTCGTTTTTGGAGCACTCACCTTGAGAGATTCAGCACGGCGACATGAATGCCGGCACCAAATTGGCCGCGCTCAATAAGTTTCGAGGCGCCTCTTCCATGATCATGCGACAACCTGCGGCGAAGGTCCTTGTTGTCTACGACGTTCAAGTCAAGACCCCCGAGGTCGCTCATGTACCCCTCATTATTAATTACGGTTAGTTCATTCGATTCACGCCATGCATGCAACACCTGACGCTGTGCAAGATTTACCCAAGGCAGTTGAAGAATACGCTCATCGGTATTATCCATCCTCGCACTTCCTGATCTTTTCCTGATCGCCCTCAGTGTTGCTCCCGCCATCGCCTCTAACTACTCCCGTGCTGGAGTCATCGTCAATTTTGTGACTGCCACAGGGGGTGATGTGGAGATGTTACGATCTATAGAGTGCTTCTACAAGTTGAGTGTATCTGCTGTACATATCAACACAGTTCTGACGATTACTCTTCACTAGAATCAAATGCGTTAGTGGCCTCCAATCCACTGTTTGCCAACCTGCTAACCGTCATTTTACAGCCTGAGGTACCCATGAGTCTCCGTGACATTGTCTGAGATGTTTAACGACCTAGCGTTCTTGTATCCCTATTGCACGTCTTTGCTGTTGCTCTTCCCCACTATATTTACACTCCGCATCTCCTTCATGTCTGATACCCTTTATACTGCACCTGTCTAAATTGTCTCGTTACCACCTCGCTTTGGGCCATACAACCCATTGCACCCTACTGTATAGCAGATCTCTCACTTCATTCATAGTTACTTGGATGGCGTCCCAACCATAGCGGCTCGGACAATCAATGTACCATTTTACTCGCTCTCGCGCCCTCATCGTGGTCTTCATTATATTTATCTAACTTACATAGCTTCCGCTGGCGCTCACCTCACTTTAGGTCCTGTGCCTCGTCTGGTATGTTTTGTAGCAGTACAAATGGGATCATCATGCATTTTTCCCATCCCCCGGTATACAGAAGACAATCAAGACACCATCTTCGCTGCAGCTTGCCAGCTCTTTAGCACCTTCTCGACTTGTTGGACGCCAACTGAGTCTGTGAACATGGCCAACGTGCGCCGCGCTATTGAAGGTGAGCTGACGGACCTCTCGACGAAGGTTTATGTAACGTACTTGGAATCCAGAGTGTGTTCAAGCCGCCAATTCGTCGTGGTGGTACCTCTGTTAGAGTAAACAAGGACAGCTCCCGTCTCCAAACCAACCGCGAGAAGGCGGCTAGCGGGCAGTTTAGACTAATAGCAGAAGGTTGAGAGCTAGTCGTATTTACCAGTCTTCTGCATCAAGCGGTGAAAAGTCGACCGCAGTTGCTGCCTCCTTTGTTTTGATGATTTCCGCTGCTATCCATTTGCCCTCTGGCCCGCGTTGCCAGATTTTGACCTTGACTGGTAATCAGCATCGATGGCGGAGCTGGGTTTGACGACTTACTGTTTTGTCCCGCGAAGCAGTAGCAAAAATGTCACCTTCTGGGGCCCAGGTACAATCCCAGATTATTCGGCCGTGAGATTTATCGGCAGCGATTGGTACATAGCCTGTGTTTGTGGGTTATTATTCGGATTACTGTAGAAAGGGACACTAACCGCCATCGTCTTGGACCTCATACAGTCTCCAAGATCTGTCCCTAGACACGGAAAGGACGAGTCGGTCGTCAGGACTGAACGCAATACGCGTAACTGTCAGCGTATGCCCCGATAACGGCTCGCCCACAGGCTGCCACTTGTCGGTATCATAGACACGTACGACTGCATGCTCGGCAGTCGAAGCTTTACACGCTGTTGCAATCAAACGCCGGGATCCCGACACTGCGAGACTCATAGACTAGAGAGTACGAAATGAGACACGGTCGTTGCTCTCGGAGAAATCTCACCTCGTATCCGTGCCCGAAAATCTTCTCAGTTTCGGGCCAAAGTGTAGTGGAGGCCAATTCACCCTCAAAGGGAGGCCTCGACAGGCCGTCCGATGCAGCAACAGGGACCACAGCTACCTTAATGATGAGATTCGATCTACGCTGTCTCCAAGCACTTACCCTCGCTCACTGCCTTGTTGGACAGGCCAAGCGGCGGCACGCTGGCTGCTATAGGACGATTATGCTGAGGAAAGGCCCACACGTAAGCACAGAATCTAGGATACATGGAATGAACGCGCCTGGTCCTCCGTGAAGACTGCAACACCCAGTCGTTCAGCTAAATCCACGAAACCACGTGGGGCCTCGAATACACGAGCCACTTTCTCATCTGCTATGCTAACGAACTTCAAAGGTCCCAAAAAGACCACACCGAGGACATCATAACCGTGAACCTGGGGTCGACTAAGCTCGTGCCAGAACGAAGAGCCGTCGGGACCACGCATCGGCCCATGTATCCGTGTCGTTTGATCGAGTCTGCGAGCGTTAGAAAAGCAGCCAAGTAGTATCGCTTCATCACTCACCCGGCAGAAATGAGATACTCCCCGTTCGGGCTCCAATCCAGACTTTTGACTGGGCCACTATGTCCGGTAATTGCACCGATTTCGCCCCAAACTTCGTCCGTTTGTTTTTCAGGATTGGCCGTGCCGCGCCATCGCCGCCATCCTCCCGACCACCCCCAAGCCAAAGCCTCATCGCCGTTCCGAGCCCAAAGGCCGCCCACAAACCCACCCAACCGTTGCCCACCAACGTCGCCGAACCGCTGTCGGCTGATCCAGATCGAGGTCGATTCTTGCTCTGAGGAGGATCGAATGGCAGTGGGGGACCACAATATCAATGAGGAATCCGTCGATGTAGATAAAAGGGTGGGGTTCGTTCTCGAGGTGGCTGGTCGCCATGATAGGGATGTAACACCTGCTTCGTGTCCAATGAGAAGAGCATCAAAGGTGATGGAATATTGCGGGGGGCTGCAGGACCATGATCAAATTGAGAGCATCGATGCCAGTGAAGCTACCTTGCTTGCTCGGATTTGACCGTTAAAATGTGGCGCTTTAAAGATATCTGTCTACCGCCTTCCTCAGCATCTGCTAGGTCGCCCAGTGATGCTTCGAACGCGTCTAGAAGGTCATCGCTAAGTGCATCGGACGGCCGAGTATCTAAGGAGTTGTTGTTGTATCTCGTGAAGGCCTCGATTTTCCAGAGACGAATTGTAGCATCTTGCGATCCCGAGGCCAAAGTGAGAGGACCCTCCGGGGTCGCCGGTTCTTGGAACGCAAGGCTCCTGACCCAGTCTTCATGCCCAGACAGTACAGCAGACCGCATATACTATATAATGGGAATGGTTCACTAATGCAGGGATAATCAGGATGATGCATACCGAGTCTCCAGAGCGTGTCCATATTTGTATGTTTCTGTCAGTTCCTGCCACAGCTAAAATTTCCACTGCACAAGGAACATGAATCGTGAATTGCAAAAGAAAACAAGCGGGAGACCTTTCGATTGGGGTAAAGTCGTCATAGCGAGAGCCAGGGGATATTTGCCGCGCAGAGACAAGAGCTGAACTTCCTCCAGCTCATCTATTTGCTTGCTCATTATTTCACGACCGCTTTCTATGGAAAACACACATGCCTGTGTCGAAGGCGATTTTCCAGATTTTCACGGTGCCGTCGGATGCACCGGTTGCCAGACACTTATTATGAACGCACAGAGAAGAAATAGCTTGCGCGTGAGCCTCAGCTTTGGCTGTCGATTTCCACTGCCGTATTTTATTAGACACTGTTTTCGAGTAGAATTACATAGGCGGCATGCCTGAGACCCATTCTGTCTCCAGCATCTTAGCACACCCTTGTCATCCGCTGTGCTAGGAGCTCATCCGCCATGAAGCGCACGCAGGTCACCAATCCTTCATGCCCGGCAAGGGTTTGGAAAACCCCGCGATCGCTGGTGGTATTCCATAGAGAAACGAGACTGGATGAAGCAAAGGCTACGAGCGACGCGTTGGATATGTCCGCGGCGTGGGGATGGCGGTTGGTGGACGAAGAAATATACGAGGTCATGTTGGATCAAAAGAAAGCGGGGCGCGTATTTACGGCATGTGCATACTTGGAATCGGCGTCGATGTTGTCCATGTTCCCCGAATCGCTGCCCTCCTAAGGCGCTATCCTCAAAGACTCGCCTCGCGGATCCTCACCCCACAAGAAAGCGCCCAATCACACTCGCTTATTGACCCGACGTTTATTGCTGTTCGGTATGGTCTTGCTCGCACCATCGCGGTGGCGCACTCTCATATTATCTACTAGCTGGGCAGTAAAAGAGGCAGCCTATAAGGCTCTCTACCCACATCATCGACCGACGTGGAAGGATCTCACGTACAAGGGACTGGAAAATGGAAGCAAGCCCACGCTGTTGTACCATCCTCCGAGTGACGTCCCCGTAAACCTGGGAGACATCCACATCTCAGTTAGCCACGACGGGGAATACGTCTTTGCCTCAGTGCTGGTCCAGGCCGGACGTGAGCGCCCATGAAGTGGGTTTCGCAATTAATTACTGTTCCATTGTTCCCGCCTGAGCGTCGATTAAAGAGCGTATTTTCATCTAAACCGCATAATGTACAGTTTCAATTCACTTCTCTTCGCGGCCACCAATCTGGCCGCCAGTACGACACTCCCCAGTTGGTTTTAGAACCGTCAGTCTCGACCTCCATCGAGAATGCTAGCCTTCCCTGTTCCGCCGCGTCCACCTGTTCTAGTCGCATAAGGGCCAGCCCAAGTCCGTTGCTTGAGCTAAGTAGTTTCCCATTTCCCCGAGGGCGTGGATGAAGCTTGTCTTGATCTGTCGGCGCAGTGGTTACACCGCGAATATCAAGCCCCGGTGCGAAAGAAGGGACATCGGGGGAGGGTGCGATGATTTCCGCAGGTCTGAGCAAGACTTGTGAGTTTGCGCGAGACAATTTAGTTGGGTACTGACGGAGAATCTGGTGGGTGAATGACCACTGGCATAATTCGTTTCCTGACGATGCCAGTGTGGTATGTGCGCACTGTCAGTTCTTGACCAACGTAACACCCTTTCCGAAAATCCACTTGAGAAGCTGAATCAGTTTCGCCGCGAGTTCCACAAAAATAAACCGCTGACATCCGCCCATGAAATCTAAATTGGAGTCCATTGGGAACGCCTGCATTGCGGGCATGTCTGTGAGGCCTTCAGGCACCCCGTGTAGGATACGGTGGAGAGTGTATGCTTCGGACGAGCCTAAATCATACGAAGAGGCTTCCGCGGCTGCGGTAGTATTAAACGGAGTGAATAAGGATAGCATGCTCAAGTACGCACGAAGGTCGCCCTTTCGAACGAGCAGTCTCTTGCCCATGCCCGGGGCTCGCCTGTCGTGGAGTACCTCGTCCTGCGCGCCCCAAGGCCATTCGTCTGCAGTATTCCATATTGGTTCCGCTATACCGCTAGTTTCTGACCACTTCCAGTGCCTTTCTGCCTCTTCCTCCTCGGCCGGCGTTCCCCAGACACCCCAGACGTCGTACTCGTCCGAGGCATCTCTAACCTTGACTTTTGACCGCAGTATGTAGCGTTTTAAAAGATCCAAGAGCGGTGGAGCCTCAGAGGGGCGAGAATCGTAGTCAATGTGGTAGCCCACCTGGCCCTTAGGATCGGTGCGAGTGTAGACAAAGACATCGTACAGGACTCTTCCCTGGGCATGTAGGAATGCTGAGTAAAACGGACGCGGCGGGGCCTGTACCAGAGTGGATAAAATCCCGTTGAGGAATTCGGACGCCTGGGGTCCGGCCAACGAGAGGACGGATCTGTGCGGAACTCGCGCTATAGTAGGGATTTTCTGGAGAAGTGGGCGTAGTGGTGGCGGCATGAGTGACCACTGTTTGCACGTGAATACCAGAGTTCGAATTGCTCTTTGCCAACCTCCATGTCCTCATCATGTAAAGGCCTCATCGCGGCAATGAAAGACTGCATAATGAACTCGGACTGCGTCGTGAAAGACGGGAACAAGCCGTCGGAATGTTTACGGCACCACACCAACGAGCTTCCCGAGGAATGCCAGTCGTTAAGAAGAGCGACTTTCGAATGCAAACGCGGGATGGTTAGTGACTTGCTGCTTTGCTCAGGTCGACTGCTAACTCATCCCTCCAGCTGGACATGAGAAACAGATTTAGGGGGAACGTTGGGTCGCAATTTCAATACGTGCCCCAGGAAAAGCCATCCGAGTCGCCTTGAAATAAATTCGTTGCCATAACGCGCTTCTGACACATTACCAACCATAAAAGCGTTCAGCTTAGTTATGACGGCTACGCGGAAAGAGTAGCTGATAAAGCAGCGTCTTAGTCGATCTGCTTCCCGAGCACATATTTAAGACACAGTTTGCCAACTCCCACAACCACTACCATGGCCTCTACCAAACCCTTCTTGCTCTACACTGGCCCGACGCCCAATGTACTCTTCCTCTGCATGCGGATTCCCCGAACTGACTATTCTTCAAGGGCCACAAGGTCTCTATCTACCTCGAGGAATTGAAAGCGTTGTATCCCAATGTCGATTACGAGTGAGGCAAACCGATGCTCGCTGCTTGCGGCACTATTGACGCCCAACAGTGTCGAAAGAATCGATATTTCTACCAACCGACAGAAGGTGCTGAGCTGAACTCTAATACAGTCATGGATCGACGCTCAATAATTTGCACAGGAACCCTGGTTTATCGCTTTGAACCCGAACGGTATTCCTTACGCATGGGTTGCGGAAACTGTTGCTCACGCCAATCGCAAGGCCGGATCCCGGTGCTCGTCGATAGATCCCGCGACAACTTCGTCATCTTCGAGACTGCTGCCATCCTCCTTTACCTCGCCCAGCACTATGACAAGGACAAGAAGTTCTTCTTCGACGCGGAGACAAACGAGGCGTCAGAAGTTTTGCAGTGGATTTTCTGGGCCCATGGTGGAGTAGGCCCTATGCAGGGACAAGGTGAGCCTCGTTTCGCCGATATAAACAGCCCGCTGACGATACACAGCGAACCATTTCAACAGAGCAGCGCCCGAGGACATTCCGTATGCCAAGAAGCGTAAGTGCTCGGCCGTAAATTTCTGTGCTGGCCGCTAATCCTCTCCAAGGCTACATTGACGAGACGAAGAGGCTTTATGGTGTGCTTGAGATTCGACTGGCAAATCGTGACTGGCTTGTTGGCCCGGGCCGCGGGAAGATCTCGATTGCTGACCTGAATGTTATCCCCTGGTGAGATTTGGTGAAAATTGTCGACCGCCCAGAAATTCATTTCTTTTAGGGTCCGAATCCACACGTACGCGGGTATCGACTCGATAGACGAATTTCCCAACGTCAAGGCGAATTGTTCCCTTCCGTTCCTGACCGACGCTTTCTAAACTGCTTTCAGGCGTGGTTGGAGCGTACCTTGGAAAGGCCCGCCGTTCAAGCTGGAATTGCCGTCCCCAAATGAACCGGCTCTCGAGGGAAACGCCAATAATTGCGCAGTATATTTGGAACAATTGAATTGATTTCCGTGAAAAATTATATACATCTGTCGTAAGAATCCACATCCGGTGTGATATACATTTTCGTAATCTGGGAGGCCCAGTAAATACAATACAGATTAGGCAGTGCATGTGCATAGTATGCATGGTAAGACTGTATCGGGTACGCTTGAATAGATAGCGGGACAGCAACGCGTTGTTGGGCGGCACCAAATCGTTTAAAGCCGGGTGGCACGTCGTGAGTGGTTCAGACTCGGTAGATCTGGCGACCATGTCGATCGACCTCCGCGCCGCTGCGCGTGTCGACGTACTTGCGCCGCCGGGATCGCCCAAGGAATCCCCATGAGCTGTCGCTTGATTTATGGCGGACGCGCCTGTGTCCGAAGCCGAAGAAGCGGCGGATGCGCTCTCCAAGGGTTGGACGGTGGTGGCTGCGGTGGTGGGATCTGCCATGGTGACGGCCACTGCTGGACTGAAAAGAATAACGCACGACTCAGCGATGCGGTGCGATCGGAGAGCGGGATAGATGGGACGCACCACTACTTGGGTGCCAGAGATGACGGTTGGCCCATGGTGGTGCCGACTGCGGTGGCTGCTAGAGTGTCCTGGGACATAGACAACATTTTGCCCGCCGTATGAGGAGGGCTGTTCGTAATAGGCTGCGCTAGGCGCAGATTGGTGGTATCCATGGCTGCGATGGCCTTCGGAGTAGCCGTGTTGCACGTAGGAGTTCTGGGCGGGATAGTAATTGCTCATGGAGAGAATGGTTGTGGGACTGGGTGGAGAGTGAAGCTAGTGAAGGAGCGGCTTTATGTAAACTAGCAACTTGCTTTGATCTCCATGCGTCATCCCAACTCATTGTTCATGTGAATCTGATGGGCGGTGCGCGATACCTCCGTTAAAAATACTAGCGTATCCTCAACGCGTCTACGAACTATACAGCACATATTTTTGCCCACTACTTTAGTCCATACCCTGAAAGTCGCCCTCATCCAGGTCGTGCGGCTAGTGTGCCACTGACGTTAATAAATTGTACAGGTATGCGGCGCAAGTTGGGAGGTTCAGTAAAAGGTACACACCTCTTTAGGTTCCTCGTCTTCCCCGTATTGCATCGTATAATCAATATGACTGATTACGGTCTCCAATGAATCCGGAGAAGACAGGTCAAGAGGAAGGAACGAAACGAGAGGATGGTCCTCTATCTATCGATTAAGTTAGGAGGCGCCGAGCTACACACGTGTAGCGCCACTGCGCTCACTAATTGCACAATAGCTTGGTTAAGCGCGTGGAATCGCGGGTTTGCCGTGTTTTCTTCTTGTCCTCGGGCAGATACGAGCAAAAGAGGATCTGGATCAAGATACCTTGCAAAAATCGGTGAGGATAACTGCTGGCGTGGAGATAAAGACGCAGGTAGAATCTTAGGCTTCGGAGCTACTCCCACAGCTCCAACGCCTCGGCCGAAGCCTCGAGTACTTGTCGTGTGCGCCACGACCCACCGCACAAAAGCCGCGACCGTGGAACTGGCTAAAAGGAAAGGAACCTGTTTCACACCTTGCAATGTTTCTTCGACCGCGAAAGCCGTTTCTGGCCCCACCCGACGGGTCTTCGGGGTTCGCCGTAACCAAGTCCATCTTGGACATGATGTTTATCCATGGAATTTCGAGGTTAACCATGGCCGACATGGCGGACAAAACACCGCTGTGTGGCGGGCTGTCAATAGATGATCAGCAAAAGCTGTATAGCGCCTTACCTGAAGAACTTGTATTTGTCCTCCATAAATTGGGACTCTATCAGGTAGACAGCGCTAGTACGGATCCCCATTCTAGTTAAATTCTGGACGAGAGTAGGCAGGAAGGGATGATGAGTGTACAGCTCGATTTGACCTGCGCTGTTTCAGCAAGACTGCGCAGGAATTATTTTTTTATAGGACGGTGCCGACCTGGGCAGTCAAAAATGAGATAGTCGTCCTCGAATCCGCCGAGCTCTTCCTCGAGCCAGTCCATGTTCTGCAGGAGATATCTATCTCGTCGAACATGAACGAGAGGTGTATGGACCGGGTGCACGCGAGCACTCACTCACTCGAAACAGTAGACAAGCCCGCCATTTGGGCCATAGCCCAATTCACCCATCACATCGTCGAGACTGACGAGGTCCTTGATGTCGATTACAGGTTCATACTCGAAGCTGGCGGCCGAGGCTGCGGGATCGAGATTGACGAGATGCCCAGTGCGCCGCGACGCGGTAAGATGGGTCAGGAACGAAGTCGTGAAAGTAGATTTCCCAGCGCCGGCTGGACCAGTTACAAGGACCGCGTAGCGCATTGGACGCTCGATTGGAAAAAGTTGCTAAAGACAAGCGGGATTACCAACAACAGCAAACATGCCCTCTCTCCCTCCAATCAATCCCGACAAGACTGCGGCGGGCATCGCGCTCGACCCGCAGACTCTGGAACGTGTCATTCCAGAGTCCAGGCGTCCAGACGGAACGTAAGGCCCCGAGTTGCTGCCCCCGAATCATTTTATGTATTCCATCCCAGTGTTCGCAAACAGATTAAAATCCGCCCAGGCTTTACACCCCAGGAGGATGTCCGTCGTTTCCGCGGTACGAATGACACCAATCGGCCTGGACGACATTGATCTGGGACGCGTCAGGTACCAAGCAGGCGCAGCAGGATGCAAACGCGCTCCCCAAGGGCCACATCATAGGCTGGGCGCCTCCGCCGACGTCCCAAGCATCGGGCTCGACCGGAAAGCCCCTCAGCAAGAGCGCGAAGAAGAATGCAAAGAGGAGGGAGAAGAAGGAGGACAAGAAGGACGAGGCTGTCGCCGACAACTGGGAGGACGAGGAGGAGGAGCCTGCGGCCGGTACAGCCTCGAGCAACTCCGGCACTCCTGCCCAAAAGAGCGCTCCGACGTCGAGTTCAGGGAGCACGCACAGTCCCGAGAATCCCAACTGGGCAGCCGCCGTAGATGAAGGTTCCTTGGCAGCCAAGCTGGACAAACTAGACGTCAAATGAAAGGCACTCGCGACAGACGCTGCTAGTTCTGTATATAAGAAACGGAATAATTAGGTTGTAAAGTGGGTAAGCATACAAATATGTGGTGGTACATGTAAATATATCTAGGATGTCTTCTTCCATTATTCCGGTTCCTGGCACCGTCCAAAGGTATCATGTCACCCAGTCGTCGAGGCCTTCTTGCTGTGGCTGCTTGATGTCTTTGGCAGAAAGCGGATGCGACTGTACTGATAGTGCTGGGGGTGCAGGCCTTGGTTTAGGCCGCAGTTCCATCGACATGACGATTACAACCAAAAATGCGGAAAGAGTCACTGGGGGTGCTTGTTCAGACGGAGCGATTTCCTTGAGAAAGAACACCAACCGACGGCTCGACGCATGTTGTCCCATTTGATTTCTTCGACATCGGTTCGCAGGTCGCTAATGTTGACGATGGCCTTGTTCAGCAGTTCCTGTGGTAAGAGGTCAATGCGGCCATGATTCCTTGGCTTGCAGAAACAAACCTCGATAGAGATATCCTGCTGTTTGAACTCCGATTTAGCCTCGTTCTTCCGGCTGTCTAATTCCATCTGAATCCTATAATATGATCAGTGGGTGGCGGCAATAGCGAGAAGAACGATCTCACTCATGCTTGAGCGTAGCAATGTCCTCTTTCATCTTTATATCTAGGCGGTCAACCTCTCGTCTAAGCGCAGATGTAGCGGTACGCATCGCGGCGGAATCATTGTTCGTGCTCATGGTGATCTCAGCACGCAGTTCAGCGAGAGCGGCGCGGAACAGGTAGGCTTGCTTTCATATGGAGAGTTTAGGTGTTGGAAAATAGACATGAAGAAAGCCCACATTATCAAGATCCTTGACAGCGAGGCCCTCTCGCCGGACCCGTCCAACCCGATCAACGAGCAACGCGCGGGTTGCGCGCATCAGACTCCGAGCGGTGGGAGTCGGGAACGTCTTCTCCAACGCAATGAAAAACGCGTGAGTATGAAAGGGTGGGTTGGCGTACGACGACACGTTAGAGGAATCTAAATGTGTCGAAGGGACACTGGAGGTCGAAGATGAGGTTGCTTCGGTGGATGTCGAAGGCGGAGGCTCCACTGTGGCACTAGGTGGTTGCGTGTCCTGCTGAAGCTGTCTCCTCTCAGGCTGGAGGGGGTCGCGAGGGTGAGCCAAGGATATTGAACGCGAGGTGGATGGATCCGATATTGAGGGGGTGGAGTGACTATCACGGGAAAGTACGATGGGCAACAGGGAGGATGGGGGTGGTGAGACATGGGCTTCGGTGGAGATGCCTCGACATAATCGGGGTAGCTGCCGGACTCGCAGAATCATGGCGCGGCGTGGAGGGAGGCGGAACGAGTGTTATAATAACATTACGTAACTCCGACCGATCCGACTCCTCCGCCTTCCAACTTCTCTGTGCGCATGGACCTGCAGGCTTTGACCTCCGAGCGACTCCCTACTCTTCCTAAACTCGACAAAGATCAGTTCATACACTCGTATATTCAAGGACAGAGAGTCCACGCCAAATCTTACGCAGAAGAAGGACGGTGCTTGGCTTCCTCCTGGGACGTCCACCGCCACCATTCCACACCCAACACGCCCCCCGCTGCCGTTCCTGGCATCGCTCATAACGTTGGGTTTGCAACCCCCGTTCTTACCGCCCGGATACCGCGAACCGCCAATGAAGGAGGGGCGGAGAAAGGCACCGTCGCGTCCAAACCCGTTGAAAAGCCGGCTCGTGTTGACAAGGCGCAACCGAAGCCGAAGTCTAAAGAGAATCTTGCGAAAACGGCCGAGACACAAAAGTCGCTGTCAAAGAAACGGGCCGTAGACTTGGATTCTGACGAGGACCAAGCAGCGCGTACGCTTTGTGCTCGCTTTTTACCTTTTCAGAAATTCCTGACTCATGGTTACAGGTCTTTTAGAGAGGCGGGAACGAAAGCGCGTCAAGCGCGCTATTGTGCAGCCGAAGGAAGCTAGTGAGCCTGATACCGCATCTTCCCAGGGCAATGCCAAGTCCAAGAAACGAACAAAAGCGAAGGACAAGAAAACCAAAGTCCCTGCCGGCTTTGCTCTTATGCATGGATTCACTGCTACAAATGTGGGCAAGAATCGCTTGACGGTACATACGAATCTTTCTCTTGTTACATCAAATTGAACGGTCCCAGGTAAAGCCTCCAACGAACGCTGGCGTATTCAAGAAGGGGAAAGCTTCCATTAAGACCAAGATCATGCAGAAGTTAAAGGGTATATACATCCCTCCTTTCGTTCACAAAAGCATACTCACGACTCGTTCAGGGCATCAAAACAAACATTTCTCCGAGCTTGGCTTTCTCAATGCGACCCACAAACAGCCTGTCTCTGACTCTTCCTCTGCTTCCGACGCGTCGGTAACTCCGGTGGAAGAGATTGTTAAACCCAAGAAGAAAGCGGCTGCACCAAAGCCTCGTCAAGAACAATCCCTCCGCGCATTGACCGAGTCCTCACAAGAGGCGTCCGAACTTTCAAAGGTTTCTACTCCCCAACAAGCTCTCCGTGTGGAATCAGAGATATGGGATCTCGAGTCGCGCGCCTCCGAAAAGAGGAGAGCAAAAATGCAACGAGAATCCTACACGAACGGCGCCGGCGCTAGCTATATCCAAAGATCTGTTGTGATGGATGTCCGAATCCCAGCTTGGTGCGGTAGGCCCGCCAAAAAATTGGGGGTGGAAAGTACCCAGCACACCGCTGAAGCACCGGATCCTATCTTTATCCCTTCTAGTCCTTCACTGCGCCCTTCCCAGTCTGCTTCTCAAGTTGTCCCGGTCGTTATCAAACCTAGCCGCACGGAGGAAGCGTCACGGTACTTTCCAGCTCAGCAACCTGCCGACAGCCCTACAAACCTGTAGCTCCTCCGGATCCTGCACCCGTAAGGGATTGCGAAGACATTCAACTCCCAGACGAAATTCCCGATTCAGGCGCCGTGGATGGTCCTCCTTCTCCTCTTCCCACCACTCGTTTTGTGGTACCTACTCGCAGTAGGGCCTTTGCCACACATTTCATCTCGGTCCCAGGTGTTCGCTCGCAGCCTGAAGCTTCCTACTTTGACCCGGGCGCGTCCGAGGCTATGATTGAGGACTATCAGCATTCAGAAGACTATGCATGCGAAAGTCCAGAGACGGATGAACACGAACTCGCTCCCCACCCGGTTTACGATGAATATCAACTTGACAACTACATCGGTCAATCATCAGTGGGCTGGGATGCCCAGGAAGTCCATCCCGTTCTCAATGGAGCTTGGGCGGATGCGTACGACGATGGAGAGCTTGATGACTATCTGGTTCACTACGACAATTCGCTTGGACACCCCGAATACATGGAACCATTTGCGGATGCGGACGGGGATGTGGACGAGAACCTTGACAGGGACGTCGACCTCGTCGCTTACTCGGAGGACGGCTGGCAGGTCGGCGTGGAACCCGAATCTGACGTGTATGGCCATGACGAACCCGACATGTTCATGGACATCCTGAATGTTGCCGTGTCAAATTCAGGCTTCGAAGATTGGGAAGACGCTACCGCTGCCGCGGCCTCTGTGTATTTGAATGAGCCCTACGAAGGTGACTCGGTGGTCCGGGATGATGGCAACGTTCTCATGGAGGTGACCCCAATAGAGCAACAATCTACCGACTCTTCACCACAAGGTTCCATACAAGGCGATTCTGAGGGCCTTATTTCTGATTGTAGTGGCGCACTGAGCGCATATCAACCACGTTTCGCGCAAGGGCGCGCGCTGCTATTGGGCCTTCCTATTCACGAGACCACAGATCGAGCATTGGGTGTTCCGGCACATTTTTCGCACGCCGAGTTGGATGTAGTCAAAGCTTTGCGTGGTCACTGGCTTCCGCAAAGGCTCTAGTTTCGTTAAATATATGTTTTTATGTCCAGGCAAGCACTCAAAGCTCCAAAGCCCAAGCGATGTGACTGGACGCGTAAATTAATGGTCACATCAGTTACGTTGGCCCCACGTAAACAAAACAAAACAACTCCCCTTTCCTCCTTTCAACGAGGTCGATTCTCCGCGCGCAAAGACGCGCTGTTCAGTGGAATGACCCATTACAAGGAAAACACAATCATGGGGAGCAACTCCGTACGTCCGCTGCCTTGAACTGGACCATCACCATCTTGACGCGTGGTTAGTCGCACACGGTCAAAATGGAACCCACCGAGTTCCGTATGGCCCCAGCTGTACTAAACCCCTCCAACAACACAAATGTAAAAGCCGAACCAAGCGAACTCACTGTGCCGTGCAAAGCTCCATCCAAGGACGACGCGATAGACAATCAACGCGCGGATATCGATGTCCCGATGCAAGATGCCCCGGCTGCCGCTCCTGCCTCCAGCCCCGCGTACGAAGTCTACACGTCCCCAACCGAAATCGCGTATACCCCGGAGTATGCACTCCAACAAGGCCTCAAGATGATCAACAAGATGGCGTCTAGCATACAGGGCTTGCAGCTTGGCCCCCGTCGGCAGGAGGTCTGGCTTCGCGAAACTGCTAGGTTTGTCGCATCTCGTGTTCAATGACCGACGTGTAAATTCGGTCTCTAGTCTTCGCAGCCAAGGCGCGCCGTCCACCCTGATAGCAGTTTGCGGAGGTAGATTTGTTAGTCTCTGCTCGATTCCAGGAACTGAAAACCCCCATAGCAACGGGGTCAGGGAAGAGCTCGATTCTCAATGCGATTTTAGACGGTATTTATCCACGAACCCCGCATATACCGACCCTTTAACACGGATTTTTAGACAACATTGTGCCCACCAGCGGCATGCGAGGTGCTTATCATCGAAAGGGTAATTAGGTTATGCTGACACATATCAACCAGCCTGCACGGCCGTAGTCACCGAGATTGCCTACCACAAGAAGAAAACTATCGACGCTGACGTCTCATTCCTGTCGGAGGCGGAATGGAAGGTACACGATTTGCCTTGTATATATGCTCGAGGTGCCTACTGAAGTTTATCAAGGCGGAACTCAAAATCCTTCTTGACGATCTCGTCGACGATGACGGTAACCTCAAGAGGAGTACCGACATGAGGAGCGATGCCGGTGTTGCATGGTCCAAGGTTTCCCCTTCATCTTCAATACTCCTTCGTCTCTGACCATCTCCAGGTCCACGCCGTTTATCCTACCATACTGCAAGAGAAACTCGTTACCATGACCCCTGAGCAGATCATTGCAAAGGACCCGAAGATCGCCAAAATTCTGTGAGCCTCATTGGTCTGACATGAACATGGACTGACTGCACACGGTTCTCAGCGGCGCAACTAAGAACATTGTCGCCAAAGATTCGAAAGTATTTGCCTCAGAGATCGCGAAATATATTGATTCTGTCGACGATCGCAAGCGAGGGAAGGACAAGAAGAAGGACAAGAGCGACAAGAGCAAGGATAAAAGTCTCATGGACAAGGTTAAAGAAGCTGCCGGAAAGAGCAAGAGCAAGAAAAACGACGCGAAAACGCCCGCACTGTGGCCGCTCATACGCCAAGTAAATGTTCGCTGCCCTTCAGCAGCCCTCGCTACAGGCGCCGTCTTGGTGGATCTCCCAGGCGAGTAAAATGAAAAGTTCGGTTATTTCTGCTAATTTGTTGGCAGGGACGGGCGACGCGAATGCTGCGCGAAGTAGGTCAACCATTTACCCTTATGAGAGCACTATTGATCCTACATTTTTAGACTCTATCGCAAAGACATATCTGAAAAAATGCGATTGTATCTGGATCCTGGCTCCGATTACCAGAGCCGTCGACGATAAGATTGCGAAAGACCTTCTGGGTGACGCATTCCGGACTCAGTTGATGAGTGCGTATTACGGCTATTGAAATGGTTCGTGCTGACCGAATTCACAGTGGACGGCAACTACGATGATAGCGCGATTACATTCATCGGTGGGTTTTTACTGCATGGCTGGATTATGCGCATCTGACGTTCCTGTTCTCAGCCTCGAAGTGTGACGACATTGCTTGTTCAGAAGTTATCCGTGCGCTCAACCTTGATGATGACCCGGAACTGGAGGAGATCCAAGAAAGGATCGATCAGCTTGCCGACGAGACGACGGAGACTAAGAAGAATAAGGCGGCGACGGACCGGTCCTTGAAATGTGCTTCGTTTTTCTACCTAGTTTAAATCAAGCTGATCCCGTTCCAGCGTTGGAAACGGAATTAAAACGGCACCGCGCCTTCAAGAGCGAATACGAGGAGCACCTCCAAGCTCTCAAAGACGGCCAGCCCTTCGTCCCGCGTTTAACGGCGACGAAATCTTCGAAGCCCGCAGCCACCAAGAACAAGAAACGTAAAAACACTCGCGGTGGAAAGCGGGGCTCGCCCAAGAGGCGTCGTAGCAGTCCGTTCGACAGCGACGAGAAGGAAGACGACGAGATGGACGACGAGGACGACGATGATGAATCCCGTTCTTCGCACTCGGACTCCAACTCCGACAGCGAATCTGAAAACGATTCCGATGCGGAGGAGAAGAACTCCGACTCGGGGGATGAACAAGAAAGCTCTGATCGTGACTCGGACGTCGAGAGCGTTCACGACGAGGCGGAGGAGGAAGTGACGGAGGAGACCGTTGAACTCAAGATCACCGAAATGAAAGCATTAATCAGTAGCACCCTTCAGCGTCGGGCTGACGCACGCAAAGAAAAGAAGGCGGCGAACGATTATCTTGACACCCTCAAGAAGAAGGTAACATCCGCGCAAAAGGTACGCATTATGTACTATTTTTTCTCCTTTGCTGAAACGTCACTCGCGTTTATTAGGAGAAGAACGCCTTTTGTTCGCTAAAGAGATCGGAGGTAAGTTGCAAAGCTTCTCGCTTTACTCTGACGCTCAGTGTACATGCATATAGTTTTCGAAAGAAGAGTTGAAGAAGGACTTCAGGTTGGTCCATTACTGACCGACGCGGTTCATCACTGACTGCCTTTGCAGGGCGGGCCTGAAAGACTTGGATGGCACGTCCCGCCGAGCTGTAAACTCGTTGTATCGCTAACCTTGACACAGAGGCGGCCGCCGAAGAACGAGACCCTGCGAATTTTGACCCCGGTGTCGCCCTCCGAGGTATGTTGCTCTACGGTTCTCTTTGCTGTATACTGACGATTACCAGACTACGACGCCATCGATTTGCCGGTTTTCACCTGCTCCAGCCGTGACTACGTTCGCCTCAAAAGTAAGGAAGGCTTTCTGTTCGAGAATGTATCCTGACTTGGTCCTTCCAGAACAGGTCAAGGGTTAGTCAACTTATACTTTAGTCAAAACACGCGCTCATACATATATTACAAGGTGATGGCGAACCGACATGTTTCTCCAACGTCCAAGATACCGGTATCCCGGACCTACAGAAGTGGTGTCATAGTCTCACTAAATCGTCGCGCGAGCGCGCCGCCAGAAACTTCCTAGCACAACTGGCCACCTTTGCCACCAGCGTAAAGCAGTATGTCGCCGGAATAGGAAACGTCACCGCTGCCGATCGCGAGTCACTACGGAGCCGCTGGGAGTCTGGCGAGCAGGAGGTCGATCCTGGTCCAGAATTGGACGAAGAAGACCCCTTCGCTGCAATCTTGGGCGGCGGGAGAGGTCTTTACACAATAAACCAGTCTGCGCCAAAGGTTGACCGATATGGCAACGCGATTGGGATCACCCCTAGGCTCGTAACAGTAAGCAAGATTCAGACTTGATCAGTGATCACTGGCTAACCCCTGGTCAGGCATTCGGAAAAGTCGTGGAGGCGAGCGTGTCCCTGCTCAAGGACCATCTACGCGATGGACTTGAAGAGCGGTGCAGAGTTGGTGCCGTCAATGTGCGTTTCTCCAGTTGCCTTGATGAATCCAACGAATTCGCTAAGCGTATCCCGCGCAGGCCGCCGAGGTTGCAGTTGCCACCTCGGATGATTTCGCCAACACCATGCATTGGGCCTCCTACCGCGCCACTTTACGGCGCAACGGAGAGTACAGGCGTGATCTCAATGTAGAACTGGTTAACCCGTTCACTCGCAATATCGCACAGAAATGGCAGCAGGTCGGTCCGCCATTTATCTGCTCGTTCCATATTTACGCTGTTTCAGGTGTTCGAGGCAGACATCTTCGCCTCGCTACTCTCCTCTACCGTCGGATGCATAAATGAAGTCGTCAGCGATGTGGAAACCTCAGCAGCGCCGGGTCTCAGGGACCGTGCTAGGTTGCAAGGCGAAAGTTGCCTCAACGAGGCCCGCGTTGCTCTGGACAAAACAGTCGAGACGGTCAAGGAAACGCTCAACAACGAGCAGAAGGAGGTATCGAGATCTTTGGCCCCGCACGTTCAAGGGCAACTCCTCGATGGCTATGAGGCGGCGATGGAGGAGCGCGGCAAAGGCTCAGTGGCACGTCAAAAGGTTCGGAAAAGGCAATTCACGGTTAATCAAACTCTCACACCATCACAGGCGTCCTTCCGCTCGTACATCTCGGATTGCAAAGACGACATTTTCGAGGACAGCGTCGACGTGATCATGGCCAGGCTCACCGACGCGGCCGAGGCTATCGGTAAGACGCTCAACGTTGCAATGGATGAACTCGCGCAGAAGGCATGTCGATCCCGATCCTTTAATTATTCGGATGCTAATCTTGTTGGCAGGTTGAAGTCAACTTAGCTGTCCTATGGGAAGGTGTCCAGGATGACCCCACGCAGGCCAAGGCGCGCTCGGAAGTCGTGACCGAAGTCGATCGGGTTCTGCAGCAGCTGCAGTTCATCGCGGCGGCCGAGAAGGCGAGACACGCGTACGAGGACCAAGTGATGACCTGAAAGTTGGCTCCCCGCAACTCCACTTTTCTATTGTACTCAGCTCTTTCGCTCTAATGTACTCTATCCCCCGTCGTTTCATTCGTATCGTACTACTGTTATATATATGTTTCCTATGCCATCCTATTGTTTTGAATTTTGCCTAGATTGAATTTATAGCATGTTTGATCAAGGGTATTCCTGGTACCGATTTAGGTCAAAGTCATATGCTCGTCCCACCCCCCATCAAACTCGATGAAGCCTAAAATGATTAGAAATTAATCGACGAAATTCCCTTCTCGGCTTCCGGCTCTTGTCCGCTGTCCAGTTCAAGTCCCTTAGTGCAGCTAGCAAGGCAGCTAGTCCAGCTGAGCAGTTGGTCAACTTGGTGGGCAGTGTACTTCATTTTATTTGCTGATAATCTGATGTCCAGCATCTGGCCAGCGAGAGGCGAGTCGGCCGAGGCACGAGACCAGGCGAGACTTGCGAGCGGGTCACTTGTAGGCTGCAGGTCATTTATTCATTTGATTCTACATACAGATTGAGAGAGGTACCAGGGAATGCCCGGAGGGCCTTGTATCCGGATCCGTCAAAAAATCCACTTGGGCCGCATTTTTTATTTCGTCCTCCTAACTACTTACTACGCAAGCATTCCTACGCACCATATATGGTAATTTTCTGCACGTGCTCACAGGTGGGGACCGACTCCGAGGGCCGGGTCATTTGTGTTGAGACTGGTTTAGGTTGTAATCGTAATCGCGAGACGTATTTCATTCATGGAGAATCATAAAAATAAAATAAAATAAGGTTCACCCAAGCACACATAGTTGGGCCATTAACCACACATCTAAACCTTCACTCTACGTCTGACAGGCTTCGCACGTCCACCCATCCGGTACACTTTCAAATATGATACTACGGGCACAATTAATAAAGAAACTTGAAAAGGCAGGAGACTGGACTAGCTCACCCATTTCGTCCGCCGTACCACGGCCGGCATCGCCAGCGGTATTCGGGTCGATTGGAGTGGCTGAATTACCGCAGATACAAATTGACAGGCCACTAACGTCCGTTTCCGGCCAGACCGGGCGGTGTCAAATTGAGATGGGGTTACCGAAGGCACACGAGAGAACGAGAGAACTCTGACTGAGATGACCACGAACAACTTGAGACACCTAAGAAATCGGTAGTAAGCCATTTTGAGCCAATCCCGGACCACTTATTGAGAGGTCCATTTTTTTTTTCCGGCCTGACGGCAACCTACCTACCTGCCCTCTGTGCCGGCTTGACCGGCCCGGATACCCTTGTGTTTGATGCAACCGCCGAGGCATCCCGTCATGAAACCGGCACATAGCGGCACATGCTGTGTCAGTGCGTGGTATACGGCCGCAAGATGACCCGAGGATTCGCATTGGTTCGCACAGCGGCACAGGTTCGCACCCGCAGCACCAGCAGCCACAAATAACTTATGTACCTCTGTGCCGAAAGCAAAAGCGGCCCCAGGGTCGTTTCCGCTGTGTTGACTTGAATCTTACTCGGGCGGAGTGAGCCGCTTCTGCAGTCAGCAAGCGTTTGACTGCTTTGTAAAAATGTCAAACTCCGGTTCCCACCTTTGATATGCCGTGATGTCCCGGTTTCGGCCTTTCATCCGTTTCGTGAAAGATGCTGACTCGGATAATCATCCGTCCCCGCCATTGAGCCTTCTTCCCTCCGTCCGCCATGGCACCCACCGATGCCACCAGCGCATCCCGACCCTGGTACAAGCGGCTCGGGGCCCTCTCAATAGAGAACCTCTTTTCGAGAACGAAGGTCGCGGGACCTCCCCGCGAGGTCTTCGTCAACCAGCAGCTGCCGCACGATTACTTGGACCCCAAGGGAAAAGTCAAGCCCGCGCACACCTACCCATCTAACCAAGTAATCACCTCTAAATACACGATCGTTACTTTCCTCCCTCGCAACTTGCTCGAGCAGTTCCGGCGTATAGCGAACATGTGGGTCGCGCCTTATATCTCCGATGATAAACCCTGACCCTTCCGGTGCAGATTCTTCCTGGCCTTGGCAATCCTTCAATTTTTTCCCAAGTTCGCCACAGTCTCGATCGGCGTCGTAATTTTGCCTTTGATAATAGTGCTCGCCTTCTCTGCCATCAAGGATGGGTGGGAGGACATCATCCGACACCAGTCGGACAGGCGGTTGAACCACAGCCAGACCCTGGTCTTGAAGGGCCCCGGCTGGCAGAACCCGAACGCAATGGAAGCGAAAAGTCGGACCTTCGTACGCGGCCTCGTGCCCCAACGCCGGGAGCGCTCGGCGGTCTCTACGACCGCTCCCCCCAAGGAGGTTGAGGGGGACACCGATCCGACGCGTGATAATGGACTGGGCGCGGAGTGGGAGTCCACACCCTGGGAGGACATACGCGTCGGTGACTTCGTTAGAATTTTGGACAACGAATCAATTCCAGCCGACATCGTCATCTGTGCGACCTCAGACCCCGAGGGAGTAGGTTTTGTTGAGACGAAAAATCTGGACGGAGAGACCGGTATGTCACACATTTCGATTTACTGAACAAACACTTTTCTGACGTGACTTATTGCTATGCAGCACTTAAATCGCGGCACGCAGTCACCGGCCTTTCGCATCTCACCAGTCCCGCCGATTGTACCAACGCCCTAAACACATTTTCCGTCAAAGCAGACCGTCCCGATACGAACATGTATAAACTTAACGCAGCTGTGGTCATGGGCGAAGAGACGTTCCCAGTCGATCTTTCCATGACACTACTGCGTGGGACGATCCTCCGAAACACCGACTGGGTCATCGGCGTTGTTCTGTACACCGGCAGGGACACCAAAATCGTGTTGAACTCTGGCGGCGCCCCAAGCAAGCGCAGCAAAGTCGAGAGGCAGATGAATCCTCAGGTGTAGGTCATGGCACCAATTCCACTTGATTCGGGCTAACACACTGAAATAGCTTAATCAATCTGCTCATCCTGTTCCTGATGGCCGTTGCCTGTGGTATTGGTGACTCGGTCCTCGAGCACCAGTACGAGCCGCGCAGCGCACCGTGGTTATATGACGACAACGAATCCAGCGATAATCCCACCATTAATGGTTTGATCACTTGGGCTTTCGCCTTCCTAACTTTCCAGGAAGTCGTACCGATCTCACTGTATATTTCAATGGAGGTGGTGAGAACATTCCAAGCTGCCTTCATAGTGGGTATATTTCTTCACACAACTTGGATGCCACTCACCTTGCATTTTTTCTCAGTACTTTGACAAGGAAATGTGGTACGACAAAACCGATCAAGCGACCCTTGCTAAAAGCTGGAACTTGTCCGACGATCTTGGCCAAATCGAATACATCTTCTCTGACAAGACTGGGACTCTTACTCAGGTCCGTCTGTCCCCACCAATTCGTCGTGCACAGGCTAATTTTGTATTTTGGTCGCGCAGAATCTGATGGTCTTCAGGCAATGTTCGATTGGAGGGAAAGCGTACACGGGTGACGCAGTCGAGGACGAAGAGGAAGCGATAAATCTGGAAGAAATCGCTGTCAAGGACATCTCGACATCTAGCACCAATAGCGCCTCTGATAGTGCACCCACGACGAGGACCACCCCGATTATTCATTTCAGGGATGCCCAGTTGACGGACGACCTCAACGAGGCGGCAGACCCTAACTCTGAAAACGCCGCACATGCTCGTTCTCTTAACGGCTTCTTCAAGGTCTTGGCACTTTGCCATACTGTGCTGACTGGACATGACGCGACCGGCGCGATCGAGTATAAGTCCCAGTCCCCTGATGAGTCGGCGCTCGTGCAGGCTGCGGCGGATGTCGGATTCGTTTTCCTCGGCCGCGACCGCGATTACCTTAGCTTACGCACGCCCTTTGGAGACGAACCCGAGCGCTACCAGCTGCTAAACATTCTCGAGTTCAACAGCGCGCGGAAACGCATGAGCGTGGTGGTGAAACAGCTGGATGGGGCGGACGAGCGGTTATTCCTCCTCACGAAGGGCGCAGACAACGTCATCTTCGAGCGACTGAAAGCAGGCGGGGAGGAGCTGAGGGACACTACGGAGGCCCATCTCAGTGACTTTGCCAATAATGGACTGCGGACGTTGACTTTGGCATATAAAGTTATTCAAGGTCCGCTATCATCATCTGTTCCGTCCTGTTATAACTTACACATTCCGTTCAGAGGAGGAGTACGCCGCGTGGAGCGAGCGGTACCACGAGGCGACAGTCGCAATGGATGATCGAGAAGAAAAGATTGAGGCTGTTTCCGACGAACTAGAACGGGACTTGCGCCTCCTCGGCGCTACCGCCATTGAGGATAAACTCCAGGACCAGGTACCGGAAACCATTGCAGACCTGAAGAGGGCTGGCATCAAGATCTGGGTGGCAACTGGAGACAAGTTGGAGACAGCGATTGGTGAGCCCTTTTGCATCCTGTGACTTTGTAATTTCTGAGGGATTCTGCAGCCATCGGTAAAAGCACGAATCTGATCACACCCGACGCCAACATTATTATTATCAGAGGTGGAAACGATCGTGGACGCTCGATTTCACAGCAAATGATGTTTGCAATTGAGAAGTATTTTCCAGAGAGTGATGATGGAGGTATGGGGGAGCTGCGTCAAACGACATCCGAACGCGAAGGGGAGCGGTATTACCCCCTTGAACGAATTGAGACGGGCGTTTCGTCCATTGTGGGGGAAAACAATGGGGAGCGACCGGGCGGGTTCGTGCTTGTCATCGATGGGACTGCTCTGCTCCACGTCAGTAATCATCCATCCATATTGTGCGATATCCGACTGACTGAGTACCGGATGTAGGCTTTCGAAGGGGAGGAGAATAAGGCCCTGCTACTCCGGCTCTCGACGATGTGCGAAGGCGTGATTTGTTGCCGAGTATCGCCTTTGCAGAAGGCCCTTGTCGTACGGCTTGTCAAGGACGGGCTGGGTGCGATGACTCTTGCAATAGGAGACGGCGCCAACGACGTCAGCATGATTCAGGTGTGTTTGCTCTTCTTCGAGTTTGTCATTCTCTCCATTGATAACGAAAATGCAGCAAGCGGACGTAGGCGTGGGACTATCAGGTTTAGAAGGGAACCAGGCTGCAAGCTCTTCGGACTACGCCATTGCACAATTCCGTTTCCTCAAGAAGCTGCTCCTTGTGCACGGGCATTGGTCGTACGCTCGGAATGGAACAATGTCAGCGCTTTCATCTCAATATATGGCCACGCTAACATCTTGAAGGATTCTAAATTTCTTCTACAAGAATATCGGTGCGTTAAACTTTTTTTCTGCTGAGTGCGGGCCATCCCCGGATCAGATCCGCGGATTTGATCGGCTAGATTAGATGGGTCCATGGCCCACATCCCACATCCCTCATCTGCTGCTGCTGGCTAGTCCAGTATAAGACTTAAGACACTGACCTTTCTTCTTCTTCTCAGTGTCCATAGGTGTCCTTTGGTGGTTCCAGATCTATAATGGGTGGAGTGCGAGCTAGTAAGTTGTTTATTCCGCGATTACACAACCCGTGTCTGACCTAGAGCAGCGTCTTCGCATATGTCTACGTCCTGTTCTGGAATTCGCTCTTCACGCTCCTACCCGTCGTGGCCATTGGCGTTTTCGACCGATTCCTTGACGCCGATGTCTTGATGGCCGTGCCCGAGCTGTATCATTTTGGACGAGAAGGCTACTGGTTTAACCTGCGGTCATTCTTCGTCTATATGATGGATGGGGCATACCAGGCGAGTTTACCCATATCGGTCCTTTCTCGTGCTTATACTCTTGTTAGTCTGTTATCATCTACTTCTTCATACATTTCACCTATCAATCTCCAACGTCACGAACGGACGGGTACGATATGTATCTGAATGAGTTTAGCACGACCATGGCTTTGTCCGCAATTATGGTTGCAAACTTCTACACAGGCTTGACGGCCACAGCCTGGTACGACTCCATAATCTCCGCATAACGTACCTTCTCACCCTTTTCTGAAAGGACTTTCTGGATTTTCTTTGCACTTGCGTTTGGTATAATCATTGCTTGGGGCTTCACAGTACGCCTTGCGAACGATCTCTTGTGACTTGCGATACTCATCTTCTCCGCAGGCTATTTACTCCGCCGTCTCCCCTGCGTACGCGGTTACAGTGGTCTACGGAAACGACCATTATGTTCTGCAGTCAGCCTACTTCTGGCTCTGCTTACTTCTAACGTTCTTCCTCGCCTTTTTCCCTCGCTACATCGCCAAAGCCTATAACTTTGGTTATAACCCCAGCGACATCGATATCGTGAGGTGGATAAAGGAAAAGGAGCCCCACCGCGATTTCCGAAATGTTCGAGGTCCCGCCCTCGGTGCTATGAAACGACCGCGCCCAGTTTCCCTTGCTGCGTCCCAGGCGTCCCGGAGAACATCCCGGACCGGCAGCATAATGACCCTCCCTCGGCCGTCCATGGATTTGCGATCCGCAAGTCGTACGGATATGGCGACGGGCATGGTGTCCGTGGATCGCGGTTTCGATTTCGATACAGAAGTAAACGGCGTGGCGATGCAGCGGATGCAGAGTCGACTAAGCAGCCGGAACGCGCTGCCCGTTGAATCCAACAAAGTTAAAGGGAAACTTTCGCTGAGAAGAGGACTGAAATCACTAACGAGGAGACGTGTTCTGTCGAACGAGGGGGGGCCTTAATGATGCATTATTAATGACGCTACTATATTTATTGTTATTCGCTTTCATGTATCCAGCATATGTATCTAATATCCATTCTACTCCAATGGTGCTGCCCAGCTGGCGTCTAATTACGCGCGCGCCTATTTACGATTCAGTGGCACGTGCAGCCGCGCGCTTTCAGTTAACTTCTCTTTCAATGCATTCACCAGACCCAGACTCGTCGTCCTCTTCTCCTGCTTCGGAATCTCCTCCCCCGGAGGACCACTATCAGCCCTCGGGCACCAGTTCCCACATCCTCAATCTCGCCAGCCACATTACCTCGTCTTTTGGCAGTGGCAGTCCTTCAAAGCGGCGCCTGCCCGGTGGCTCATCGTTCGCTGCCGCCTCATCTAGTCGCGATCCCAAGTCGCGAAGGCGAGAAGATCCTCGACGTGGGACTTGGGAAGGGAAAGAGGGAGGAAAAAGGGAGAAGGAGGAGCTGGTCGACAACAATGTTGTTGAGCACTTGAGAAAGGGTAGCACAATCCGTCGACGTCAAGCTGCCCCCTTCTTAGCTGATGTTTTCAGAAATTGGGGACCCCTTCCTTGAAACTTCCTTCAAAGCCGCAAGCTAGTTTGTTCGAGTAATGGTGACTTCAGTCTTTGTTTTTCATCTTATGAACAAATCCTGATTCTCTCCCTTGCCAGAGAATTCTCCTGTTGAAGCTATAATTTGTAAAATATTGCCCAGTCCGGGACCTCTTGAACGATGCACCATTTCAATGACAAATCTCGTATCATCCACTCTGTACAATGTTTCAATTCCAGGTTCAACGCTACATTACAATAGCCAAGTGCGTTATTTCCTTTATGCGGTATAGATAAAATATATATTCCTGCGGCAAAAGTGAGCCCAACCCTGAGAATTATCTCAATGACTTACTGCTTGTCGGTCAAGTCGGCAAAGGCGTGTTTGTCTCTCTCCCTCTGCACATCGGCATCGGTCCACCCATTCTGCGCCTTCACCTCGGCGAGCTTTGCCCTCTTCTTGATGTTCAGTCGCAGGTTGATCCAGCGGATCAGGACCGAAATTCCTAGCTGCACGGTCAGAAGCACCATTATCGCGACCTTTCCAGGGATGTAACCCGGAGCGTCCGCAGGCTGGAATATCTGGGTCCCAATTATGTTGCCCACCGCGAATGACACGAGGGTCATGGCATTGATCGTGCTCTTTTTCTGTGGACGGTGTGAGATGAGGCTTATGAGGGGGTGTAGATACTTACTGTGTGACCACTCGTGTTTGAGGCGTTGTAGGCATAGACTTTTTGTTCAGTCCAAAGTTAGTGTTGGTTAACACTGGTCAAAATGATGCGCGAACCGGTAGACAACGCGCTGCCAAAGGTCCCAATTAAATATACGGCTTTAAACGAATCTTAGCCAAAGTGTTGGATGTAAGCGGAGCCGTACCAAATAACAAGGCCCCCTTCGAGCCGTCGTTATTCAACCCAATAAGCATCGCTACGGGTTGAAGTTAGCCATGTCGTTTACTGCGCAGTGACCGCTATTCACCGGAGCCTATAATCGTCGGGAGCAACGCGAAAATGATTGGGAGCATCCGCTCGCCCTGGGCAAGGTTAGCAAGCGATTCACGAGACGGCCAAGAGAGACTATACCTTCTTGTCAGAGTACCAGCCGCACAGAAGTGTAGTCAGAGCGGCGACGGCCCCGCCGGGCGTGGACAAGATCAATGTCTGCCTGGAACTTTGGGAGATGCTATTAGACGAGAAAGTGCCGGGCCAACGACACGTACGTGTATCCAAAGCTCTTGATAATGATATTGCTGACTGCGAAGCTCTATGATCGATCTTGTCCAAAAATACGAGGGCTTACAGTTGCTCAAGGCGCCATTTGGGATGCTCGCTGAAAAAAGGGAACAACAGGTCAGCCATGTCGTGTGCATGAAGCGAAACGCACTCATGAGGGTAGTGAGGACGATCAGCCACGTCCGGACGTCCAGGATAGCTTCTAACATCTGGTCCTTCTTCAGCTTCTTGTTCTCGGTCCCGCCTTGATCGTCCCGCACGCGCTCGAGCGCCGCGATGCGCTCCTCTTTGTCCAGGAACTTGGCGTGCACCGGTGAGTCGGGAAGCCAAATTAACACCGCGATGCCGACGAGGATGGCCAGGCCGCCCAGCAGGATATAGATGATTTTGTACGGGGCCAGTCGTTTCCCCGAGTAGAAGGATATCCCCTGGCATGAGCAGATTAATTGAGCGGTGCACGGGACTGTCAGGGACAATCCTAACATATGCGACGAAACCTCCGAATACTTGGGTCAAGCCGTTCTGGGGACACGGTGAGTTCTGCCGCTGAAACCAAGGGGATTGCTCCGGGTACCATGACATAAAACCACGAAATACGCGACGCCTGAGGGCCAATGCATGTAAATGATACTGAACGTCACGACTTGACTACACTGCTTGCCTGCTCATTCTTCTTGTAGAACATCGAAATGATGAGGATCAAGATGGGCGCGACGCAGCACTCGCACATCCCTGCCACAAACGTTATTAGCGCCCTAGGACTGGTGCAGCGAGTAAACTCACCGAGGAGGAACCGCAGGGCGAAGAACGCGCCAAAGGACGTCCCCACCGAGTGCAGCATCAGGATTATGCCCCATATTATGATGTTTGCGCCTGCGGCAGAGTAAATATCGGCGGGTCGTTGTGGATTGCCCTTTCTGACCCAGGTACTTCGCTACACGGGTCTTCTGCGAGATATAGACGGTGGGAAACTCGAATACGAGGAATCCTGCGACGGACGAATGAGGTAAACGACAAATAGCGTTGAAAGGCGCCGTTACCGAAATAAAACGCCGCAGACACGAGATTGTATTGCTTGAAACTCGTTATTAGCGTCCCACAACGGCACACGAGCACCCAGCATACCTGTCCTGTGATCGGCAAGCCCATAATACTTGCAGCACAATACATTAGTCCAAGGATAAATGGAAGGCAGAATAAATACCTCGCATAATTCAACGACGTCTTGTCTCTGTTATGGGAACGTCAGAACCGCGCGGCTAGCTATCGGAGACTGCAGCGCACAAGAACTGCGTGAAATATACCGCCGCACACAGCGGGGGGATCAACAAGTCCTTATGCGGTGTGAGCCTTGAGGAAGGGAAGCACCAGCCAAATGGGAACATACGAGCTTCCGCCTGAGTTTGAGATTATACTCCTCGCTGAACTGCGCGGTGCGCACAGTCCCGACGAGCCGCAGGGCCTCGTCGCCTTCCGCAGAATCGACCGTATCCAGCCCCACCTTCTCGTCGTGCACCTCCGCGTCCATAGAGACTTTCTCGGTTTCCGACATTGCAGGTGCGGTGCGATAACAGGGCGCGGGACATTGGCAAACGGAGAGGTGACGCAGTTATAGAACTTCTCTTATCAAAGCGCGATAAAGGTGGGAGCTTCTACCCCCTCATGACTGGCTGGGTGCGGCACGAAGATTTAGCGTGGGGACGGGGCGCTCAATCAAGTATTGTGCTGTTGATGGCGGCTGAATCGCGCGCACCTCCTCCGAGTCCACGGGGGCGTTTTTCTCATGTATTATCGTTTGATTCTCTAGTATTGATACAAGACGATAACGTTACAGTTTCTGGATAATAATCGCGGACGCCGCACCACCCTGAGATGATGGAATCAGTTGGAAAGCACGCTCGAGTGGAAGGAGGCACATACCCCGTTGCAGACACCCGCAGCCCCGTACTGGCCCGACTTGAGCGCATGTACCAGTGATACTATTATCCGCGAGCCAGAGCTGCCAATCGGGTGGCCGAGCGCGACGGCTCCACTGTCGACGCGACGTGAGATCACCCATGCATACAGAGGATGATATGGTAATAACGCACCCGTTGATATTGATTTTTGCGGGGTCAATTTTCAGGACCTGCTCAGCAATGCGGACGACGACAGAGAAGGCCTCGTTGATCTCGAACAGCGAAATGTCGTTGACGGTCAGGTTGGCCTTTTCGAGGGCTTTCGGCAGAGCGACGGTGGGGGCAATAGGGAAATCGATGGGCTCCACACCGGCATCGGCATAGGCTGATAAATAGCTCAGCATCACCGGGACGCGGAGAGCAGCGGAAACATACAGATGATCTTGGCGAGGGGTGTGAGGCCGAGCTCCTTTGCCTTTTCGGCGGACATGAGGATGAGAGCAGAGGCACCGTCGTTCAGGGGGGAGGAGTTGGCCGCGGTGATGCAGCCGCCCTGCTTGAACGCGGACTTGAGACTGGGGACCTTCTCGTAGATGACGCGCTTGTACTCCTCGTCCTCCTTGACGATGGTGTCGCCCTTCTTCCCCTTGACGGTGAGCGGCGCGATCTCGGCGGCGAAAGCGCCGCTTGACCATGCCCGCTCGGCGCGCTTGTACGACTCGATGGCGTGCTGGTCGAGGGATTCACGGGTGATGCTGTGCTTCTCGGCAGCGGATTCACCACAGTTGCCCATGGCCTGGTTGTTGTAGACGTCCCACAGACCGTCGTTCTCCAGCGAGTCGATGGCGGTGAATTTGCCGAATGCAGGGTTCTGGCGGGGGACGAGGAAGCTAGGGCGAGAGAGGTTGGCCGCGGACACGGGGGGAACGGGCGCGGGGACTTACGGCGCGTTGCTCATGCTCTCCATTCCGCCGGCCGCGACGACGCTGCGGTCGCCGATCTGGATGCTCTGGGCTGCGAGCATGACGGACTTCATGCCGCTGGCGCAGACTTTGTTGATGGTGGTCGCATCGGAGGTGATGCTCAGGCCGGCGTTGAGGGCGACCTGGCGGGCGGGGGACTGGCCGACACCGGCCTGGACGACGTTGCCAAAGTAGAGCTCCTCGACGACTGCGGGGTCGATGTTCTTTGAGGCAAGGGCGTGCTTGAGCGCGGCGGTGCCGAGCTGGGTTGCGGTGAAGGACTTGAGGGAGCCGTTGAGGGACCCGACGGGGGTGCGAGATGCGGCGACGATGACGGCTTCGTGGACCTAGTGGGTGGGGCATGAGAGGGGACAACGGTGGGCAGCGAGGGGGCAGACCATTGTGCGGGAGTGAGGGTGAAGAGGATGGAGGGAGGGTTGAGAAAGGGAGCGAAGAGGCTGTCTTGCCGACTTAAGTAGGGAATAACGGCCGCTGCTGAACATAAGACTATCGATGATAATGTCGTACGATTGATTTTGAGATACCAGAGAACGAAAATGAACCGCAAGGCAAGTCAATGTCCAAGCTAGTAGCCTCGGCCACGATCTGTATTCCCGTCCCCGCTACGTATCACATGCTGACTACCGTCCCAATTACCATGAACCATGTCTCCATCCACCGCATCAACCGCTGCTCCCCGAGCTCGTCCATAATTTCATCCACTGCGGCCGCAGACTGGCACGGATGAAAGTACCAGCAGGGCGTTCCGAGCGTCGGATGATCCCCCTGCGACAGGAGCGGAAACGCCGACGTTGGGAGGCTCACCGCAAAGGACGTGCTCTCCGTTCCTTCAAAGGCAAATCGGCGGAACAGCGTCGTCTGGACGAGGTCATCGAGGACCAGGGGGCTGCCACCTAGGGATGCTGAATAGCACAGTGCAGGGAGCGTAGAGAGACCCACTCGCATCGTGCAGCGTAAAGTAAAAGGCGGGCACTTGGAACGTAGCCGAGTAGACGATGTATTGCAGGCAAGTCAGAGTCTCTGCGGGTGCTATTGCTGTTGCATCGTCGAGATCTTCATCGATGGGCATTTCTGCCCTGCGCGTGTGCAGCACCGAGCGAGCCATGTAGCCAAAGCCCGGCACCAACTAGAGGCGGGCTAAGGTTGAGAAATTTGGGTGATTTGGGAGGCGCACAGGATGTTCTTGCCATGTCCAACGGGTAGCCGGGTGCGCGTCAATGTACGCGATGGCTGCAGCGCGGAATTCAGAGCGAAGCATGTGACCGTGCACTGCCACTGCTGTCAATCAATATCGGAGACGCCCAACGCAAAGTAGTTGCGAGAAATGAACACCCCAGACTTTTGGGAGAATATTTTGAGAGACTCGACTCTGTCAGAGAGGACGTCAAGACGTGCCAGAGGTCTCAACTTATATATTGCAGCCCGCGCCACCGTGGTCTGGATTTCTACCAAAATTAGTCACGTTAGCGCGTGTCTTGCACGTGAGAAACTGCATAGCTGTCAGAGCCAAGGCGCAGGAAAACACACGACAACACAGCCGCGCCTCTTCCACCTCAAAACTCCTTAGGCCAGTCCTATTCCCTCCCTCCACCATGGCCGTCGGCAAGGTACTCGTCTTCATCGTCTGGCCTCCTGCCCATCTGACCTCCTCCCCCAGAACAAGCGCCTCTCGAAAGGTAAGAAGGGTATCAAGAAAAAGGTCGTCGACCCTTTCTCCCGCAAGGGTACGCGCGTCTCTTCTCTCTGTTGACTGCCTGTGCTCAACCATCGCATCCAGAGTGGTACGACATCAAAGCCCCCTCCATCTTTGAGGTCCGGAATGTCGGCAAGACCCTCGTCAACAGGTCGCAGGGCCTGAGTGCGTGCAGATACCGCTCGCGTGTCCGCCCATACTCACCTCGTCTCTAGAAAACGCAAACGACTCCCTCAAGGGCCGCATAGTCGAGGTGTCGCTGGCAGACCTCAACAAGGACGAGGAGCAGTCCTTCCGCAAAATTAAATTACGTGTCGACGAGGTCCAGGGCAAGAACTGCCTCACGAATTTCCACGGCATGGACTTCACCTCCGACAAGCTCCGCTCCCTCGTCCGTAAATGGCAAACCCTCATCGAGGCACACGTCGACGTCAAAACCACCGACGGCTACCTCCTCCGTCTGTTCGCCATTGGCTTCACCAAGCGCCGCCAATCCCAGGTCCGAAAGACCACCTACGCCCAGTCTTCCCAGATCCGCGAGATCCGGAAGAAGATGTTCGAGATCATGACCCGGGAAGCCACCTCTTGCGACCTGAAGGAGCTGGTCCAGAAGTTTGTGCCGGAGGCGATTGGACGCGAGATTGAGAAGGCGGCACGGAGTATCTACCCCCTCCAGAACGTCTACGTGCGGAAGGCGAAAATCCTGAAGGCACCCAAATTCGACGCCTCGAAGCTGATGGAGCTCCACGGAGAGTCAACGGACGTGAGTGTTGTCTTGCGCCCGCCTTTTTTCTTCTCTGATACTAAAATCTTTCGCAGGAGACTGGCACTCGTGTGGCCAAGGACTTCAAGGAGCCGGAGGTCCTGGAGTCGGTGTAATTCATGTCGTAGCTTATTCCACGTCCTTATTACATGCGCCATCCATATGCTACGGATATCTTCAATCTATGAGCTGCAAATCACATCGAGGGATTTTCAAAAAAAAAAAAAACCTGTTCGCGGTCCTTCCTTTAGACTTCCATGGCCGACGTCGAGTACCTTAAGAGCCAGCTCACCGCGCATCCCGACTTTCCCAAGAAGGTCAAAAGCATCTTCGTATGTTATGCCGGCTCACCGACGCGTCGATAGGGGATCGTTTTTCTGGACATCTTCCCGATCCTCAGGAATCCGATCGCTTTTGAGACCCTCATAACGCACTTCGTCCACCACCTCACATCCCACACCATCGCCGCGTCTACCTCCAAGAAGATCGATGTCGTCGTCGGCCTCGACGCGCGCGGATTTCTCCTGGGGCCCATCATCGCGCTGAGACTCGGCGCGGCGTTCGTTCCCGTGCGCAAGCAGGGGAAGCTCCCCGGCCAGTGTGTTTCTGCCTCTTATGAGAAGGAGTACGGCACGGTTAGTGCCTCCTCTCTGCGCCCCGATGTCAGATTTGAACGGGGGGAATAGGACTCGTTTGAGATGCAGGCCGATGCCATCCTGCCCGGGCAGACGGTCATCGTCGTCGACGACTTGATCGCGACAGGTGCGTCTGTTCCATGCCCATAAAAGACCCCGCTCAGATATCTACTAGGTGGCTCCGCCAAGGCCGCAGGCGAGCTCATCGCCAAGCAAGGCGGAAAAACGCTCGAATACCTCTTCATCATCGAGCTCATGTTCCTAAAGGGCGGCTCCAAGCTCGACGCGCCAGTCTATTCCATTGTACAATCCGATGATTAATAAGTTAGATGTTAGAATAATAGTCGTGTATTCAACAGTGGATGCCCGTTGAGATACAATATCTTGTGGACCTTTTCCTGCACCCGCTGCTTCTCCTGCTCCTGCTGCGAAATCTGAGCCGAGTCCGAGGGCGATGAGAGCCGCTCGGGGTCCAGCTGCAGCATAACCTGCCCTCCCCGCTCCTCCGTGCTATCCAGCATGTCGTGCACCAGCTGCCCGACCTGAGACGTCAGCACAAGCAGCCCAACGTCGCCGAGATCGCCCGCCTCCTCGAGCTCCTTCGGATCGGCGGTAGGGTTCAGCGCGACATCTTCGTCGCTAATGACAAGCACGCCAGCAGCCCCCGCATCCTTCGCCAGGAGAAGCTTCTCCAGAAACGTGCACTCTCCCCGGTGTATCAACACAACCACGTCCTCCAACGGTTGCTGGTACGGCAGGCAGCCGTACGCGTTGTTATCATCTCGATAAACGGGGACGCCTCCCTGGTGGTGCATGCGCAGGGGCCGTTCGCCGGCTCCTAGTGGCGTCGCCAACTCTGGTCCAAACAAGGCAGTGAAGCCATTGGTCAGGACGTCCATCATGTTCAGCAGGTCGGGAATCCCTGTCTGGGCCTCGAACACCGCACCCGTGCTCTCTGTAAAGAAGCGGAGCGGAAGATCCAACTGCCGTTGGACGTCGTCGCTCTCGAAAGGGTCGGAAGGCGGACTGAATATGGAGGAATCGTTGACGTATACGATGTGCCCGGCCCGAACGTCGTAGTGGCCCACTATAATCGAAGAGGATTAGACGCAGAAACATATACGGAAAACGTCGTCTTACACTTTCGAATATCGTACCCTTTGCCGTCTATCCTTTGCACGATGTGTATCCTGATCCCGGTAACATTGTGTATTATGAATCCATCGTCCAAGAGATCAAGTTTGACGCGACTGGGGCTTAAATCCTCCGGTACGTTTTTGGCGTTTGCCGACAAGATGAAGTCGTACGCCTAGGGTGCCTCGTTAGTTGGTATACGCATCAAGTTCGCGTTCCACTTACAAACAGGCTGACACGCGGCAGCTCGCACCAACCATACGGCGACCACACGGCCTGGTCCACATCGCTCGGTGCCTGAGACAACAGCTCGCGAGCATAATCAACGTCCGCGCGGGAACGTATCCCCAGGGACAAGCCCGAGCCATTTTGCTGGAAAGGGCGATACGCAGGGCACTGGTGGTTCTCTATCTTCCGCATCTTCCGCCGAGCCGGGGATGTCGGTTTCAGATGCTGGCTACCTAGGGTCAATATGTGGCCTTCGGTAGTGAACACATAGTTGGAATCGTCGGAATGTAAAGGATTCTCTTCGTCGAAAATCAAGTAGAGATACTATGGAAACGGCGTTAGGACCAACATCGAGTTGAAAAAAGTCTTTGCTCACCTTTAGCGTTTCGGACAGGGCGAAGGACTCCATTCTGTCATCGCGAGAGTTGGTTCGCAGATCTTTGATCCCGGTTAGTCCGCATGGAACCTTTGCCCGCGTAGTGATGTCGAAGAGAACTCTCTCGGCAACATCAAGATAGAATGAATCACCCGTCGCCTGCAGGATCCAGATTATTTACGAGGTCATGGCCAGGATAGCTTAAAACTGACTCGATACAGATACCAAGTGGACTCGATAAATTCTGGCTCCGCTGGTATGAGACAAGATTGCAGTTGAAGGGCAAGCAAGGCTCACCGGGACGCAGCGGATACTGATGAGACGTGGCAATTTTGAAATTTGTATCATATACTTCTGGGAGACCTGAGTGTTTCCGCCAAAGATTATAATCTGCACAATTAGTTCCAAGTCGGTCTCGATTTGCAGACGACTCACAAATCATATGAAGCTTGATGGCATTCTGTACATCTCCAGCCAAGACTGGATTACGGTTTAAATAAGGACTAGTCTGTCTCGTAGGACAGTACCTTGTAGTCCTGGCCAGAAGGCGGACAATGAGTCTACTGTGAAGTACGCGGTATCGCCGCTATTCATATTTACAGGTCGATACTGGGGTTAGGGTTAGACTTGATGGTCAACCTAGTAAGAACCAGGAAACCCACCCAAAAGCCATCGGGTGCCCTGGACCACCGCATGATCGCAGCGTACGAGTCATCCCATACGTCCAGAAATTCTACGTCGCCTGAGCAAACAAATTATTGAGCAATGGAAAAAATAGTGTGTGATGCATCGACTACCGCTCATGATATACCACTTGAGGGCGTACTCGTGGAAGGAGTCTATGCCAGCTCCGATACCACTAACTTCGGGCGTTGTCCAGGCCTACAGACGGAGTTTAGAGCACAGTCCCAGGAGCCAAGTAAAACGAACCCCGGTGCGGATATTGATAGTATTTCCCACCAGACCGATGTCCGTTCTACGATTCCAGATTGCAAAAAAGGCCTTGTTTGCAGCCTTCTCGAATCGATCATCCCCCGTTAACCGGCTTAAGGTTGCAAATTCCAAAAGAAGGGACCCGGCGCCAGCAGTGCCTGTTGGTAGATTAGGGCCGGAGAAGCTGCAGAAAGGTCTAGTTAACTGACATGTCTCGAGACCTTCCCCTTTCAAGATACCATGACGGAGATTTATCTTGGGGAATGATATCCTTTAGCTTCGTCGGCGCGCCATTTACGCATGAATTACCCTAGCATAAGGAAGTCCAGTGGGGGTTGAAAACGCCGGAAGAAGTCTCTTGCCGAGGTCGTGTGCCATTTCCAGAAGTTCCCCTCGATACCACGGCAGGAAAAATGGCTGCCCAGTCTGATTTGCGAAGATGTGGCCGGAGAGAAGCCCTCCGAGTACACGAATAGTAGTCTCGAACACCTGGGGTCTGGTATTGGACTATTCATCCAGCGGTCAGCATAAGAGATCGGGGTTTAGGATGGGCAGTCTTACGTCGAAGGACACCCATTCAATAACATTTTTCACAGCTTTTTCGAATCCTGGTCGATCATCAAGGACAACGAGCGTATCCAACACGTCTATCAGGGTTAGAGAAAAGTTCCCAGCAACATCATTGGCGGCGTAGTTTTCGCTGGATAACTTTGAGCGCACAAATAGGCCGGTGTCTAAATAGACTCACTCACGGATGATCCCAATCAGGGCCCGCCCCTGTGCATGATAAAGGGGCTAGCTAGACATAAATTTAGTCGCGAGCACAGAGACGCGAAGGAAACGAATACTTCGTCCAACGGAAATGCTGCACCGCGTTAACAACTTAGGTCGCGTTAACAAGCGCACAACAAACGAACCAAAGAGCATGTAGTGGTCGAAACCGTGGTACCAAAGTTCGCGGGTCTTCTCTCTGCATGTACATGTCAGAACGAACGGTTTTTCGTTCGCCAAAGCGACACAGGTGTAACCGACCGAGCAGCAAGTTTCCGTTCTGTGGTCCAGCCACCCCAGTGTCTCGAGAGAGGGGACGCATTACTGTCATTGACCCATTTTGAGCCCAGGAAAGTGACGAAGCCGAAAACCAAGGACTCGGCCAGTAGTCGCCACTTCATGAGCGCGAAGTGAAGTGAATGGCCGTGGTTGCCGAATCGGGAACTCGATCATCTCTGTCGTGGCATCAAAGTACGTAGTTTGTTTGTCTGGACTCTCCGAACACGGACTCTCCGAAACAAACACTTGACTTTCGCGAGCCGCGCAGCCCGACGAGCATACCGGCGACCGCCCATCACGTCATGGATGCTTCTGCTATCTTGGGCCAATATATGCTGAAAGGCTGGGTGAGTAAATTTCAAGCCCGCTTTACCGCATGTTTTCCAGTCCCGACACTACACTAGGTTCTGACCGACCGATCGTGTCCTACGGTGGGATGCAGCGTACCTCTGATGCGCTCTCCAAACGGTAGAACACCTGTAACTCATTTCTGTGCAAACTGCGATGGTGGTCCCGATTGTACGCCTCATCTTTGGACACTACGAACATAATTTGACGCATACCATAGCTATTCGGCCTCCGGCTGCCCAAATTCCAGATTATGCAGCTAGCATCTCTTCAAGCTCACATATATCTCGATCCTCGACCCCTCCAACTGAAGTATCGAGCACTTTGAGCTCGCCTGTATTCGCACTTCCTGCCGAAACCGAAGAGAGCAGACGGAGACGGGAACAGTCAGACGCAGCGTCTTCTGCCATTGGCCAGCGCTTGCTCAAGGTGCGTATAAATCACACTGCAAGTCTATTGACTTTTGATTTTTTCTCTCTCATCTAGGGCTGGGCAATGCTGGCGATGAATGTCCCAATGCACGCTGTTTTGGGGTGCCACTTGTGAGACCGCCGAAGGCTGGTGGAGAAAAAGACCCTCGCAAGGTCTGGACTTTTCCTCTCTTCCATTCTCAAGTCTAATTCCGAGGCAGGAATGTGTCATTTGTGGGACCGTCTATATAACCGAGGTCGACTGGGCAGGTCGGGAACGTCTTATTCCCGAGGAATCTACCAAAAGTATAGCCACGCCTATTACTAGCAAAGGAAAGGCGCGAGAGATTGAAGTGAGCTCAATCTTTATACTCCAATTTCAGATCTGATGGATACGCCAGGATACCACATTGCACGTGGAAACACGCAATTCTGCTGGATTTGAAGAACCGAAAAATCCAATACGATTGCCTCCATCCAGTATTCACCCGTCTGGGGAAACCACAGTCCGTATTGCACTCAGCTCCATCATCTATACTCATTGTGTGCAGGTTAAAGCGAACCCGATGTTGGCAGCGTTGGATGAATCTGCGCAGGCACTCGATTTAACCCTCCGTGCATTGTCGACGAGACTCTCGTCCTTAACGGCCGGACATGCGGACCCCTCTTCGATCGGATCCGTTGCCGACGCTGTGTCCAAGGTTGTACAGGCGTTGGCGCAAGTCAGGCAGCTCCAATGGGCCGAGAAGCATGCCGGAGAAACCCTATGAGGGTGAGCATGGGAAATGGGTTTCTAGCGCTTGTGTTTAGCATGTTGTTAATCTCATCTAATTGAATCGCATCGTGAACGTCCTGTTGGAGCATCTAGCCTCTCTGTTGCCGGTAGGCTGACTCGTGTTTTGAGCGTGGAGCCTCGTGGGTAGCGTCTCAAATACTGAGGATCTTCACTCGGGCGGGACGCTCTCCATGCATCTTCTCAACTTTTTCAAGGCCTTCAGTGCCAACGCTTCATCTCGAGACGGACAGAGCGCAGGCGAAGCGGAAACCGGCAGTCCGATCTCCGACCCATCGAATGCATCGTTGAATCGAACGAATACGTCTTCCCGAAAGCGTCGACGGCTCAAGAGGCGAACAACAAAACAGTCGGGCTTGTGGCAAGTTAGTGTGCTTTTTTTCAGGGTTTCCAGGAACGCTGATAGATCTATAGCTCAAGGAAGTTGTGAGCCTTGTTTTTTGTTGGAAACTACATGTTCAGAACTGATGCCTTTCAAGCCATCCCCGCCGGACATTCAAATCCCGCCCGCCAGGAACGAGGGCTTCCGGAGCGCCCCAAATCTCCTGGCTGAAACGTACCACAGAACTGACGATGCCCAGTCACGATCATGGAGTCCCATACCCACACTCCAACGGCAATCGGGTCCACCGACCTCCAGTCGTTTACGCGAAAACCTTTCCGATGTCAGTTCATGGAAATCATATGAACGGGATGCGTCTTCCTTTACCAATTCGGCTGCACAACTGCCTCTCCACGCGCACCACTCAGAGTCCATGATCGAGTCCCCCGTCTTTGGTCCGCGAGAAGAGGGCCTTTTTCGCAATGAAATGCCGTATGACATGGTCAGTCCTCTTTCGCAGGTAAGCCGCGCTGAGCTTCAACCCATATACATATCTCATAGTCCCCTAGCTGGCATCGGGCTGGAAAGACTCGCCGCATTACGGGCCCGAGGTTCGTCGAGTTGCTTTGACATTCTCTGAAGTGCTTACGCCAGGATAGCTCCCGGTTCCTGATCCACACGAGGAGTATCATAGCGAGATAGCGGATGACAGGCCTTCGAAGGCAAGCTCTGAGCTCTTCGTACTATCCGATTTACTTATCCAACAGCTCTTCTACAGGAGCCAGAACCGGAGTGGAGGCGCTCTCCGGTTCCTCGGCCCCAGCGTCAAACCCTTTCGCCCGAGGTCTGTCCGCCCTTTGTCGCTTATCTCCACCATTTATAGTCGTAGTCGTCTCTCCGTCGTGGTTATGAGCCGGCCCACGCCCCTGACCCAGCCGATGGCACTTACTATATCATTCCTGGAGGCATGAATGTAGTATTTCAGGACGAAGATGGCAATGAAATCACCAGGTAGCTCTTTCAAGCTGTTCTTGCTTCATACATGCCCTGAATCTTTAGCAGAGTCGGTGATTTCAGCGGAAGACGGCGAAGAATATCTCCCATTATCGTGCAGGATGAATACGGACATGAACTGTACCGGTCCGTACATATACTCTCCGTCTTGACCTTGGCACCAATCCTCCTGGTTAGAACGAGCGATCCTCAGGATTCAACCCTACGTCCAAGAGAAGAACGGAATCACCACAGGTCTCGTCGTTTGGACGAAAGTCGCCACAAGCCACGTTCTAAATCTGCCGACATATACCGCGATATACATCCTCAGCGGTAGTAGGGATGTTGCATCTTCTGAGAATTTTCTGATATCCTTCCAGGTCAGGCTCTGCAAGCAGTTACGATAGGAGCGAGCCACCAACCATTATCTTAATCGACCGGACTGGTCGCCAAATCCCGATGTCAGTGATTCGGACGCCGCACCAGCAATGTCTACAATACTGATTATGCTTCAGCATGCCGCACGACCGGCCGTAGGCCCTATGCGTTCACCGACGCCCACGTGAGCTTCCTCGCCCCCTCCCACCACCGCCCCTTCCCCCTCGCCCTCGCCCTCGCCCTCGCCCCCGCCCACTTCCTCTTCGTGGTCCGTCCTGTCCAAGGCTGATCTCATCCTTACTGAGCTTCAGCATCCCTCCGCTAAATTTGCCCACTCCCATCTTTAATCCTCGATCTCGGGGTTTCTTGGGAGCCTCCGAAGTACTCGTAGATTCGAACAATTTTTTAATAGTAGGATGATAGTTTCCGAGGTTCTTGGCCTATTTTTGTAAAAGAATAAGCCGGAATGCATAGTGGACGAAGATCGCCGCACCTCTTCCAACTGCTGTTTTTGCCTATCTTTTTGCTTGTCGAGTATTCCTTCCCGCACGCGTTTAGCGGCTTTGTTTCGTTCCCCCTCTCGTACAGACTTTTCGCCCTTGCCAAGCTTGGCTTGTCCGGTGAGTTCAAGCACTCGCCCTGCCAATGCTTTCCTCCTCTGCGCTGGAGTTAAATCCAACTCTGTATTTAATGACCCCGAGAGCAATTTGGTGTGCACCAGACGATGCAATAAGGCATCGTTTTGAGCGTTCGTTCTAGGAGAAATGTCAGCTGTTGCTACAAGTAAGGTGGCTGCAGCTACCGTTCATCCTCCTCATCTACTGCGGACGTTTCTGGTTGAACCCCGGGATCTTCTCTCAACTTTGAGACTTTCGAAGACTACAAATGCTCGTCAACGGCAAGCCCGAGGCTGGCTTGGAATCAATACCATGAATGCCTTTTTCTGGGCCATGGAGGAGAGGCTTGACTGCCCAGATTTTGGAGCCGTTTCTGAGAATACTACGACAGTCTCGGTTGGAGCGGTCGAGGTAAATTCATCGTCTTCTTGTTCAAAATCTGAACCGTTGTTCGTTCAGTGTCGAGCGGACACAATCCATATGCTGACCGTTCTCCTCTCCGAAATCCGACTGTTCCACCTGGATGCCAGTCCATTCCTCCTCGTCTAATTCCGGCGTTTGAAGCTTTGGGATTTTAGCGGAGCGGGACGAGTTGTCTGCACGCTTCCTTTTCTTGGTGGTAGGGGTAGGAAGAGAGAAGGAGCCCAGGAACTGCTGCCCGTGGGCATTCAGAATTTGGAGAAGATCATCGTCCGAAGTAGACATTTTATTCGTGGCAGTACGTACTGCCACCACTGTAACGCCGTTTACGCTCTCTCATCATGCCTAAGTCGTCGAAGACGATAAATATTCCTCAAGAAGAGCAATGGAGGCTAATAAATAAGTCCGGTGTCCTCAAGAAGGTCGATACTCCCTCTGAACCCGAATTAACGCTCGGTGACGGTACGCGTGCCCGTCGACTCACACGACCTGCAGCTGATTCCGATACCCCGCTCTCTGCATCCTTACTGAACTGCATCCTCACTGAACGCTATCTTAAAACCTTCACTGTTCGGAAATAACAAGAAATGTTCAATGCTTTGCTTCTGATCACCCCATGCTCTTTCCTCCTCCTCCTGATGGAAATGTGCGCACTGTCAGCACCTAGAAGGCGTCCTAGATTCGAGAATAACCTGACAGCTTGATTTATAACCAATATGGCCAAGAGCCAAACCTGAAAACTGTTGTGGATAGGATGGTTCAAGGAGTCCCAAGTGTGTATATGCTGCTCCGAGCCGCGCGAAGGCGTACTAAATCTTGCAGTTCTGTCTATTTTCGTGTTCTACAGTACGTCACGCTTGAGTATGGATCCTGAACGAATCGCCCACCTCTTGCAGCGTCGCGGTACAAACGAGATCAGAGAATGCAATTATTGCTCTTCCTCGTGGGCACCACTGCCGGATCCAGGATGCTATTCTTGTTAAAACGCGGGACGTACTTGGTTAACATGCGGCAGGTGCGTACCGCATTTCACGGTGCGTCCGATTACTGACACGAGCACCAGTGCCCTCCGCTCGTTACTCTTTGGGTGTATACTGTCATTCAACTCGATTTGGGGCTGGCTGTTTTGAACCTAGTTAGCGTTGGAGCATTCGCATGGTGGAAGGGACTGGAATTGTTTTCGTAGCGTACATATATTACAGAGGTACAGATAATATGTAATGTATCCTGGAAGGACGGATTTCCGTTCTGAGGGGCACATACTAGGCCAGCGCTGGTAAATTCTATGACGAATCAACGTTGGCAAGACCGGTGCATATCCAAGGATTTAATCTGTGCTCGATGATACGCCATGCACCTGGTTGGGTTCTTGGACCAGCTGGGCACCTTTTACGAGCATAAACGATGAAAGGCGAAAAAGAGTGGAAAAAAAGGTGAGAAGGAGTGTCCAAAACTTGAGATACATTATGGTCTGTGGGTGTTAGTACAATGCTGGTAGTGTGTAATGCAACGAAACTTTATCCAGGTGAAAAGTTAGCTACACGCCTTCACCTTCATCAAGTTCTCCAGCCAAAAGTTCGACTTTATTCTGGGTAGGATGGAGATTTAGAGCAATACGGCTGAGCGAAATTATAATTGGACTCACCCTATATGTAGTCGTCCTACCCTCAAGAACGGATCTAAGAACTCGCAGCTGCCATTTCAACCGCTTCGTCAACTTGAACTGAATAGCGTTCTTGTGCTCGTCTAGTCGCTAGGATTAGGGTTAGATGATGTTATACATCCTCTTGACTGCTACCACCGACTTCAACGAAGGCTTTGTACACCCTGTCATCTCTTGCGAAGTAATAGGTCTGCAGAATGAATAAATCGAGTGACTGGAACAACGATTGGAGATCTCACAGGAATTTGATCAAGTTGTAGGACCTCGGAAGCGAGGGACCAAGCACCCATCATCAACAAGTCTGCCGTCGCATTTGCGATGCTGCAAAGCACATCAGTAAAGGTAGGAGACCAACATATGTGGCTCACTAATCGGCAAGGGTAGCTATGAGGTCCGCCTTGCCCAGTTCTCGTGTAGCAAACTTACGGACGGCCGAATCGGCTGTTTGGACTGGCTTGGCTTCAGTCCCGGACCGTAGCGCCAATGAAACATTCTCGCTTTGCCCGCGAACCCACGACTCCCCTTGACTCATGATAAGTCTGCCTTCAAGGTTAGACCAAGCGACTTTGGTACAGGACGTACGTACGTTTGAAGAAAGGACGCTGTTAAATCGCTCCCTTGGGTCTTGGTTAATCCGTAATCTATCGCAAGCTTGAGATTGGCACCTGCGACTGGCGGTTAATCGTTTACCTGATTTACGAGAGAGCTAGATGGTACGCAGGGCTTTGAGGACCATCTTTGTGCGGGGGTTCTCCATCTGGTCATCTTCGACATGATTCACCCAGCGTGAGAAGGCTCTACGCAATTGTCAGTTATAATTGCCAAACAAAGATAAAAAAGGACTGGGAATCTAGGTGGAAGCCAGCGAATCCGAATGCATACCCTAGTAATATGACTGCCACGTCCCGATGCGATTGTCCCAGTCGCATAGCATGTAGAAGGGGTGTAATACCGCCACTCATTCGTACCAGGAGCTAGGTAAAATCAACCAGATTCAGCCGTTCCAACGAATGCTAACGCACATGAAATGATCTGTCGCGGATTTCCATTAAGTACATTATGTCTTTTCTCTCGACGGCGCGAAGCACTACGGTCTCCAATAAGTTCGGAGGTATGCTGCAAGAAGACCGGCTTGCCTTCGAATGGCTGCGAATATTCAGGTCTAATCGTAGGCAACGAGAATTGAATCAACTTGCCTGGGGTTCTTTCCAAGAAGACTGTGATTTGTCTTCTCGGCGCTGTATCAAGGAAGAACCAAATGACCGGATAGAGGACTCTGCAGATGAAGCCAAAGAGGTCAGGCTCGGTCGTCTCTGGTGACCAGATGTTTCCTCGGCTTCAGGTTCCGGAGAATCGGGCGGGGAAGGAGTTGGACTACGACGTAGTTGTTTTAAGATAGCCTTAGGAGCCACAGTCTCAGCCTCCCGCTGTAAAAAACCTGAAATATAAAAGGTAAGGCGGAAGATCATGACTCCAGTACTGACTTGCCGGTGGTGGGCAGGCGTTCCGGTAGACAAGGATTGGAGGAAACGCGTCTTCTTGGGATAGGCCTGCTTGATTCTTGGCTGTTCCCGAGGTAATGTGCCAGAAAGGCATTGTTGAACTTATTCATTGGATGTGGCGAGAGACAACCAGGCAGAGACAACTGTCCAAATGCGGCGTGCCAACTAAACACGGCCACCTCAGACCACCCTCTTCCTCTGCCGCCTCGCATGATCAAAGTCTGGAAGAAGAAATGGAGGGAACAGCTGGAGCACAACGACGACGCCGAAAACTTGGGTGGACCTGGCACCAGCGAGCCGTCTTTGCGCTCTGAACCAGCTCCACCCGATAACTTTCGGGCGACTGTGCCCCCTGCTCTTTCCGGCACGAAACGCTCTCAAACCCAGGCCTCCCTTGAATCAGACTCCACCCCGCCGTTGAAAAGAGTCAAGACAGCTCCGGAACCCGATAGCGCGTCTTGTTGCCCTGACGAGGTTGTACTGTTGTACGACAAGGTGCGCGAAACACCGGAAACCGACCTCCTCCGCCGTCTCCACTCCCTGGATCCATCCGAAACCATTCTTCGGCGCTACTTCAACGACGCACGGCAAGTAGGGGCTGATGTTGGGACGTGTGCCGCAGACCTTGTTTGGCGTCGAGCGTTGAAAAGCATCCCCGTCACTCTCTCACCATATTCCGAGGAGGATGACGATGATGGCCCCCTTCAGACCAGAGCTAGGATCAGGGACACCGTAATAAACTGGGCGTTCACAATGCCTAACCTAGACCCTGACTCTCGAGGCTTCAATGTGACCCCGAAATTCTTGAGACTCGTGCAGATGCTGAAATCCTGTGAACCTTGCGGTGAAGACTTCCGTGGAATTTTGTTTGGTATGACTCGACTATCTTTCAGAGCACTCCTTTGATTCTTGCATTCTAGTGAAACGACGTGCAGTAGCTTTCGCCATCTTCGATTTGATTCCAATGTTAGGAGAACATGTTGGATTCATTCGAGCCCACACAATCACGGGACAAAAGTCGGTGCTTGTGGATGACAAGGAACAGGTGCATCACTCGGACCTACGATAGTAGCACCGTTGTTGACTTCCTTACAACAGCAAGAAGTTTTCCGTAAATTCGATCTGGGTATTTACAACCTCCTCATCGTCACCAAGTCTGTTGAAGACCTCGATTTACCGCAGGCCACCGTAGTCATCCGGTTAGTCTTCTTCCTGGTCACAGCTAGACTTGTCTTGATTTTAGAGTTCAATTAGGTTTGACCTCTTCGTCGGCGACGTATCTCATGCGTTTATTCGATCTCGGACTGCTGGGAAAGCGAGTCATTTGGTACATATGCTGGAGCGAAGGAACGACAGTCATCGTCACATTTTGCTTTCCAACTCGGTGGCCCAGCACCCGGATATGGTTCGGTGGCGCAACATAGTGCGATGTCCAGCGAGCGCACACCCCCCTCTCCGCCTTCTCCCCCCTCGACATTCAGAACATTCAGATGGCGAAGAAGACAAGGCTCCGGCACTTTATATTAAAGACCCCGTCGCGGGCGGTCGAATATATTTGCAAGATGCCACCACGGTGGTATACCGACTCGCCTCCACGGCCAGCGTGACCCCGTTTCCATCCCCACTCTTCGAATTCACTACCCCGAGTTCTATTTCCGCTACACCTCTTTACACATGTACGGTCGTTTTACCCGGGACGCCCGCACATGGCGTCACCAGCCAGCCTTGCTCTTCAATGGCACACGCTCGGCGTTCGGCATGCTACCACGTTTGCTTAAAATTGGCGAAAGCTGGCCTTTTGGACCCTGAAGCCTTTCTTTTGCCCTCCCGGCCCCCTTCGAAAGCATCCGAACGCATAGACAAGAGCCAGGATCCCAGTGGCGTCTATTATGTTGGAGTCCAGATTTACCCACGCAAGACACCAGACTTTTGGGTCAACTCGACTGGAGCAGTGGTGTCGCTTTACCCGACTGTAATCGTCGTACAGGGTTCAAACCAGCCACCCCATGCCCCCATCCTATTACTTACACGGGAGCCGTTGTCCAAACTTCCTTCCTTCAGACTTTTCTTTTCCGGCTCCCCTGCTGTCATAGAAACATATAGAGGAGCGCCCTTTACGCTCGACAACGAGAAGACCCTTGCGCTGCACATGTATACGCTAAGACTGTGCAGGGCAGTATCAAATAAGCCATTTGTATGCCCTTTAGAGGACATGCCCTACTTTATTGCTCCTCTGGCCGCCAACTGGACTGCCCCAGATAATGTTGGTCGTTGGGAGCTTGTGGATATCGTCGACGACATCCCTTGGAAACTGGTCGCCTTTGGCGCCCTTTCATGGTCTGTACCACTCAAGTACGGTCGGGCAGAAGAAGTAGCAGAAGATATTGAAGATGCCGTAATTCAAGACAGGTCGACAGAACTGACGCGACGGTATGATATCCTCCGAGTCAGACCTGACTTGTCTCCTTTAAGCCACCCAGAGGATAGTCCCGTAAGTCGCAGGAGTGTAGGAGTACCGCCGTCGTTCTGACCGGGGTTCAAAGCGCGAAGCGGAATACAGTAGTTTACTGGACTACTGCAAAAGTGTTCGGAAGAACTTCGAAGGGCTGAAGGACGAAGGACAAGCCCTCATTGAAATATCTTCGGTTATGCAGGGACTTTCGCGACTCGACCCAGCGTCGCGGCCTGCAACGCAGCCGAGGCCACGATGTAAGCATACATATCTAAACCCTTCCTAGTAACTCGTCGAACCCCAACTAGATCTCATCCCGGAGCTTTGTTTGAAGTTTACAATTCCTGCAAGGTGAGATCCAGTGATCACCACCCAGATTCGGTTTAATCAACGAAAAACGCTAGCACCTTCCGAACAGCACTTCTCGTTCCGTCAATAACTCGGCGGCTAGAGAGTTTTCTACTCGTGAAAGAGCTGAATGCGCGATTCTTCAACCATGAAATTTCGGAAACCCTATTGGATATGGCTATTACCGCGCCGTCGTCCCGAGCGGAGTATGATTACGAGCGCTTAGAGCTGCTTGGTGAGGGCATTTGTAAAATTTTCCCAGTCGGCGAATCTTACGAGAACATGCAGGTGATTCGTTTCTAAAATATCTGGCATCGATCTATGTGTTCGTCAACGAACCGTCGAATAAGGAAGGGGCATTGCACACTGCTAGACAGCACCTCGTCAGCAACAACACGTTGTTCCGCAGTTTTGATAGTGCAGGCTTGCCTTCCTACGTCCAGTCTAAACCTTTCAGCCCGAAATTCTGGCAACCGCCTAATTTTCGGACGTCAGAGGAGCCAAAAGCCGAAAGCAACCGACACCGAAAAGAGACTGAACAAAGGCTGGGGGACAAGGTACGTAACATACAACGACAGTAGTCTGGCTGACGCCCAAATCTTCTCCCGTAGGTAGTCGCAGATGTCGCCGAAGCAATCCTCGGTGCTGCATATCTGTCAGGCGGAAGCGACACCGCCCTCATGGCGGCGAAGGCCATGAATATCCCCTTCCCAAACGTAGAGAAATGGTCAGATTTTGGCCGGAAACTATTGCTACCCCCGCCTACGGTCACTGCCAAACTAAAAGGTGGGGCCCTGCAAGCGGTAGAGGCCATCGTCAACCATCAATTCAAACACCCTCACATTTTGGCACAAGCTTTGGTACAGCGCCTTATATAGTGTTTCGCATGGTCCAACTGACGTGTTCGCCAGACTCATGCCTCTGTGTCTGCTGTTGAGCGTGTGTCATATGAAAGACTCGAATTTATCGGAGACGCGATCTTGGACTTTTGTATGTCGGGTTTCTGCCAGCTTTGGTCGCTGCTTATTTATCCTTGCACAGTGGTTATTCGGCACATATTTGAACGCGACTCGAAACTAACCCCCGGCGGTCTCACCCTGCTCAAGGTACGCAGATCTTTGCAAGCACCACCATAAAACCTAACAAATCAAGGGTGCAATGGTGTCGAATTCTGCTTTGGGTGCCGTCTGCATTTCCTCCGGCTTACACAAGCATCTTCTGTTGGCGCCTCGCATTTTAAGCTCTGTGACTGAGTACAGCAACCAACTCAAGGTCACGCAAACGGAGGAATATGAGATGGCGCGGGTTGAAAATCGATCACCAGGTCAATATTGGCACGAACTTGAACCGCCGAAAGTAAGTCCTGGGGAACAAAGAACGCTCGCAGATTTACTGATCGTACTCTAGGTCTTGTCCGATGTGGTAGAGTCTGTGATCGGCGCTATTTATATTTCAGACAATTTCACAGCAGTCGGTGTGGAAGCGTTTTTCGACGCCGTACTGAAACCGTTTTACGACAAGCACATTACGCTGAAAACTCTGGCGCACCATCCCACAAAAACCCTTTTTGAGCTCATCCAGGCGCAAAGATGCCAGAAATTCGAGATCCTGAAGGAAAAGACGGCCGATGAAACCTGCTGCCATGGTGAGTACATTTCGAAGTTGATATCTTCCGAATCTCAATCCGCCTGAGTCTTGGTCCACGACGTGATCTTGGCGAGCGGGGAAGGGGCGTCGATTGCACTGGCAGCGAGGAATGCGTCCGTGTGTGCGCTGGATGCCCTAGAGGGAGACGCGGAATTCTTCCGGATTTGTGATTGTCCCAAGCACGAGTCCGTCAAAGACGCGAAAGGGCGAAGCAATAAGGGCCTGGACGAGTTTCTGTCCGGTTTGGAGGAGTGAGGGTGTTTATTACCGCTATTCTAGACACGGCAGTCAATGTAGGGGGGATTACTTCCAGGTCGAGTAAGAATCTACGTCTATAGTTCTATGTGTAGGGTTCAAGCTATGTTCAGGCCTTGTTCTTCATGCTGCGGGCAATCATTATTAAAGGGTGTTTCATTTATTGGCCCCAGACACGCACTGCTGGATTTGCACGGCGACAAAGGGGATGGCGAAGCCAAAGCTGAGAACCAGCGCCATCTTGACACCTATAGAACCAGTTGAGTAAGAAAACGAGGGAAAAAAAGTGTGGACGTACCGAAACCGACTGGAGATGCGCCCTGATACGGAGCCTTGAACGGCAGATGCTAAAAAAAATGATTGGAGAAACTGGGGAGCTAATGGGGTAGCTCGTACGTTGTAGTCGCCATGGCCCGAGCGAAGGCGGGCGGTGGTGTGCAATTGACGGAGAGCAGGAGACTGAGCAGTGCGGGCGAGGCGGGCCACGAGCATGTTGATGGTCTAGGTCGGAGTGAGGTGGCGAGTGGAAAGGGGATACTTCCGAGATGACCCGCCGGACGTTAGCCGCAAGGTGGCGGTGCTTTCCGACCGTTGCAGCTCCATTTGGATTCTAGGGGCTGGCAAAACTTTTGAGACAAAAAGGACCATGTGGGCGACTCAGAAGATCTACATACGTGAGAAAAGAGGAATTCCCAGGTCATCGTGAAACGGCCGGCATTTGGGCGGTGATGAAGTGGAACGCATTGCGAAAACTTCGGTGGCCGCCGTGGATCTGACCTTGGTAACCCAGGTTTGGTTACTTCATCGGCATTCCGGGGCGCCAGCGCTCGTTTACCAGGCTTCCAGCAGGCGGTGGCATAGCTATTCATCGGACCCATTCAAACCCCGACTCAGAGCGCCAGCGATTTGACAGCGTTATGTGGAGTTGACCTCTTCCGGTGGAGAGCTGTCGAGGTCTCTTTTCTCTATTGTTTACTGTTGGCAGTGTGACTCACTTCGTCTTTCTGCTTCATCGTATCATAAACAAAATCAATCTGACGCTATAGTACTTTAGGCACGGCCTACGGCCCGCTTCGCTTCTTCTTGATGTGACCCCAATCTACTCTCAACCAGCACTTCGACTCGCCCGCACCGCCATGGCCCAGATTGCAACCGTCCGCATCCCCAATGTCAGGGACATCAAGGTCCCCACTGGCCTATTCATAAACAATGCTTTCGTGGATTCCGTGGACTCATCGGACTTGATCCAGTAAGGAACCCTGCGCGCTTGGAGATAAGCTGCTTCAAGTTGACCATCGCGTAGCGCGATTAATCCCTTCACCGAGGAAGTCATATGTTCGGTATGCTTCAATCCCCGACCCCTCCCCTTACTAAGTCGCTTCAGGTCGTCGCAGCATCTCCGAAGGAGTGCGTTGTTTCCGGGCTCCAGTCTTCCAACTTGAACTTACTTATTTTTGGCCGCCCAGCATCGACATTGCAGTGGCTGCTGCCCGGACGGCGTTCAATACCACCTGGGGCAAGAACGTCACTGGATTTGAGCGTTCACGCTTGATCAATAAACTGGCCGATCTGATCGAGCAGAATGCCCAAGCAAGTTTGCAGAGGACTGTGCGATTACGTACTGAAACGACGGCCTTTGGCAGGAACTTGCGGAGCTCGAGTCCCTCAACAACGGCAAACCCGTCAGGATCGCTCGCGACTTTGATATCGGAGATTCGGTCCAGGTTGGTGTCTTCTAAGCGTTCGTGCGGCCTGATCGAACTCATTATTTTTAGTGTCTTCGATATTATGCAGGTCAGTATATCGCCCCGGTCGAATGCGCGGCTATCCTCACGCTGTAGTACATAGGCTGGGCGGACAAGATTGCGGGTCAGGTGGGGACATCACTATGAAAATACAGACATGTTTCTGAACTCGACACAAAAAGTCCCTTGAGGTCGACAATCGTACCAAATTCGCTTTCACCAAGCATGAACCCATTGGCGTGTGTGGCCAGATCATACCTTGGAACTATCCCATCGTATGGTTTCCTCTACTGACTGATTCCATGATCCCCTGAAGTTCAACTGGCTTAGAACATGTGGAGTTGGAAAGTCGGGCCCGCACTTGCAGTGGGCTGTTGCATCGTCATGAAGCCCTCCGAGTTGACGCCGCTTACTGCCCTGGTGAGTAGAGAAATTGATCGGCATTTCCTCGTCTTACCGGTTACAGAAACTCTCTGAATTAGTCAAAGAAGCCGGGTCAGCGCTTCAGCATTATTCTCCGTTCTGTGTGTCTGAACTATCATTCTTCAGATTCCCGCCGGGTGTCGTGAACACAGTACCCTCACTGGGCCCCGTTGGAGGAGCTGCTTTGGCAGCGCATCCCGATGTGGACAAAGTCGCGTTCACAGGTTCTACAATCACAGGCCGTAAAATCATGGAGGCGGCAGCAAAGAGCAATCTCAAGAAGGTGTCCCTCGAGCTCGGTGGGAAAAGCCCTCATATCATTTTTGAATCGTGCGACATGGATCAAGGTGAATTTGTGACTGCGTAATGTCTTCAGGCACTGAATCCGGCTTTCGTGTAGCTGCAAATTGGGCGGCTCTCGGAATCTGCTACAACTCGGGTCAGGATTGCACCGCCGGCTCGCGGGTTTACGTACAAGAAAGGTAGGAACCCCATTTCCGCCAAACATATTAATCTTCGACGTTCCCCAGCATCCACGATAAGTTTGTCGAGATATTGGTCTCCAAGGTTAAGGAGCTGGTATTTGGCAATGGTTTGGATGACAAGAGTGCCGGAGGCCCTGTGGTGTGTGGGTCTCTAAATTTATTAACTGTTGACCGACATCCATCTACAGGTCTCCAAAACCCAATACGATCGGGTATGGAGCTACATCGAATCCGGCAAACAAGAGGGCGCCAAAGTCGCCGTAGGAGGGACGAAACGTAAGCCTGCATAATAGCGGGATGATTACGGTCGACCTGACGTTCCTACCATATAGGAACCGGCAAAGGCTTTTTCGTAGACCCTACAAGTGAGTCGTTTGTTATGGATATTTGGCAATCGATTTACCCTTCTCAGTTTTCACGGACATTCGGCCGGGAATGAAAATAGTGAAGGAAGAAATTTTCGGCCCTGTGCTCGCAGTGTCCGTGGATTTTTCTGATGCTGGCACAATGAAGTCTCATAATATCTATAGCGGGAAATTCAAGACTGAAGCTGAAGCGATCATGTTGGCGAATGATACAGATTACGGGCTGGGCGCCGGTCTCCATTCCAGTATGTCCATTTGAGCTCCACGAGGGGCGGCTGATCCACCCCAATTGTAGATGATGCAAATCAGTGCATGCGAGTTGCTTCTGCTCTCGATGCTGGAACGGTATGGCATTTCTTCTTTCTTGACAGATCATCCCTGACTGGGTCCCTTGCAACACAGGTTTGGGTGCGCCGCAATGTTTCCCGAGGGAGAGAGGCGCCCGGTTCATTTATTTGACTTTTTTTTTTTTTTTGCAGATCAACCAGTATAATTTGCTCTGCGCCAATATCCCTTTTGGAGGCAATAAGATGAGCGGAATTGGTTAGTTTACCTTTCCTTTGGTCTATGAAGGCGCCCACACCGGTTATTTAGGGCGGGAACTCGGAAGCTATGCTTTGGAAGAATGTGAGAGGCTCAGAAGTGTCGAAATATATACGGCTTACTGACCCGGCTTGCGCGGTTCAGACACTTCGGTCAAGGCAGTTCATTGGAACTTTGGGGAAAAGCTCGACTGGCCGCTCTAATTGGTTACTATTGTGTCTGCGCGCGCTGAACGCTGCGATGTATCAATACTTGTTTGGGAAAATCTCGAATCGAAATCTTATGTCAAGCCGAGAAAAAAAACGTGGTGACGACCATCAGAATGCGTCCGCTATTGCCGCCAACAAGGAACATGACGTGTGCGACTGTGAGAGACCTCCAAACCTGTTCTACAGCTTTCGAACAGCACCGGAAAAATATGTCATAGTTTTGTCTTGTATGGGTGCCTCCCATGCTTCCGTTAGTTTTCAGTGCTTCGACTTCTCTATGCCGTACCAGCCAGGACGCTTGCGGTATCAATTTAGAATTGGAAGGGAATTAGAATACATTTTAATGGTAGTCCACAAGTGTGCGTGAGTCGTCTGGATTACAAGCGGAAACTATGCGGGAATGTAGCGTAAACTGAGACTTTTGGAGAAGACGAAGAAATGAGACTGGCGCTAGTATCTTCGGTGCTGAGGGCACGGACTAGGGCAAAGACACAGTCTGAAGAAAAAAAAATCAGGGGATTCGTCCGGAAGGGAGCCAATGACATACCTTGATTGCTGCGCTGAACCCTGCGCCCAGGGGGCTGGTGGAGGAGCGGCGGAGAATGATTGCTGTTGCTGATAGTATTGCACATTGCTGGGGAACCCTGTAGGTCCAGCGTACATGCCGCCGGGCGCGTACGACGACGACGACGACGGCCTATATTGCGGCTGGGGAGGAATCGCGTACCCAGGGTGCGAGGGGTGGGGTTGCTGAGGAGGATTCCAGCCGCCACTATACGGAGAAGGAGGCGGGGCATAAGGGAATCCACCGGAAGGTGCGCCGCCGTATGGAGCCGAAGGGGCGTAAGGATATGCTCCAGAATTTGGAAGTAAAACTGGGCTCTCTGGGGTCGGCGAGTCCTCGTCGACGGCAACATATTCACAGGGGAGGGATCGTTTCGTGCATCGCGCGCAGGGATTTCGCGGGGGCTCCTCGGATGTAACGCACTACAGGGATTATTAGTGGCAGTCTCGGCGGCTGGAAGAACGCTTTTCTTACCTTGATTTTTCGCCTGCGGCAATTTGTGCAAGCTATCATAGCTCTCCGACGCCTGTTGTTCAACAGCGAGGAGGTCAAGGTAGGGTCGGACATGGTAGAAAGGTTGAACCGAGTCAGGGCTCAGTATGACTCTTTATATACCTACTGCTGTGCGGCTACGCTTTTTCTGGGAAAAAACGAGCGCTGGATGGCCACATGGAGAACTGCTGTGCAGCAAAGTTGTCTGCCAAACTGCGGCATCCGTCTAGGTCTTCCCAGGAGGAGGGAAATCAATCATTAGATCAATGGGACGGTTGTAGAATGTAAAGTGGCTCCGGAGTGCCGAGAGCCGCCCAGGATATCAGTCTCAGACTACTCAAGAGAGTCGCACCCCAAGTTGATTGTTTCGGGAACTCTGTTGACTAGAAGGGGAAACCAAGATCTGTGCAATGTATACAGACGGTGGATTTTGCAGGCAGCGGCAGCTAAAAAAACATGGCACACGATGTGATGCCAGTGGGATCTAGATTCTCTTTTCTGATGTCACCGACAATGAAAGAGGAAGTAAATGGACTGAACGCGGGGTTCACAGCATCGCGGACGTGACGGAGAGCTGAAAGGAAATCGTTTAGCGACAACACAACGTGTTCGGCCGTGGTTCAGATTAAAACCCGCAGATGATCAACACAGCCTCCAGTGCTAGAAGACTTCATGAAGCACAAACCTGGTTCGAGTGGACGAGTGATCAAAAGCTATGCGTTCTCCTCAGAAAGATCAGAAGAGTTCATACAGCGTACAGAGAAAGCGTGTATCTACAATGCCAAATAATCCCGAACTTCCTCTTCCGTAAGTTTGCGAAAGGTCGGCTTCGGTCGTCCGGTCTCTCCTCCGACCTTGCCCTCCTCGAGCTCCGCCGGGGTTGGTACGGTGATTACGCCAATTTCTATTGTTTTCTCCGTCATCTGACCCTCGAATCCTTCTTTCAATGTCAAAAGGGCGGTGTGAATAGCATCTTCCAGGCTGATATCGTCGTTGTATCTTGTGCCATGTCAGCGCTGCAGTGTGAATGGCAGGACGGCAGAGCGTACCGTTTCTCCAAGAAGGTCTTCGCATTCACCATGTTCTTCCCGATCGCGCTTGCCTTCCAGGCCCAGAACGAACCGGAGGGATCTACCTGGTACAGAGTAGGTCCCCGGGTGATGTCCCAGCCCGCAACGAGGAGTGATACACCATATGGCCGGACACCACTGCCTCACTTGATGAGGTCTGAGCCAGATTAAATGTATTAAGTGCTCACCCAGATTGCGTAGCTTGTTGCATTACGGTAGCGATTTCTTGGGTCAGCACTCGTGTTGGCGGGTATTCGCCGTATATCTTCCAGTACGCTTGGGCACTCTTGCGTGCCTTTGCAATCAATACGCGGAAATCAGGACCCATTCCAGAGTAGACGATGCCAATATTCGGGCATATGACAGCGACTTTGTCAATCATCGAGTCGTCGATGAGGATTGAAGAAGATTTCTTCTCTGTGGCTATTACGATGCCGTTGGAAGCTGTGGCACCATTAGGGACCACATAGCGAAGTATGAGAATAAACGCACCCTTGATCCCAAGACTGGTGGTACCCTGCGAGACTGCTGCGAGCGCATGCTCAATTTGAACGAGCTTGCCGCTCGGGGAGAAGACCGTTAGGGAGTAGCTGGTATAGAACTGAGTTTCAGAAGGATAGAGAAGCGCGGTACCAACCTGTATGCACCACCGTCTGCACTGGCCATGATGAATGAAACTGGGACGCGTCGTGTTTGGTACGCGTCACCTCTCGTTGTTTGCTCTGATCCGGGATCACATGCCACATCCGCCGGAATTAAATACACATTTTACTCGGGGATTTACTTCAATTACTTGTACAGTTTCAGCGGAGAACGCATGATCTACATGAGCACAGCGGCCTCCCCCTTGATTTCAGTACCAGGCAGTGCGGTTCAGTAAAACGCGACTGCATGGAGTATACTATGTGGGTGTTTTTCTTGCTGCACTTGGAGAATCCCGTCAATATCGTCGTCGATATCTTGGGCCTTTTCGATCTACCGAAATATCTGTCCAGATGGGGTCAACGGGAATTGAATGCAACTCACCGCTGATGCAAGATCGAGAATAGCCTGTCCCCCAATCGTGGCTTCCTCATGGTTGTCCTTGATCTCAATGTTGATGATATGAACGGGGCGGTTAAAGTCGCCACCTCGGGCTAATAAGTCTGAGGAAGAAGAGTCAGCTAAGGAGGGTAGTCCTGTCTCGACATGTTCTACCATCGCAAACGGCGTCAAAGCAACGTTCTTCGCACGTTATAACGATATCGGCCACAGTTCTGGTTTCTTGCCAACGCTCGGGAGCGTGTTTCAAATGGCGATTACGGTCAATCATGGGCAGGACACCGTTTGCAGAATATCTGGAACTAAAATGAAAAGATGGCGGCTAGATGGTATCATGACCTACAAACGGGGATCCTTTGAGCTTAGTTCCTCGTAAATTGTATTATACGGTGTTCCGAACGGATAGATGTTGGGTTTGTCTATTGAAGGACCCGGTAAACGAACTGCGGACCCGGTACCAGAAGAAATGACCCGAAAGCCAGCTTTCCTTGATTAACGGCTGTCAGTTTGATATTGAGAAACAATCAGGCGGAGGGACGGACGACAAGACCAAGTGTCCCTCCATGGAACGGTTCTAAATCACGGTTAGTTCATCTCAGCTGGGACCGTTTGGAGATATTCACCTGGTTACTAGCACAGACCACGCAGAACAAGGGCCGCTGCTTATATGGCGCAGTGGCTGTGGGCGCTGGAGTTGCTGCCTGTGACGGTTGAGCATCGGCTGGATAGGGAGCATCGGCTGGATAGGGTGCATCGGTTGGATAGGGTGCATCGGCTGGATAGGGTGCGAGGGCATGCGGTGGTGGCGGGGTCGGTTGGTTCGTATAACCGTTCTCGAGTTGTGAGGCCTGAGGCGGCGACGTCGGAGTAGGAGCGGGACTATTTTGCTGTAGCCGCTGCAAACGAGGGTCTGCACGAGCCAGGCGGGGATCACGTCTGCGAGGGTCCATGTTTAGGGATTGCTTTAAGTCTGTAGCAAAAGTTGAGCAGCATGAACGCGGTTTGGTTCTCTCAGAAAAGCCTCAGCAGTATCTAGAACATTTTTTCGGTCTTCACGTCAACCCAGAAAGACCTCTGACGGTGCGGGTTGATGGAGATTCCACTCTGAATCATCACAGGCCGAGAGAGAGAGCTGGACGTTCAATTCACCTTTCGTGCACGAGAGTTGGTCACGGTGGAGAGCGAGCTAGAGCGAGTAGCTACAAATACGGGTACATAATTCAAGTCGTGGTGAAGGCGCTTCAGTTCAACAGTCTTGCATTTATATCATGGTCTGGTCATACACAAGCTCAAGTTATTCGTAAAACTACATATGACATTGGGGCCACTCGAAAGAAGAAATAGGGAAAAAATGTAGGTCGCAAACTATGGCAGGCGTCGGTATAGTTGCACGTCATCCGCCTCAAACAAGGACCAGGTCGTCTATCACACGAATCTCGGGCCTATACGCGTGGTTCAGCGTACACAGGCAAGAATCCTCGATGTCGCGCGAAGTGTAAAGTAAAGAGCGCTTTTTTCTTTTGGGCCTTTTATAGCCAAGTATTAATGATCGCATCAATAACTCCACGTGGCCACTGTCCTGATCCGGACAAGGAGGGAAGACACGTCCCCAACGCTCATCTGTTATGCCCTCTTCAGACCGTACACTCGACTTCCGGCAAGTCATCCGTGAAAAGGAGAATACACTCCCGGCTGCTAAGAGACGGAAAACATCCAAGCAATCCACCGAACCCGAGCGCGATCCGCAACTCATTTCTGGAAAGGAATATGTTGCCGAGGCGTATGTTATCGTGCGTCCAATGTGCGCCCCTTCTATTCTGTCCACAGCTCAAGGCGCCATTTCAGCTGAACCTCATTACCACGCTGACGCGGATGCTGGCGAATATCCGCCGGCCGTACCTTAACGTAGACTCGCGGACGGTTCCTACGTCCCGCCAACCATCACGGAACCTAGACTTGGATGCCTCTGACCAGTCCTGGACCGCAATTCGCCATCTGTCTAATCAGGAGCGCGACCAGATTGACTTGCAGGCGCGCATCATCCTCACACGCTGCGCGGACCGCGTCAAGGAGATGGAGGCCCTGGAAAAGCGTGCGGAATATTTATCAGTGGACTTGTGGCATAGGCCGACGAGGTTTCTGTTTCATTCACTCCAGGACGCATTGAACTCGTGGCAAGCAAGGCAAACCCACTCGCGCGTTTTCTTCCTGCGCGGCTGCGACAGGATACGGCCACACTCTCTTCCGACTTTGTCGCTGCCCACCGTTCCAGCATTACCTGGTATCTCAACCGCAGGCTGACTGAGGCTAGCCAGACCCAGAAAGAGATGCAGGAGGAGCGCGTGAAGCGCCAGTTGGAACGGTCCAAGACTCTGGGCTCAGGCGCGGCACGAGAAGCCCTGAGCATAGGTGTCGCTGACCCGCTCTTCGCCGCGGAGCAACCCGATAGCGCTAGGGGGAGCAGCAGTTGGCTCGGTGGTGCATCCTCCAGCCTGATCGCTGCCACCCTCGGCGCCCCTTCACCGTCCGAGGCACACCGCCCTACGCCTTCCCATGTCAAATTTACTGACATCCCTCCTCCCTCTGACGACGAGGACGACGAAGACATCGAGCTTTCCGCGTCCCAAATATTGCAATTCGAGACGGAGAACGCAAACATCCTCCGAAATGTCCAAGACACGCTCGAGTCCGTCCAGCAGGCCGAGTCGCGTCTGATGGATATCAGCGCCTTGCAGATGGAGCTGGTGACGCATCTCACGAGGCAAACCGAATTAACCGATCAATTGTACGAAGACGCGATAGCGACTACTTCCACAGTTGAGAAGGGGAACGTCGAGTTGAAAGAGGCAAAGAGGCGGGCGAAGGACGGGCGACTTTTCATTCTCGTCTTTCTCATCGGTGCCAGTCTGAGTTTGCTTTTCTTACATTACTATTAAACCCGTGTATTGCGCTGGGGATCATACATGTCTAGATAAATACCAACATCCAGCCCTTAAACATCTGAAACGAGCAAGGGAGCGTCTTCGGCGTCCTCGAAAGCCTCGGCCGCAAGTTCGTCGGTTTCGGGAGATACCCCGGCCGCATTGCGAATGTGGGTCTGCACCGATGTGTAGACAAGCCTATGTAAAATCAGCTTAAAAAGCTATCATGGTGGGATAGGCTACTCTCATACCAACTGGCAAGGATAGCAATTATAATGCCTCCTCCTATCAGGAGGACATTTATCACTATCGTGTCTGTGAATTGTAGGTTAGAATATGAGCGGGTTTAGGGCCCCGAGTATACGTGCGTGTATCCATATGGCTGCGTTGTTCGCCGTCAGACAATGCCGCGACCTTGGAGCCTGTAGGAAAAATCATTGGAAAGACCAGCAAGAGTAGAAATTGCCAACCTATGAATACGTGTAGGAAGATCTTGGGGAAGACACAGCAAGTGGCGACCATAAATTGCCAAATAGAGACAGATCCAATCGACTAGAAGGATTGGACAAGATGAGAGACGAAGATTTTCATGAACTCACCGCGAACAAAGTATTGGAGTATACCCATCTGGTAAGCGGTTTAGCTGGCTGCTTGCTCTGAATGTCATTCAGCTTACGGCGGGAGGGGCGACATCCGGATCAAAATAATCAGTGGGAGACCCTTGGCCGCCTTGGGAAGATTTACTTAGATGCGGGGAACGCGTAATTTGATTGGCCTTACGATGACGGCCTCGAGGGCTTGCCACTTCTCGTTGCCTTTGGACAAAGTGCTGAGCCGTTTCTTGAAAACTAGCCGAAGAGCAGAGAAGACCACTAGGGCACCGATGAGGCTGGCGGGAGCGGCAACGAAAAAGCCTTTCAGTCCCCATGCAAAGCCGCACAGGGTTGTGGCCGTGGCTAGAAGGAACTGATTAGTGAACGTTTGGCGTCTCAGCAATTTGCATACTATGACCGTGGAGAGGGGGGAAAGAGATGAGGATTGTGAGAATGCTGACGCCCGCGACGAAACCAACAGGATAGCGAGCAGCGAGCCTCTCGACGTTGTCGTACATACTGTTGGGCAGATGGAGGGGGGCGCGAGAGAGGCTGCGGAGACGACGTACAATTGGGCCACGCGTTTCGGGGTGATAATGAAGATGGCGATGACTAGTAAAATGGGCCGGTAAGGGCCAGTATATGTTTCCGGACTCGAAGATAATACCGAGACACAATTCGAACAGCAGCCAGAGCCACAGGATGATCTAGCCCAGTTGAAATGGATTGAGGATGGGTGGTTGATGCGCGAACCTTTCCGTAGAGATGCAGCTTTTGGTACCTGCGGTAAACTCTTGACGGCAGAGACTTGATGAGGGCGAAGTAGGACGACATGGTAGTCGGACTGGAAGAGTAGCTCCGACAGCTGCCGCGTCGCGTATGCGTGCTGACATAACAGCACACGGTCATCACTTCACCGCGACTCGGAAATGGAAAAGTTTAGTGCTTTCCGCGATCCTGGCACGGGCGTCCAGGTAAACACCCTCCTGCTCTCCTCATGCTTTCCTTGACGCGCCAATAGCCTTTTCTTCCCCTTGTCCCGCCGCCCCTTGATCTTCTCGCAAAATTCTCTGTCCCACTCGCCTTGCTCGTCGGCGTGGTGCGCACCGCTCTGGTGCTCCTTCTCCTTGCCGTCCATCTGATCCTCGTCGGAGGTCTGTGTGTCATATTTGTAAGATAGGCCCACTTCTGTCGCAGTCTGCTGTACACGCCACCCAGATCCCCGTCCCCCCCGTCCATCGTCTTGTAACACACGTCCTCACCGCCATTACCGCCCGGCTGGCTCTTCTGACTCTTGGGATCTTCTGGATATCCATCGACAACGTAACCCGGAAACGAGGGTGCGCACTTTTTCCGTTGAGAACAGGCAATGTTTCATGATATCTTAGTCGCGGAGCGAAGGACATTGAAACATGGAATCCCCGTGCGGGCGATCTCATCGTATCCAACTGGGTCTCCTGGATTGAGATTCTATGGCTCGCTTTCCGGCAAGTCCGTCAGCTATTGGGCGCAGTTTAACACTAAAAACTACAAAGGTTTAATCCTATATTTGTATTGCCAGCAACGGAGACTGCTCCCTCTCCCGCTGTTCCTGCCACGTCGAAAGCAATAAGCCACACCCCCGGACGCCGCACTGGCACAGGATCAGCAAATATAGGCGCAGCGAGCCGTGCACCCACCGTGCGCATTCCCATCGTCGGCTTTCGTCAGGTTTCGCTGCTGTCGGCACTGCAATTTACGGGCCGTGCACCCCCCTTTGGAAGCGGCTCTTATCAAAGCCTCGAGGAAATTCGCAGGCATGCCGGTCGTCCCGTTGTTATTTTTCCCGAGTGCACAACGAGCAACGGCAGAGCGTTGCTCCATTTTGCAGATGTATTCAAGGAGAAAGTTCCTGTTCGGGCCTATAATGTATTCGTGATGTGTGTTAGGTATGCGCGAGGTGGTCATCGTTTCCGGTCGTCGCACTGACTTTTTTTCGTTTGTTTTAGATACGATCCTCCGACGAGATTCGCCGCCACCCTCGCACACACCATCCCCACATCTCTCAACCCTCTCTCACATGTGTTCAGCGTTGCTACGTCGCTGGCACCTCAAGCCGTCTCAATCCGACTTCTTGCTCCGTCAGAGTCGCCCAGCTCCCAGCTCTTCTTGGCCAGCGAGGTTCTCACTGGCTCCAACCAAGCAGATCCGCTCGCGGACGCCTGTGCCGCTCTCATCGCGCAGATTGGGAAAACGAAGCGCACCGGGATGGGCTGGGAAGATAAACTCTCGTTTCTTGATTTATTTCACACCAAAAAAAAACGGTAGCCCATCGGCTGTTGATTCGTATGCGCCCGACGTGTCAGACTATAATAAAAAATACTACGGTTACATGGCGATTTCAACGGATGTGAGTGAGAGCAATGCGACTGTGAGAACAAGATGATATGTTTTTGAGTATCTAGTGTAACAAATGCGTGATGGAGTTCCAGGGAAATGTATCGATGATGGGCGCGAGAAGATGATCAAATGACGGAAATTGGTTGAGCAAGGCTCGGAGAATGACAGTGGATCCGGGTGCATGATACTGCTGCGGCGACTGTATTAGATTCGAATGGTTCCGCGAAATGGTTTAACATACGACGGTGATCAGGAAAAACATCCAGGAAGATACTCAAGCGGGTTACGGTCATAACTCAGCAGGTACTGATTATAATAATCGTTGCTCTCTGCCGGTTGCGTGACGGGGTCGGTAAACGAGGTTTGTAACGTGGAGGCGCTTCCTAGCGCAACTGTCCCGCCAAATAACGCGGTCCGACAAGATTCGACAGCTCTCGAGAATGTATGAAATTCGGGATGGAGGACGATGGGCAGTGCTGACTCGTTGGAATACAGCTGAGAAGTGAATGTGTCCTGCGAAGATACTATCTCGGGCGACCGTGGCAGGGAGTAGTATGGCGGGGCGGATGTCTGAGATGCACAGCGCCCACGAGCCTGAGGTGCATGGATGGTTTCCAGAGCGTCGTGGGTGCGATGAGAAGGCCGACGCCTTGGAGAACGCGACCGACTTGAACGACGAGGTTTGGAATGCGACGAATGTGCTCGTACGCTGACTGCTTGACCGCCTAGCTTCTGGCCGTTTAAGGCTCGGGCTGCGTCTTCGGCGTCGTCCCGAGATAAATATTCAATGAAACCGCGACCATTCCTAAGTCGATCTACTTCACAATATGCGACAGGGAGGCCTGACAGTCTGCCAAAGTCCTTGAGCTCCTGTGTTTGTATATCAGTGCCGCTCTCAAATCGAGCGCGCTAGGACGCACTTGCCAGCAGATATTCCGAGGTATGTGCTCAACAAGCACCGGATATCTGCATTGATGTCCACGATTCGGATAATACTTGGGGCGAACACCACGCGAATCGGAGCTACGGCTATTATGAGTTTCTATAGACGGCATATCCTTGCGCAAAGGACGAGCGGGCGCTGTAGACGGCATATCTTTGCGCAAAGGACGAGCAGGCTCTATAACGGTCCCTGACGAGATGTGAGGCGGGAGCAACGGGAAGAAGAAAGGTGCATACGATGGCCAAGAAAGAGCCGGTCCCGGAACGTGTTGAGCACGTATTGAGCTTCCGCCTCGGTAGAAAACTGGGCAAAACCGTAGGTAGTCGTTTCACTTTCAATAATCTTGAGCTCTGTGAGTCTCCCGAATCGTTCTAGATAATTAAACACGTCGTCGCGTGTTGCGGAAGGTAGGTCTATGATAGATCAGCAATTTACAGGATGCGAAGGTAAAAACAGACGGATATGGTGGAGAAAGAACAGATATGGTGGAGGGAGTTGAAAGAAAGAAAGAAAGATACGCGTACTCTTGAGATACAACCGAGTCATGGTTGAAGACATGGCTTTACAAACGAAACGCGTGCGCGAGAATACCAGTGCGGAAATGGATAAAAGGATTGACCAGGCCGCGCGGAATATCAAACGAGGTCGGTGATAGGGAGAGAGAGAGAGACAACTTTCGGCGCGTCGCTGCTGCTTACATACGTGTCGGGCTTTGGAATTTTCGAACTCAGTGATCATCGTACTTACTCTGTGGCCGAATCGGGCTATCGGGATGCTGCCATTTATCTAAGTACATAAAAACGTGTCAAAGCTTGGATTCACCCTGATGGATGTCCGTAAGTCCAATTTCGATAGAGTGTAGAGATGCGCACCTGGACCAGATGCTTCAATGCCTGTCCGATATCCGCCTTCAAATCTTCGAGGTCCTCGACTCCGACGCTAACTCTCACGGCGGTGGGGTCACCGCTCGGGTCCCAGGAAAACCGGTATTCCACAAGGGATTCCACTCCACCCAGACTCGTCGCAGGGGTGAAATACTTGAGGGAATGAGGGAACCAGGCCGCATACTTTGGTTTCGACAGCTAAACAGTCAAGTTAGGCAGGAACCCTGGAAAGAAGAGGAGGATACCAGGCCAGACCTGAACCGTAAATGTAGCATTCCAACCGCCAGTCATCTGTGTACTGGGATCAAACCCCCTGGGGTCCGTCCCTTGCAAAGAAGAGTGGAAAACATGGGTAAGAACCCCTCCTGGAATTCCTTCGAACGATTGTCCAGCGGGCGTGGACGCGAGTTCATGGAGCCACTCCACCAACGCACTGGCAGTTTCAGATTGCCTTGGCAGGCGCAGATGGAATGTACGAAGCGAGCGCAACAGAAGCCAGCTTTCCAGTGATCCTAAGCCATATTTGCGGGTCACGACGAGTTGATTCAGGTGAGGTTTGTACTTGCCGATGATATTACCTGGCGATTGTGAGGGTCAATACACGTTAATTGATGTGAGGTTTGCCCTTACCCAGGTATGTTCTGTCGCTTTGAAGCTAGTGAAGGTAGACGTCATTCACGCGCATTTCCACTACGTGCAATAGGCGTACCGTGTCCCAGTCTTCTTTGGTACGGACGACTAAGACGCCCGCGAGCATGTCCGAGTGTCCACCGAAGTATTTTGTAGCTGTAGGCGTGCGATATAAGTTCCATCCTTTAGATCTAGATGCCGCGCGTTACCGGAATGCAAAATACTGTACAGCGGTCGTTAGAGGTTCGGGGATCTAGTGGAAAACGCGTACCAGTCGGCCCCGAATTTGAAGGGGTACTGAAGTGGTGGGGGAGCAAATGTCGAGTCTACAATTAATTTCCCACCCGCCTGGAGCATACTTAACACCGTTATGAAGGGCTACGATGTCCAACTCACTTTGTGGACCTATCGTAGTATTGGCAAGGATGATGCACACAAGGGTAGAAAAAAACACACCTTGTCTGCGTAATACTTTATATCCCTGGATATATTTTCAGTATAGGAGGGGTATCCAGCAGTGATGTTATGGACCTCGATTCTCCGGTTGGATTCAAAGGAGTTTCCAGCCAACAAAGATCACCGCTTTTGAATTCGTCGTCTAAACTGATTATTTGGACGTCAGGCGCCGCCTTCAAGTAGACCTAGTCATGCAACATGAAAGGAAAGTACTCTGGGATGGATAAGATGAAATACCTGAATCATGGCATGGCATCCATGGTACCCCTCGGTGATTGCAATTCTCTTGGGTTTATAGAACACCAAAGCCTGCATAGAGATATAAGTAGCTATCAGATATCGATTCTGAACCCACGGACAGAGTAACTAGCCGCCAGACCAGACGAATAAGTCAGTGCAAACCCGTCCTGGTTAAAGATCAGTGGGTTTCAAAGGCCCCCAAAAAAATTCAAACATTTAGCTTGCTTAAGATGTGTTCCACTCGCGTAGAGATTTGGGTACTATATCTGCTGTAGACGTGCCGAGTAGGATTCTAAAATCAAGTGAGAGAGCGTTTGCGAAATGAAAGGAATGAATCAACCCTGTAATCCGTCGCTGCTACCTCGTTTGGCAACCGCGAGATGAACGCTGACCTCGCTTTTAGCCACTAGGCCCTCGGCGTGGAGGGGTATGCATACATACTCGTACTGACGGAGATCCCCGGCATAACGTCTTCACCGCGATGATGAGCCGCGTCTCCGTGAAGGAGTTGTGTGCCTTTGCGCTCTACCACTTTAGGTGGCATCGTCGTGGAAGTTCCAGCCAAGTCAGTAATCCGTTTTAAGTTTATACATGTGGCTCATCATGCCTTGAATGTGCCGGTGACGGGAAAGCAACTCGTGCTTGCCTCATGCAACTTGAGAATTGCCAAGACGGCGGCCGGACCGCTCGCCGGACCGGAGCTGTTTCCGAAATGGCTGTGCCTCTTTTCTGTAACTTAGCGCGGCGCCTCTCTAATCGGGTGGCAGTATAAGTACAATATTTGGCTCAAATTCATCAGAAAGTAGGTGCTGCATCTTTATCTAGCGCCCCGGAAAATGATTTATCCAAAAATCTCCGCCACTGTTCGTCAATTCCCGAATCGCCGGACATCATGGACAGGTCTGGATCCACAAAGTACGACGGGCGCTCGGGAAGCGGTAAAGATATGGCGTCGTCGAAAAATGTCTGGTCATATCCATACGGAAATGAGGCGGGTTGTTCCATAGCTTGCTGCTGGGCCTGGTACATGTTTTCAGCTCCCTGCTGCTGGAAATCTTGTGGATACTGCGCTGGGGGAAAGAGCGACAGATATTCGACCAAAGAGGGATGGACATCAGGCATCGGCTCCGAAGATGACGATGGCGCGGAGTCGGAAGAGCTAGGACTAGGAGACGCGACAGAACTCGTCGCGGTCAGGGTAGGAGAAAAGAAGGATTCTTTCGGATTACGATCCTTGTTCCTCTTGGAGATTAGTTTCGAAACCAGGACCCGGGTTTGTCCACCGAATAATGCAAGTTCATCAGTGCCATAATCGGATAGTCCGCCGAAGCCTGTGGGAGGAGGCGCTGGATTGCCGCTCCGGAACTGAGAGTAGACTTGGAAAGCCTTTTCTCGCAGCTTGCACAGAATGGCCTGGGGCGTCGTCAATTTAAAGTGTATCCGGGGGTCATAAACTTACCAAACCGCTCCGTGCCCTCCGAGAATGTTTCGCGCCTTTCTCAAATAGATCACAGGCCAGTCCTAACTCGATGAAGGCAGTCGGAGCCATACTTGAGGAAGGAGAACGGGTGACGATACAACCGACTATGATCTAGAAAAGGCATGAGCGGTCAAGATTGATGGCGTTACAATATAGCATACTGCGGCAGAAAACACTACAATATGACAAGTTAATCATGTTGGTTCCAGATCACGAGCGACAGCGCACTGACGATGCGTCCAGACAATCCACCATCTGCAACAAAGCTCCGGGAACCTAACGAGGCAATTAGGGAGAGTCGAACCGCATTCAGCACAGCTCACCTCTCAAAGTGGTTAAGGTTCGCTTTAATCATCCCGGATGCACATCGATACGCGGCAAGGAACGAAGGGGCGAAGGGGCTTCGGAGTGGATTTGCGGGATGATCAAGCATAGCCTGTGCGAAGAAAGTACGATGTATGTACAAGAGCGCTGGAATGGCATTGAGCCAAGCGAAACACACACACAAAAAGGGATCAACTGACAAATGGAGCGGTATTGGCCAAGTAAACATCTAATACCACCCAATTCGATTCAGAGCAGAGATGGGCGAAAAGGAAGAAAACCAACCCTCGCATATACAGGGATGGAGTGCAGTTCTCGTCCTCACGGCCAAGGAAAGTGTTCAGATACGCTGGCAGAGTTTTGGCTCTAACCAGCCTGTCCAGTTCTAGTATGGTCTCGTAGGTGGGAGACTCCGCCGTCAGGGTGCGCTCCGTGATGATGGAAAAGACATCGCGGGCGAATGTATACTTCCACTCGTAGTCTACGCAAATGCGATGAACGTCGGTGCTGTCCAGATCCAAAGGCACACGTACAGGACACTTGCGGATTGCCGTTTTCGTCCAGAGTTGGATTTTCGAAGGCGGGAAATTCGCAGTCAACATACGAAAGCCGAATAGAGGGGGGCCGTCCAAGAGCGATGCTCTACATTGTGTTAGCGGTATTTAGTGATGGAAGACAGGGCTCAAACCTGGAATAGTTCAGTGGTGAATAATTCCCAGAACAGGCCTGTAGAAGGGGCATTTAGAGTTGCGCCCGCTTTGGGATTGAATTCCAGAACTCACAACGGCGGCGGTTGACTGTCTTGGGGTCCATATTCCACCGCGCACTATCTCGATCTAATGAGAGTTCAACAGGGCGACGAAAACAACGTTATGGCACCCACGCAGACCAAGCTGGACGCAATTATCAGTGGAGCTGCTCCCATGGAGGAAAAATGCGACTTACACTCTGAGCAAGCTGAGAATTGGGATTCGCTGATATCAGAGACGGAGGTGACTTCGGGAGCTAGCTGACCTTTGAGCCGAGACACATCAAGGACCACTAAATTGAATGGGGTCAAACGTTAAACCTGAGTGGACTGAAATACTTACCGAACTTTCCATGGTATAATTTCGTCCGCCCATATTATGAAACGAAGACATTAATAGAACCGCTTGTACGGTGGCCATTTCCGGCGAATCGAAAACAGAGCGCAACGCCAACGACGCACGGCTGGCATGGTAGTAATGTTCGGATTCGACGTTGTCTGAAGTGACGAGAATGAGTTATGGGGTTCAGCCAATTCCGCAAACAAACTTACGAGGCTCAAGGGTAAGATCCACGAGCGCCCCCAGCGCAAAGAACATGAACAAAACTGCCATCCTGTGGGGTGAAATGGTATGAGGGAAATCGGCTTCACTATTCCAGTTCCTTCTATCTCGCAGTGATTTATAAACCGGGGTCAGAAAGTCATTGATTATTTCTTCCCTGTTGAGGGGTCGAAATTGCCAAGAGCACTGTTCCATGTATGTTTCGCAAAGTGACCATGCCCGAGGCTGCTCAGGTAGATAGTCAAAGAGGAGGTCTAAGGCTCGGCCGGGGGGGCCACCGGCGCTGAAGGGGAAAGAGTTGGAGAGCCTCGCAATCTCCACGCTCAATGGAGGGAACTCCTCTTCGTCATGGGAGGATGCCATCTCCATTTCCGCTCCTGCCTGTTTTCCTGTTCAGGTACGCAATCCGAGGATAAAAACATGCTGGCTACCAAGAATAAAGTCTATGGCAAATGATATGAGCATTTCTAATCATCGAGAGCCAGACGGACCAACCTCAGATCCGGCGGAGCGACCAAAATATTTCCCCTCGCCGTCGTCCCCGATCGTGAGGGTTCCAAGGGCATCGATGGAGTCCATGGAGGTCTCTCTCGTTCTTATTTGCTTTTCTGGAATAGATCCCTTTTCAGGTCCGAACTTTATCGAAAGCAGTTCATCGCGAAGAAGTGGATGGTTCCTTGCATATTATATTCAGTATGAAAGACACTGAAACATGAAGCCAACGCACTCGTTTGAGCCCGTCGATGCCTGAAATATAGCAAGCGCATCCTCCAGCTGTCGGATCCGTTGTCCCATTTCTCCAATCTTTGTGTGGAGGTGGTCTGTTGAAGCAAGCACGAATCGCGTGCCTTGACTGGAGAGACTGCCATTGGGGCAGATAGAGGGGCATCCTCGACGAACTGAGAGAGACGTTTTCCTCAAGGCAGTGGAACATGTGATGGTCTCGCTCACTGCAAGAGCTACAAGGTAATTTCTTATCGCACTTCAACTTGAGTCTTGGACCAGTCAATCTTGCGACTTCACAGAGACGCGAAGAGACCTACCTCCGGCACTCAGCGCAGGAGAGCTATTTGACAATTCAGCCTCTAGATGTGTATCATAGGGAAGTAATGAGGCACCTCTCCACGAGCCCGCCTAACATCTGTTTCCTCGTCGTTTGCCGGTTTTCGGGATGAGCGACGAGAGGGATCGACAGGCATAATGTTTCCGAGGTGTGAGCTCAGGCCGACGAGCTTGCGAGTCAGCCTGAGTGGGAGATAATGGAGATAAGATTAGAGCTTGCCCATTCGGATCAATACATCACTTTGAGATCATCCTGAACCCCTCTTCTCTCGACGCGTAGTCTGTAGTTTACCGCGTGCCTGATGTAGGGAGTCGACCTTATTACATAATCGTCGGACTTTGAATTTCTGACGAGGTTTTCCTCCTGCATGGGGGCAATACAGGCCTTATATGAAGAGGCTAAATCCCTTAGAATTCCAAACCAAAGCAATTTGTGTCCTCAGAATTCCTGTTACAGAGGTCGTTGAGGTGCAAAGTTGTTACCGGCCGGTTCACATCAAAATTCGGCCTCACGGTTTTGGCATCACCTGGGAAAAGTTGAGTGTGAAAGTTGTTGGTTCTCGTGGTTGGCTTAATAATCCCCAAGAAAATCAATGAACAACACGCTCTAACCCTCATTTCTATGTCCGAGAAATTCAAGATTACATAATAAGGCTGACCTCCAATCAACTGATCAAGGTACTCAACAGACTACAACATGTGAGGTACGAGCTACTTCTGTTGTAGCATCTGTCTACGAGAGACTACTCGACGCGTTCATCGCGTCTCTGCCTCCAGCCCTGTCCCTCATCTAATACCCACTGTCAAGTACCGGGACAGACTCGGGAACCGATGGAGGTCCGAGATATCCGAGCGCGGGAATATGCAAGGACATCGGTGGTCCGCAGGAGGTCCGAAATCCTATCGCACAAAGTGTAATACGAATAGGGTGGAATAGGACTTTCACAAAGTGAAGCTTCATGAAATGTAGTCCCATCCGATCGGAGCTCCGGCTTGGTGCCCGAGGGGGGTCAGAGCGGGCTTGGCTTCAGCTCGTGCGCTGCGCCTTTCTCTACGCCCAAGGCCCGATTTCCGAGGAAGAAGACAGAGGTTAAGAACGAAGACTGAGTCACAATCCTAGTCAGGACCGGATGGTGCCGACGAGTCCTATTGGCAAGGACCGAGATTGAACCGTAAACCTGGTCGGGACCGATCGGTGCCGGTGCGTCCTGTCAGTAAGGACAAAGACAATCACAATCCTGGTCGGGACCGAATGGTGCCGATGAGTGTTGTCGGTACACAGAAATGTGAGCGGATTGTGAATGCTACACAAAGTAGGGTTTTGCGTGAACAATGCAAAGTCCTAAATGTGACCGAGGGGATCCGAGGAGCAGCCGGATCACCGTCGGGACCGATCGGAGTTGAGGAGTCCTGTCAAGGCAGGGGGAATGTAAGCGGCAAATGAACACTACACAAAATAGGACTTTGCATGGATAATGCAAAGTCCTAAACGTGACTGTGCAGGTCCAAGAAAAAGCCGGATCGCCGTCGGGGCCGAACGGAGCCGATGGGATCTTCAACCCGTGTCCAAGTTCGGAAAAGGACGGAGACCGATGAAGGGAGAGTAATTGGAGAAAAGACGGAACTGAGGAAAGGACGATAGGAAGGAAGAAAGTCTTAGTCGATATTCAAACTGACTAGAACGAAGATACATGAAGCTATTTAAACTATAGTATACTGTATTACGTAATGGTCGGAGCCCTCGGGGCTCCGTGATGGAAACGAGTCAAGCTGTACGAGTGCTGTATGATATGAGTCAAAGCTGTGGTGGAGATTCCGGAGGACCGAAGATTCCGAGGGGAGTGGAGTCATAACAAATCAGAGTAAATAATGATGGAGCCAGAAAAGTCATAGCAGTGTCGGAGAATTCGGAGGTCCGAGGCCCCCGTGATGGAATGAGTCAGGATAGGCATAACGGGGAATGAACATGGGGAAACAATGAGAACCAACGAGATCACCATAGTCGGCAGGCTGAATTCCAACGGGGTCCGAGGGAGCCCGGGTATGCTCGGAGGCCGACGGAGCCCGGGTATTTCCGGAGCCCGAAGGAGCCCGAAGGATGGAATGCAGCGAGCAGGAGAACCGAAGTGGATAAGGTGCCAGCAGATAAATGGGAAACGCTCAGTAGACCTTCATCGCGTAAAAACCCGTTGAACTCGAAAGAGTCCAGGACTAAAAGATTGCTGATGTTGAGCTCATCGGGGCTCTGATGAGGTCTGATGTCACGGTACGTGACACCCACTCATACCCCATTTTTCTTTCTCCCATCACACAATGCAGCACCCAAATCAGTCTGGAATAGGATTAGGGCTGTTCACAGTAGCCCTTTTTGCTTCCTTTTTACTTCCTTTTTGCTCTCCTTTTTGGCTTCCTTTTTCAAAGAGGGAAAAAAATGAACCGAAAAATGGGCGGAAAAAGGGCCCTTTTCGAAAAATGGACACACCCCTTCATTTTTCAAAAAGGACCCTTTTTCTGTTCCTTTTATTTTTCCTTTTTCAGACTGCTTCCCCTCCCTCACTTCATTCTGGTTGGGTTACATAGTTCCTACCCACTCAAATGCACTCTGAAAAGGTCGTCTACCCCTTAATACGTGCAAATATTCTAGTGGATATGTATGTTCATTCAAGTTCTCATTTTTCTCTCCTTTTTGGCAAATCTGAGTGCTTAGGTGTTCACAGTAGCCCTTTTTGAGCTCCTTTTTGAGCTCCTTTTTCCTTCCTTTTTAACCAAATGGCTGGGAAGAGACAAAAAGGAAGCAAAAAGGAAGTAAAAAGGAGCCTGAAAAGGAGCCAAAAAGGGCTACTGTGAACAGCCCTATTGTTCACAGTAGCCCTTTTTCACTCCTTTTTGCGTCCTTTTTCATTTCCTTTTTCACTCCTTTTTGAAAAAGGAAGCAAAGAGGAACACAAAAAGGAAGTCAAAAAGGGCTCTTTTTGAAAAATGGGCCATACCCCCTCATTTTTCAAAACTGTCCCTTTTCACTTCCTTTTCATGTTCCTTTTCGTTGTCCTCTTTTGCTCTTTTTGATGAGTTTTCAAACTCCGCTCCATGCTCCACATCACCTTCGCTTCCTGCCACCACCATTGCCACTGTCCACCCTCATCCACCTCACCCTTCTGCCCTTTGCTGCTGCCATACACACCTCAGACCACGCTCGTTCGACACCTCGCAGACCTCGTTGGCATCGCCACCCTCTGCCGGTGCTGATTTGCTACTGCGCGGTCACTGGTACAGGCTTTCTCTGTCATCATGTGACCCAGGGCCGGGCAGCAGCAGCATGCACAAACTTCGTAGATCGGCTCCAGGTGTGTTTTTACCAGTGCGCAGGTTTATTCAGAGTACATGTATTGCAAACACAACTACTCCACATCTACTGTAGTCAGACTCCACAAAATTTATGATAGTTTATAATTTTTTTATATGGAGTCTGATTTTATTGGCGGGGTTCAAACCGCAACTTGGACTTCCGTGATGGCCGCATGACTGCACAGGCATGTTTCCATGCTCCCAATTGGGACACACTGCTCGTTTTCACTACTTGCAACATATTTTTGACTACAAAATATATTCAGAGCCATTATCAATGCATGTATTCAATGTTGGCCAGTTTCGATTAAGGTTCTGTGTAGTGTATGGTGCGGGTCCGGTGATAACCGTGGTGTCACAGGTACGGGCCGCATGCGTCTGGATCTGGGTTTTCCCAGAGGAGACACCGTCTCTACTGCATACCCGTGGCTCTACCGTACCCATCCAACTGGGGGTCTACACTGCCGTAATGTCTACAGGTCTGGTTCAATAGGCATTCATCACATCCCAGTCAAGTTTCTGATAGGAAATAAGGTGTAGAAATGGATCTCAATGCTTGCTATATCTAAGTCTATAAGGGTGTAGAAATGGAAAACGGCAATAAATGAGACATCTCAATGCTTGCTATATCTAAGTCTAAGTATTGTTCATGCTTTCCTTCTGTTCCGCCAACTCCAACAATGCAGCTCCTCGGTCTCCGCCTCGTGCTGGAGGTTGCGCTGTGGCCGTCTCCCCTCCTGCTTAAAGTTCGATGCCATCTCCCTGTCGACGTGCAACATAAAAGGAGCTCAAAGGACTGTGTTTGTCAAAGTCTGACGCACCCACATGCAATGACAGGTGCAGCAGTGCTTGGTCGTGCCCGTCGTCCTGGGCCCACTGGAACGGCAACGTGTTGGCGACAAGCAGGAGCGGTGTTTTCGAGGCCACGTTCGGGTCATGGTACCTGCTGCCGCCCCACAAGTGTTCGCCCTTAAGCATGGGCAATGGGTATGGTGCATACGACCCATGTTGCCACCATGCGGGTTGAGCCCCACCTCAGCCTCGACATTGCACATGCAGTTGTGCTTCAGCTTCTGCTCCTCGACGTTGCGCAACCAAATCTGGTCTCAGAACGCCGGCGAGAGGTAAACCTGCAATCAATGTGTTACATCTGTCACGATTTGACCCCAATCTAATCGCTCCAACACCGAACAATGAGCACGTGACCCCAGCGCTTGTTGCACGAGCGCTTCATGCCGGCAGCATGACGTGGGAGGAACTCGCTGACTGAAGGACACGCAACGACGGAACACAATAGTTGTGTGCAAAGACTATATTTAGTATTGACAGTTGTCTTGACATTTCTGATCAGAACAGTATAAGTAGAGTAGTTATTCGCCTGTAATTCTTTAGTCTTTTATTTGATCATCTTTTCGAGACATTACTCGCACTACCCAATCCACTCTCTAGCAGAGTTGGACACGAAGTCTTGACTGTGACAACATCCCTATATCCCCAATCCGGATAACACCGTGATCCGGCGCTTAGATAATATATTATGGTGCCATTGGCACTGTTGGTATCCAAGGGATGTGTACTACCTATATAGTACCTAATTACAGTAGCAAACAAGAGACTTTACCCTTTAACCTGTATCTTAACACTACAATCAATACATTGCCCCAGGCGACGTGCTGGTTTACACTGTGTGAACACGTCTAAAGGATATAAGTCCTTAACACTTTTTTAAACCACACAGTCTACGTGTTGATAGATCCGTTGTCGTTGACGACGAACCAATTGATATAAAAAGTTTCTTCAACGAACTACTATCGAGATGACCTCGAAAAGAAATCATAAAAAGAACAATCGCAACAAAGCGATGGCTCGCTCAGGCGAGTTAGCCGACAACTATCAACAGCCATCGGGATCGACGGGAGATCCGTTGCAATTGCGACACAGCAATCAAGGAGAACAGGGGTCTGATAATCAACTGGCTGTGCCAGTCAATCAGAGAGAGTTGCCAGGAATGGCAGACCGTGGGCAGATCTCACACGATGAATTTGCCTCAACGCTCTCTGTGCTGTCAGTGATGAATAGCGGCATCAACGCCAGAGATCTCAGCAAGAACGATGCTAGCCGCAATGCGGTACAAGAACCACCGGAAACCAATGGTGGGAGCGGTGTACCCACCGAAAACGAGGTCAGCAAGGACTCTGGTATACATACCACTTCAGTGAAGAAGAAGAGTAAGCCACCATGGAAGTGTGTCAGCACAGCGGCTCGTCGGGTTCTCGAAACACGACTGAGGCGACTGGACGAGGGAAAAGCAGAATGAAGGGGACAAGCAAACAAGCAGCTGGAGTATAGACCAGAATAGTATAGAGAATAGTAAAATAGTACAGGGTTTATATACAAGCGCCAAGGGATTTATAGGGGATTAGGGGGTTTGGTGTCTGTGGTAACAGGGCACATAGGGTTAATGCACAATATTAATACCGATCGTTGTTCCTACAATCGGGATGTGGAGGGGTTGAGTCCGGAATAACAGAGTTGAACCCCGGGATATCGGAAAAGAATTCCGGATCATGACATTAGCCCCCCCGTTCAGACACATCGTCCCAATGCGTAGTCCCCGGGATGCCGGGATTTCGGGATTACCGTGGTCCTTTCGGAATTTGCCAGTCCCCCTTCTCGTTGAGTTGTTCCCTTGGTCGATCTGGGTATCGGGTATAAAAGTCTTCAATCACTTCTTCGGCGCCTTCCAGCATATGGCGCGGCTCCCAGCTCCATTCCGCTTTCGGATATCCTTTCCACTTGATGTAGTAGAGAAGTCTGTCCTTCCGCCTCTTGCCCGCGGGTTTAACCCACAAGACCTCTTCTACTTCATAGACCAACTGTCCGTCTCGCACATCCGGAGGTGGTGGCAGGTCATCCCGCTGATGCTCAGCCTCCGGCGGCACCCACTTCCACAGAAACACCGTGTTGAAAACTGGATGGACCTTCCAGCTCTTGGGCAGGGCTAGTTCATAGGAGATCACACCAACTTTTCCGACAACTGCGAACGGGCCATAGCGTTTGTCCTCCAGTTTCTTGGTAGGTCAATGGGTTGTAAGGTTTTTTCCCATAAGATAAACCTTATCCCCCACAGCATAGTCGGGATCTGCCTGTCGTCCTCGATTGTAGTACCGCTTCATAACGGCCTGCCTGTGTCGCATGGATGCAGCCGCCTCGGTCCGTACTTTGGACATTCGCGAGGCGAAGTCCATAGCGGCCTCCATAGGGACTTCCATTCGTGGTTCAGTGCCTTTACGAGGGTGAAACCCGAGCATGGTGTAGAATGGACTGAATCCGGTGGTGGAGTGAACTTTGTCGTTGTAACTGAACTCTGCCAGGGATAACCACTCGGACCAGTCATCTTGGAGGAAGTTGGTAAACATGCGCAGGTATTGCTCCACTTCTTGATTAACCCGCTCGGTTTATCTGTCGGTCTGTGGGTGATAGGCCGTGGACACGTTGGATTTAATCCCGAGGAGTTTGAATAGGTCTCGCATGAAGTTCCCTACAAATTGCGTTCCGCGGTCGCTGATAACCACTTCGGGTATTCCGTAGTCCTTCCACACGTGATCGTGATAAATCCGAGCAATGCCTTCGCTGCTAATGTGCTCTGTGCAGGGCAACACACGGATGCCTTTGCCTAGTCGGTCGACCACCACGACGATAGAATCAAAATTCGTTCTGGCACCGTGTTCAGATGTAAAGGTCCTCTAGGTTTTGCAGGAAAGGTCTTCGTGCGTTGACAAGTAGGACATGCAGCCACATATTTTTTGGCGTCTTGGAGAAGTGTTGGCCAATAATAGTTGAGGGATATGAGTTCGGCCGTTCGATACTGTCCGGGATGTCCCGATAAGTAGTCGTCGTGGTGAGCTCTCAGAATTTTGTGGCGCAGGGATTGATCCTCCGGTATGTATACGGTTCCGTCCTTGGTAAAATAATCGTCGTGTTTGACCCACCCTTCCGGTTCCTCTCCGTCTTCCCATAATCCCGACACTTTCTCCTCCCATTTCCCTTTCTTCTCCTTGATTTCTTCCATAAATTGATCCCCTGGGGTATCGTCAAGGACAGCGGGCATAGCTCGCAGAAATTACTCTTTTGACACCCCTCCTCCTTCCCCTTGGAACAATAATTTTGGCAGCAGGGTAATCCTGGCGTTATCATTTTCCCCCCGTTCATGCCCTTGTCGTCTCGACAAGGCGTCCGTCTTCGCATGGGTTTTCCCAGGTTTATGAAGCAGGGAAAAATCATATTCGCCCAGCTCCAAGGACCACCGTGCTTGTCGCCTGTTCAATTTCTTGGTCGTAGTGAAATATTCCAGGTTCTTGTGGTTGGTCCAGATTTCGAACGGTATTTCGCTGCCTTGGAGATAATGCCGCCACTCGTAGAGACATCGCATGATCGCCAGCATTTCCTTGTCGTGGATATCGTAATTCCGTTCCATGTCGTTGAGGGATTTGGATAAAAAAGTGATGGGAACCCAAACACCAGCTTGTTCTTGAGACAGAACTCCCCCCGTTGTGAAATCCGAGATGTCTGCCTCAACCCTCCATTCCCCGTGGTCGGTCGGAAAGTGCAGGATGAGTTCCGAAGTAACCAGATTGATGAGTTTCCGAAACGTGCTGTGTTCCTCGGCTCCCCATTTCCACCGCGTATCCTTTCGGGTTAATCGCGTAAGAGGCTTCGCGTTGTGTCCGAAATCCTGGATAAACCGACGGTAGAAGTTCAGAAAACCCAGAAAACTTTGGACGTCCTTGACTGTTTTGGGCGTCACCCATTCTCGCACCCCCGCTACTTTCACTGGATCCATCTGTATCTTCCCGTTCCCCACAATAACCCCCAAGTATTCCACTTCCTGCTTCTTGAATTCACACTTCTCCAGCTTGAGATACAAGTCATGGGATTTGAGGATCACGAGTACTTCTGACACAGTGCTGCAATGTTCCTCTAGGGTTTCGGAATAGATGAGGATGTCGTCCAGATAAACGATGACCCTTCCCTCCACGATCTGCCTTTAGAAAATCTCGTTCATCATGGATTGAAATGTGGCCGGCGAGTTCGTCAGCCCGAAGAACATTACCAAGGGTTCCCATAATCCCCGATTGGTGATGGACACTGCTTTCTCCTCGTCTCCTTCTTTGATGCAAATGTTATTGTATCCCCATCGCACGTCAAGTTTGGTGAACCAGGTTGCCTTACGCAGCATATGCATGATTTCCGAGATAAGGGGAATGGGATACCGGTTCTTCACGGTTATAGCGTTGAGTTTTCAGTAGTCCTGGATGGGTTGAAGTTTCCCATCCTTCTTCTTGACGAAGAAGAAGGGTGACGTGAATGGGGATTTGGAAGGTTGAATACAACCAGTCTCCAAATGTTCTTTAATGAAGGCGTCCAGCTCCTTCTGCTCGGGGACAGAGAGTGGGATACTCCGTCCTCGTACAGGTTCCGCGCCAGGTTTCAACTCGATGGTGTGGTCCCACTTCTTTCGAGCCAGGAGTTTATCGAAGTCTTGTTTCTCGAAAACCGACCGATAATCCCGTAAGTAGTGTTCTGGGACTGCCTCCTCCAGCGTCTGCTCCCCTTTGGCTTCGTGCACGGCAGCCGCTAACTTCGTCGCCACACTCCCCATCGCTCGGATCTGTTCTGCATCCCGACGTGGCAACACCTCTTCCGAATAGATCTTGGTCACGAAGATTCGGTCCACTGATTCTATTTCCTCTGCGTCCTCTTCCTCCCACTCTTCCCACAGGCGTTTTCACTTGCACTCAGGCGGGCATTGAGAAAAGGTTATTTCTCCCTTCTGCCAGTCAATGTCGGGATTATGCTGTTTCAACCAGTTAAACTCGATGATCACGTCGCTCTTGCCCGTGTCCATGACCGTGAAGGGAAATATCTCCGTATGGTCCTTGATCCGCAGGCGAAGTTGAACGACGTGGGTGATCCGACCCCCTTTGTTGGCGGTTCCGTCGGCATTATAGACTGGTACTGCTAGAGGCAAGGGCTCTATTTCCAGTCTGTTTTCCTCCACTAGCTTGGCGTTGATAAACCGTTGGTGGCCCCGCTGTCGAGTAATCCCGCAACCATAAAGCCCTTGAGGTTGGAAAGGTCTTCCAGTACCAGGGGTACCATCATCTAGTTACCCCATATGCTCTGCACAGATCGTATGAACTGTGGTGCTTCGCGCAAATTCTCCAGTGCGTCTAAGGCCTCAGGAGGGTATGTTGCGAGTAGGTGTTGAATAAGGGCAGTGGTGGCCTCCGTTCGGAGTCAAGGGTGAGCCCACCCCCTAAGGACCCTATAGGCATCCTGCGGTCTCTCTCGCATGTGCTCCAGAGCTCGGATCACACTACCTTCAGGGAGTCGGCACCATTCCGCTTTCTCCATCTGAGGCTTCCGGTTATACTCCTCCAGCGGTTCATTCTCGCCCCGCTTGTGCGCTAATGCTTCAGCGGCAATGCGAACGTTTGTGTCATCCCACTGATTTGGGCGCAGGTTTGACCCCGTTTCTGAGCCCATGTCTGGCCTCTCGGCCATACTGCGCGCAGCTGCCATATGCATTTCTGCAGATTCAATGGAGTCTGCACGATTGCAGCGCTGCTTCTCTTGGCGTCGCTGCATGTGTGCGACCTTATCCAGCATGCTGCCGCCAGTTGATGCGCTTGTTTCCTATGGTATCCGAGGTTGCCGATTCAGCTACCACGTCGCCGCCGCTGCTCTGATTGAGATTCTCGGTAAGATCGGTGAGCGCACACATCACAGAACTGTTCTTGATGCGTGAGGCAGTTGCCGATTCAAAATCATGCCCGGAATCGGTTGAAGTCAAAGGAGGCGTTGATAATTCAGTGTATTCAAATGTCGTAGATGGGGGTGAATACGAAGGTGGAATGCCAGGACCCGGCAGAGGAGGAAGGGTAGAAGTAACACTGGAAAGCAAGCGGAAACGCGCCAAGTCTTGCGCCACCATCGCCGTATAGTCCACCATATCACGCAAATCTCGATGAACCACCTCCAGCACATGCTGAAGAGGCGCTCCACAAACCCTGTTCTCGGCGCGAATGTGCTCGTCTTGATGTTCAACGCCTCGCTGGACCCAGTCCCGAAGATCTGAATAAATTCTCGCACTAGTTGCTTCACCGGATTGAAAAAGCGACGGCTGTCCGGCGCTATCAGCGGCCGCTGTTAAAATTTCCGAAGCATTGGCAGGGAGGGAAGAATTAGCCGAGTCAGAGTGGGCAGTGTAATGATGGAAACTCTCGAGGATTGGGCGAACGTCTTCAACAGATAGAAGAAGAGATTCTTCGTGTGAAGCGAGACTTTGAACGTTATTGCTTGGGTCCACAAAATGCGACGAAGTTGGAGCTTCGTGTTCAAGATCAGCAAACACCCTAGAAACCGCTTCGTTAATAACGTTGTTCGGATTTATGTGGAAATCGGAACTGGTAACTGACCATTCAGTTATGGCAGGACTCAGGTGATTTTGAAGCGGCGGCACGAGGCGGCAAGGTCGGTCGTACAAGACTTCATAAGAGTCGGAGGAAGATGCGCGTGAACCCGAAGAGCTCGACCAAGCGCGCACGATGGGGCGGCCTTGGCGGTAGTCGAAAGAAGGTGTTGCGACATCGGCTGTGTGGGTCACAAGATTCGCTTCAGTGAGCGGTGATCCGGTGATGGCAGCAGGATTGACTGCTGTCAAATCAGTGGCTGTGGAGTCCAAATTCTGCTCGTCCTGCTTCCCACCCAACACGGCGTCCAATTCGCTCATTAACGCGGATGCTGCTGCCGCTGATCCTCCGAACTGGTGCTTCTCCAAGGTCTCCGCTAGACTCTGAAACGTTTCGCGAACGTCGTGCGCGGTCTGAATCAAATCAAGATAACGCGTGGCATCGGGCGGAGATAGGGTGAGAAGGGCATCTAGGACTGGCCCCAGCACCTCGCGCAAGAATTGTCGCATCTCTGGGCTCTGCTTTGTGTCTAGGTTCGCTGGAATCAGCTCTGGGTCCCAAATTACATCATCAAGGTAATAGTACACACTGTTCAAAGCGGCTGCTGTCAGCGTTGCCAGCGGCACCCCTGAATCAGCTGCGATGGAAGGGAAAACGAATAGCTCGTGCTGAGGGCCGTCGCAGACTGCACACGTCTCCAAATTCTTGCGGAAGGTACCCGGTCCTTCGGCCAGCTCATCATCGCTCCCAAAACTGTCGGCGATCACGAATTTCGGGGTAAGATCTTCTTCTGCTAATGCCATAAATTCTGTGGCACGACGTTCGATATCCTGGGCGAGCTCGTCTACGGCTGTCCCGCTGGTGGAAGTAGTGGGATCAGAGCGTGATGTGCGAGTTGCGGCCTCGTCGGACGAGGTCTTCTGGGATGTGTTATCGTCCGCAGAGGTCTTGCGCTCGGAAGCGCTGTCTGAAGGTGTGTTGTGACGGTCGTAGTGGTCGGGGTCGACCGGCTCAGGCAGAGATGCGCTGTCGGAGTCCGCGTCTTCGACCACAGGACTTTGACACACCTGCGACACATCAGTTTGCAAGAAAAAGCACACTGGTTCTTCACATACCGTTCATGCACGCAGGCGATCAGCGTACGTCAGTAGTGGAGGCTGGTGAGTAGTTGCATGCGTCGGGAATCCGGTATCGCCATCGGTAAGCAGGTCATTTGGAGTCATACGAAACATTTCACGGCGGAGATCTCCATCGGAAGGATACCACATCTCTCTGGGCCACATCACGCCGGCAGGAGGGGCTTCAGCAAGGGTGATGAATTTGTGACCAGCAGCGGTAAATGGTGCGCTGGTTTTCTTGTTCTTAAAAATGCGGAGTGCGTTAAATGTGACAGCACGATGAACTACTTGACCACCAGGATGAATGGTGCTCCCGTAGTATTCGGAGTGCGGGGCAGCGGAGAAGGTAGGATCGGTGTCGAGGTGCTCGCCGCCTTCGTAGCTAATCCAATTGCGCAGAACTGCGTCGTCGATAGCGGTGATGGGATTTCCAGTACCAAGAACAAAGTCGGGTGAGTGCGGGCAATTAAATTGGGTGCAAGCGAGATACTGAATATCGTGGCGCTGTGAGGCGTCAGAAGAGAGTTCCGGGTTAATTCCGGAGGAGAGCGTTGGCGTAGAAAAATTCGAGTGGGTTTCCATTTCAGAAATTTCAGGGTCTTGTCGTGCTTCTATTCCCGCCTCTTCTTCTCTTTTATATTCTCCTTTATCTTCGCACATGTTTTCCGAGTTACTCTCACGTTGCAGGAATTTTTCCAAAACGGTAGTGAGCAGCTCGATTATTTCCTGCAACTGCAGCAAACGCGCATCAAGAGCATGGAGCATAGCCTCCAGATGTGTTGGTTCAGGTGCGCGATGCTGCGCCTCAATACTAGGCTCGTGTAATCCATTACTGGTCCATTCGGATATGTCATGTTCAATCCCATATTGGGACAGTGAGTCGTCATCATTTTGTTTTCTCAAATACTTCGGCAGAAGCCCCGATGTGTCTTCAGTCTGTATTAGGCTAAATGACTGATACTGACTCATGTTTATAGTGCGAAATTCAGCTGGCGACCCTTCGTATGGAACTGCGAGAAGCTCGAAACGAGGCTGGCAGGTGGTCCGGTCCTTGAAAATGAGGTATGTCCCCTCCTCTCTTTCATCTATACTTACTAGGTTTCCCCGTTGCCATGGTTGACCCAAAAGTAACTCGAATGGAGCTTTCTGAGATACCCACAAGTCCGTCACCATGGTCGCACCCCCGCAATTAAATTCTACATCGCGAATCCAACCTTGCAACTGGCCTTTACCGCCATTTGCATCATTCATACTCGTAATCTGATTCATATCCACAGCACGCCAAATGCTCAACGCCGCTACGTCTGCGCGTACAACATCCAATTGGGATCCAGTGTCAATGATTGCGCACACCGGCTTCCCACCGGTTTCCATTTCAATCTTAATTAAAATCCCTTCGGTTCTCGGCCACTCCATGTTGGTAATTAACAGATGATTCCGCGAGCTTCCCAGTAAGACTGCCTTGACATTTTTTACCTTAATTAAATCTTGGAACTCGGTGCGGAGTTCTTTTGATGTAACCATAATTTCTCGCAGTGACATAGGGATTTGCACATCCAAAATACGATCCATTACTTGTGTCTTATCCACAGTGGTTGTGAGTTCAGACTGTCTCCCTGTCGGACGCGTGGACATTGTTTCGATCCTCGGGGACTCCTTATCTTTTACTTCTGCTCGTTTATCTGCCTGCCTTTTATTAGTCTTCTCCTTGCTTCGAGGCTCTTTCATTTCAACATCTTCATCAATGTCAAACCTTACTTGGCACGCTTCGACGGGAATAATTTCTGGCGCAGCTGCATCCAAACTTGGCTTAGTGGTTTTAGCATGTGATTTCCCCACATCCGGAGTTGACGTCGCTTGCGGCGGATCTGGGGTAGCAATCTTATCTCGGCCTCGTGGGTCTTCCTTTATTTCTGGCACGGGCTCTTTCAAATCGCGGACTGTGCGTGTTTTTGTCGGCTCTCGGCGGGGAGGATAGACCCCATCAAAAACTTGTTTTCTGGCCACCCTCGTGCTAGGTACTGTGTGATTCGCATTGTGAACAGATGGGTCCCGCGCGGCCTTCAATCGGGGTGCCGAAAAATAGACCTCGCCATCTGAGTCATCGGCATCTTCGCCAAACTCCGAGTCTTCATTCTCCGAGGACGTATCGCTGTCGGTGTAGATCTCAACTATTCTGGTCTTCTGCTGCTGTTCCGCATGGTAAAAATTATGAACTGCCGTGTCACGGTCCCATGACTGATTGACAATCCTGAACATTACGCGTGGCGCGTTACCACGTGCGATGCGTTCTGCAGCTCTTGCCAGCGACTCTCCTGGAAGACGTCTGATGGGACTTCCATCTTTCATGGTGAGCCTCCGGGTGTCTTCATTAAATATAACAATATTTCGCTGGATCAGATCAGCAATCACTCGGCACTCATACATTTGATGGCCTTTGCCGAGACACCCGAAGCAGCCCGAAAATTCACCTCCGGCTCCCCCACTGGTAACATTTCCAGTCCGCATGCCTAATGGAATATTGTTTGGATAGGTAGCTGGTACCTGAGTCTGATTGTTGTTGCTTGAAGGGTTGCCACTAAAAACTCCTCATCTGCGAGCACGTTCAGTTCGGTCTAGGAACAGTGGCTTCACACACTTCCCAGCTGTCCCGGATTGATCCATGACCATTACTTTATAATAAATTGGTGCGTACTCGGGATCATTTATGTTCATATTGTTCAACTTACGAATCATTCCAGCTACTTCATCCTCATTCCCTTCGAATTTCTGGTTATCCTTTGTAGACATAGCCTTCTTGGTGAGCTTCTTCTTCTTCTTTTCCTTCTGCTTCTTCTTTCTCCGGTATGTTTCATAATCTGAATCATCATCGCTGCTGCTGGAAGATTCATCATCTGACTCGTCCCCTGAATAATCTTCTTCCTGGTCTTCTCCCAACTCAGCAGCACGAATCATCAAGGACTCACACCTGTTATGTCGGAAATACCACTCAGCAGCGGAATTCAATTCCTTTAGAGTATATTGGTCATCTCCTCTGTAAGGCTGGGTCTGTCGGATGCGATTTTCAAGCAAGAGACGCAAAGGTCGGTGAATACCTATCCAGAACTATTCATGGTAATCGGCCTTGCTCAAATACCCCCTCTGGAGCGGACCTCCTGCTATGGCGTTGTATCTAACAAAATATTTCCGCCACTGGGTAAAATTATAAATTGGCCGAGCTCGCATCTTGACTGCATAATTCTCTACATCTGCAGGCTTATATTTCTGCAATGCCCTCTCTGCATCAAAATACTTGAGGATTTCATGTCTCAACTTTGGCTACTTCCCTTGCTGAAAATAATCAATTGTTTGAATTACATTCTGCACATCAATTGAACAGTAATTCAAAATAAGGTCGCACTTCTCGCGATCATTGGTGACTCGGCACTTATTCAGCAGTTGCTCATAATGATCAATGAAACACTGAACTTCAGTGTGCTTGCCTTGGAAAGTCTTGGGTGCATCTTTACTGTTGGAAGTTGACAGTCACACGAACAAATGCAGGAGAAACCAAACTGGATTGAATACAAGCTATAGAGCCGTATAAATACCAAGTCGTGTATCTACAGCTAAGTAATCAGAAACGGCGAACAATGGGAGGTAAGAATCAACAGATAACAATCTGGCTGTAAACAGAATGCTGTTGGATGATAAACACAGGAGAAGACCATTGCTGTATTTTAACAGCTTGTACAGATAGGATGCGTGACTGGCCCATCTTAACACTCCCACTGGCCAGTTGCACGTCCTACACAAAAACGGAGTAAAGTATCAGCACAGAAAAATCAAAGAACATATCAAAATGCTCCCACTGGAGCCCAATTCTGTCAATACGCGATCGTTTCATGGGTGTCGGCATACTTCGCAGTCGTGGACCCAGCAGGAATGAATGAGATGAGCGGCCCCGGCTCGGGGCACTCGAACTGGTAATGTCCCTGCTTCCGGCACTTGAAACAAGTGATGCGCGATTTATCGCGAACACGAACTGTGAGCGCTGATGTCTCGGGGTATGCTGCGGAAAACTCGGACTCATGACGAGTTTCTTCGTTGAGCAAACAGCCGATAACAAAATCAAGCTTGTCCTTCTCAGCATGGGAGTCCAACGCGACGATGAGCGAGTCGTAGGCGGGGGGAAGTGACATCAGAAGCGTCGCAATAATCTGCGCATCCGATGGCTTGTCCTGGTAGATGCGCCCAAGTTTCTCGGCATGCCCACAGACAGCCGCGATGTGTGCACGCATAGTCAATGCGTCGCCAGACTTGCGAAGGCTGTAAAACTTCTTCCACATTGCAACAACACCGTCCAATCCTGAGCTTTGGTGTGTCTCCTTCAACCTCTCCCACATTCCCACCGGATCCTCCTCAAAATCGCGAATGTGCGCAAACTGCGACGGGTCGAGCCTGCCAATGATGGTGGCTGTTGCAACATCCCTTTTCGCAATCCACGCCTTCACCGCCTTGGAGTTTTCGCTTCCAAGGGGGCGGAGATCCTGACCCAAAACAACTCCTAGCACGCCTCGCCTTCGACACTCGGCCTGAGTCTTGAACTCCCAGTCGTCGTACAGCACCCGGTCTGACAATTTTGTCCCACCCTTCGCATCTCCCGCATATTTCGGTTCCGATTCCATTGCCAGTCGCAAATTTCTCGTCGCTCGGTTTGCAGTTCACAGGTACGCAGGTTCGCCAAATTCGCAGTTCGCAGGTTCGCAGGTTCGCACAGATTGCAGGTTACCGTCTCGCAGCGAGTTGGACGCCTCACAGTTGAGGACTTGAAGGAAGGAGGGGGGGGATAGAGGAAAGCAAGATCGGGGTTAGAGCAGAGGGGCGGGGCCCATAACCTGTTGGAAGTTGACAGTCACACGAACAAATGCAGGAGAAACCAAACTGGATTGAATACAAGCTATAGAGCCGTATAAATACCAAGTCGTGTATCTACAGCTAAGTAATCAGAAACGGCGAACAATGGGAGGTAAGAATCAACAGATAACAATCTGGCTGTAAACGGAATGCTGTTGGATGATAAACACGGGAGAAGACCATTGCTGTATTTCAACAGCTTGTACAGATAGGACGCGTGACTGGCCCATCTTAACATTTACTGCCATGAATAGGCATGTCTTGGCTGGTGCGCAATGGGGCATGAATCGTAACAGGTGGAGGGGGTGCAGTCATGCGCTGAGGTTCGGGTGATGAAGGAGGACTACGTGACAGCCGTCGCTTCAACCCGCTATAGACTAATGAATCATCTGAGTCAAACCCTACACTGTCATTGTCACTATGGTCTGTAGAAAAATGAGTTTTAACTGAACGTGCTTTACCTTTACCTTTATTCTTACTTGTAGAAGCTTCAGGCTGCGTAGATCCTGAGATGCCTGTGTCTGCATGAGATGGGAATGCTTTCTCGTATTCTCTGCGGTGCTTGTCACTGAAAAATCCTTGTGTTGTGTTCATTTCTGTCTGTAGTCCGTGCGTAGTTCTGTTGGTAGTTTATTTGTAGTCCGTGCTTAGTTCTTTCGTAGTTTGTGCGTAGTTTTGGCAGTTGGAAGCTTGGACTCACCAAAGCTCCAAGATACAAGAAAAGGCCAAGAAGAACAATAAGACCCGTCGAGGGGGATGGATTGTGTAGAGCAAGACGAGTAAAATAGTTGAAGGTATGATGGTACAGAGTAAGGGAGCTCCAGAGTGACCATAACGGTGACTGATCATAAGTAGTAAACGGTCCGTGAGTAGCGGGTGGGTTTACACCCTCCCCATCTTCAAAAAATGCCCATGCCTCGCCAATTCAACCAGAGAGAGAAATATAAGTAACGTACGTAAAAACGCGGGCACAGGTGCATCAAAAACCCAGTGGGAAAAGCTACCGGCCGTGGGGAAGCGAAGAAGAAGAAGAGCCTGTTCCTGCATCCTTCCCAGCAAGCCAGATATCCAGCACTTGCACTTCGGCGAGTTCACGCCCGGGTAACCATCGTTCGTCTTCGGTCCCATGTCCTCGCCATCGGACGAGATACTGCTTGCCCCGGCCTCGGACGCATTCGTCAATTATCTCCTCGATTTCCCACTCTTCGCCAAGGTCCATGAGAACAGGTCCAGGTCGCGGTAGCTCGCGGTCGGGGAACAGCGCCGCGTCGTTTTCCATATAGGGCTCGACCTCAGACGTATGGAAGACCAGGAAGACCAACGACTGGGCAGACATGTCGAGGGTGACCGTGGAACACTCTTTGTGGACTGCGATGATTGTGAAGGGACCGTCGTATCGAGGCATATATTTTGCGACACGCAAGTTCGATTTGTTGCCAGTGCGAACGTACGCGCCCCTGCGGTTAGCGGTACATAGTTTGACGCGATCACCCACCTTGTAATCCGGATCAGGTGCGCGCGTCTTATTCGCTTGCTCTGCTTGGGTGAATTTCGCAGCAAGTAAGTTGTCCTGTGCGTCCTTACTACTAGTCGTGTTCGAGCTGTCGAACAATTTCCGCAGCGGAAGTCTCGGGCGCGGAGGCTGATTTAGGCGGTGTGCCGGCGACGAGCAGGGGAATTAATCGTGGAGAACGGCCCGTGCGCAGCTGAAATGGCGAATAGCCCGTAGATTTATTCACAGAATTCATGATATTGAAACGCACCCGTGGTAGCGCGCGGCACCAGCCGGTCTGATTCCGTGAGATGTGGTAACGGATGCATTGATTGACAGTCTTGTTTGTTCGCTCGCTAGCGCCATCGGTCTCAGGGTGGAACGCGGTCGACATTTTGAGTTTAGTCCTGGTGAGTTTATGCAGAGCTTTCCAAAATGCAGAAACAAAAAGTTTGTCCCTGTCCGAGACGATTTCCAAAGGCAGCCCATTTTCGCAGTACCATTTATCAAAAAACACGAGGGCGAAGTCCTCGGCGTTGATGTTTGTTCGTGTCGGAGCTATCTGAATGTCGGAACCCAGACGGTCTGTGAAGGTTACGATACAATTGTAGCCATTGTCTTCTGGCAACGGCCCAATGAAGTCAATTGCGACAGAGTTGCCGCAAGCGTCCGGGATGGGCAATGGGTGAAGTGGCCCTGATTTCGTTTTGGTGCCAGATTTATTACGCTGACAGTCCAGGCATGAGGGAATGTATGCTTGTTCCAAGTCACGCCGCATATTGGGCCAGTAGTAAGCATCGCGCAAGGACTTATAAGTCTTGTCAAAACCGAAATGCCCGAGTGCATCATGCGCTAAGCAATAGAGATTTTCGCAGACAGTACCAGCACGAGGGATGATAAGTCGGTCCCCGACATACCACAGCCCATTATCGTTCCGCAGACCGACAATACTCGGAGACACGGCCTCGAATTTATCACACCAAGGGTCCGCCTTGTAGCCGGTCTGTATTGAGTCCACGAAGTCCCCGTCGATTTTGATGTTCATGACTGTGCATACAGGACCAGGAGCCAGTTCATTGTTGAACAGTGTACGGATCCGTGTCCGCGCCAAGCAGCGCACTGCATAGAAAGTGGACTCGATGGATGTGCACCGGATAGCTGCGACCGCAACACAGTCATCTTCTTCATCGAAAGGTGCAAGCACCACGTTCTCGGCCTCTGAGCTTTCAGCAAACTCAGTACGCGAGAGCGCGTCTGCAACCGTGTTGTCTTCACCCCTTACGTAAATGATCCTGCAGTCGAATTGAGAGAGAAATTCCATCCAACGAGCTTGCCTCCGAGAGAGGTCGCACTGCATGTTGAAATTTTCTAGCGTACGATGGTCCGTGTACACAAAGACAGGACAGCCAATAAGATCAGAACCCCAGCGCCGGAGCGCACATATAATAGCCAAAAGCTCCTTCTCATGCACAGGGTAATTTAATTTGGCGCCCTTAAAGGTCATTGAGTCAAATGCCACGGGCCTCGCAGTTTCCCAGGTCGGCCCGTAGGTCAGAACGGCGATCACTAGCATCCGCAGTAACAAAAATCTTATTCTCTTCCATGTCTTGGTGGTTTATCGTCACCAGACAATCACGACTGACAACGATATCCTTTATCCCTTGGAAGGCTTCTTGATGAGAAGTGTCCCAGATCGGGAACGACTTGTCCGCGGCTTTAGTGGTGAGCTGGTGCAACACTTCTGTGTGCTTCGCCAGGTCCAGAAGGAACCGCGTGATGTATCGGACAATTCCCAAGAAGGCGCAGACGTTAGTCGAAGATTTTGGGACAGGCCAGTTTAATATACGTTCAATTTTGCTTTCGTCTGCCTCGATACCACGTCGCGAGATATGGTGTCCTAGGAAGTCAATTTCAAGGCAGAACATTTTTCTTTTCTTTTCATTGCAATAGAGTCCGTTTGCCTTTAGGCACTCGAAAATGGTACGGACATGGGCTTCATGTTCCTCAACTGAATTAGACCAGATAACAATGTCGTCTAAATATACATGGCAAATGCGCCCTATATGTTCCCGTAGCGTGGCCGTAACCCGGCGCTGTTGAACAGATGGCGCATTTCGAAGCCCTTGCGGCATAACGAGCCATTCATATAGCCCCAGCGGGGTGCTCACTGCGGTGTACTGAACAGAGTCTGGGTGGAGCCGCGTTTGGAAAAACTATCGGTAAAATCGATCGTAGTCCAGATCCTACCCTTGGCGCAATCAGCCAATATGTCATCCACTCTTGGCAGTGGGAACACATCATGAACGGTATTCGAATTAAGTTCCCGAAAATCATTAAGCCAGCGGGGAGGACCGTTTTATCCACCTTAGGGATTAAGAATGCCGGGGAGGCGAAGGGCGAATTGGAGGGCCGTATGCGGCCAGCATCTAAATGTTTCTGTATAAGTGTTTGCCAGGCTTCCTTGTACTTCCGAGGGCTTTGATAACTCCGTTTTGATAGGTCTTATAAGCATCTTTAACTTTGATCTCGCACTGGACTTCTGTCGGGAGGTCTTCCATATGCGGGATAGGCTCGAAGATAGGGCGATATTCGCTTTTCAACTTCTCGCCCAGCTTTTTATATCTTTCCCATTCTGTAAGCACTTCAACACGCTCTCGAACGGCTGCGACAACATCAACTTCCTTGACCGGTTTGAAGAGGTTCGCGTCTGTGAGGCGCTGACGGCGCACCTCGCAGATTGACTTCAGTTCCGCTGCAAGCAACTTGTGGTCGGCTTTAGTCTTCCTCAAACGATCGCGCAATTTAACCAGAGGCAGCTTGGGCGGCGGCGGGGGAGCGGGATTCAAAAGATTATAATTTGTCCGCTTGTCGACAATGGTACATAGCTCGTGGTCAATTACAATGTGGTTTCTACTTAACCACGGAAGTCCAAGTATCACCGGGGCACAGAGGCCTGGGGCGATGAGCGCACGCACAACATTTGATTCCCATGCAAGGTCTGTGCTCAGCGATTTGAAGTTTACGTACTCTGTCAGGGTTCTGCGACTTGATGTATCATCATTCATAGCGACGTCTACGGTTTCCGGTTGGTGTAACTTGAATCTGCAGAGGGCGAGGCGATCGACGAGGTCCGGGTCAATTAAGACTAAATGAGATCCATTGTCAATCAGTCCATGGACGTCGATAGGGAGGTTTGACATAGGGCCCTCCATGCGGAAGTCCCAAAGGAAATGTGGGGAGCGGTGCGATGTACTCACGTTGCGCATAGACAGATCCCCATCAGAAGTGCCACTATTGTCCGCATCCTCGATGTCAGGCATGACGGTGGCGACGGTGTAGTCGACGACGGCGGCGGCGGCGGCAGCGGGTTTGGGAGCGCAGGCAGTGGGAGCGGTGGCGGCGCCAGAGCGTTCCTTGATGGCATTGTTGACGATGCGCTGGGTGAGCGTGACATAGCCGGTGGCCGCAGGGAAGTCGCAAACATTGTCGGATGAGATGTGGCCAGCAAATACCTTGCGGCATTTGAAGCACCCGTCGTTGTTCTTGATAAGATTGCGCTCGAAGTTGGTCATGGGGGGGCAGTGGAGCTTTTTATTCGTGGACGATGAGGAAGCGGCAGTGGAAGGGGGAGTGTTCTGATCGTTTTGTCCATGCTTGGATGTGCGGTCGTTCCCGTCGCTGGTATGGTTACGCTTACACTGTTCGCAGTCACGCTCATCGCTGAGCCGCTGCTAACGGAGGATGTCGCGAATGCGACCCTCGTCGACACGCCGGACAGCAGTAATCCACTTGGAGAACTCGGTTTCAGATTTAGCAGTGGCGTCGGCCTTGTAAACATCTATCAGGTTCTTCAACATGACCGCTTCGAGGTGCACGCGAAGGCGCTCATCCGTATGGTGTGAGGCAATGTTGACGAGGAGGGAGTTCTGTGCTCGCACGGCAGTGGAGAAGGCCGCAAAGGTCTTGTTGGCACCCTGGCGGCAGCTGAGCATTGCGATGCGAAGGTCGTCCTCCCACCCGGGGGTGAGCATCTTGTCTCGGAGTTCCTTCATGAAGGCTTTGAACGTGCCCGCCAACAGGCGCTCGCACTCGGTGTCGATCGAGAACCAGTCGGTGAGCTGATGGTCACGGAAGCAGCCGACAGCAATGCTCATGTGCTTGGCAGCGTCGACTTGCTTGATGGTCATGTAGTTCAGGAAGGCGAGCTTGAACTCGCGAAGAATGGCAGGGGTGCAGTCACCCGCGAGCAGGATTGGTGGCTTGCCCGAATGGGCTTCGAGGTGTGCGAGATGGAGGTGCGTGTTTGTGGACATTGTGTGCGGGGTGTGCGGGGTCGGCGGCAGAGAGATGTCTGAGTCCGAGTCAGAAGAGTCGAGGTACGGACGAGGAGGAGTGCGAGGCGGCGATGGGCTCAGGTGTCTGAGCAATGGGGATCGAGGTGGGGAGATGTCTTTAGGCGACGGTGATCTCGACAATGGAGGCGGAGGCAAATTCTTTGGCGATGCCGATTGCGGCGATCTGGGCAGGGAGGAGGGTATGGGGGTCAAGGGCGAGTCTGTGTTGTTCCGCGCCTTGGATTGGCCGTGGGTAAGGAGGGAGACGGGGACGGTGGGTTGACGAGACAGTTTGGGTGACGTGGCAGTCTTCAGCGATGGGTGTGATTCAACGGTTGTGGTATTAGGCTCTAGGCCAATTTCAGTAACGATGCAGTGCGGTGGTACGGTACAGTGGGAGCGCAGTAGCTCAGGCTGAAGCGGAAGCTTCAAGCCGACTCGGCAGAACGGTATCCAAGATTCTTGGAGTCGATATTGTTCAAAAAATGGAAGCTTGGACTCACCAAAGCTCCAAGATACAAGAAAAGGCCAAGAAGAACAATAAGACCTGTCGAGGGGGATGGATTGTGTAGAGCGAGACGAGTAAAATAGTCGAAGGTATGATGGTACGGAGTAAGGGAGCTCCAGAGTGACCGTAACAGTGACTGATCGTAAGTAGTAAACGGTCTGTGAGTAGCGGGCGGGTTTACAGCAGTAGTTGTTCGTAGTTCGTACGTAATTCTGTTGGTAGTCGTTCGTAGTTCGTGCGTAATTCTGTTGGTAGTCGTTCGTAGTTCGTGCGTAATTCTGTTGGTGGTCGTTCGTAGTTCGTGCGTAGTTCTGTCGGTAGTTTGTTCAGCTGGCGGTCAGTAGAATCAAAGAAAGGAAGTATGGGGTTCTATTGGAGATTATTATTACCCTCGCGGTGGGCTCCAATGATGTCGAGTGGAAAGTTTGTTTCCCTTAGAGCACCTGGAAATAATGTTATTCGAGGTTACCCTAATAGTTCGATTCTCCAAAGAAGGAACTTCCTTTCTTAGGATTTGGTGGTGAGTGGGCTGGTTCGAGAAGCTGTTGGTGGATTTGTCAAATGCTTACATTACCTGAAAACTAAATTAATTAGCTCGTGGGGAAAAGTCACGTGACGTATTTCGTGGGTGCAACGGGGATCGGATGTACGGTGCACTGATAAGACTTAAGATAACTTAAGAGTTGAAGCACACATATGAGAATGTGAAGTAGATTTATTCTGGTGCTAAGACTAGAACAAGTAAATAATAGATTGGGGGTGCTAAGTAGCGGGGAATCAGCTCGTTTTGTGGGTCCTTATATACCTTTCAAAAATGATGACTAATCCTAATTGTGTAATTCAAATATGACTCATTCTGACTCCCTCTGACTCACTCGCCTCATGTTTGCAACATGTTTTCCTGCATGAGTCATTTCGTTCTGACTCATTATGATGATCTGATCGATTGATCCGTTTTTCCACGATCTGTATTGATCCGATCGAATTTGGCTGGTGTGGTCTTTTATGCCAAACAAAATTCAAATGGCACACCGTGCTGATACAGAGAACACAAGGCCCTTGGACAAGCAATGCTGTTGGCAACCGCCTAGGCAAGAACTGGGGCATGAATGAACTGCTGTAGGGCGTGTTCTATGTGGTCTTTTATAGTAAATAGAGAGGTACATGACAGAGTGGAACTGAGTAATGAGAAATACGATGAGATAAGAGAAACAGACAGTCCGGGCGGGATAGGAAGGGTATACGCGGCAAGCCGCTCTAGTTTTGGGTGTCCTCGGCACCTAGTAGTCATATCCTTTGACTCCTAGGGCCTATATTGGGTATATTTCAAATGCCCTCGGACTGGCCGAACCTATTCGTGTTCGTCCCGGCTCCTCGGACACTTGCGTCCTGCCCCGGCATGGTTGCTAATCCATCTCATTTGTCCAGCTTAGTGAGTAAGCCACAGAGTACCTCTGCCAGCCATCTACGTCCTCGACGGCTCAGCCTCAACATTTTAGCCTGCTGTGATCGATCATCCACTGATCACTTTGGTCTAGTTTGGTTCCTTGGGACGCGTTGCGTCCATCACATGTTCTGATCATTCCCGGGATCCACCAGAAGTGTGTCCATGGAACGACTTAGAGCGGGCCCGGGACATCCACGGTGGACTCCTAGGACATCTAAGTGTTTTTGTTGTAAGCATGTGAGCGGTCAGTGGACACCCGCAAGGGCTCCTCAGACGTCAACAATGTCTCCTATTGCCCATATGAGTGGTCCGGGGGCACCCGCAAAGGTCCTCGGGACATCATAAGTATCCTATTCAACATAGTCCCCGGACTGTAGTAAGTCCTCGAACATGATCATGTCCGGTCACAGTCCCTGTCCTTGGACGGTGACTTATTGTTCCTCGGACTGGTTCCATCCAGCCGTCTGTGTCTAACTTGGTACTTAATCTTTGTCTAGGCTTTTTGGTTTAACCTCCTTGGTAATACCTAGCTCTTTGTAGTGTAACCCGCCCCTAGGTATAGGTTGTGGACTACATCTAACAAACTTCCTGATACCCCTCGGACTACTATGCCGACCCCCATAGAATGGGACCAAGCCGTAGTATGCCCAGGATAACATTACAGTTCTCTCAGCATCATTGATATATGACCAGCAGCTTCGGAGCTCAGCTCTGATCCTAATTGTATAGCACCGGGCAAGGTAGCCCTAGGACTCGCAAAATAGCGGGATTTCACAGTTAGCGCCAGATGTGCCATATCAAGGCGCTCGTCGCAGGTGTCGGACTCAGACATGCTGATACGGCGCGTCTGGCGCTAACCGTGAAATCCCGCTATTTTGCGAGTCCTAGGGCTACCTTGCCCGGTGCTATACAATTAGGATCAGAGCTGAGCTCCGAAGCTGCTGGTCATATATCAATGATGCTGAGAGAACTGTAATGTTATCCTGGGCATACTACGGCTTGGTCCCATTCTATGGGGGTCGGCATAGTAGTCCGAGGGGTATCAGGAAGTTTGTTAGATGTAGTCCACAACCTATACCTAGGGGCGGGTTACACTACAAAGAGCTAGGTATTACCAAGGAGGTTAAACCAAAAAGCCTAGACAAAGATTAAGTACCAAGTTAGACACAGACGGCTGGATGGAACCAGTCCGAGGAACAATAAGTCACCGTCCAAGGACAGGGACTGTGACCGGACATGATCATGTTCGAGGACTTACTACAGTCCGGGACTATGTTGAATAGGATACTTATGATGTCCCGAGGACCTTTGCGGGTGCCCCCGGACCACTCATATGGGCAATAGGAGACATTGTTGACGTCTGAGGAGCCCTTGCGGGTGTCCACTGACCGCTCACATGCTTACAACAAAAACACTTAGATGTCCTAGGAGTCCACCGTGGATGTCCCGGGCCCGCTCTAAGTCGTTCCATGGACACACTTCTGGTGGATCCCGGGAATGATCAGAACATGTGATGGACGCAACGCGTCCCAAGGAACCAAACTAGACCAAAGTGATCAGTGGATGATCGATCACAGCAGGCTAAAATGTTGAGGCTGAGCCGTCGAGGACGTAGATGGCTGGCAGAGGTACTCTGTGGCTTACTCACTAAGCTGGACAAATGAGATGGATTAGCAACCATGCCGGGGCAGGACGCAAGTGTCCGAGGAGCCGGGACGAACACGAATAGGTTCGGCCAGTCCGAGGGCATTTGAAATATACCCAATATAGGCCCTAGGAGTCAAAGGATATGACTACTAGGTGCCGAGGACACCCAAAACTAGAGCGGCTTGCCGCGTATACCCTTCCTATCCCGCCCGGACTGTCTGTTTCTCTTATCTCATCGTATTTCTCATTACTCAGTTCCACTCTGTCATGTACCTCTCTATTTACTATAAAAGACCACATAGAACACGCCCTACAGCAGTTCATTCATGCCCCAGTTCTTGCCTAGGCGGTTGCCAACAGCATTGCTTGTCCAAGGGCCTTGTGTTCTCTGTATCAGCATGGAGATTCGTTTATAAAACCTATCCTCTTGTGTAGATTCATTAACAGGAAGTTTGATTGTTGGCTACTTTGTGCTTTAAGGTCATCTAAGCCCCTACTGTGTTGTGGTCCTGCTGCAGCAGTTTGTATTCAAAGGTCCCTTGTTAAGTGGCAAGGTCAGGCATTGGAATCAACCCCGTCTAGCAGGTTGGTCGTGTATCAAATGAGCCATTGGAATCAGCCCCGTTTAGCAGGCTGGTCGTAGATAACTCTTGGAATCAACCCCGTTTAGCAGGTTGGTCGGAGTTCCCAGACCCCTAGGCCCCATTGTTGGCAGTCCTAGGACACTTTATCTCTCTCCCACCCCCACATTCCGTGGCCCGGGAACCCCAAGTTTGGTAGTTTGCAACTACTGGAAGCTCCTAGGACAGTTCTATTTGAAGGTCTTTGAGTTGATCTCTGTCCCAACGCCCCTCGAGGAGTTCAATCTTACCTGTATACTTCAGGACGACCCGAACTTACTTGTTAGCACTTCGTATTGGTTGTGTTGTTGGTGTGTGTGTGTTGGTTGGTTTTGGTGTCTGTTTCATAGCAGCATCTCAGTCAGTCCTAGGCACAGCCATACTTAGGTGCACCATTTCAACGCCCAAGAGGCCCCTGTTCAATCCAAACTCGCCCAAGGAAGAGGAAAGACAGCAGGCTGTTCCTGAGAGGTGTGCATCTCTGTTAAGACCTATACACAGTGTGAGTGCTAGAACCTCACTGTGACGTATCGGTATGCGAGTCTATTCACCTATACACAGTGTGAGTGCTAGAACTATACTACTGTGTGAGCTAGGTGTACGTGGATAGGTAAACGGAGACTTACCCTCACTGTGACGTATTGGTACGCGAGTGAGGGCAGATACGCTGCATGTCACAGTATATCAACACTCGTGACATGATAGACGCGTAACGGTAAATCAGTCGCATTGCTCCCAACAGTCTCCTGCGTCCACGGGGACGTCTGTGCCACTGAGCTCAGTGTCGTCTCTGTTGATGTCCCTCGCCACCACGCTGGGCTCAAAGCGCAGGGCAGACGAGGCTCTCGCGGGACCGTCGAGGCCGTCCAGAGGTAGGGTAGGTGGCGGTGCAGAGTCGATCTCAGGGTTGTCGTGCCAAGAGACCTCCAGAGCCAACATATTCTATGTCAGCTCGAAGGGAGTCATCCGCTCCTCAGATGACGAGGTGTTTGCAGACGTACAGAAGGGCTCGGTGCAGGGAGTGGTGGGCTGGAAAGCTGCCATGCGGGCGGCTTGACGGATTGTTCAGGAAGCAGTGGAGGCAGCGAGCAAGGAGGAGGGTGGTGGGGAGACGTCAAAATAATTCTTCCTGGCTGTCCGTTGCTTTCATATGGTGCTCAATTCAATCCATTGCGCTGGGACTTTGTGTGACGTGACCCTGAAGTGACTGTGGTCAAAAAAGAGACTCCCCGGGATAAGGATGGCGGGAGAAGGAAATGTGATTGCTGGTATTCTACAGACATTGTACATTTGCATCAACCCAACGCGGAAGGGTTCACGCTTTGGGCAAAGCGTGTAGCTAACACGGAATGAGCACGTGATCCGAAATCATTGTTTACGACTCACCAAGACACTTGCCTCTCTCGGACTGAAAAAATGGGTCGCCGCCCTTCCAAAAATAAACAGGTCCCTAACTCAGATGCTCTGGTTCGGAAGCCGTGCATCCGGAGAAGCTTGCTGGGAAAGAAACCGGGAAAGGTGTCATGGGTGCACGGCACTAAAACCAAGTTCTTTGCATCTCGCTCCAATGAGTGGCTTGCTTCACAATAAGAAGGGGGTCTGGCGGTGACGCAGTTCTACAACGACATCACCAAGTTTTACATGCTCAAGTACGGCTACAACCTGAAGGACAACAAGGATTTGGAGGAGGACGACAACCCGACGGATCCGAACGCGCTGGTTGTGGGTTCGTTGGAGCTCAGCAAGGAAGAGGGAGCACGGCGCACACAGATCTTCAGAGGCACTCGCACAGTACGTCGAATGCCTTGCACAAATAGTGTAAATTGCTGAAGGAATTGAATTAGAAAATTGGGGTGTGGTACTGGAAGAAGTATGGCAGAGGGGTTGAAGAGGCGGAGAGGAATATCTTCATGGACCTCATTACTGGGGGACTGGACGCCGGGGAGATTCGCCCTGTCAAGCCTCAGCTGGCGCACTTCTACTCGAAGATGCACTACGAGGAGCACATCAAGGCGTGCTTCAAGATCGCGTGGAAGCTGGAGGTGCAGCGGGCGCTTGACTGCGGAGAGGAGGATCCGGAGGAGGTAAAAGTACGGGGTATGGTGACAAGGGCTTGTCTCAAGGAGGAGTCTCCAGAGTTTGTCGCGGAGTTGAAGGTGGCATGGGACAAGCAGTATGCGCAGGTGCTGCGAGCATGGGAGATTGGCCAGGCAGAGGAGCCTTTGAGTACAAAAGAGGAGATGAGTGTGTAATTTTGCTGTGTTCGTGCGATATTTCAGCCTGACAGGACGGGCAGGGCCTTGGACAACGCTGGGTTTTATCTCCAACCACTGGCGGACGCGGTGAGGAAGCAGTTCAGCATGAACATTTTGATCCTGTTGTGTGGACCAATAGGGAGTCTGGGGGCGCGATTGGTGGACGGAGGTAAGATATCTGGGTTAAATGGGTGGTGCACTTGCTAAAGGGATCACTAGTGTGCATTTGGGCGCTACGAAAGGCCTAAACTCCGCAAAAGGGCTGGCCGCTGACCGCCTAGGGTTCAGGGAAGTGGAGAAGTTGTTCATCCGGTTTTCTGGAAAATGCTTCAGTAAGTCTTTTGACGGATTGAAGGCGAATGCGGAGCTGACATTGGGAACAGGCTCACAAGAGTGTTCGAACCGGGCGGTGGATCAGGGAGCGGCCACGTCTGCATCGAACACTGGGGGGGCTGCCACGACACCTGCGTCTGGAGTGGCGGTGGTGCTGTTGGATACGGAGGCAGCGAGGCAGTGGCAATGTTGGATGCAGGAGCAGCAGCTGCGCCCTCAGGGTCTGGGTCAGTGCAGCCCCCGCAAGATGGTGCGAGGTCTGGAACGCCTTCCCCGCCGGTATCGCGTGCACCGACGCCGCCCACGTCACAAGCACCCACCCTGCAGCCTGAGCCTGAACCTGAGGCGGCACACCCAGTGTGGAAGTGGGGGGATATGGGGAGGTGGTCAGACGAGCTGCACAGGGCATATTTGGTGTTTGCGCTGGGGGAAAAGTGGGGCAAGTGTTGGGCGGACCTGGTGGAGAAGTACTTGGACTTCAAAGCGGTGTGTGGATACCAGGTGGATGGACCGTGAATGGGAGGGGAGCACAGGCTGGAGGCAATGGGGAACTGGATACGAGGAGGGAGGAAATGGTTTTTCCCACCGACCATCAGGAACCTGGGGAAGAGGGGGCAGGCGGGGAGCTTCATCAACGACTGGTGGCTGTGGTGGGCATCTGTCCAGCCGGAGCAGCGCGAGTGGATCGGAGGGATGATGGCAGCGCCGTCGCAGAGTGAGATGACATTGGAGAAGTTGTCGCAGATGTGTGGGAGGAACGGCTTTATGCAGGTGATGGCGAGCCTGCTGTTTTGGGGTATGAAGGACAAGCGGATGGGAGACGTGGCATCGGGATGGTTGTCCGCTGTCCTGGATGTTGACTACATCTTGAGCGCGCTGGTGCTGGAACTGGGTGAAAGGTGAGTGGGCGGGCGTGCAAAGTGTTTGACTGATGTACATCTGTCAACAGGGACCCACAAGCTGTAAGTGGCAAGAAGCGGAAGCAGTGTGTAGCAACAGAGCAGGAGAGAGACAATGAGGAGGCTGCGCCGGTGAGGAAGAAGAGGGCAAAGCAAGGGAAGGAAGCAACAGGTCCGGCGGAGAAGCGCACAACTCGGGCGGCTGCAGCGAGGTGAGTCTTGTAATGCTGATTGGACGACATTGATGTTGACATTTTCCCAGTGAGGCTCATAGTGTGCGCCTGCGTCCGCAGCCCCGCCCCAAGCCCAAGAAGTCTTAGAGACGATACGACTTAGACGAATTTATTTCATCGCAGATGCATGTGACCGTATTCACAAAGAGAAAACATTGATGGTGTGCGAGATTCATATGGATAGGAATAATATGATATGGAGAATAGTGCAATGAAGTTGGCAAGAGGGCAAAGTCGGATGTTACGAGGATTGGGTTGTAAGATAAGGAGGAAGGACGATAAAAAAGTAAAAGGGAGAGCAGCGGGAATCGAACAAATAGATTCGAGTTTACGTATAGAATTTAAATCTGATGAGTATTACCCTTCAGCGAGACGACAGTTAGGTATGTAAAGGTACTTTGAGATACATCACAACCTAATGAATTTGGGCGGCAGGAGCCTGAGAAATATTTGTAATTGGGTGGGTGGATAAAAAAGGGCAGCCTGAAAGGATATCAATTCTACGGAGCGCAGCAGGGGAGAACACGGTGGAGGGACGGATTGGTGAGGCAGGAGGCGGGGATATCTGGAAGAAACATGTAGCAACAAACCTACCAGCAGGCGGCATCGGATGTTGAGTCTGAAATACCCAATCAGCGATAATTTGGGCCACGGGGATAGTCGGGAGTCGTGGGGATCCCCGGAATTATTGGTGGGGACCTGCCAGATAAACAGGTGCAACATGGCGGCCTTTTTGGGGAAGAGGGCCTAGGCCTAGTACATTCTGATGGGCCATGTTTTCTGTGACCCGAGCTTTTTGATCGCTGGAGGGTGATGGCATCAGGCATCAGTAGAAAAAATGACCCATCAGCCATCAGAGAAAGAAAATCCTGATTGGGGGCTTAACAATGGGTATTAAATAAGTAAAAAATTAAAAAATGAGCTGGGAAATGACAGACCTGAAAGTGGTCAAAACATTGGGATAATGCATTATTGGCCATATGTCTGGCTGCCAACAGCTGGGAATAATGCAACATTGCACCCAGGCAAGACAGGGCATATTGCAATAAAGGTATGTTCATTACACATCGGTGAAAGTCACTAAAGCCGACGAGAAGGTGGAAGCAGAAGTGTGGACAGACACGTACCTGCAATCATGGTGCCCTAAAATATTGGCTGAATCGGTGGGGCATGATGTGTCAGAGATGATGAAAGTGGGGCGTAAGCATGGACTAACGATGGACGTGGTAGCAGTCTCCAGAGAGATACAGGGTGCAATTCCGATCTGGTACCACCACAAATTGTATGGCACGAGGTCGCTATACAATTCGGATGTAGAGGTAGTTATGTGCCTTCAAAAAAACCACAAAGTCTGATTAGTGCGCGACGCCGTGAAGCTGGGAGCGAAGTTGGATGCTCCGTGTCACCGGCCGCAGAGGTGATGCTGATGTGCTACATGCCAGGTAACGAGAGCTATAACCGGGTGTGTGAATCCCCACAAATGCTTTACGAAAGCGTGAGAGCTCTTGGACACTCTGGAAGAGAAATGGGACCCAAGGGCGCCACAGCCAGAAGATTACGAGGATGCCCTTGAACCCCTGGAAGAAACGGATGAGTCCAGAGTCTTCGACCGGAGGATAACGACGCACGGGACGATCGTGGACACGTTCCGCATATTCACCAAGGGCAAACGGCCCGGCCTACACAACACGGCCCCCAATAGAGCACCGGCCATAGGCCCTCTCTCGGAAACAACCATTGTGTACACAAATGGTTCTGCAATGAACAACGGGGGAGTTAACACGAGAGCAGGTGCAGGTCTCTACTTCGGTGAGGATGACCGAGAAATAGGGCACTGAGAATACCACAAGAACTAAAGCCTTCAAATAATGTGGGTGAGCTAGTTGCAATCAAGGAGGCAGTTGAGAGGTGTCCAACCGACGTACCTTTGGAGATCAGGAGCGACTCAAAGGTGTCACTCAATGGCCTCACAAAAAACCTCACAAGATGGGAAAATGAAGGCTTCCTAACAGTTGCAAACGGGGACCACAATCTCTAAGCTGCGTCGGCAGAGCGCCAAGACAACCCTTACCTGGGTGAAGGGCCACATTGGGGTCACAGGGAATGAGGCCGTAGATCGCCTGGCAAGCAGAGGCAGTGAGAAGCCGATACCCGACGCGATAAGTTCCAGAGCTGACACAGACTTTGTGCTCCCCGGAGCTAAACTAAACAAAATGACCCAATCCCTAGCATACAAGATAATCAGGTTAAGGAAAATGAGCAAGGCGGTGTACCAGGAAAAAGTAGCACGCAGAGCAACTGCGAGGAACATGGTGCTAGCCCAAGCGGCAGTCACAGACCCATCAGATGAACTGCCCTCAGCTGGAATAATCTGGAAGTCCACAAAGCATAAGGACATGTCGAGGAGTGCCCACTTCTTCCTCTGGATGCTGGTCCGTACAAAATTGGACGCTATTGGGACAAGATAGCAGGCTTCGAAGACAGAGGCAAATGTCAAAAATGCGGTGTCACAGAGTCAATGGAACATATACTGACCAAATGCGATGTACATGGACAGAAAGAAGTGTGGGAACTGGCGAACAACATATGGAAACTAAAGACAGGGGCAGAATTGCCTAAACCAACAACAAGCCAGATCATGGCCTGCACGGCAATGGGGGTACAATGTGTCTATTCCGGATTCTGGTCTCAGAGTCGGCGCACTTCATATGGTGCCTCAGATGCGAGCGCGTTATACAAGGGAAAGATCAAGCCTCGACTCGGGAAATACACAACAGATGGCTCAAAAAGATAAACAACAGACTCGGGCTCAACCAAGCCATGACCAATGACCGTAAGTATGGTAAGAAAGCAATAAAAAAAGTCGCTAGTGCTCAAGACATGGTCTAAAGTACTAAAAAATGAGGATAAACTCCCAAAAGACTGGACATGGGAGACCAATGTTTTAGTGGGTACCAGTTAAGTTGATAATGATGGGATTCCGGCGGCTTTGCTGATGGGACCCCTGAATTGGCGCTGAACCCCACACTGCATGCCGCGCCTAAGGGTGGACATGTGTGCGGTTACGCATCTCCTCGGGTGGTATGAATATTCCTCTGGCCGGGTTTCTAGTCCAAGGCCTCAAACTAACGGGTGGGGGATGGACGACTATGTCGGCTGAACCGTGTATGGAAGCGCACAAGCACTAAACAACATGGGAAGGAAGCAGAAATGCTGTTGTCCCCTGCCAAAAGCCGGAGCTCCGATCCTGGATGCCCCGGCGAAACATTCCACAAAAAAAAAAAAAAAAAAAAACACGTGATGACCCCCCCCCTTTGGGAAGTTCGTCCGAGTTACATCACTAATCAACAAACACCTCGACCATCTGAACGATGTGTCTGGTGCTCCCAATCTTCGCTCTTCCTCGCTCTGGGGGTAGTTAGCACCCTTGCTACTCCCTAGCCTCTCACATACCGCTTGAAACCCTCTATAACTTGTTCCTCCCACCGTTGTCTGTCCCACGTGACCCTTCGGCAATCATTGCCACACGACGACTGATATGTGCGATCTCCAAAGATCAGCCTGAGAGACCTCTTGTATTCCTTCCCGACCACAAGCCATTCCTTGTCACCTCATTTGACGGCTTGTTCTTCCTCGACTACTGCTACCCTTTCGGGGCTGCCTCGGCGAGCAGTAATGCAGGTCAAATCTGCAGGGCGCTAATTGACATCTGGAGAGCCGAAGCGGGAGACAGTGGCACCGGGACGCGAGGGTATGAGGACGACCTCGCCAATTTCCGTTTTCCAACGAGGACGGGCCTTTTGTCGACAGTTTGTTCCACTACAAGCTCGATCGCGATCTTTCCACCTCATCACATCCCTCGACACCACCGTGACATTGCTCGGTTTCGACTGTAACTTGTTTCGGTCAAGATCTCTTCCGACGTAGTCGGAGCTCTCTAGTACAATATTTGGTAGTCCTGTTGTTACTGTGGGGGTCGGACCTTGTTAGAATGTTATTACATAATGATCGGAGTTTAAATGGCCATCAAAAGCTTCGACGATGATTCTCTTCACTTCGAGGATGCAAACGGCCAATCGTCTCGAGCACGCATCGAATACTTGAGAAAAAAGAGAGAGGATTAGCCAAATCAACCGCTCTCCGTGGGAGAGCGGCTCCAGTGTCGATGGGCCGTTTCTGGATGGCCGTAACTACGCAAACTAGGGAAGGGAATACATGATGCGGAACGTGTATGTACTCAAAAATAGGGCAGGTAACGAGAAAATGACCGTGCTACACTCTGGCAAGGCAATGAGATACAGCCTAGAGAATAAATTCAGTAACGGCGCACCTGGCAGAGCAGTGAGATAAGCCAAGGAGGCGCATCACTGCTTGCCAGGTATATGTAAGCCGTCGGCGAGCTTCCGGCAACTAGTGTGAAGTGTGAACATAAACTTCGGTCACGAGTAAGGATCATCGGGAGAAGTACGAGGAAATGGGAGCGCTCACTGCTTCGACTCTCGCTTCAAACCCTTGGGGTGGAGAGGAGCGTACTCTTTTACAACCATAGAGGGCTTACAGCCTTAGAGGAAAGAGCGTGAGGGGGGAGGTTGTAAAAGGGAATCGGAGTAATCTTGCTTACTCGACGATTAGCCTTGTGTAAATTCCCCTTTAAACTCGACCAATCGTCTCGAGCACGCATCGAATACTTGAGAAAAAAGAGAGAGGATTAGCCAAATCAACCGCTCTCCGTGGGAGAGCGGCTCCAGTGTTGATGGGCCGTTTCTGGATGGCTATAGGCTATAGAGAGAAAGAGACGAGCCCGTGGGGCGAGAGATGAGGAAGAAATGGGTGCATCAATGAGAGCGACGGCGGCCAAGCAGGATCTGCAAAAACACTGGATTTTTTCGGATATAAATTTGGAATGTGTCCGAGGACCAGCGGCCGGCGGCCTGAATGAGATGGTATGGCTCTCCGTCTTCAGCCAAAGCCGTGGCACCTCCGGCACGAAGGGATTGGCCAGCATAGTTGCGATCCGGGATGAAGTGTCGAAGGCGCCGCATGAACCAGGAGCGGGTAGGTACCAAACCGTTGGCTCTGACCCACAAGAAAGGATTAAATGGGAACAATGTGTCTCGGCTATCAAGGTAGCGACGAAAGACGGGGATTGCACTGATATGGGATCAATGGGGGATGACAACGCGGCTACCTTCGAAGGTACTATCGGTTTTGTGAGAGCGCAACCAGAACGAGAAACCCTCGAAGATCCACTCGACTGAGGTTCGGAGGGTCCATTTCGAAGGATTTCGAAGTGCTGGATCATCGGGCGCTGTCAGCTCGCCGAGTCGCAAAAGCCCGTAGAAACCAGTAAGTAGCATCGCAACAAACAGAATATCGTCGTGGGAGGGATTTCGTGGCAGTTGCTCGAGGATCAGTTGCAATTGATAGCGGGATAGGGGCTGCTTCCGGTGAATGGGACGGCTTAACATGCGTCGACAGCCCTTTAGTGTGCGTGAGACCAGCATACTCTTACAACTCGCTCGAACGTCGGGGTAGAACGGTTCGAGGTCATTCGAGATGCCAGACAAATATTTGTGAACGGATCGGGGGTCGATGTGATGTGACATATAAACGGTGTACAGACTGAGGGTCTCCTTGGTTGGATTGATATCGAAATCATGAATGTCGCAGAAATGGAGGAAGGAATTGGTTGCAGAAGAATAAGCGGCGCGTGAGGAGCTGTCCAGAGCCATGCCGAGTGCAACTGCGCGTGCTTGGTACAGCTCTGGAATGGGCCAAGGCTTGCGGTGACGTTGCCTGGCCCGCGAGGATCTTCGGATCATTTTTGTGCAGCCCCCAGCACGCATCGAGGGGGTTGGAATTGGGTGATGAGGAGACCAGGAACAGTCGAGTATGCAATGATGAAGTTCTCGCGTGAAATTGCATCAGCTACGGTGTTCTCGATCCCCAGAATATGAAGAACACGTAAATCGACGTGATGAAGGATGAGGAGATCAACGGCGGCCTTCAGAAGGATATTGTAGGCCGGTTCCGCCGCGAGGCTGCTGAATATCTGCACGGTGTTAAGATTGTCCGTGAAGATCGAAAGGCGCGTTGGTCTGTCTTGGGGAAAGAAATTGCGCTGGGCTAGGCAGAACCATTCCAAGGCCGACAAGACACAGGTTGCTTCCCAAAAGAAAATGGTGTCTTTGGGTGCATCCATGGGAACGGGCGAGTAGAAGCCCTGGCATAATAGTTCGTTCCAGAATCCCATGCCGAGCGGACATGCGTCGCACCGGATGGAGAAATCGGCTTCAGTGCGCGGGTTCCAATCGATGGCATGGAATGCAAATATGCCCGGGGATGCGCGAACATGGTGGATGAACCAGAATAGATCTTGCTTTACAGCAACATTAATGTAAATTGTTGCGAAAGCGTTGACCTTTTCCGAGATTTTCGCATAGATGTGGCAGAGGGCAGGACGGAGAAGAGGAAAGACATTGAGGGACCAGGTAATCCAGCCAGAAAGTTGTTGCCAGTCATGTAAGGTGCGTTTTCGAGACGGTGAATTAATGAAATCATCGACGGCCGCAATGAGATCGGCTTTAGCAGTCGTGCGAAGTGTGATGGTCATCTCGTTGACGTCAACAAGGAAGCCGATAATCACCAGCTGTCCACCCCACAACTGCTTGTCCTCACTGTGCCTGACGCCGACTTCGTCCCAAAGCTCGAGGAGTTGCACCTGGTTTGGCGGCATGAACTTCTGGTATCCTGAATAGAGGGTGAGTCTTCCCTCTTCATCGATTCCAAAATTGTCATCGACGTATGCGTAGAGGTCCTCAATCTTCTTCTCGTGCTGCGCTGTCCACACTACGAGACCCATTACCGAGCTCCAGAGGCGAGGTGATCCTCGACTGCCAAAGCAGGACCTCCAGTCAACTCGACGAATGAGCAGGCCTCGATCAATACCACCTTCGACATCCGTGCGAGTGGGATAGTTAGTGGTGACAATCTGCTTGATCTGCCATAGCAGATGAGACGGGATAAGCCGGAAGGCGCTCTTGACATCCGATTTGAACGCAACCAGATGTTTGCCCGGGTTGCGACGTCGGTATCGGAGCACGGCGGGGATGAAGTTATGCAACGTGTCGAGACGTGCGCCTCTGGTCTCCGACCTGTCCATCATGTTATTCTGACAGAATTCACCAGTGCTCATATGGGAGCAAAGGCGGAGCTTCTGCGAATGAGGTTTGGGAACAGCGAGCACAGGAGTACTGTACATTCCCGGTAGCAGGTCAGGCCCGAACGCAGGTGAGTGTCGCCCCAACTCTTCTTCCTCTCTACTCTGGGCTTCCAGGAACTCACGCTCGCGTTCCGTTTTAGGAAGAATACACGAATTGTTGTACGTGAGGGGAAAGCCATCATTGTGTTTGGTGTTCGCGAACGGCCATGCCCCTTCCTCGATTGTGGCAATGACGGAGTCCACAAAGGCTGGATTGGGATGGTTGCGTAGCAGTATGCGCAGACGATCGGTGCGGATCTCGGTGGAGACTCGAAAGAGGTGAGGATTGTTACGAATTGTGTCCAGTGCTGTCTGATTCTCGAACTCGTAGACTGGCGGTCGTGGAAGCGGAGAGTCTATCTCTGTGCATCGCGCCGTGTGGCTCGAAGTAGGAGACTGCTCGCTCCAGCCGTAACCGCGAAGATACCGGGGAAGGAAACTCTCGGACAACACGTCCGGATCAAGATTGATAATTGGTGAGTCGTCATAAACCAACTTGTTGTGGGCAAAGGCCGTACGGCTAAAGTGCGAAAAATCTGTAGACCCAGCTGATAGCAGAGGCCTGTCAACGACCTCGCTTTCAAAACCCTCGTCTGCGAGGACGATCCCAGCGGGTAGCCGAGGATCAGTTGGACTCGGGTTTGGCTTTGGCGGAGCTTGTACAATCCGGTGCGCGGTGTTTACCGTCGCATTTGGAGCAAACATGAACTCGGGGACAGTTGCTGCCGTTTGAGCACCGTCCGGCATTCCAGTTGCAGCAGACTTCCCCCACGGAATCGCGCTTGTTGGTACGCTGACGAGTTCTGTCGCGGTTGCCACGTCCGCCGGCTGGTCGGAAATGGACCATGTTCGGGATGAGGTAAGAGTGTTCAAACTGCGCAAAGAGGTGGAGCTCATCGAAAAGTGTTGTTTTAAAGCTCCCGATGAACCGACGAATCGCTTTATCACACCCGATGACGTTGTGGGCCAGTTCCGCGCTGTTCTGCGCGAAGAGGCCTTGGATGTAATCGAAATATTTGTCGAGTTCGTCGTTCCTATCTTCAAAGGCATAATTGACACAGCGCTTGTACTTTCCCCAGACGTCAACCCATTGGCCTTGGGTGGTGACCTGTCCGAAGTCGAGGAGCTCCCGGGCGACGTCGTCGAAGTCAACATAGCTCCCGGCAAGTATGTCCATCCATCCGGTTTCTGTGAATGATGGGCATCCCGCATGCCCTCGCATGAGTCGGAGGGATTCTTTTGCATCGCGAGTGTAATTCTCGAGGGTGTCGAGAACTTTACGCTTATGTTGCGGGAGCGAGGCATATGTGATGACCGCATTTGCGTTGAATCCAAACTTGGACGGATCCAAACGCGGTTTCTTGTGTTTGCGCATATCCCGGCTGCCGCTCGACGAGCCGGAGCTGCTGGACTCGCTCCCGGAGCTGTGACTGCGGTGTCTGTGGTGCCTGTGTCTGTGGGTGTGATCGGAACGGTGGTGAATGATCGCGAACGACGTCGGTGCGATGATCGCGACCGATGTCGACGACGCGGAGAGACAGAGGAGTGTGATCGCCGCGATCGTTGGTCGGGGGAAGGTGATCGAAAGTGTGGAGAACGTGAGCGGCCTCGGTGCGAGGGTCCTGGATCCTGACGCTGTGGAGACCGAGCAGAGGGTCGAGCTCGATGTAAGGGGGATGGATCACGCTCCGGGGAGCGAGAGAATGGCCGATCCCGTCTGCGATCTGATTGCCCATGACGGGTATTACCTCCTCCAGTCTGATACCAGGTGTTAATTGAAGGGAGTCGATCCCGATTCTCTCGATTAGCGGGATGGCCATCCGCTTCATGAGAGAAGGTCTCTGATCGCCGGAGAGTGGTTCGTCCTCGGCCTTGCGCTTGCGCGATGTTCCGCTCATGGGCGTCGAGCTGTGAGATGTATGGGTTAAGGTTCCTTGCATCGTACTGGATGTGGAGTGCAGCGGAGCCTTGGAGGAGGATATTCTGGAGGCGAGACTCGGCTTCGGGTCGCGAGAGTTGACCATGTGCGAAGCTCTCCGTTGTCGTTTGAAGATCTCGGGTAACTCTGTGGAGGAGTCCTCGCCGATGTTCATCCCATGTGGTTCGATTTTCGCCATGGTTCATGATATTATAGATGGAATGCAATTTGTATTCAAGTGTAACGAGAAAATGACCGTGCTACACTCTGGCAAGGCAATGAGATACAGCCTAGAGAATAAATTCAGTAACGGCGCACCTGGCAGAGCAGTGAGATAAGCCAAGGAGGCGCATCACTGCTTGCCAGGTATATGTAAGCCATCGGCGAGCTTCCGGCAACTAGTGTGAAGTGTGAACATAAACTTCGGTCACGAGTAAGGATCATCGGGAGAAGTACGAGGAAATGGGAGCGCTCACTGCTTCGACTCTCGCTTCAAACCCTTGGGGTGGAGAGGAGCGTACTCTTTTACAACCATAGAGGGCTTACAACCTTAGAGGAAAGAGCGTGACTCGGAGGGGGGAGGTTGTAAAAGGGAATCGGAGTAATCTTGCTTACTCGACGATTAGCCTTGTGTAAATTCCCCTTTAAACTCGATACATTGGCGCAGATAAGGGTAACTTCCCTGTCTCCCAGGTTTTTTCCCATGTGGTTTTCGACCCGTTTGGTGTTTTTCATTGAGCAAGCGCTGGAGATCACATGACCTGTCCAGTTATCCCGCATTCACGATCCAGGAATATTTGTGGGAATTCCGAGGAGACAGAACCTAAAGTCACAGCTCTATCTATCACTGTGAACTCTGTTTGAGTGAAATATTGTGTGGCGTTTCGCGTCAGTTTCAAACTCCGATCATTATGTAATAAGATTCTAACACGGTCGGACCCCCCGCGGTAAGTAACAGACTTCAACAAGCGAGGCACGAGCTTCACATGTTGAAGCGTCTGTCTAGGAGAGACTAAATATTTGATGAAAATTCATCAGAAAGTAGGTGCTGCATCTTTATCTAGCGCCCCGGAAAATGATTTATCCAAAAATCTCCGCCACTGCTCGTCAATTCCCGAATCGCCGGACATCATGGACAGGTCTGGATCCACAAAGTACGACGGGCGCTCGGGAAGCGGTAAAGATATGGCGTCGTCGAAAAATGTCTGGTCATATCCATACGGAAATGAGGCGGGTTGTTCCATAACTTGCTGCTGGGCCTGGTACATGTTTTCAGCTCCCTGCTGTTGGAAATCTTGTGGATACTGCGCCGGGGGAAAGAGCGACAGATATTCAACCAAAGAGGGATGAACATCAGGCATCGGCTCCGATGACGATGGCGCGGAATCGGAAGAGCTAGGACTAGGAGACGCGACAGAACTCGTCGCGGTCAGGGTAGGAGAAAAGAAGGATTCTTTCGGATTACGATCCTTGTTCCTCTTGGAGATGAGTTTCGAAACCAGGACCCGGGTTTGTCCACCGAATAATGCAAGTTCGTCAGTGCCATAATCGGATAGTCCGCCGAAGCCTGTGGGAGGAGGCGCTGGATTGCCGCTCCGGAACTGAGAGTAGACTTGGAAAGCCTTTTCTCGCAGCTTGCACAGAATGGCCTGGGGCGTCGTCAATTTAAAGTGTATCCGGGGGTCATAAACTTACCAAACCGCTCCGTGCCCTCCGAGAATGTTTCGCGCCTTTCTCAAATAGATCACAGGCCAGTCCTAACTCGATGAAGGCAGTCGGAGCCATACTTGAGGAAGGAGAACGGGTGACGATACAACCGACTATGATCTAAAAAGGCATGAGCGGTCAAGATTGATGGCGTTACCATATAGCATACTGCGGCAGAAAACACTACAATATGACAAGTTAATCATGTTGGTTCCAGATCACGAGCGACAGCGCACTGACGATGCGTCCAGACAATCCACCATCTGCAACAAAGCTCCGGGAACCTAACGAGGCAATTAGGGAGAGTCGAACCGCATTCAGCACAGCTCACCTCTCAAAGTGGTTAAGGTTCGCTTTAATCATCCCGGATGCACATCGATACGCGGCAAGGAACGAAGGGGCGTAGGGGCTTCGGAGTGGATTTGCGGGATGATCAAGCATAGCCTGTGCGAAGAAAGTACGATGTATGTACAAGAGCGCTGGAATGGCATTGAGCCAAGCGAAACACACACACAAAAAAGAGATCAACTGACAAATGGAGCGGTATTGGCCAAGTAAACATCTAATACCACCCAATTCGATTCAGAGCAGAGATGGGCGAAAAGGAAGAACACAAACCCTCGCATATACAGGGATGGAGTGCAGTTCTCATCGTCACGGCCAAGGAAAGTATTCAGATATGCTGGCAAGGTTTTGGCTCTGACCAGCCTGTCCAGTTCTAGTATGGTCTCATAGGTGGGAGACTCCGCCGTCAGGGTGCGCTCTGCCATGATGGAAAAGACATCGCGGGCGAGTGTATACTTCCACTCGTAGTCTACGCGAATGCGATAAACGTCAATGCTGTCCAGATCCAAAGGCACACGTACAGGACACTTGCGGATTGCCGTTTTCGTCCAGAGTTGGATTTTCGAAGGCGGGAAATTCGCAGTCAACATACGAAAGCCGAATAGAGGGGGGCCGTCCAAGAGCGATGCTCTACATTATGTTAGCGGTATTTAGTGATGGAGGACAGGGCTCAAACCTGGAATAGTTCAGTGGTGAATAATTCCCAGAACAGGCCTGTAGAAGGGGCATTTAGAGTTGCGCCCGCTTTGGGATTGAATTCCAGAACTCACAACGGCGGCGATTGACTGTCTTGGGGTCCATATTCCATCGCGCACTATCTCGATCTAATGAGAGTTCAACAGGGCGACGAAAACAACGTTATGGCACCCACGCAGACCAAGCTGGACGCAATTATCAGTGGAGCTGCTCCCATGGAGGAAAAATGCGACTGACACTCTGAGCAAGCTGAGAATTGGGATTCGCTGATATCAGAGACGGAGGTGACTTCGGGAGCTAGCTGACCTTTGAACCGAGACACATCAAGGACCACTAAATCGAATGGGGTTAAACGTTAAACCTGGGTGGACTGAAATACTTACCGAACTTTCCATGGTATAATTTCGTCCGCCCATATTATGAAACGAAGACATTAATAGAACCGCTTGTACGGTGGCCATTTCCGGCGAATCGAAAACAGAGCGCAACGCCAACGACGCACGGCTGGCATGATAGTAATGTTCAGATTCGACGTTGTCTGAAATGACGAGAATGAATTATGGGGTTCAGCCAATTCCGCAAACAGACTTACAAGGCTCAAGGGTAAGATCCACAAGCGCCCCCAGCGCAAAGAACATGAATAAAACTGCCATCCTGTGGGGTGAAATGGTATGAGGGAAATCGGCTTCACTATTCCAGTTCCTTTTATCTCGCAGTGATTTATAAACCGGAGTCAGAAAGTCATTGATTATTTCTTCCCTGTTGAGGGGTCGAAATTGCCAAGAGCACTGTTCCATGTATGTTTCGCAAAGTGACCATGCCCGAGGCTGCTCAGGTAGATAGTCAAAGAGGAGGTCTAAGGCTCGGCCGGGGGGCCACCGGCGCTGAAGGGGAAAGAGTTGGAGAGCCTCGCAATCTCCACGCTCAATGGAGGGAACTCCTCCTCGTCATGGGAGGATGCCATCTCCATTTCCGCTCCTGCCTGTTTTCCTGTTCAGATACGCAATCCGAGGATAAAAACGTGCTGGCTACCAAGAATAAAGTCTATGGCAAATGATATGAGCATTTTTAATCATCGAAAGGCAGACCGGACCAACCTCAGATCCGGCGGAGCGACCAAAATATTTCCCCTCGCCGTCGTCCCCGATCGTGAGGGTTCCAAGGGCATCGATGGAGTCTATGGAGGTCTCTCTCGTTCTTATTTGCTTTTCTGGAATAGATCCCTTTTCAGGTCCGAACTTTATCGAAAGCAGTTCATCGCGAAGAAGTGGATGGTTCCTTGGATGCATATTATGTTCAATATCAGAGACACTGAAACGTGAAGCCAACGCACTCGTTTGAGCCCGTCGATGCCTGAAATATAGCAAGCGCATCCTCCAGCTGTCGGATCCGTTGTCCCATTTCTCCAATCTTTGTGTGGAGGTGGTCTGTTGAAGCAAGCACGAATCGAGTGCCTTGACTGGAGAGACTCCCATTGGGGCAGATAGAGGGGCATCCTCGACGAACTGAGAGAGACGTCTTCCTCAAGGCAGTGGAATATGTGAGGGTCTCGCTCACTGCAAGAGCTACAGGGCAATTTCTTATCGCACTTCAACTTGAGTCTTGAAACAGTCAATCTTGCGACTTCAAAGAGACGCGAAGAGACCTACCTCCGGCACTCTGCGCAGGAAAGCTATTTGTCAATTCAGCCTCTAGATATGTATCATAGGGAAGTGACGAGGCACCTCTCCACGAGCCCGCCTAACATCTGTTTCCTCGTCGTTTGCCGGCTTTCGGGACGAGCGACGAGAGGGATCGATAGGCATGATGTTTCCGAGGAGGACGGAGCGCGCTGGAACGCGTGCGGCCAATTGCGGCACCAAACTCAAATGACTCTGTCATCGTTCCCATCGTTCATTGCTCCTGTTTACATAATACATTCGCCGAGCTCGTTACGGGTCAATCACCTCCGACTTGTCTACACGTCGTCTCTTCGCTGGCGGAAGAGACTCTAGCTCCGTGCTTTCGCCCCCCATGGACGCCACGAATTTCCTGTAATCTAAGTCGCCCCCGAAAATATCTCTGAGAATCACCCCGTCTTTGGAAACGACACTGAGTCCCTCGTTCAGCTTGGCTTGGTGTGATCCACGCTGTAAATCGTCAATGGGATACCAACCGAGAGCTGAGTATCCGTACCCATCGAAGAGCAAAGGAGCTCTGATTTGTTCACCTGAATGTGGAGCACGTCAGCCCACGTCGCCGCATATATACCACTTTTTCAGTCACCTCGAGCTATTGGGGGGTGCTTTTAATGGTTCCCCAGTTCACAATTCGATAACCAACAAATTTCCCCAGCTTCTGTTCCACATGTTTTCTTTGGGACGCACCGATTCGAAAAAAGCTTCAGCTGTCGATCTTGAGAGTGCAGAAAGAATTTGGCTACAGCGGCGCATTCAATACAGGTGCAATCCAACTTTTTGACCCCCTTGAGCAGGGAGTTGTGGTCGGAAGTCATTGGAGGGCCAGGACTTTCGATGCATAGAGCTCAAAAATCTGTTTGAACACCGCGCGGAAGGGTTCGGTTGTTGGCGAGATCTTCCTGCCTACAAGTTCCTCTTGGGTTTTTGGTACGAGGGGAAGCAAAACGTCGCTGATGTATCGTTGGTTCGTCACAGCAGGGGCCAAAAGGCGAGGAAACAGAGGCAATAATGTATATGAGGTGAAGGTCGGAGCCGTAATGCTCTGAAACCAAATTTTGGACTGATTGAAAACAGAGGCTGGAGATTGAGATCCCTCCTTCGCCGTCGACGATCGATCCTTCTCGGGACCGCAGGTTGTTTATCAAGGACCGGCAAAGAGCCTCGCTAGGTGGAAGGCTTAATAATCGGTCCATGCTGAATCGTGGGCTTTAGACCGGGCAGGAAAAAGAGAGAGAGGAATTTACATTTTCGGGCTGTCCTGTGCACCCATAACCGCGTCAAAAATTGCGGACACCTCTGCGTCGTTGGGTGGTATGTATCCCGCTTGTTTTTTCACATACTGCTCGATGGTAAATCGGCACAGCTTTACTAGCCCAGGGACGGGTCGATCGTAGACGCTTAGTGCTGGTATCAGAGGAACGAGGACACGGCAGGTCAGTATCTGGGCCGAATCCGCCGAGACAGTTGACCATTCACAAGCTTGTCGATGACGGCCTCTGCGAGATCAATGTGGCTGCCCTTGACACACGCCTCTATGAAGGAATACGCCAGCGCAGAACTCGGATGAATCCCGTTTGATACAGAAAAGAAATATGTTTTTCCGATCGGGCGTTCCAAGAGATCGCGAACGATATTCCGAGTGGCCAAAATGAATTCCCCTGTTTGCAGAAGGGATTTTTCCATCACAAGACGCGCCAAAAATGCTACGAAAAAGACGGGGTCCGCCATTGAAACCACCTGCGGTAGGATGCTAAGTTGAATTGAGCATCGACCTTTCACTGCGGTGTAAATACAGGAACGTACGTGCTTTGAAGGAATGGAACGCCTCCTCCTTCTATGGTCAACTTCACGAGGAGGTCTTCTTAACCCAGGATCGGTTTTTTCAGCGTCTTCGGTATACGATAGCGTTGTCGCGCCAGCCACTTGTTATCTACCCGATAGATGCCGGCTCTTGCCATAATGACATCCAGGAGTTTGATTCTTGCTGCGTTACCAGGCGTTTCCGAGAGGATTGAATCTAGGAGCGTGTTAGATCTGGACAGTCTCTTCCAACAGGAGCCTTACACATCCTGCATCCTTTCTTCGAACCCAAACGCCTCGATTGCGTCCACAATTCGACGCGTGGACAGCACGTTCAGGACCTTTGGTGTCGCAAAGGCTGATTGTCTTCAGCCATAAGGTCAAGCTTTTCCAGCGGCAGGCGTTTTGGCAGAGGCCCTGGACAATGTTTTGACCAAATTTTCGCGATTCAATACTGCGGAGAAGGAACCGGGCGAGCGACCGACATTCTTGGTCGGGTTCTGCGGTAGATGTGAGGAAGGCAAGAGCACGGGCCGGATCAGTCCCATATTTCATCTCTGCGGTGTGACGGTGCGGCCAAATGACAAGAACTGTGCGGCGATACCCTGAGCACGGATGACCGTCAGCGGAGTGATATTAGGTTGAATAAATATAACCGACATAATTCCAAGGAGCCTGCTCCCTAAAAGACAGATTTAGATTTAGGATAAGGGTTTCTGGCAGCGAGGAATCACAAAAATTTCCCTGGTACCCCTCATACTCCCTCTCGCCCGGGTTTCCGGCCTCCACTTCGTCCCGAAGGTTCAGAGGACAAAACTCGGAATCATCTTCATCACACTCGACCTCTTTTTGAATACGTTGTCCATCCAGGTTGACCAAATTGCCGATGGTCATGGTTTGTTCTTCGACTTCGGTCATACCGACGTCTTCATCGTCTTCTTCTGAACCATAACGACCGCGATGTCCAAAATCGTCGCCGCCGTACCCCACAAGACGGTATTCCGCATTCGCCAGGCCAACGTCAAAGTCGAGTTGCTTTGCTAGGCCTTGCAGCAGTGCGACCTTGTAAGCGTCTGCGCCCTTGAGGCAGTCGCCTCGCAAACCAGCTAGTGAATATTTGTGTTGCAGGAGATATATAAGTTTGCCCAGGATATCCGTTTGCTGTTTCCAAGACAGGATAACGTGTCTCAGTTTACTAAGATACTCCTGTGTTTGTGGAAGTTCTGGTCGTGAGTTGTGCGTTTGAAGGCGATAGCGAGCCGGTGACCGCCAGTGATAGGTTTGATTTCGCGTATGATATCAGTATATCAAGCCATAACGGACACTTACGATAGGCTGTGGGAGCTGCCGATGACGGTGGACAAATCACCATGCAACAGATGAGCTGCTCCCCCCTGGAAGGAAGATGGAAGTACAACGACAACCGTAGCAAACATTCCCTTTGCTTTCTCTGTGCTATACGACAATTAGTGCTGTGGAAGGCCGACATAATCAAAACCGGCCATACTCTTGATGAGGCAGAAAACTGTGGATATCCCGGCAGTGAGAGACAAGAAACGAAACTAGGAGAAGACCTACTGAGATCCAGTTTCATAGAGCAAAAGCTTATACGGTTCACATCGAACAGTTGAGGCTTGTTTAGCCACGAGGCCCAACTTCAAGCACACTTCCTCAGTGACCTGGCCCATGAAAGTTCCCCAAGCCGAGTTGTCGAAATGGATCTATGGCAGGCTCGTCTTTCGCTGATCCATTTATTAGGGGGTTACTGACCTGCGAGGCGTCCATCTCCCAAGTATCGCGAACATTGATATCCACCAAGGTCCGTTCACCTTTTCCGAAAGGAGCTTGAACGCATTGAGCTATGACATGCTTTGCTTCTCGGCTGGATAGTGGGAGCCCAATGTGTCCCAATGATCCGAGCCGGAGGATAGGGTTGGGAAAGTCGGCATAGGTCTTGCGGAAATAGAAAGTCCCTTGGAAGTGCAATGGTTTGTTAAGTGCACGTTCAAAATCGCCCTGAACGTCGTAGTGAGTTGACAGCCGAACAGGAAACGCTACCCTGATATCCGTCGATGGTACCTCAATTGCATCCTGCTCCTCACCCTCGTCTTCGTTGCCGTCCTACTCGCTCCAATATTGCTGTTGCGGCCTAAAATCGGAGAAGAAAAAGATTAGGTTTTATCGCCGTTCGCTGCGGAGCCGAACCTCCTCTCCAGACAATCGCTGTCTTGGGTAGACGGTCCCTGGTCCTCTTGGCTCTGAGGAGTCGTATTCCAGATTGTCTGGCCCCAAATAAGATCGACTTGAATCATACAACGCGCATTAAGACAGTTCACCTTTCCGCCTGTCGTGGGATGCGGTATTGGTTTCACGTCTTCTGCGTCGCCGGTTGCTGATAATTACTGGGACATTGGATTTTGAATGGCCGGTGAAACGAGAACGCGCACTGGGTCTTTTGCGGAGATTTCCTTAACGACATCCATCTCGGAATCGGGATTGTCCACAGGTCGCGTAACATCTGGTACAGCCTAAAGCACGTCAATATCGGAACTGTTTGCGGATTAGAGAATACCTTTCCACCAAACCCAGGATCCTGGATGGGAAGCCTCGGATGTCAGATGTTGTTGTGGATTATGTACGCGACGTGTATTCTTGAACTCTTCCGCCAGCCTTCCGCCCACATTGTTCTCTTCTCGCGTTTAGCCTTACTACTCAAAAATGTTCCGTCTCGCCTCGCTCGCCCTGTCCGCTCTATGCATCCTGTCGCTGGCTGTAACCACAAGCACCACCAGCATTAGCCACAGCACTACTTCTTCACCTGCACGAGCAATCGCCAAAAGCAAGTACACTAGATCGCATTCCTTCGGCGACTCGTATACTTTCGATCCCCGCGATGGATGGCAAACTTTCAACGCCAGTAATCTCCAGTACAAATATCGCCGCGATTCTCCTAAGGACGACAAGAAGGACGTGCCCAAAAAGACCACCCTCGCAAAGCTCGCATTGCCTTTCAAACAGGCCTTCTCCATCGCACAGAGTCTTGGAACAGTTTTGAACGGCTTGAAAGGCATGGGCAAACCTCAACCTGTCATTGCTACTTGGTAGGTAGATACATGTTATTCACGATTCGCCGCTTACTTACATGTTTCTTGCAAGGTATACTGGCCACGACCTGCTCAACCCCAGCTGCTGGAAAAATACGGCGTGGGCTCCAACGGTACTTTGCACACCCTTCCTATCTTTCCTAGCTCACGTTTTGCAGGATGCGTCTTTCGTCTGTGCACTCACGTTGCAGGGCTGGGAGGACAAGCCGCGGTGCTTCAAATTTCTCGAATGTACGATGCTCTTCAATTCGTTTCATTCCACGTAAGCTTATCCGCATCTTAGTATGCAGCTCACCAAAGAAATGTGTATTTGCGCGCGTCGTCGACACTTGTGCAGGCTGCGCGGACGCCTCCCATCATGTTGACCTCACCAGAGCCCCTTTCGGCGAGCTGGCGACCTTTGACGAGGGTGTGGTAACGATACAGTCAAGGGGCGCTTCCGATCCGGACGAATGGCACGTCCTTTTTGCGTTCTATGCATCCACTCGCTGATCCCGGTGCAGGTTTGAGGACCTATGGGGACCGCGAGAAAACTAGGCGCAACGGACTACCTGAGATTCGTATCGAGAACTTAGACTTGTATCACTCCAACTGTAGCATCAGCCTATTCCCCGCTAAACACACACTTGTATACCTATCTAGCACGTATGTTCGCAACAGCAATTGTATCGCCCGTTCTATCATGCTTTGAGAGTGACCCTCTTCCTCTTCTTCCCCTCCGCAATTTTGGCGCGAACCTTTTGTTCGTCCATTCCCTCTTCCTCATAGAACTGAGCGACGCGGTCGGAATCATTCCGGCGACGGATGTACTGTAAGGCAGCCAGATTGTATCCAATGACCTCTTTCTGGCGTTGAAGGGCACTTCGCAAATGCTTCCGGAGCGGGATGAGGGCGGTCCGCATGACACGATTGGCAACAATCTGGTGGTGGTGGGTTTTGAGGAGGAAAAATATGATACGCGAGACGAGGGTAATGTTCCAGTCCTGACATCGACATTAGCTCGCATGTGAGGGGGTCAGAATGAATAAGAATCACCCGTTGAGCCCATATGTTCAAGTAGCCCATCAGCGAAACAACTTTGCCGAAGGGCAGAACTAACAAAGCATCCTGTAACGCCGTGCTCTGCACTCGCTCCACAACCCGCAGCACCCAAGCTTCCGGCTCGAGATCGTACGCAGCCAGTACTGCATTGCGCGGAGGAGGGGCGAGCCGCATAGCGTCGCCCGCCATACGCGACATAGCTTCTTCATATTCCCGGAATATGGCCCGCTCGCCGTCAGCCAGATCGAGCGCCTCCATGATGCGTTCTCCCGCCATAAGCGTCTCCGTGGTTTGCTTGGTCACGCCAGTTGCCTCTGGTCCTTGGGCCGCATCTCCCTGGTCGTCACCAGCACCGCTACCGATGAGAGCGTCGCCGCGATTCGCCGTGTCTGCGATACCGCTTTCATAAATATTCTCCAGTTCGCGTTCACGCTCTTCTTCGAGGAACAGCTGAAGGCGCAGGATTAGTCGGACGCGGAGAGAAAATCTGATGGAAAACGCACGGGCTCGTCTAGTTTTTCCCAGACACGAATCGACTTGTCGTGGGACCCCGTTACAACAAAGTTGCCGTGATGACTCAGCGCCAAGGCCCAGACCTCGCCATGATGTCCGTCAAGTTTTTGGATGTTTTCAAACTGCGCTGACGTTCAGCGGGTGTCCGAGAGAGGAGGCCAGTTCATACCTTGTCTCCGTCCCAATATTTCAGCATCTTGTCCTTTCCGACCGTCCAAAAGTAGTGGGAGTTCTTCTCGAATGCGACTTGCATAACGCTTTCGTCATGCGCAAAGATGGACTTGTGGCAATCGCCAAAGTCCAGACCCCAAATCTTCACATTTTTGTCGGCGGAACAGGTCACGATGAGCTTGGAGTCGTGTGAAATGTCCATCGACAACACGGGGAGCTGGGTAAGAATTAGAAAAATGACGGCTGGCTGTGTTTCGAACACGGACCTTGTGCCCGTACAAAGAGAGGAAGAACTTGAGGGTGTCTTGATAGAAGACTTTGACGGTGGAGTCAAGTAGGGAAACGGCCAATAGCTTGCCGTTCGGGCTGTACCTCACGGACAAGACATCGTCTGTCATTTTCAATGTCCGGATGTGCACCAACGATAACAGTTTTGCGTTCTGTGAACGGGATGGAAATGATCAGCGTGCGTAGGGATGGATCAGGATGACAACTTACAGTTTCTCCAGATGGAGCTTTCTGTTCAAACTCCCAAAATTTCACGTCCTTGTCAGCACTGCCACTCACTAGGGCTTGTTCGTCGGCTCTGACATGCAAAGACCAGACAGTTCCCGTGTGGGCTTGAATCGTTTCGACCAAGGAAGACGATGCCAAGTCATAAATGAGAATCTCCCCAGTTTTTGTGCCGACGGCAATCTGGGACACTGTCAGCGAGGCTCGAAAACGATTCGGGAGCACGAACCTGCCGGTCGCCAGGAAGGAAGGTACTACATATAGCATACCCGCACTGAATCGTGCGAATACATGATGTGGTCTTCATATTCCATAGTTTTAATGACCCTGGAATTTGCTTAAACTCGTCTCGCCGCCAAGACAATTAACCCACCGTTTGAGGCCGATGCCAACAATCGATCATCGGAGCTCAAACAGAGCGTTCGCACATCCGTCCGATGTCCTGGGAGATCCACAGAATACAATCGAGTCGCCTCCGGAGGTTCATCCTTCGTTTTTGAAGGAGGAGGAACATTGTAAACCTCCAACGCATTCGACGACAAGGCGGTAAAGAGCTAGGGTGACTGATGAGCGCAAGCAAAAATGAGAGGAATCGCACGTATTACCTGGACATCCCCTTTCGCGCTGGCTTCATCTTGTCCGAAGCTGAAGGACCTGATTTTCCCAGTGGCGCGGGCTACGAGATATGGGGTGAACAAATCAACCAGTTGAATCTCGTCATTCTGTTCGTCTTCCATGTTTTCGTCTTCGTCGGCCTTGCCCTTTCCTTTGGTCTCCTTCTTCTCTTTGGCACGTTTACGCCGCCTAGCCTGCTTCTTGCGAACCTCCTCCTCGGTACGTATACGGAAGAGCTCGACAGACCGATCGTGAGACTGGACAGCAAGATATGGTTGGGTTGGATGGAAGGTGATTTGCGAGACCCGATGATGGGAAGAGAGAGGAAGGGTACCAGCATTGTGGATCATTTTAACGATCTGAGACGAGCATTAGTTTAGAGGAAATTGAATCCGAAGAACGGACCTCGCCCGTTTCGGTCTCCTTGAGACCCTCGGCAAAGGCCTCATGATCGAGTTTCCACGCTTTAAGCTCTCCTTCGCCGCTGCCAGTAAAGACCAGGTTTTGCTCCGGGTCTACATTCATTGTCCATATTTCTGAGCGATGTGCAACAATAGTCTGAACACAGTGCTGGGTCGAGAGATCCCACAGCTTCAGGAATGTGTCCTTCGAGGCGCTGAGGAGCAGGCCCGTGGCGGAAGCCGTTGAAGTGGACGGCAAGTTGTCGGAGGTGGTAATGAATTGAAGAGCGGTGACCTGATCCCGATGGCCACGAAGACTGGGAGACCAAAATGAGGGAAAATATCTGGAGAATAAGATTTCTGGGTACCGGAATATCCCAGCCTCAGCAACAACATCCCACAGAATGAGATCGGTATCTTGAGAGCCCGAAGCCAGACGGGTTCCGCGCTCGTCGAAAGCGAGGGCAGTTACGGCCTTTTTGTGGCCGTTGAAAGTTGTGAGCACTGAACCCGCGGATGCGCTCCATAAACGTATAGACCCGTCCGCGTAGCCGACTGCGACTGTGTCTTTTTGAGGGGACCGAAGGACAGCCGTCACTTCTGCTCGGTGGCCGGTCTCGTGCCACATGGCCACCATTTGGCCCTTTTTAACGTCCCAGACGAGGATATCTTCAAGTGCGGGGACATATGCGAGTTTTCCATCGTACTCTGAATTTGCAGACGAGCTGCACACGATTCCGAAGGCCTAGTAGTGTTAATTGAGGTCGTGGGCTGATGAGAAGGCGCACCTGTGTAGGCCCGTGGCGCAGATAGGACGCGACCATCGTCGAAAAGAATTTTCAGAATTTTGATTTCGCCATCAAAAGACCTCGTGACCTCCGTCGGCAATCCCCGATCGCCTTGCCGTCCTGTTCGACAAGACTCCGAGTGGGACTGGGCACCGGCGGTACTTGTTGTCAGCTGTTTATTTATAGTAGGATTATCGGCCTCCCCGCCAAAACCAGAGATCAATCCGCCGACACGTTTTTGAGGTGGCACCGCCCTCGGCCCGCCCAACCTTTGAAGCCAAAATCATTTAAATATGAATGTCTACAAAATGTAGTAGGGAATTTTTGAGATTTAAATTTCAAGTGTTCTTTCATCTCGCTAAGAAGTTCAATTTTGAAGGGAGAAAAAATCCCCAACTACATTTTGTAGCCCTAGATGAACTTAGAAATACTGTCTCCTAAGTTTGGCTGGCCGAGTTCGGCGTCGGCTCAAAAACGTGTTGCGGCGCGGCACGATCACAGTGGTAACAGGTAGTGACAGAGATGTGACATGAGCTTAGATTTATAAACTGCAGCACAGCAAGCATAGATTTTATTTATTGTGGTTCAAGAATACATTAAAGATACCCATAGGAGTGTTTCTGCCAGTTCAGTTTGAGATATTGTGACCGCAGCATATTTCTGTTCACCAAAAGTGGTCGCGGCAGGGTTTGACAGTGGCTGTCCACTTACATAAGAGCCATCAACCAACCCGGCCGTGCCCAGTCCCAACAAGAGGTCTCAGATCAAGGGGCCTCAGATCTCGTTATCGTTCCCACTGTCAACAACACGTGATTTGGTCTGATCCGGGCCTCGACGACACGGAAGTGGATTCAAGGAGGGAGTATTTATTTATTTCAGAGCTGTTCAAGCTAATTCACACCATTTTACATTGCGTCCCAAGGGCCCGTGTATTTCCCGGTTGAAATCGAAGAATTCTCGGCTTTGTGTCCCAATTCGGTAGGGATAGCATTTGTCGAGTAAAACTTGCTTTGGAGACCCAGGACTTCAGTCATATGAATTGAGGCTCTGAATAAGATGCATCGAGAGACGTTCTTACAAGAACAGTGGTGCCCGCGATGCCTCAGAGCTCATTGGCGGTATTGATGGACACCAAATATTTGGTAGGGGGAGGGTCTGTCACGTGTGTTGATCGGTGGGTCTGATAACGAGATCTGACGCCTCTTGTCTCAGATCGTTGAATTCGACACACTGATCAACATACGTAACGAAATCACGTGTTTGACTCCTTTTGGAATTTGCGTCAGCAGATATCTGTCATTTGCATCGGACGAGCGTTCAGCGCTCCTTGCGGGCTCTTTGCGGGTAGAAAAATGTATAGCTATTGAAATACATCTTCTTCAACTACTGAGACTGTCCTACCAGCCATGATATGGTACCGTATGTGCAGTATCTACATTGCTGGCTGTTGCCGCCTGAGAGGCTGAGACGTGTTCAAGGCGCAAAAAGGTGGCGACGGTAAGGGCCAGTTGTGATTAGGAGATGTTTCAAACACGACGGTAGGGCCACAGTGGCTCTACTGCAGTGGAAGAGTCGAGGAGCGCGCGGTTTGGTCGAGTGGCACGAAAAGACCGTGAATTGATGGGACTTCCGCATTTGGGGGGGGGGGGCCTTACGTATGTTGATCAGTGTGTCCGATTACACAGGAAGGATAACCAAATAATCTAAGCTGGAATACTTGAAAGATATGCAGAAAGTACTTACAATAGCTTCTGCATATCTGTGGGCCCAGGGTGGAGAAAGCATTCAAAAGACACTGCAAAGATATTCTAATCTAAGAATATTTTCTGAATGCCTTCAGCATCTTTTGAATAATTCCAAGGCCAACAAATGCGAAAATTATTGTAAATACTTTCCCAATATCTTTTCCCTATTTTTCCCTGGGTTATCTGGTCATCCTCCTTGTGTTAGGCGATCTGAGGCCTCTTGCTGTTCGACGCGAGTGGCGATGATACTGTGCCAGCGACGTTCAAAGCTCCACCGCGTTCCCTCTTGCAATCCCGCCCTGTGGACTACTATAGATCTCTCTCTGCACACTTATCTACGAGATCACTCGAGATCGCGTATAGTTGTCCCTCTCCCCGTTGGCCTCCATTTCATCCCAACGCGTCTCGTGTAGTCTTCTGCACTGTACTTGTATAGCTATAGCACCCTTGGAATGCATTTTTCATCTGAAAATCGGTTACAAGGGAGAGCCCGGATTTGGCAATCGTGCTAACGCCTCTCTGTCCGCGCGACTCGAACACGTCCACGTCGTCTTTCCTTGCTTCCTGCCGGCACCCGGCCTCTTTAAATACCGCATCGGCAGTATGCAAATCATGTCGCCTTCGCAAAACATGGCGCGTACACCCGAGGCCGCCCTCCGCTTCATTTCCTTCGTTAATGCGTCTCCCACCCCGTTCCACGCGGTACACAACGCTATACTCCGCCTGGAGAAGGCAGGGTTCCAGAAGGTGTGAATACAGGCGCTCATGTCAACTCGTTCGAATCGTTCATCGTATTCCAAAGGTCCTCGAGAAGGAGGCCTGGGAAGACAGCGTCCAACCTGGCGGCAAATATTATTTCTCGAGGAATCAATCCAGCCTGGTTGCGTTTACCCTTCCTCAGAAGTGGAAGCAGGGTGCCGGCGTCAGCATTGTCGCGACCCACGTCGATAGCCCCAACTTGAAGGTTAGGCCCGTATCTAAGCGCACCAAGGAGGGATATCTTCAAGTCGGTGTCGAGACATACGGCGGAGGAATCTGGCACTCATGGTACGGGTCTTGATAAACTACAAAGCCCATATTCCTATCTTCCGAATCGCAGGTTGGACCGCGATTTGTCTCTCGCCGGGCGCGTCGTAATCGGTTCTGACGAATTCAGATCCACGCTGGTCAAAATTGACCGACCCATTCTACGCATCCCCACTCTCGCCATCCACTGTGAGTACAACCTTGAACATTTGAACTATGATATTTACCCGTTCTTCATTGCAAGTGGACAGAAACGTTAACGATTCCTTCAAATTTAACCAGGAAACTGAATTCGTCCCCATCCTTGGACAAATTGCCTCGCAATTGAATGAATCAGTAGCACCGGAGTCGGGTCCCAAAAAAGCATCTAGTGTGCAGGATAACCACCATCCCGCGCTTTTATCTCTTCTCGCTACCGAGCTGTCCGTGGCACCCGACGAAATCCACGACTTCGAGCTGTATGTTTCGTTTCATCCTTTTATACATCTAGTATCGAACCGAATCCGTCTTCCTAGATCGCTCTATGACACCCAGCCATCCGTCCTCGGCGGTCTGAATTCTGAATTCATATTCAGCCCCCGTCTGGACAATCTCTTCTCATCGTACGTTTAGTAATGTTCCCTTATAAATAAATTGAATTCCAACTTCTGCTAGCTTCTGCGCTGTCGAGGCCCTCGCGCAAAGCGTGTCGACCCCGGATTTCCAGACACTGGAGGGCAACGTCAACTGCATCGCTCTTTTCAATCACGAGGAAATCGGCAGCGTCTCCACATCCGGAGCGGAATCCAGCCTCCTTCCCTCCTTCATAAACCGCCTCTCGCCGAGCGCGGGCGCTAACGCCCAGAGCATCTCCAAATCCTTCCTCGTTTCCGCCGATATGGGCCACGCGCTGCACCCCAACTTCACCTCCAAACACGAGGACAACCACAAGCCCTTGATGAACGGTAAGAACGCACGTAAAGAACCGAGTTCTCTCCCGTATCCCTCAACATTCGATCCAGGGGGCGTCGTCATCAAGACCAATGCAAAACAGCGTTACTCTACGGACGCGGTCACTTCCTTTGTTGTCAAAAAACTCATCGAACGCAAGGGCGCCAAGGTGCAAGAATACGAAGTTAGAAATGTAGGCTGTTTTACAGTCTAATTAAAGCGTCCAAAAACTCAACCATTATTTGCAGGACATGTAAAAAACAGTCTAATTAAAGGCCCCAAAAACTTAACCGTTATTTGCAGGGCATGCGGGTCCACCGTCGGGCCTATGCTCTCGAAGATGGGCATTAAAACCTGTGATATAGGTTGCGCCATGCTGTCGATGCACTCCATCCGAGAGACTGCCGGATCGCACGACATCCAAAATTACATCGACTTGTTCCGTTCACTCTTTGAAAGCTACGCGGATTTGGAGCGCAACCTGACGGTAGATTGAATGTATCTGCGATAAATGTACATAAGCAGAGTAAATGTACATGTATACTGCGTATATACGAATGTACGCGATTGGCGGTTTCATTGGCATGCCGCAGGTCCAGGTGGACCACTGGGGCCAAGAACTCTACCGAAGGCGGGCAGGATCGCTAAACCAGTAAATATATGGGCCTCAGATCTCACCGAAACCAACTGCGCGAAGCAGGTATCACCGCTTAGCTTTCTTGCTGCTGTTGGTGTGCTCGCTGGCGCTGGAATAGGAGCCAGGCCCCGACAGCACGCTCCGCTTTTTTGACGTGCGCGCATAATGTGCAAGCACCCACTCCCGCTCCGCTTCCGACTGCTCAAAGGTACCCTGTCGGATTTCATACGCTGGTAGAATGAGTTCAACATGAGAATGCGAAACATGAGAGGGCGTACGTTTCATGTCGAAGCGCGGCCCAACCTCTGCAAGCTGAACTTGTCGAGGAATTTTGACAAACACATGGTGACTAGCACGATGTGAGAGAAAGTGCGGTCAAGTGGAAGGACTCTCACCGGAAGGATATAAAGTCATCCTCGTTTGAAAAGGTCATCACCCGCTTGCTATCCTCCTTGGGAACAGGGAAGAGGTACTTGAGTACGTCCCGGACACGTTCTCCGAGTTTGGAGCTGAAATTCTCAAAAATGAGGTGGGGGTACTGCTCGGAGACAGTCGAAGACTTGTACGTCCCAATGTCGTGCCGCAGCGAAACATTGTTGAGCGTAAAGTACACAGTTGGTCCGTGCGGAAAGTGGGAGACAATCATGGCGTCTACGTTCGCAGATTTAATAAGAGAAGACGATGGCTATTCGTGACGACAGACCTGGAGTACCGCGATGCTCATGCAGAACAATCAAGTCCGTTACTTCGTTGGCTCTGCAGGCATCCGCGAGTTCTTTGACGACGTAATTTCCCCGGTTAATGCGATGTGAATTCGGGAAGACGAGGCGAATTTCCTTGGGTATCAAGATGAGGAACGGCAAGCTCAATGAAGCGGGGGCAGAGACCTTGGCAAACTGGAGCAACTTAGAGCTGGGATCTCGGGAAGTTGTTATGACAATTTTGGGATCTTGAATCCCTGCTCTGGAGTATTCGTTGTCGATGTGCGTGGTCGGATCTGAACGGAGGGTCAGTACAGGGATAGCGGGGAGTCAACCAGGGAGCTGACCAGCCTGCGACTCGTCAAAGGCCAAATCCTTTCCAAGTGTTTTTGCGTCCTTTTTCAGCTCAGTCGGCAGAGATTTCCCGGTTGCAAGGGCATCTTTTAATTGTTGTTTCCGCTCGTACGTTTGACGTTCCTGAGCCTCCAGAGATTTGGCGTAGACATACTGGCGCCGTTCTCTTGTCTGCCGTCGAAGCATAGAGGTCAAATAGGAAATTTTTACGATCAATCAGCGTGGCACGATCACGTGGCGGCTCGGTCACTCAAACACTGGCAACTTGAACCGCACGTACGGGACTGGCAGTACACATAGCTCAGGAGAGTTGCTCGAGCCTTTCCTTCCCACTTCGAATGACGGTGCCCTGGTGGGGCTTTGAAGCTTGACCAATGCCGCCGCCGGTTCATATTTCCCGATTTTCTCAACGGTCTAGAGCTTGGTTCGAATCAGAATCGAATTCAGCGCTCCGAGTTGGCGCGAGTTGGTTCATTACTCAAATAAAGGAACCCTCTGGAAGCATTCTTGTTGACTCAGACTATGCACTAGTCGATGATTGGGCACCGATTAAGCGCCGATCAAGCGTGCACGCCCTTTGTTCTTCTTTTGTCTTTGTCTGGTCTTTTTTTCTCTCAACCTCCCTCTTGTGTGGCGATTATGGGCCAACGACACCAGGTTTTTATCGTGGCGCGTGTAGTTGCCCGTAATGAGACCGTCCCTCGTTATCGATGCGTTGGCGCCTATCATCACCAATGGTTCGTCCACTGCACTTTTTGGCCTCAGGCTGTTTGCCGAATATCTACTTCAACAGGTGTTACGGGAGGTACTTGCCATGTTCCCTTTGAATGCCGCACCATGGGCGCTCACCTGTTGCTCCAAGACTCCCTCTTATGGCGACGAAACGGTTCTTCACTCTCATAAAGCAAAAGGACAACGCCGAGATCATCAAGGAGGAAATCCGCGCCATCCAAGGCAAATATGATTCAGGCGAAAAACTGCCCAAGGCTCCTTGCCCTTACTCGCTATTCCTACTGGCTTCCGCCTGGTGCGTGGATTTAGAGGTGAGGATTTGGTTATCAGATGGCAACGACATAGGACCAATGCATTGCAACTTCTAGAATCGCTATGCGAGTGGGGGTTCCTTCGAAAATGGCATGCTAGATGCGTGGATGGGTAGCACCGAAGGAGGTCCGTAGTCAGGCTAAGGACGACCCCGCTTGGTGCTGACCCTCCCGCCAGATAACAACGATGGAATCACTGTCATCGACATCACCGAACCCACGGATCCTTCCTACTGTTTCGTGTCTACCTTTGGACTCGAGGCCGCTGTAAATGTGGAGGGGCGCGTGAGTTCATGTCTCTTGTTCTTTGTGAAAGCTAAAATGGTTGAGGTTATAGGTCCCTCTCTCGGCGGAGCAGTATGCCAGAGCGTACTACCCCGTTCCTAAAGGCACAAAGGTGAAATCTCCGGAACTCCTTCTTTGCATCGATCTCAAGTTAAGTAGAAAGAGGAATCCGGCGTCAAGGAAACAGAAGAAGATGTGCAGAAGAAAATCGACTCCCTCCGCCACGAGCGTATGATGACCCTGGATGTGCTGGTAGAAGCCTGGCCAAGGGAATATAGACCATCCGTCCAAACTTTAGTGGAAGATCCCGCTCCAGCCTCTACTAATTCCATCCCCTCCCTTGCCGATCTCACCCTGAAACCCGCTGTTGAACACGGTATTCAAACGGGTGAAACCGATGAACTCGAGGCATTGGTTTGGATGCCGGGCAAGGCAGGCCTCATCAAGTCCGTTTTGCGGACTCAGAATCCTTTCCCTGATTCCGGCTTGCCCTTATTGGCCAAAGTCGTCGAGCACGAATCGGGATCTGACAAGACTGTGTTAGATTTGTCTGGCTTGCCCTTGTCTGACAGCCAGATCGTTTCCCTCTTGACCGGGACTCTTTCGGAGACGAAAGATTCTATCGAACTTTTGAAGTTTTCTTACAACCATAACATCACGGTTGACGTATTGCCCCAAGTCCTCTCCGCCACACCCATGCTTCGGCGTCTCGTACTTTTAGACACCAGTATTTCCGACGAGCAGATTCGCGAGCTCCTTGCCAAGGACGCTAAACTATTCCACACCCTCGGGGAGCTCGTCCATCCCGCCCTTCTTTCTTGGCCAGCGCTTTACCCGCCCGCCTTTCAATATGTGACCCACAACGGGCAAAGCACCTCATCGGCGGCTCTGGCTGTATTCACGCCTGCCACTCTCATCCAAAGCCTCACGGATTATCTTTCCCCCATTGCGGATCTGGCTCAATTCGAAATGTTTTCCTTTTTGGGATCCAGCCTGGTACACTCGCTCAGTTTCCGCCTCAGGCCCCTATCCGAATGTGGACATTATTTTCGGCAGCCTCGGCATTCCATCAAACATCCTTCAGACCCGTTCAAGGCTTCCGCGGCAGCAAATGCATTGATTTTTAGTGAGGATTTTAATTGTATTTTGTGAGGCTAATAATATATTACCTGTGAATGAACCAGAACTAAGAAAGCAGCTCTCCACCTTCCTCAACGTCCTTGCGCTCGAGAGTTGTGAACGCGGAGGCAGTGGGAGTGACGTGATCGGATCAAATCACAAAGTGTCAAACGTCAAAGACAGTCAAGAGGCGCGCCGGTGCAAAGGCGACGGGCATGCGAAGGCCACGGCAGTTAACCACCATGCGGGGTGAACATCCTGGCCGGTGCTAGGCCATTAATTCGCAAAATGGAGAAGGGGAAGGAGAGTTTTTTTTTGATGATCGTTTGATCGTTTGACAGGGAAGTTTGATGAATCTGATGGGATGGTGAAGCTGCCGAGAATAATGCCCAAATTCGGATAGGAGCCTGAGGCGGAAACTCAGGAGTGGCCTGGTACCGCAGCTGGCCTTCGCGTCTGCCGTCTGCAGCGAAGGAAACGCGTCGGGAGAGCATCGCGTTCACTGTATCCCGTCGCCCCATGCAGCTCCTTTCGATGGAAAGGGGTGGTTGTTCGCTGCCAGGTGGGATTCAATGTTCGGGCGGGTTGGTCATCGCTATGGGTTCGTAGCGAAAGCTCCGGGGGACTCGGGAGAAACGTGGAAGATTTGCGATTTCAAGACATTCCTGAAAGAAATGGTGCTGGAGGGTCGTCCCCTGCCGCCGGAAGCTGCGGTACAGAAACTCGAAGCAATTTTCGGTCGTTTAGATTCGGAGAAAGAGGCGCAGCTGTGGACCAAGGAAGAATTTTTGGACTTCATGAAGCAGGTTGCCATATTTAATCGTCGATACTACTAAGTAAGCACCTGCAGAATTTCTTGTGATCGAAGCGAATGTACATGTACAGTAGTAGCTGGTTTCAGCTGTTCGAATGAAAACAAGTTCTTGTTTCATTAGATTAACACACAAGTATTATACATCCAATATTGTACACGCATGAGGGGTGTGGCGAGGGCGAGGAGTGGGGGTAGTAGTTCTATCTATATATACATGATAACGATACAGCGTTGGTGGAACAGCGAGGACTCAGAAGTCCTCGTCAAGAGTACTGGGAGCCGCATGTCAGGAACGTCGTCGCGAACGGTTTCGCGAAAAACCCACAAAAGTTTATTTGTCATCGGCGATGTGTCCCCGGGTAAACCTGAATGGTTGATGTTGGCTTTCGAATAATCTGACACTCGCTTCTCGAAAAAGTTGGTTTTTCCCTGCAGCGAGATCATGTCCATGAAGTCGAAGGGGTTCGCCGCGCGGTACACCTTTTCGTTGCCCAGTGCCACAAGAAGGCGGTCCGCCACGAATTCGATGTACTGGCGCATCAGTTTAGCATTCATACCAATGAGGTCGACGGGGAGCGCGTCTACGAGTGGAACATATGAATATAGTGGTTGGGCAAAGCGAAGCGGCGTACCGGTTAAAAACTCCTGTTCAATTTTTACGGCCTCCGTGATGATGCGCCGGACGGTGTCGGGATGTGGCCGGCGCTTCAGATGCGTGAAGAGCAAGCATGCGAAATCGGTGTGCATGCCCTCGTCGCGGCTGATGAGCTCGTTCGAGAACGTCAATCCCGGCATAAGCCCTCGTTTTTTTATCCAGAAGATGGATGCAAATGAGCCAGAAAAGAATATACCTTCGACGGCCGCGAACGCCACCAAGCGCTCTCCGAACGTGGAACGTTTGTCCGAGATCCACTTGAGAGCCCAGTCGGCTTTACACTTGACGCATGGGATCGTCTCCACAGCATCGAACAGATACTCGCGTTCAGCAGGATCCCGAATATATGTGTCGATGAGGAGCGAATACGTCTCGGAGTGAATGTTTTCCATCATGATCTGGAAGCCATAAAAGCAGCGGGCCTCTGCGGCTTGAACTTCGCTTGAGAAACGCTCCAGGAGGTTTTCGTTGACGATGCCGTCCGAGGCAGCGAAGAAGGCGAGGACATGGGAAATAAAATGGCGTTCGTTGGCGTTAAGGTTGGTGTTCCAGTCGAGAACGTCGTGTGAAAGATCCATTTCCTCGGCCGTCCAGAAGCAGGCCTGGGCCTTTTTGTACATCTGCCATATCTAAGAGAGTTGAGGATGGTTTTGTGATGAGCAAGTCTGTCGCGAACACGAACCTCCGGGTATTGAATCGGGAACAAGACAAATCGACGCGGGGACTCTTTTAGAAGCGGCTCCTCGCCTAAGTGAATGATTTTCAGGGTGAGTCAAGGTAAAAAAGGACGTTCTGAACGCATACTTTCTGGAAGATCGACGGCACCCACAAACCGGCGACATGAAAGGTCCAAGTCATCGGCATTGAGAGAGACGTTATGCAGCGACGACGTTAGCTTGCCCAGTGTGTCCGGGGACCCCTTACATGGCTCAGCCATCGCCGAGAACAAGTTTGGAAAAGTGCGATCAGTCACGTGACGTGACGTGACGCGTTTCCGACTACGCGAATGTTTTGTTGAAAGAACCAAACAAGGGCTGCTATAAAAGGGTCTCGCTTATTCTGTCTTCCTCATCCTTCCTACCACCACCACCTCCACCATCCCGCGCCCGCCTTTCCTTAATGGCTCCCGTCGCCGCGCCCACCCGTCTGCCCTCCCCCGGTCCTACTCCTAGCAAGGAGGTGCGTCGCGTCGCACCACGTCGCGTCGCGCTTACTCATAGTCTTCCCCGAAGGCGGCCTCCAGGTTCTCCACCTTTAGCCTCGAATCGCCCAGCAAGAAATCCACCAAGCCTGTCGCCAAGCTCCAGCTCGTCGACGACGCCCGCCGCTCAGTCTCGCCCGACTCTGAGGACGACAACATCGAGGAGTTGCGCAAGAAGTTTGTTGGAGATATTACCCTGCCGGAAAGTATGTGTTCCACGTCGCGTTGCGTCGTCCTCCACTGACCTTGCCACCCAAGGCGAAGAGCCTCTTCTCAAGGAGTCGCGTCGCCGCTTCGTACTGTTCCCCATCCAGTACCACGAGGTACTATCCACGCGTCTTTTCGCGCTCTCGTTGCTCATTTGTCGCGTCAGATATGGCAAATGTACAAGAAAGCTGAAGCTTCCTTCTGGACCGCTGAGGAGATGGACCTGTCCAAGGACATGCACGATTGGAACAACAAGCTCAACGCCGACGAGCGCCACTTCATCTCCCACGTCCTCGCCTTCTTCGCCGCCTCGGACGGCATCGTCAACGAGAACCTGCTCGAGCGTTTCTCCAACGAAGTCCAGGTCGCCGAGGCGCGTTGCTTCTACGGCTTCCAGATTATGATGGAAAACATCCACTCCGAGACCTATTCTCTGTTGATCGACACGTATATCAAGGAGCCCGCAGAGCGCGACTACCTCTTCGACGCGATCGAGACGATCCCCTGCATCAAGCGCAAGGCCGACTGGGCCATTCGGTGGATCAACGATGAACAGTCCACCTTCGGCGAGCGTCTCGTCGCGTTCGCCGCAGTCGAGGGCATCTTCTTCTCCGGCTCATTCGCGTCCATTTTTTGGATGAAGAAGCGCGGTCTCATGCCGGGCCTGACGTTCTCGAACGAGCTCATCAGCCGTGATGAGGGAATGCACACCGACTTCGCATGTCTCCTGTTCACGCACCTCAAGCGGCGCCCGCACCCCGACACGGTCCGCCGTGTCATCACCGAGGCTGTCGAAATCGAGCAGGAGTTCCTCACCGGTGCGTCTCTTTTTCTTTGTCCCTTCTTTTTCGCTTATTTTTCTTAGTCGCACTGCCGGTCGGCCTCATCGGGATGAACGCCAAGCTCATGTGCCAGTACATCGAGTTTGTCGCTGACCGCCTACTTGTTGCTCTCGGCAACGACAAGGTCTACAACTCGGCAAATCCTTTCGACTTCATGGACATGATTTCCCTGCAAGGCAAGACGAACTTCTTCGAGAAACGCGTCTCGGACTACTCCAAGGCAAACATCTCAAACAGCGGCAACAACACCGCGCAAACGTCGGCGAAAGCTTTGTACGTGCTCCATTCATCATTCGTTTGGCTTTGCTCATTCATGTTGTTTCTAGCGTCACCGACGAAGACTTCTAGCTTGCGAGCCACGTTGGTCTATTTAATATGCCCACATCTGCTGTTGCATTGTGCATTGTTACTGTATTGCATTATCTTACCCCTCACTTTTCTTTCCATCTCGTTGCATGTATAGACAGACTTTGTACTAGTATCCGAAAACTTAATCCATTGCGAATTTCCCTTGTTGCTTGCCCCCGGATTCCGGTTGATTCTCCGATGGCTCAGCGTTCAACAATGGCTACTGAATTTCGCGTGCAACGGATATGCGGCGTTTTTCCATAAGATAGAAGCCGATTCAGGTGCGCCAGCTAGCGCGGTATCCACTTTGACATGTTTGGCTGACAAGGACCAGCAAGGACCTGGGTCAGCCTGCCGAGTAGGAAGTAGGAAGGAAGGAAGTAGTATTTTAACCGGCATCTATGTATACGCTACGGACATCAACCCATTTTACCGCTGTGACCGGGTCGTCCCCCGCTCCGAATGTCAAATTAAGTCGTAGATTATGGCAAACACGCAGGTAGCGGAGGAACAATCCGTCTCACGGATTCCGCGGAGATGCGAGGGGAAACATAATTCCTCATCAATTACATGGTGTCTACCTCAAGGGGCTGGCAGATAGAGGGCCGCTGGTATGTATCGTGCACATCCGTCGTAGACATCAAAGACGTCCGCCACAAATCTAGCGAGTCTCCCTGTAATTGCGCGCAGTGACAACAGCCGTTTGAGGAACTCGTACGGGCGGTCCGCAGACCGCTTCCGCTCGAAACCGCCGACTGGGCCGCGAATATCGCGCAGGAAGTCCCTCCGGAGGATGGCCAGTTTGTCGTGCCCAGTGCAGACGAGGAGCGCATGGGCCTCGTCCTCCACAGCTGCCCGGCAAAATCTACAGAGCCGCAAATCTCGGGGGGCGGCCGCCCTATATCGTCCCGGATAACGCAAGTGTTCAATGCTTAGGTTATGATCCGAAAGCAATAGGCGGGTGATAGCCTTGCGGTAGGATGGTATGGGCACGTCGAGGTAGTGCCGACGGCGTCTCGTCACGAGTCCTACGCGCGACTCGCCCTCGCCCTCATCAATGCGTTGGACGCGATCACGGAGGAGGTGGGTTCGCGTGAACGTATCAATCTCGCTCTGCAACTGCGTGTCCAGGATCTGCTCCACACGCTTCATAATGCCTTGAATGGCATTGTCGTCGCGGAGCTCGCTTCAGTAGCGTGTATGGGAGTGGGAAGCCGCCGCAGCACCAGGCATATATCCAGTAGGAACCAACAAGCCAAGGACATGTGTAGATGCTGCAAACCGTAGCGGTGCTCGCTGAATCATGGCAAGGAACGGCCGCGACGTCGACATGTGGAATGTTGAATGACGGGTCGGCAGCGGCGGATCAAAATCGTTAATTAAGCTCCTCCTAATCCTTCCTCGGCGCGGAACCAATTTGAACGCGAACGCGGATAGTTTTGTGCGCTCTAACCGAATGTATTATGCATTCGCCCCTTCGCTCTGTCGCATGGCCAGTATTCCTGCCAATGACGCCACGGAAAGGTATCTGACCTTGTTTAGTATAATCCAGTGCACCCTGCCGGCGCCATTCTACACTTCCATGATCATAGACCCCAGGGACAGACAAGACAGACACGAAGAGGTTCGATAACAACGGAGATCAGACATCTAATCGCATCTCCTGTTGGCCGGACTCAGCCCGTTGTGTCTCAAACTTGGAAGCGTCTTCCTTCAGCCTCGAAAAATATTCCCTCTGCATCCACTCGACCTACCGTGCTGTCGACGTGCTTATGACCGCCGTGCTTCAGGGGTCCTGGGCGATCGCTGCCTATATAACTGCTCCTGGGTCGTTCAGGAGCAATAATAATACAGCCACTCTCCCTTCGCCTGTCGTAATCTGCCCAGGAACTGATCCCAAATCATCCAACTGACCTCTTACATGGAGCCCGAACGCTTATAGATAACTTATAAAAGTGGGGATATGTACTGAGATTCCACTTCCCCACGCAGCTTCTGTTCTTGCAATGCCCCAGCCTCCGTCTTTTCTCCGTAGCTGGAGGAGGAAGGATCGCGCGCAGACTGCACCGACGCAGGGGTCGGCCCCGGCTGTTGAGGTTCGCCATTCCCCTCGATCCAGCACCAGCAGCCCCGTCTCTGTTCGGAAGCAGCCCACGCGGCGTCCGTCAGATACTCCCTCCGAAACTTCGACGCGTTTCCTCCGGCTGTTTAAGGGGAGCTACGTTGAGACTGATACAAGCAGCCTCACATCGCTCGACGAGACGACGCAGAAGGCGCAGGTATTTATGCCTGCCCTCCGGACGCCGCCGAGCCCACGTTCGCCTCTATTCCGACACCCTCTCATTGCCGATGCATCAACATCGCCCACATCACCTCCTGGCTCACCACATTCCTTGGAACGTCCACTCCCTCCCGTCCCTCCTGTGAGGCCGGCTCGACCCCCTTCTCTGAATCTCGATGCCATCGAGTTCTACTCCATTCCACCGAAGCCCAATCTCAAATCTCAAGGCACCACGAGACCGCTTCGCCAGCGGCCAGTGGTCCGCGAGCCTGACCATACCAGTCGGCGCAAATTGCCAGAACTGGATAATGTTTGGGAGGGCTTTATGAAGGATGCGGAGGGAGAGGATACTGATGCTTTCGCCTTTCCTCCTATGGGCGGTGGCTCGAAGAATCGCGTTACTGGCTCTCACCAAGAAGTCCAAACCATCTCGGATCCCCCTTCAGTGCGTCAACCGCGACCCACCCTGTATCGCACTACAAGGGGTTTCGAATCAACCCCGTACTTGACATATACCTCCGAACTGAACGACTCCGAGGGTTATGAATCCAACGACGAGACCAGCCTATCCTCTTTATTTCCCGCTCCTCCACCCTTACCGGCCCGACGGCACATTACACTGAAGCCTCTTGTTTTGCTACCTACACCTACTATAGCGCCTCTCCCACCTTCGCCATCCTTTAGTTCCAGGGACTCCACTCCCGTGGCTACACCCACCACGCCCCGATCCGTCGAACCCTCTGTTTATTCCGCGAGGAAGAGTACGTCTCCGGTATCAATTTTAAAAAAGGCCGGGACGTCCCTTTCACCGCGTTCACCGGTCCCCACGCCCACTACCCTCAGTGGAGAATATCTCGAGGACCCTCCCAGGTATTTTAATGATGCCCCGCCTCGCCTGCGTACTGCGCAATCTGTTCCACACCTTCATCCGTTTTTATTATTGGCTCCCAACGCGCATCGCAATACATCAAGCGATACCACTTCAACGAGTAATACCAATAGGCGACGTGCTCCCTCGAGCGTGGGCGTCAGACCGCCGTTTGTAAGTCTACGTTTTATCGTATTCTTTCCTCTTCTTATGGTCCCAGTATCCAAAAGCGCAGGCGCTACCCGCCCCGCCCAATGATGTGGAGTGGGGATATGCAGTTTAATGAGCTTTAAGCTCAGCCTCTGGGATGATTATGGGTACTGGTTTACCCCACTAGACATTATATTATTCGTAGAAATATATTTTCGTGTGTTTAGAGCGGGACGAGGGTGCGGGACCTAAGTCCAGAAGGAATGTTTACTGAGTCTTCTTAGATTCCTTCGGCGGCGAAGGCGCAGTTGTTCGTTTGTCGTCCAGGATCGAGGTGGTGATATACCCGACAAGGACAAGGTTCGCACCAACGACAGCTGTTAAAGCGGCGTAGGTGGCATTGCCTGGGGCGGAAATTAAAGGACTGTTCCCGGAGAGAGAACTCGACCAACCGTTCCAAAGGTATTTCAGTGACGCAAAGTACGAGGCGATCGGGATAATTCCGAGAGAGAGGCTGAAGAACACGAGTTTTGCCAGCTGGGCGCTGCCCGCAGAGGTAACGTATAGGCTAGCTTAAATTTGGGGCAACTTACCTTGACGCCGCATCCTCGTTGAGCTTTCCAACTGCGACCTGTGCACTCATCGTGAACGTTGCGGTGGACGTGATGCCCGCCGCGGCAGTAACATCAGCAAACACACGGAACCTTCAACCTGTTCACATACATGGAAGTAACGGACCCTACGGCGAAGCCCGTCAGGCGCGTCGCCTCAGGAAGTCTGAAATCGCCGACGTCTACCGACTTTCAGTACTCTCCTCCGCGGCGGGAAAGCTGGTTTCGTTGGGACTTGGAAAGCTCGGAATACGACCTCTTGTTCCTCTCTACGTCTATAAAATTGCTGTTGTTTCCATCATAGTAAGTAGGTGCTCCATGTTGCGCCAGGCATTGATGCAACGAGGATAGCCGCTCGACAGATTTTGAAGTCCATAGAAATTGGCTGGCCATTACTCATTCGCTTCCAATCTCCAAGTGGTATTACGACGTGTGTTATTTCCCTTCTAACTTGGCGCCGGCTCATACGGGAATTTCAAAAGACAACCTCGGAGTGGAGTAAGTTGCTGCAGTACCGGACGAGGCGGAAGACTGATCTTATGTACAGCACTGGACTACCCTCCATTCTTTGCCTATTTCGAGAAACTTCTGTCAATACCGGCCTCGGTCATCGACCCCAAAATAGTGGACCTGAATAATCTTAACTACGACGCATGGTCGGTCATCGCGTACCAGCGAACTACGGTCATTATCTCCGAGCTGGTCCTCGGCGCCGTTCTTCTCAAGTTTGCTTCTTCAAATGATGCTACCCATGAATTTTCTTAAGAGGCTATAGATTCATCCGAGGATCGGTGGACCCATCGACGCAGCGCATCATCTCGGCGTCCTTATTCCTTCACCCAGGGTTTCTCATCGTGGATCACATACATTTCCAATACAATGGGTTCATGTTTGGAATTCTGCTCTGGTCCATTCTCATGGCTCGTAATGTGAGGATCCACGCCCCTGCACTGATATGCCTGCTGACTTTCGAAGCTGACAGGGCAATAAACTCGGGAGCGGAATCCTGTTTGCCGTTCTCCTCAACTTCAAACACATCTACATGTATTTAGCGGTCCGTCCTCTTTTATTACGCTCAATGTTTCTCGAGGCGATTATTTGGTCCACAGCCGGCATACTTTATCTACCTTCTTCGCTCTTTTTGCATCTCTCCATCGGGAAAATTGGAGATCAAGAATTTTCTGTCCCTGGCCAACGCCGTCATTGCAGTTTTCGTTGTCTCTTTCGGCCCCTTCATAGTCATGGGACAGATCCCTCAAGTTCTGTCTCGATTATTCCCCTTCACTCGAGGATTGAACCATGCATACTGGGCGCCTAATGTATGGGCGTTGGTGACTGCTGCAGATCGAGTACTGCTCCGATGTAAGAGGTCCCAATTTCATGTGAGAACGCATTTAATCGTATTGCTAGACGTAAGCCGGACCGGTGCTGATTTGGCGGTCAACATCTCTGGGGTAGCATCCACGTCGCGCGGTCTTGTAGGAGACACGGTTTTCGCTGTACTTCCCAATGTCAAGCCCGTCCACACTTTCACTGTCACTTTGGCTTTCCAATCGGTGAGTCGTACACAGGGCCGTCATCCTTCGGGGCTCATTCAACGGCGGATATTCCAGATCGCTCTCACCAAGCTTTGGTTCACCCCGACCTACAAGTCTTTTCTGACGGCCCTGACACTTTGTGGATACGCATCGTACCTTTTCGGCTGGCATGTGCATGAGAAGGCGATTTTGCTTGTGCTGGTTCCACTCAGGTATATCTTGCTCTCCTTGTTTGTCTTCCATCTAATAAGGTATCAGCCTCCTTGCGGCTGAGCGGCACGCGTATTTCAGAACCTTCATCATTGCCAGCGCCGCTGGCGTATTCTCATTGTTTCCTTTGATATTTACACCTGGAGGTAGGCATGCATACGCTCATTACTTACTGTTAGAAATTCTGACATTCTCCCATCCAGAGTCGATCGTCAAAGTCATTTACTCTTGTCTATGGGGCCTGTTCGTCTACGTCCCCCTAACTAGGCGTGTTTACGAGTAATCCATTTTCTCTCAACTGTTTTACTCGGGCTAACCAGAACCACAGATTCCCGAGGTCTCTTTCATTTGTGATCATCGACACCTTGGAAAAGATTTACTTGGCCGGTTTTCCACTGCTCCAGGTTTTCGTCACGCTGTTTCCTATGTTGGTGGCGCACCGTCAAGTATCAGCTGTCGTTCCTGCGGACACTTGCGTTTCATCTCTTGATTTCACGTGTCCCGAGCCCGATCCACATCAAGCAGGTGTCGCAGCCATGGAGTTCCTACCACTGATGCTGACCAGCGTGTATTGCGCCCTGGGACTGGTCTGGGGCTTCTGCAGACTAATGTTTGTGTACTTGAACGAGGAGAGCACGTATCAAGGACCGCTTAGTCGTATTTAACGCGTGAATGCATGTAATGCGGTAAATACAAAGTAATGGTTACAGTACGGCCTGGTAAATCACTTCTTCGAGATGTGGACCACTATCGAACGCCATGTCAGAGCGGACAACTCTGAGAACATGACAATAAAGCTGACCGTCTTCATCCTCCAGAATGTGGTCCAGACCAACCTTCTGGCCACGGGAATGTTTTGCGCTTGCTCCCCATACAATGGCACTGTGATCAGAGGGTTGGTTAGCCAGAGAAGATGGTTCAAAGACTGACTGACTATTTCATTTGTTTGGCGATTTCTTTGTGAATAGAATTACAAAAGTCCTCGATAGAGCATTTCCCACGCCGCAGGACCACAGGCTGCGAGTAGTCTGGTGCCAGTCCACGCGGCTTCGTGTACACTCGGACGAGATCGAGGGTTTGCCACATTTTTTCGATCAATTCGTCGATGTTCAGCCACTCCCGGGATGAGATTGGAACGGACATTGGAATCTTATAGCTAGAGTTGTCGAATAAGCCGGAAAGTCGGGATACAGCCTACGAGTCAAATGTACTCACAGAAGATCCAGTTCCTCTATCGATATTGCGTCGATCTGCCGCATTGTTAGTTTGAACCCGAAGGAAAGTTATCGCAACCCGACTTTGTTCAAAATCTGGAAAGTACTTAGTGAGCAATAATGCATCGAGGTAAAACGGGACTCACGTATAGCGCAGGAATATAAACTCTGGAGAAAAATAAGCAAGGATGGGGCTTTGCTGGAAACGTTGAACCCACCGGTTGCCCTCGATAACGTCGACTAGATCGTCAGCGGTGGCTCCAGGTTCGCGGATCGCGATATCACAGTTGTTGATCTTGAACTCGCTGAGGATTCCTTTGATATCGTCATGGTCAATGTTCGTCAATGGGACCGTGTTCGTTATGGCGATTCCTCCTTTCTCCTTCCTCCGAACAAGGATGGCTGGCGGGCGTTTATTTAACCGAATACCAAATCCTTCCAGCTCAGCCTCAATGATTGCCTTGTCCCCGAGCGGTTTGAGCACATCAAGAACAATGAATATGAGGTTACAGGTGCGAGCAACGGCGATGACTTGGCGACCTCTACCACGACCATCATTTGCACCTTCGATAATTCCAGGCAAGTCGAGGATTTGTATTGGTGCGCCATGCACCTTGACCTGTGGGTACATGAGTTTATATGTTACGTGTTTGAAGGGATGGACGGACGGTGCCAGGAACGGTGGTGAGGGTCGTGAAGTCTATTTCCGAGACTTCCGAATGTGTGCCGGTGAGTTTGGACATTAACGTTGACTGTTCCGCGAAGTTTATACTAAAATTATTGGCGAACGACCGCTGTGCGCACCTTGCCCACCGACGGAAAGCCAACGAATCCGACCGATGCTATACCCGTTCTAGAGGCGAATCAGACACGGAGCAGGCTCGTTGGTGAGGCATTGCTACCTTGCAACATCAAAGCCGAGGCCGCCGCCGCCGCCTCCCCCACCGGGCGGAGCGATGAGCTCGCGTCGGAGCTTGGCTAGTTTGGCCTTGAGCTGTCCCAGATGGTAGGACGTGGCCTTGTTTTTTTGGGCTAGAAAACGCGGTGAATAGGCCGTCTGCTGCAACCGTGTGCAAACACACTCTTGGCCTGCCGAAAACGGTCAATAACAATGAAGACAATGGAAAATGCGGGCGCACCATCTCATCTTCGACTTCCTGTGAGAACAGTGAGCCAGGACAATAGGATAGAACGAGAACTGTTACAGTACTTTGATTTTCTGAACGGTAGTCATGATCGTAATAAAACGGCAATGGGCACTGTGATGTGACACTCGTTGCCTTCTCGCCCTCGCCACTCGTTCCCAATCTCCGTCGCTCTCTGCCCCATACACTGCATGCGACTGGATCGTGTGGTGTACCGACAATCTTTATAACTCAGGCTTCCCGTCCTTCCTTGACAATGTGCGGCGGTCCCAAATGGAAGCGCGAGGTCGTGCAAGACCATAAGGTTTGTCGACCCGTCCCCCACCCTCTCCCGCTCTTATCCATCCCCCCAGTTCGACTTCATGTCCGTGGCCGATTTCAGGGACAATGGCTTCAAGATGCGCACCAAATACCTGTTCCTCTTCCTCGTCTTTTTCAAGTCCTTCGCCGTCTACATGTCCGACATCTTCACCGCCGTGACGATGTTGACCACGACGAGTTGGTCCAACCAAATCTTTGATGCATGCACTGCTCAAACGAGTGGGTGTGTCTTCATCCCCTTCAACACTGGCAAGTGGTTGTTTGTCGGCTGCATCATCTTCTCCTTCCTCCTGGTCAGTGTCTCTCTGCTAATCCTCGAGACCACCGCTCTGACCGTTGTTCACAGTTGGGGTACGAGGCTCGCAAGGCCAAGCTGATCGTCGCCAGCCACGATATCTCGTATGCCTTTACCAACGTGTTAGCCAACAACTACTATTCGCTGCGTACGTGGATGATGCATTTATCGCCACTATCTCTGTTCAAGTATTATCCCGCCCATAGGCTCGTACGACCACTTTTGTTTCTTCGATCACATCAGCAACTCCACCAAGACGAGCGACGATTTCGCCTTTTTCGTCTTCTTTGTTTTCAAAAGTTTGTATTCAACCTTTTGGAGAAACGGCCTGGCTAATTATCTGCGCCAGGTTGGAAGCGGGTCCTGCTGGCAGACGGTCCTCGTCAGACCATCAATGCACTCACGCTCTATGCCGTATGGTTGGCCAAACACGGGGAGGCGAAATGGGACATCTCCAAGTACTTTGCCGGAAACCAAGTCTCGACGTCCCTCCTGACGGTTACAACGCTTTTCACTGTCATCGTGTTTCTCGGTTCCCTTGGCCTTCTCATCGTCGCCGGCATATGCTATATTCCCTTGCTGTGCTATATTCGGGGCAACTTGAAGGTCTCTTGACCACCTTATTCCACAGCTGGAAAGATTGCTGACATGCCCGGACAGGAATACTGCTGCCACAAAGTTGACAAGGTACAACAGCTCTTTGTCCAGTCGCTTGGTTTTACTGATCGCATCTGTCCTTTGTAGCGTATCGAGAGTGTGATCAAGAAGCGCCAAAAGAAGAGGCTCGATGAGAACCAGAAGCAAGCGATGAAGGAGGCCAGGGGTGACTTTTCCCACCTCAAGAACAGGAAGGGCGAGTTTACTTCGAAACCCCTTCCGCAACCGACATTGCCCAACCTTTCCGTCGACGACGATTTGGACGACAAATCCTCGATGCATACTCGCGTTGCACCCAGCACTTACACCCAAGATTCGTATTATTACTACAACTCGGACGTCAAGAATGCGAATCCGCCCCCAATGCCCGCCTACAACCCATACTCCACTCACCAGGCCCCCGACGCATATGCGACTTTCAACTCCTCGCAGGCAACCTTCCAACAGGATGAATACCAGCCTCCGTATGAGGATGAGAGCGCCATGCACCTCACCTCGGGAGCAGCACCGTTTTCGCACTCGCAGTATCCGATCGACCGCCCGGGATCTGCGGCGCCGAACCCATATTACGAGCAGCAGAACATGCCTCCCTATTCCAATTCCCAATATCCCATAGACCGCCCGGGGTCTGCCGCCCCCAGTACCTACCACAATAACTCCCAATACCCCATCGACCGACCGGGGTCCGCCGCTCCTAGCACCTACCACAATGGGGGCTCCCAATATCCCATAGACCGACCAGGGTCTGCCGCGCCCAGCCACTATCACAATGGCAGCGGGAACTACGACCCGCACGACGTGTATCAGGGCCGGGCTGTGCCCAGCCCTCGTCCCCAGCAGCGGGCACCTCCGAGTGGGCTTGCACAGCCTGTCAGCGGGCTAGCCTATGACGATGCCGACGCGTACGGGGGCTTCACGACTTCGCCGAACCCCCAGCAGCAGTCGCACCAGCAGGGGATGTGGAACCCTGGGCGCGATGTGGAGAGAGGCGGCTACTAGCTTATATTCTGGACATTTATCTTCCATTTCCTTCTCGCCCAGTTTGTATGTATAAAACCATTAATTTCGGGCACAACCAAGCATGCAAGCATGACAATGAAACCAAGAGAGATATAATAAGAGTATAAAGGTTACATGCAGTCCATTTAGGCGAGCTTTTCGTACAGAATTATTCCGATGAGTAGTATGAGGACAAGGATAATGGCGCCGGTGACTATGCGCTGCTGGTACATCCTAGAAGAATCTATTCAGATGGGTTGCGAATTGCAGACGGACACGGGACGTTCTACCTTCTTATCATTCCCTTCAGCGTCCCTGATGCGCGCTCAATTGAATTGTTGGCGGTTTGAAGCTGGGAGAGACGAGTAAGCTTTGAGTAGTGGCGTCCGCATGGAAACGCACGGTATCCCGAGAATTTATAATCTGTTCTCGCTGCTGCCTGAGATTCAAGAGAATATCGGCGCCCTGGCCCTCGGTTTCGAGAGCGATGCGGTGCGAGTCCTGGAGGCGCTTCGTCCCGTCCTCGAGCACCGACGTGCCGGCTAGTAACCGGGTGCGGTCGCTCGTCGGGCCGTAAGGCTCGTCGGAGGTGAATGCGCCGGGGTGCTTGGAGGAGGAGAGCAGGGCGCTCCGGGCGAGCTGGGCGTGGACGTCTTTGTACTGCTTCTTGTAGCGCGTCAGGTCAGCCTTGGCCGTGCGCAGCCGGGTCTGGTATTGGGGTCGTATGGACTGTGGGATGCCTTGTATTTCGATTTCCATTTGCGAGACCTGCGTGCCTTAGTACGAAGTCCATGCGAAGGATGCGACTGTACCATCTCGTCGGCCTCGTCAAGTTCCATCTCTGCCCGCCTCAAGGACGCCTTGCGTTGTTCTGTAGATAGTGAGGCGGATGCTGAATGCTAGGGAGACGAAGCGTACCGCCGCTGTCGTCCTTGCCCTCCCCATCGAGTTTGGAGCGGATAGTGTCAATGAACTGCTGAAAGTCCTGCTCGTAAGAGTCGAACAAGGCGGTGGGTGAGTTGTCCATGGGTCGTAGTGGTAGCTAATAAGTGGAGAGGTGCTTTCGGCACGTGTGGCGCTGCGGGGTCGCCGAATTCGGCAGCCCATTTTGTTACGGTCGACCATCATGTCGAGCTCTGCGTAAGTCCGCCTACTAGCTGCATTTCTCGCAAATGAACACTGTTAGCTCCCTCTACCTGGACCCGCAGATCCGGGACTGGGTCCTCTTCCCAATCACCCTGGTGATGGTCAGTCCTCCCTTGCTTCGTGTCGAACCTCCGCGAACCCCCGCTCCCAGATCCTGGTCGGCATCCTCAGGCACTATGTGGTCATCCTCCTGCAAAGCCCACCCAAAAACCTCCCCCGCGAGGCCGTTCGCGAACAGTCCGTGGCTACAGTCATTGCGCCGAACAATCGAAAAATAACATTATGTACTGCCCCAGGCGCGCCTTGACGCGCTCGCAGGTCCTGCGATCCACCTGCGCAAAGTCGCCGATACCCCCGACGTACTACAAGTCCATCTCGCGGCACCTCTCCGACGCATTCGAGGCGGGGACCTATCTTAAAGACGGCCCACCTCGCGAGGGCGACGCGCCGAAAGGGCCCCCGAATCCCATGTCGGACCCCGCGGCAATGGACGGCATGATGGCGGGCATGAAGACTCAAATGGGTGCGCTTCCTCCAGCCTCGCAAATTCTCGAATTGACATAGAGAAAAGTGATGATGGTACCGCAAATGGTGATCATGGGCTGGATCAACTTCTTCTTCCAGGGCTTCGTCCTCAGTGCGTGTCGGCCCTCTTCACCTCGTCTCAGTCTCATCCCATTACTCGCAGTAAAACTGCCGTTCCCACTTACCCTGGGCTTCAAGTCGATGCTCCAGCGCGGTATCGAGACGCAGGACATGGACGTCCGCTGGGTGTCCTCGCTTTCGTGGTATTTCCTCAATTTCTTTGGGCTGAACGGGCTGTACCGCCTTATCCTTGGCGGCGATAACTGTGAGTGCAGCCTCCATTCCAATGACTTTTCTCCGTAATTAAGCGGGTTCCGCGCAGCTGCGGACTCTTCGCGCGACATGACAGCCTCCCCGTTTGGCGCAAATCCGGCTGCCCCTGGCGGTGCGCAGGACTTTGGAAAGCTGTTTAAAGCGGAAAGAGACAATTTGGAGTTCTCGGAAGGGTTGTATTCTTGGGTTGGAGAGGGCGTCGAGGATAGAGTCCTTCGCAGATATGGTTTATCGACATAAATAATACTTACAAGTCGGAACTGATTAAACTTGAGAAATGTATCCTATCCCATTGGCGCCGTGTTCGGATTGACATCATCAGGGATTAAACATGTTTTGCGCCAGCACGCAATCATAGGACCCCTGTCATTCACCCAAAATGCCTGTTCCGTCCGAGGGGGAACTTGTCGGGACTGGAATTTTAGATTTCGCGTGATTTTGTCGGGATTGGAACAGGCCTCCACCCAAAATCGGCCCCAAACTGTCGGGAATCAGGCCTAGAACCAAGATTTTTGCCCCCGAATAGTGCATTGAAAAAAAATCTCGCGCCGGCGCCACTTCTCGTCGGGATTTGCCTCAGGCCTGAGGTCAATTCGGGCGAAAAATGTCGGGATTTGATACAGGCGAAATGCAATTTTTTTCTCAAAGTTGTCGGGATTGGGATCAGGCATTTTGGGTGAATGACAGGGGTCCTGCAATCATCTATCCCTAGACTTTCAGGTTATGATACTTCGGCATGATTTGTTGGAAAGCTGTTGAGCGGCCAAATTGGACATCGCCGAAGGCTGTATAGGTCGTCATCTGCCCACGCGAATGAAATCTTAAACAAGCCAGGCCGATTACACGTATAGCTACATTGCAAGGGTTGGTACTAGTAGTACAGACGCGCACTACCGAACTCCATTTGTCGTTGATATGCGATCGAAACAAGAGGATCTGCTTCCGGTAGGTAAGCAAACGATCGTCAATCAAGGGGACGAACTTGCAAAAAGGCGCCAGAAATAAAGTATTTATCCGATTAGACCAGGCCGTCGTAGAGCGATAATGCCTGGAGCCCCGTGTCAGCGGCGCCGGAGAGACGGGAGGGGCGGCGAACCTTTACGATTGTTGGGTCCTGCTTGCTGCCTTCTACGAACTCGTCATATGTTAGTTTGGCGTCCTTATCCCTGTCCATGTTCCGGAAGATTTTGTCCACACGCTGTGGAACGGTCCGGGTTAGGCGCGAGCGAAGCAAGGCGGTGCGGACGGCACCTTCTCCGGTGTGTCCTCGTCCGATGGCAGCTTGACCATTTCGCCCGTCATCTTGTATATCGACTGCACGATTTGGAGCATCTCGTCGTAGGTAATCGTGCCGTCCTTGTCAATGTCGTAAAGTTGGAACGCCCCTGCACGCGTTCAGACGCGGGTGCGAGCAGGCGTCATGGGGGACTGCGACGCACATTTGAGCTTCTCGTCGAGATGACCGCGACTCGTGACGCTGAGCGCACAGATGAACTCTTTAAAGTCGATCGTGCCGTTCCCGTTCGCGTCGAAGACGTTGAAGACGTAGTCTGCAAACTCGCCGGGATCGCCAAAGGGAAAGAACTGCTTGTATATTCGGCTGAACTCGGTCTTGTCGAGCTGGCCGGAGGGGCAGTCCTTGCGGAAGCCCTTGTACCACTGCTGCAGCTCCTTCTTGTCGACTGCGGGCGGCGGTGAGCGGGGCACGGGAGAGAGAGAGGTGCGCACAGTAGGTGTTCTTCTGGAGGTCTGCGAGCTGCTCGGGGGACAGCTTGGATTGGGATTTGCCCATGGTTGGAGGAAGGAAGGAGGAGGATCACGGTATCAGTGTTTGGTGTGCTGAATCAGTGCATGGCCGGCTGGGCGCCTCGAGGTGTGCGCCTCATGGGTATTAGCCGTGCTGCACACAACACTTGTAACAAACCACCACTGAGCGCTGCTGGCAGCAGGCAGTCGAGCATTCCGTTCTCCGTGCACCAACATCGATCTCATCACCGTCAAAGTTTACTCTAGGATCACGATGTCTTCTCCGAATCTTCTGTCTACAAGACTCATCCACCATCCACCACCATCCATCCCCATCCACCGCCATCCATGTGCTACGCGTCCGGCTCCCTCAATCAGGCCGTGAATGTATGTCCTATGTGCAAGGTCTTTCCCCATGCAAGGTCCGTCACAGGCGCCCGCATAGCTCTTCTCTCATCCGTGAGCGCCCAGATGTCCCCACACCCGCGAAGTCTGCCGCAATCGCATCGCCCATCCCCGCTTCGACGTTCTCTACCTCAAGAACGCAGAAGGTAGCCCCCCGCTTTGCCATGTCGCTCACAGAGTTAATTTGAACCGACCAAAGTCGACTCGTTCAATGGCTGCGGTTATTGCAAGGTACTTACTCATTCTCCTGTGCAGCCCCGATCCTCATCTATCCCAGTGGGCCCGTACAAATCCGCCGTCCAAGGCCGCCGGATACTACAACACCGGGTGGCCGGGCTGCTGTCGCGCCCCCACCGCAAGTGAACACCGCCTCATACAGGCTGCGGACTGGCGATCGGTCAGTCAGGGTGCGTGTGTTTTCCACGTTCTGGGCACAGAATTCATCCAGGCCACCAGTCCACCACGTTCCGATACCGCCAGACGTAAAGGCCGCACTGGACAATCTATCGTCGCGCGGGAGCCCCGTCCCGCCGGTTAGTCCGGTGCGGCCTGGTCCGAGTGTGAAACCGGCGGTGGATCGGAGGAACAGCAGCGCGAGCAAGTCGGCAGCCGTTCCGATACCTACAAAGAGCCGCTCGGGCGGCAGCCCGCAAATGGTCGCGTCGTCGATTACGAGCACCAGTTCGCGTGGGTCGGGAGGCAGCCGGCGGCGGCAGCGGCGGCGGCGCGGCGGCGGCGGCACCTCGACATCTGTTCCAACAACTTCGACCATGGAACAGGTGCAGAAGCGGCGAGAAACTCTCGCCGAATCGTCTAATTCATCTTTGAGTCGAAAACAAAGCGATATGGATGCATCCGTTACGCCTCGTCGTAATTCGGGGGCACGGCCGCCCGCGTCGACGGCGTCACCTTCCGTGTCCAAGTTTGTAGATGTGTTGAGTTCGGCAACTCCGGGGCGACGTCGTTCGCTTTCCTCCACGCCGTCCTCGATTTTGACCAAGGTGGCTTCTTCGGTGGCAACCAAGACGTCTCCACCGGTCTCCACCAAGGCGTCGCCACCGATTCGACCAGTCGATGCCCCACGGCCACAGAAAAAGGCGGATGTAGAAACCTCCAGCGCGTCCGGCAGCAGTGGCAGCGACAGTATCGGCTCGCTGACGGAGAGCACGGTAACATCCGATGGCGGGTTCACCGACTATCTCTCGGACGAGTCGGAGGCCGAGCTGCAGCGGCAGGCGGAGGCCAAGGCGGCGTTGGTAGCACAGAACGAAGCCGAGGAACTAGAGTTCAGAGCGGCGCGGCAGGCGCTTGCGAATATTGGGCTGCGCCCGCCCAAGAGCTGGGTGGCGACGGAGTCGGAGAGGTCTACGGCCCGAATAGCGCCTTCGACGCGGAGCTAGCTGAAAGGACATTCATGTACCGTGTAATATAGGCGTGTTTTTTTACGGGGTTGAAAGTAAATTAGGTTGTGCTCGTGTGGTCGGATCCAAGCTTACTTTATCGTGTTCAGCACGTTGCCATATATGGACCATTGGACAGCCACACTGCTACACCTTGAGCAGGTACCATGAACCTTGGCCGCAGCTCCATCTCCTCAACCAGCCCCGTCAGCATCTTCGACGCCCGCTTTGACTCTGACTGCCGCATATTTACCGCCTCGACCCCCGCCGGCTTTGCCGTTTACCGCACATGTCCTTTGACCCTCGTCCGCAAGCGCGGTACTTGTATCCTGCCATCTCTCAGCCCCCCTTCTGACGCGTCGTTCAGAACTCACCGGCGGAACACTAGCCGCGGTCGTCCCTCTGCACGCCTCGTCTCTCCTCTTCCTTCTCGGGGGCGGTCGCAGTCCGCTCTACCCACCAAACAAAGTAGTTCTCTGGGACGACATACTGGGCACTGAGGTCGCCGAGCTCGAGTTCCGGGAACGTGTCCGGGGCCTCGCGTGCCGCCGGGGCTGGCTGGCAGTGGCGCTGCGGCGCAGAGTGGTGCTGTTCGAACTCGGGGAGGAGGTCAAACGATACCGCGAATGGGACACTTGGGACAATCCGAGAGGTGAACACCTCGCATTCCCGCCCGACTCGCTGATTTCTAAATGTCCAGCGGTCCATGCAAGGTCTGCTCGCGCTGGCTAGTGGCACCTTCGCTACACTACTCGCTATTCCTGGACCGCAGATGGGCCATGTGCGACTAATTCATCTTCCGCCTTGTGTTCCGCCGACACCTATAGGCCCTCCCTCCTCTGCACTGCCTCGGAAGCCCCCGCCGCTCCCCACGAATCGCGTTTCTATAATCGCGGCACATACCACTGCACTGACTACTCTCTCGGTGCCACCATCTGGGCGGTTACTTGCGACTACCTCATCTCGGGGAACACTGGTCAGAACATGGGATGCAGTTACCGGTAAACTTGTACGAGAATTCAGGCGCGGGACAGACAAGGCTGAGATCTTCGGGGTTGCTTTCCGACCGGATGAGCGAGAACTGTGCGTTTGGAGCGATAAGGGGACTGTCCATGTCTTCAATCTCGTCGTCTCGGGCACCTCGTGAGTTTCCTTATCTTCCTTGAGATATCGGCACCCGACAATTATTATCAGCAACCGGCAATCCACGTTCTCACCCTTGACGCCGTACCTCCCGCTCCCCAAGTACTTCGAGTCTGAATGGTCATACGCGCAGTATCGAATCCCCGTTCAATCGTCCCATATATCTCTGTCTGCAACGTCGTCGATGCGATCGCCGCCGCCCGATGTCGACGAGGAACGGTGTGTTGTTGGCTGGATAGAGGCTCCAGACGATGGGAACCCCAACCATGGCGGCGAAGTAGAGCACCAGCTGGTCGCATTAACCTACGCCGGCGGGTGGTACCGACTGTCGCTCCCTAACGCAAGCTCTTCAAAGGCCGTGGCCTCGGCAGCTGTTCCAACTCATGCAGGGTCGTCGACCTCTCCGCCCAAGTCAATATCGATGCCCCACCAGCGGACCTCCAGCGGCTCGACTGTGCTAAGCCGGTTCGACAAGGGCAAGGATAAGGAGAAGAAGGACGGCGAGAAGCAGAGTAGGAAATGCGTGTTGGAGGAGTACCGGAAATTTGGTCGGTGGGATGGCTGGGGCTAGCCGATGCGTTTAGCCCCGTTTCGTTGTGGTGTTCTGGTTCCTACACTCACAGTATTTATACCGCATGCACATATGTAGCCCTCTGTTGTACATACCACTAATGTTGACGACACCTAGACGTGAACTTCATATACGAGAATAAAGTCCATACTACGTGGCGAAAAATATCGATGTTGCCATTGGTAATCGTCTTGTGTGAAACTGGATGTGCCGACACTGTCCCCTCCCGAGTCCGTATACCCGCCAAAACGTCGGGGCGCTCTGGTTCCACCCGTGTTCCGCCGGCTGGGTCCAGGGATGGCTCTTGTTCTGCTCGTTCTAAAGACCTGCGACTCTGTGACCGGGGCCGCCGGCCGATAGAGCGCCGTGGGGAAGGGGCTCTGAGCCGCCTTGGAAGCAGCGATCCTCTCGCGCAGCCGGCGTCGGCGAGACAGACAAATTTGAAATTCCGACACGGGCGACGACGGCAACACCCCGGCAATCCCGGCAATCAGCGCCGTGTGAGCCGCTAGCAGGAGTCGCTAGCACATCACATGTTACTGATCACACCGTCGCGTCTTGGTCCCCCGACATGGCCATTTCAGTCGGGTCCCCTTCTGGGCCAAGTACCTCGACGTGTGGCTATTGCTCCCCCTCAGGTTCCAGATCAACGGCTAAGTCTGCGGTGCACACTGCTGGATTGCTCGCAAATCAACTCTCGTGCCAAGTGCGGATCTCTCAAGCTCTTCTGCTTTCATATGCGGGACCTGATGAGCATCGCCCAGGTTTACCAGAAGATGATTGACCGAGGATGGCGTCGCTCCGGTTCAACTCGGTGTCATCTTTCCCATGGCCACAGCTAATCTTTATGCAGGCACTTGGTGTTACAAACCTGATTTATATCATTCGTGCTGCCCGTCGTACACGATCAAGTATGCGGTCTTTCTACTGGATTCCGCCGACTCAGATGAGTTGTAGATTAGATGCTCTTGCGTTTAAACCATCCAAAAGTCAGCGAAAGCTGATCAACCGGTATGCATGTATCGTCCCTACCATGCCTTCTTCTCAGACGTGACGAAGCTGGAATCGATTTATTTTGCATGGGAAACGACCGCCTGCGGTGCCACCGAAGTCAAAGGACCCTCCAACTTTCTCTCTAATAAATGCAGTTCACGCCGCTGAAGCTACTTTCTCAATTGAGCAACACGTACACAAGTTCGAGGTAACTGCGTGGCGCCTACTTCGCTCTCTTCAGGGCTGAGTTGATCCTTCAGACCATCTTGGAGCCCTCATCCTACACCTCAGAAAAATTCGAGCTGTATTCCTTGTATCAACGCGAGGTGCATAATGACGTGAAGTCAACTCCTTCAGGCTTCCGCCGTTTCCTCGTCGACACTCCTTTGCATGTTTGTCAAGTAGTTTCCTTCACATCAGATGTATCCCGACTTGAAACTTTAGCCAGCTCCAATTTCATACTCGTCGCCCCGTCCCTCCCACCTGCCTATAAACTATGGGTGATTTGTTTCGTATTTCAGCCCAGAGTTGCTGCTGATGATTGACCAGTTCCTACCACCAGGTACAACCTTTTAACTTGTCCAGCATCCGTTCTCACTCGACATCCTCAGCTCTATAGATGCGACGGCAAATTATTCGCACTGGGAGTGATCGATATACTCCCCAACTGCGTCTCAAGTGTATATTTTATGTATGACCCGACCTGGGAAGAGTTTTCTCTTGGAAAGGTGCGGTACTGGCGGCTCCTTAAGTCTAGACTTACGAGTTGGCACAGCTCAGCGCGCTGCGTGAGGTGGCGCTTGCCTCCGAGATGCAACAAGCTGGCGCTCCAGAAATGACGTCGCTGTATATGGGTAGGTATATTCCGCATTGGAAGAACATCTGAGTGATGTCCCTTTGTGCAGGATTCTATATTCATTCTTGCCCGAAAATGCGCTACAAAGGGGAATACTCCCCTTCCTACCTGGCCGATCCTGTCAGTGCTTCGTTTCGCCGGATCGTCGAATTAACCCTCTAGACAGGAAACCTACGTCTGGTTCCCCCTCGAGAACTGCACTCAACTGCTAGATAACAACCGATACGCGTGTTTCTCCCACCCCGAACACTCTAGCGCAGACCCTCCTGATTTCCTGGCGAGTGAGTTGATCTCTTTGTTCTTTTGCCTCCAACGTCCTGACACGATCCAGTCGAAGAGTCACCTCAGCCAAGCGACGCTCTCCTCAGTCAAGTGCACGTCGTACGTGGCATACAAGACAATAAAGTCACTGTGATCCCCGTCAATGTGAGGGAATTGGAGCAATTAAACTGTCTTCCACTAACGGAACTGATACCAGAAATCCCCGTATTGGGCCATTGAGGAAGTTCGAAGTGAAATAATCGCCTGTATGGCAGGTCTGGGGACAGAATTGGCGATGGAGGTCATATTTTACCTGAATTCATAGGTTATCAAGCGAGATACGAGCTGGTATTGATAAGCCGTATGTGGGCCTTGTCGCGTTGTATAGTGTTGTTGCAAACACGTGAGCGCGATAAAATCTCTGCCATCAAAATATTTCCCTAGCTCTCTCCTTCAACAAGCTACTAAGTACGAGTCTGTTGAAGCGTCTTCCTACCAGGGACTGTTCCTCTGTGAGATCTTCCCTATGTCGCGCCTCAGACACGCTTGGAGAGTTCTGTACTGGCTGCCGAGTCTCGTCTTGCTGAGGGAAGTCGGAGTCTTGAAACTGGTGTCCGGACGCAGTATGCAGGCGAGTCAGAAAAAACGCAACCGAAGCCCTGCCGACTTCCTCATCACTTGTCCAGCCAGCCAATACTTAATCCAGACGAATCTTTACTATGGCGGGACGTGGCCATATTCGACCGCATTTCGATGCACACCCACCGACCCTACCGCAGAGGCGACATCGTTGCGCTGAAGTACATCGGTCGTTCTCAATGAAAAACCTCACTTTTACGCGGTCCCTCAGGTCTCCGTCTGATGCAAAATACGAGCTCGTAAAACGGATTATTGCAATTGAGGGAGACATTGTACAGACTTTACCTCGGTTAGTCCTAGCCATTCTGCAACATCGTAACCTTTCATTTGGTAGCAGATATCCCGATCCCGAAGTTTGCGTGCCCCAGGGTCATGTCTGGGTCGAAGGTCTGTCACTCCGTCTGGTAATACTTCAAGATTCCCTTATGAAAACACAATTAAGGCGATGCATTCCACAGTCAGGACAGTAACAGTTTTGGACCGGTATTTATATCCAATTGAGAATGAGCGTCAGGTATTAACACGCTACAGGTACCTCTCGGGTTGGTTGATGCGCGATTGGTCTGTTTGATTTGGCCTTGGTGGCGGTTCTCGAAGGTCCCCGCCACACCAAGTATCCATCCAAGGGTGACTCCGGCTCCCAAATGAAAATAAGTCCTCATGTCCGTCCCGCAAAATGAATTGTCTCTATTCAAGCACGCCACTGTGGGGACCTTCACCTGCACCGTGATGGCGCCGCTCACCCGGCGCAGGGCGAACCAAGACCAGGTCCCCACCGTCCATACTTTGTGCTGATAATTTTGTAATAATTGGAACCTAATATACTAAATGATTGAGGCAAGAAATTGAGTTTTGAATTTCAAGCTGCGATATATTTTGACCGGTGGATTCCGCGGTGATCGGAATCATCTGAGTTAAGCGCCAAAACGTTCGCGGTCCCGCAACACCCTTGCTGTACTTTCTTGTCCGCCATCGACCCTCGACGCGACGTGCCTATCCACTGCAGGAGATACATATACATACGACATAGAGTGGCCAAAATCGTCCCAACAAACGCCCACCTGCACGATGTTGTCTCATTTTGACTTTCTTTTGGGATCGCAGGAGTCTTCTGTTAGCGACGCGCGCGTCGTCGATGAATGGGCTAGGTAAAACTCGCCTGCCGAGTGCATTGGCATTGTTCGATTTCTAAACACCGTCTAGTTTCGCGCAGGGCGCCCGAGGTCTTGACAATAATCTGATTATCGAGGCTTATTCTGAGAAATATATGTCTACAGAAACAGAAAACGGAAGCTCTGCTGAGGATGAAGGATGGGATTCTGTATTGGACGCCTACCGGGAAGGGTCTTCGAATGAGACACCGCATACAGTTCTCGGCCAGCTTCTACTGTGTGTCGCCTCATGGTCAAATTTCCTCCATTTTGATTCGACTTGGTCAGGAAACCTGACGTGGAACCTCTCTTGGAGTCTCTGTATTCCATTTTGACCCAACCTCCGGCCCATGATATCTCGGGAGAGGTTGCCGAAGTCGTTGGCTACGACGACATGGACCTGATTATGGAAATACTCAAGACTCGGGACGCGCTCGTGAAGGAGGTAGGTTGCAACTTACATGCCATTTCTGTCGTCGTCCACTCACATAGAAAAGCTCGAGGATTTCCGTCAATCGACATCTGGGCCTTCGGCTTCAGCTTCTACTTGTGCGTCCAAAACTCTGGACCTAAAACTCGTTGCTTATGTTGGTTGTAGTAGCGAATCTGTCGAAGGAAGATGCCCGTAAACGTATGGAAGAAACCTTTCGGAAAAATGCTGCCCGCCCTCTCTTTACGGGAACTGCTGTGAGCGGGATATTGGGTTTTCCCCCACTTTCTTGACCGTGGTTTCAGGAGGCAGCACCTGAAGTCCTTCCGCACGTTTACACCGCGACGCCAATGGCCCAAGGAAATGTCCTTTCTCAATTTGGCAGCAAATATATGCTGCCGTTGGGAACTGTCCGTCAGACTAATGAGGTAACCAAACATTGTTAATCCCATTATATATTCTCCAACACATATTTAGGACTTCGAAGAAGTGATCATTCCACCCGCAAGACCTGTACCTCCCCGAGCCACCGAGCGCCTTATCCCTGTATCAGAGTTGGATCCCCTGGCGAAAGGCTCGTTCCCCGTGAGAGCCCGTGTGAAATTCGCATATCTTTACTCATTGCAATCGAGTAGGGTTACACATCCCTCAATCGGATTCAGTCCATTGTAGGTTCCAAGATTCAACCACGCCTCTATCACCTCATTCTCAGCAGGTGTATCCAACGGCCTATGGATCGAATGAAAACATGCTTATATGTGGTCAGTACGATCTGCACGATCTGCTCCCACTTTATTGACGGATAAAATAGCCCCAACCGGTGCCGTGAGTTGTACTCTACGCCTTGAAAGCTACTACATCTTATTTTTTGCTCGGAAAGGGTAAAACAGATGTGGCAATGCTGGCCATTTTGCGCGTACTGGATCAGCACAGGTCCTCTGGCTCCGGGAATGTCCCCATTGCATCTACTATCAACAAATCATCATTCAAGGTCATCTATGTGTAAGTGAATGTCGCTTTGTAGTCCTTCGTTCGCCAACGATAAGTTAATCCTAACCCTAGTGCACCCATGAAAGCTTTGGCATCGGAGATCGTTCGAAAGTTCAGTAAACGTCTGCAATGGCTTTCCATACAAGTTCGGGAATTGACTGGTGGCGTCTGCTCCGTAAAGATTAGCAACATGTTCCTCACATAATTTTCAGGTGATATGCAGCTCACGAAAGCGGAAATCGCTCAAACACAGGTCATCGTAACTACTCCAGAAAAGTGGGATGTCGTGACAAGGAAACCGACTGGGGAAGGAGAGCTAGCGTCGGTTTGTCGACGTGCTCTGACATCTTCGATGAGCTGACCCACTGCACAGAGTCTCAAACTGCTCATCATCGACGAGGTTCATCTCCTAAACGAAGAACGTGGTGCTGTTATCGAAACTATCGTTGCTCGAACTCTGCGACAGGCCCGTATACTCTATCAAAAACCGGACGTCAGCTAACATGACAGCTTAGGTAGAATCAAGCCAATCCGTGATCCGTATCGTTGGTTTGAGTGCGACGCTCCCGAATTATATGGATGTCGCGGAGTTCCTCAGGTAGTTGGAATTTGCCTCTGCCTCATAGTTCACTCAAACCATGTCCAGTGTTTCTCGCTACAAAGGGTTATTCTACTTCGATTCATCTTTCCGGCCGGTGCCTTTGGAACAGCATTTCCTGGGAATCAAAGGGAAGCCAGGCAGCTTACAATCGAGGAAGAATCTAGACCGGGTAGCCTTTCAGAAAGTTTCTGAATTGGTAGCGCAAGGACATCAAGTGATGGTGTTTGTTCATGCACGCAAGGAGACTGTTAAGACGGCACTGGGGCTCCGGGAAGCTTCACTTCTCGAAGGGAATTCAGATGATTTCAGCTGTGAGGAGCATCCTCAGTGGAGCATCTTCCGCAGGAGTATTGGAGAGTCCCGGAATAAAGAGATGAAGCAGCTTTTCGACAACGGGTTTGGTATTCACCACGCCGGCATGCTGCGCTCGGACAGGAACATGATGGAGCGCATGTTTGAGGCGCGGGCAATCAAGGTGGCCCTTCCGCTCAAGGTTTCCTCCAATCGCTGATATACGCAACAGGTTTTGTGCTGTACAGCCACCTTGGCCTGGGGTGTAAATTTACCTGCCCATGCCGGTGAGGTCGATTAACTCGTTTCCGACTTGATCTTGATCAGATTTGCTAGTCATTATCAAAGGAACTCAGGTATACGACAGTTCGAAAGGTTTGTTTGTCTATATGCATCATTAGACACGCCAAGTTAACCGAATACTAGGTGCCTTCGTGGACTTGTCTGTCCTCGATGTTCTGCAAGTCTTTGGACGAGCCGGGCGACCTGGCCTTGAAACTAGTGGCGAAGGCTATATTTGCACCACCGAGGACAAGCTCACCCATTACCTCGATGCGGTTACATCTCAGGTATGAACACCTTTCGGCCGCCTCGCTGCGTGTTACTCACAGTTCGTATAGAATCCCATCGAGTCCCAGTACGCCGAGTGTCGTTTACGATCATCTCTCTCTAGACTGACATATCGCATAGATTCCAAGGAGGTATGGTTGACTCGCTTAACGCAGAGGTATCCTTGGGCACAGTCGCCAACACGCGCGACGGAGTCCGGTGGCTAGGATACACCTACTTATTTGTACGGATGCGCAAAAATCCCTTTATTTATGGTGCGTTCCTATCCACCCTGCCACTTTCTATTTCGTTTAACGTATGTCTCAAGGAATTTCGCGGGAAGCGACGGGCGATGACCCACAGTTGGGGAACAAGAGGAACGAGTTGATAACTGCTGCAGCCCAAAAACTTGCAGATGCGGGCATGCTGATCTTCGACCGGGCTAGTGGCGATCTGACAGTTACGGATCTTGGTAGAATCGCTGCGAAGTACTACATCCGACATACTTCAATCGAAATTTTCAACGAAAAGTTCCGCCAGAAGATGTCTGAGGCCGACGTGTTGGCAATGCTCAGCATGAGCACGGAGGTGAGCTTTTCCCTTCTAGAGCGGGCCATTGTTAACAGATCTCAAAGTTTAACCAAATACAAGTCCGGGAGTCCGAAGTCAAAGAATTGGAGCAATTGATGGAAATAATCCCTTGTGCCGTTAAAGTAACCTCATGGAATTCATCAACTGGCGCGCCTTTTAATTTCGCCTTCTTTACAGCGTGGTACCGACACAAGTCAGGGCAAGGTCAACATCCTCCTGCAAGGGTTTATATCCAGACAACCGGTGGAAGACTTCGCATTGGTTTCCGACACTGCATATGCCGCTCAGAACGGTGGCCGAATCGTCAGAGCCCTCCTTGAAATTGCCATCAGCAGAAAATGGGCAAACGTGACAGCAGTGCTCATGGGTATGAGCAAGGCTATCGAGAAACGGTTGTGGCCGTTTGACCAGCCATTAAAGCAATTCGATCTCAAAGGGGACATATTCTATGGCCTGGAACGGTGGGCTGACGAATATTCACCCGCAGAGCTCGCGGCCTTGAGCGGTGATGAACTGGGCAAACTGGTGCATCTGAATGAGAAGCACGGTCTTGCTATTCTCAGTGCTGCTAAACAGTTCCCCTCGGTCCGAATCACCTACAGTCTCCGTCCGCTCGGTTTCGATGTGCTCAAAATTGCCGCTCGAATTGCTCCCACCTTTGCGTGGAGCAGCAAGGTCCATGGCAGTGCAGAACCTTTCTGGGTTTGGGTTGAAGATCACGACGCTTTGAATATCCTTCAACTGTCCCATCTAGTCTTTCGATCCACCACGGAGGCCCTGAATGTTGATTTCGTCATATCTATCCCTAATGGGCAGCCGCCGCCGTCTGTGACCATACGATTTGTGTCGGATCGATGGATGGGGGCAGAAGACGAGGTTTCGATTCCGCTGGACACCCTGGTGATGCCCATAGCATCACATAGCCATAGCCCACGGCTGGATCTACCGTTCCTCACTCCATCCATTCTTCGCAACCCACCTGTCGAATCCCTATTTGCCGGCCGGTTACACAACTTCAATTCAATTCAGACCCAGTCTTTCTGGACGTTGGTCAATACGAAATGGCACTCTCTGCTCTGCGCGCCAGTCGGCAGTGGTAAATCCATGTTGATTCAAGTCCTTGTATGGTATGCGTTCTCCCTTGGTTCCCGTGTCGATTCTCACACTGTTTCAGGATGACTGTGACAAAAGCTCCAGATGCATGGGTGCTCGTCGTGACGCCGCGGAAGAGTGTGGCTTCAGAGATGCTTTCGGAGCTGCGCGCTACATCCAATGCTACGGGAGTGACCACCGAGTTGAGCCTCACCCCGAATACTCTGGCCCGACCCCGGGGAAGAGTAATTCGCATTGTGACCGCGGCACATTTGTTTCAAGTCATCTCTCAACGCGATCCGAAACTCGCATTACGAGGTCTGGATCTCGTCGTCTGCGAGAGCTTGGAACAGCTTGATCCCGCCTACGAGCTGGGCATCTCGCTGCTGCGGCACGCGGTTCAGACCTGCCCGACGCGTTTCGTCGGCGCGTCGAGCTCTCTCAGCGACCCGGCCGACGTCGCGGCGTGGCTCCACGTCGATCCAGCTGCCCTGCTCAGTTTCCGGCCGAGCGACCGCGACCAGTCGCTGATCACATCTCCCCACACATTCAGCATACCACAGTCCTCGTCCCTGTTCAAAGCGATGGCCAAGCCCGCGCACGCCGCCATCCAGGGCGTAGCTCCCGACGAGTCCGCGGTCGTCTTCGTGCCGTCGCGCGGGCAATGCCGCTCCGTCGCGTACGACCTGATCACACAGTGCGCCCTGGAGCAGGAGACAGAAAAGGGGTATCTCCCCGACGGGGTTTCGCAGGACCGGCTCGAAGACTACCTCGTCCGGCTGCGCGACACGAGCCTTGTCGACATCGTCTCGCGGGGAATCGGGTTCTTCCACGAAGGGATCCACAAGCCCGACCGCAATCTTATGCTGGAGCTCTACGCGGAGGGCATCATCCGCGTGCTGATCGTGCCGCGCGAGTCGTGCTGGACGCTGCCCGTGCGCGCGGCGGTAGTGGTCGTGATGGGGACACAGTACGCGCACGCCGAGACGGAGGGCGCGGACCGCCAGCTGCGCGACTATGGGCTGACGGAAATAGTGCGCATGCAGAGCCGCGCCGTACGGCATTCGGGCGCGGGTCACTTCCACCTGTTTTGCCAGGCGGAGGGTAAGGACACGTTCATCCGGTTCTTGAACGACGGCCTGCCCCTCGAGTCGGCGCTGTTGGACTCGCCGGAGCTGCGCGCGTGGTACACGGCACACGCCCACCTCGATAAGCAGCAGCTCGTCGAAGCGCTGTCGTTTACCTTCCTTGCGCACCGCATCGCCACCAACCCGACGTATTACGACTGCGTGTCCAGTTCGCGGGACGAGAACCTCTCGCGGATGGTCGACGATCTCGTCTACTCGTCCACGCACGGGGGTTAGTCGGTTCTCCGATGTTACAGGTTTCTAGAATCTACAGTATAGACATTTATTGGATGTAGCTCTTTAGTTTCTGCAGGCGCTCCGCAGCTTTTTGGAGGGTGTCGGTGTCCTTGCAGAACGCGAAGCGGGCATAGGCTTCGCCGATGTTGGCGTGTTCTTCGCAGTAGAACTAGACGTGTATCAGACAGATGCACACGAAAAACATATTGATGGCGGGCCGACTGACCTCGCTGACAGGGATTGAAGATACACCTATTTCGAGCGCGATGAACCAGCAGGCTCTGGAAAGCGTGTTAGCAGCAAAAAAGTGATGGATGGGACAGTCTTACTTGAAATCGCGCCCGCGGCCCAGAACACTCGCAGGGAAAGGGTAGTCCTCGGGAAATTTGACGTTCGATATGTCCTGTGCGGGGTTGAGTGATAGAAGTCTAGCGGGCGGCGATCCGTACCAGGAGGATGAAGTAGCTTCCTTCGGGCAGGGTGTAGGTCAGCCCCAGCTTGTCAAAGGCCTCTGTGAGAATTGCACGGCGCGCCGTGTATTCCGCGCGCTGGGTCGCAAAGTAGCCGCGCTGCTCGGCTTGTTCGAGCCCGGCCGCCGCAGCTTCCTGGAGCGGCGAGTTGGTGCAGAACACGATGCGGGTTGTCGCGGCGAGCGTCGGGCGGATAATGGATGGCGGGCCAATGAGCCAGCCCACACGCCATCCGGTAGCGGCGAATGCCTCTGTAGACGGTTTGAGCAATGCGAATGGACGCGGAGGGACAATACGTACTGCCGGCAGATCCGACGGTTACGGTGCGGTCCCACATCCCAGGGAGGTTGGCGATGCGGACGTGCTCCTTGCCGTCAAAGGTGAGGCAGTCGTACTAGCGAATCGAGGTACGTGAAATATACAGATCGGGGCGATGCTACACGCACCACCTCGTCCGACATGACGATGAGGTTAAACTCCTCGGCGAGGGCGGCGATGCCCTCGAGCTCGGCGCGCGTGAAGACTTTGCCCACGGGGTTGTGCGGGGTGTTGACGATGATCATTTTGGTGCGGGACGTGATCGCGCGCCTGGAAGACGAGATTAATACGTCTTCCAAGTGCGGTAACAGGATATGCACCTCAGCTCTGCGAGATCGATGGTCCATTCGTTGCTGGTCGGCTTCTTGTTGTTTCCGGTGGGGGGTGGAGGGGGACGTAGACGGGCTTGCCGCCGTTGAAGGTGACGGAGGGCAGGTACTGGTCGAAGAAGGGCTCGAACATGATGACCTCGTCGCCCGTCTCGAGGAAGGCGACAAAGACCGAGTATTGGCCTAGGCAGAGTTAGATGCCGCTGTCGCTGGGCAGATGGCGTGTACCTTCGTTGGCGCCGCTGGTGACGAGAATTCGGACTCGATGTCGAGATCGCGGTTGAACTGGGGGCCGTAGTGGTTCTTGATTGCCTGGCGGAGACGGACGCGGCCCTTGGGGTGGGAGTAGTGGTTTTGGGCGATGCCCTGGAGGGCCTCATTTGCTGCCTCGGTGACCCATTTCGGGGGGGCAAAGTTCATGTAGCCCTGGCCGAGGTTGATGCAGTCGGCGGGGAGGTTGGCGACGCTGGGAGCGATGAGCACGCGAGGGCAGGCCAGACGAGTCACGAAACTTGTAGATGGACCAGACGTCCTCTGCGAGGGCGCGCCCCTCCTTGAGACGGGAGGAGAAGGGGACGAGGTTTGAGCGGTCCTTGACGCCATTCGCGGCAGACATTGCGCGACGAAGATGGTGGTTGAAGCAAGGCTGAACGAAGCGAAAAGGATCTTGTTGCCCACATGCAAGTGATCCTATCAATTCAATCGGCCGATGGTGTGGACTCTAGTAAAGTAGCTGTAGATTACTGGGACTGCAAAGGGACTGCAATGGTGCAATATCGTTCAATATTCGCTTCCCATTCGCTTATGACTTTGCGTCCGAGTCAGGTGACCACGATTGAGATTTGGGGAACAAAATTCTATCGAGCATGAGTGGACGCGGCTTCTGGGCACCATTGACGAGTAAGAATTGCCAGTCCTTCCCTGCTATTCCACACATCCGAATTCCCAGGTCCGACGCCCACCTCTCGTCCACGTCGTCCTCCGCGTCCTCGCCCGCCCGCCACTCCAGCAACCCATGTCCGACGACGAGGAAGACGACGACGAGTTCGTCTACCCCACATCCGCCTCCCCAATCCAGAGGAACCCGCCCCCGTGCCACCCCAGCAGCACCCGTCCCCGGCTCAGCTCGAGTCGCTTTATGCGGCAGCCTCGTCGGGTGACTTGCCACTCCTCAACGCCTCTTTCGCAACGCGTTGGACGGCGGGAACGTCGAGCCCTTCAGTCTCTCCAATGACGCTCGGGCCGCACGGGCTTCACCGCCCTCCACGCCGCCGCCAGTCGCGGCTATCTCGATATCGTCGTCTGGTGTACGTGCCGATAACTCGGATTCGCTCGTCGCTCACTCGTTCGCCTTCCCAGTGGTCCAGGAGTGCGGCGCAATGCCCGATTTGGAAGACAAGGAGGGCGAAACCGCGTTGCACAAGGCGGCCCTCAACGGCCACCTGCCATCATCAAGTTCCTTCTGCCAGCAAGGCCGACGTAAACGCCAGAGACGCCGATGGCTGGACGGCCCTCCACAATGCCTGCTCAAAGGTACCGTTCCCTGCTGGTTTTTGGTACTATTATATTCTGCAAGGGGTATCTCGACATTGTTCGATGGCTCTGCGAGAGCGGCGGCGCGACAGAGGACCACGACGGCGTGCGTGGTGTAGATACTCGCAGCAAAGGCGGCTGGACACCTCTCAGTGAGTCACACGATCCATATTTAAACTGTATCTTAACCACTTTCAGTGAACGCGTCGTCCAAGGGACACCTCCCCGTTGTTCTGTACCTTCTCACCAAGCAGTCCGCGAACCCTCTCGTCCGGAACAACTGGGGTGAGACGGCCTTTGATGCCGCGGCAGCCGTGTTCGAAGTTTGGATATGTGAGGTACGCCTTCGCGTTCTCGAACGCGTCATTTTTCTAGACGTCGTCTGTAGGTTCTCCAGAAAGCTGAAGCCGAACGATGGCGCGGGACACCGTGCCCTACAACCCGCTTTCCGTTCACACGACAGTGCCCTCGTCCTGTACGAGAATCAACGTCTCGACAGTCGACTCAAGACACTCGCGGTCTCTGGCGGTCGGCCCAAATTTCCGCTTCGGGCCTCGGTAGGCAGGGGCGCCGAGCACCATTCCAGCTCAGACTGCCCAAGATCGACGAGGAAACTGGCGTCCGTGAGATTGCGACCTGGCGGAGTGACGTACAGCTGCCGCTCCTCGAGGACCCTTATAATCTTCCGAAACCAGGGCCAAGCGATCGACTCTCCGTGGACACGATCGAGCGGAGCCATTTCTGGCTGTGAGTTTATTATGTGCGAGCAGTGCGGACGGCTGACCGATCGCATCAGGTCCGACTGGACGCTCGACGTTACACCCCCGGGGGTCGATGCGGAGGAGGGATGGCAATATGCGCACCACTTTGGCGACCCTGATGATCAGTGGACGGCGAATAAGCCGCCGCAGCTCGAGCGCGCGCTGGCTGGAAGCGGGATCGTGGGGTCGGGCTTAGGCGGTTCGTCCTCACGGCGCAGTTCTGGCTCGTCTTCTAGCCACAGCCGCTCGCCGCTGACGTGGGTCCGCCGGCGCCGGTGGGTGCGTGTGCTGCGCCGTCGGCTGGATATCCCGCCCCTCCCGTTCCTCGAGCCTGATGGCGCGATGTACCACCTCGACGCGGACGGGACGCTCATTCCGTTTGTGGACGAAGCGCGCAACGATCCCGACGGCGAGGGGCAGGAACTCGGGTCCATGCGCACGACCTTTATATCGGCCGCGCAGGACTACGTCGCGCGCGCGCGGTATTTGGTCGGGACCCAGTCCGACAGCAGTGTAGAATCGGCCGTCGAGGCGCGGCGTGCGATCGCGAAGCTGGAGCGCGCGACGATGGAACTGAGAACGGGCTTGTTAGGTTGGTCTCTACATTTTTTAAACCTGCTGTTAGCTCATTGTACATCCAGGTGATGAAGACCCGGAGCGGAAAACGCAGGCAGAGGTGTTGTTGAATGCATACAGCCGTGACCTCGACCGGCGGCGAGTTGCTGCTGGTGCGCGGGGACTGCTGTTGTCTGGAACAGGTACTGCCGCGTGCCTTACAATAGCTTTCCTGTGCTCATTTCCCCTCTACAGACGACGAAGTTATCGAGGACGACGAGGATAGCGATGAAGAGTTCCATTATCCCGGCTCTTCACCTCTCGACACCATCCGGCCGGGCTCCCGCTCGTCTGGATCAACCGACTACTTTACTCGGCCGGGCGTTTCGCGGGCGCCTACGGATTTGACGCCGCAGCTTTCACAGGCGCCCGACTTTCGTGTGCCCACACACGAAGCCCCTCAAAAGGTCCTTGCGCCGCGGTGGTCGCCTACTCCGCACCAGATGCACGGACAATGGGAGCGTGACGAAACCGTGCATCAGTGCCGTGATTGCCAGCGTCGCTTTGGCTTCCTTACCCGCCGCGTGCGTAGTTGTCTCCGTTCCGTTCCGTTACTTGAACTAACTATCGCGTAGCATGTATGTTTCCGGGTGGCTCCTTGAGATTCCGCAAATGAACTAATGAACCCCGGCCTTTTGTAGCATTGTCGGCGCTGCGGCCGCATTTTCTGCGATCGGTGCTCCGTGTACCGTGCGCTGCTCGACCCGTCGGATATTGTACAAGACCCCGCGTTCCCAGACACAACGGCGTCTGCGAGCTCGCAACGGGTGTGTTCTTCCTGCCACGACGAAGTCAATGCCAGCGTCCCAAGTAGGCTGTATGGGCTGCGCGCCACGTCGATGGAGCGCATCGAGGTGGACCAGCAGCGCCTCTCAATCCCGGGCCACCTCTCGAGGCGGCAATCTAGCTCGCAGTTGAGCGACCTCGCCGAGTGAGTACCACAATTTAATTATTTCTTGTTTAACGGTATTGATTCTACTAGCTGTCCTGTTTGCAATCGCAATCTGGAGGAGGTCGGCAATGCAGCCGAGCAGGAGATCCATGTGAGGACTTGTCTCGAGGGCGGATCGGGGCCCACGTCCCAAGCACCCAAGTATCTCGTCTACCGTCTACCTGCTGAAAGCACATTGATCGGTCTGGAATGTACGTCGCGTCGCCCCCAACAACTACTTGGATCGAAACTAATCTGGGTTTAGGCGTAATCTGTCTGGAGGAGTTCACAAAAGGTTAGATTATTTCGCAAGGCAGCGGTCTGCCTTGGGCTTACTTGCTATTTCAGGTTCTATGGTTGCGCGTTTGAGCTGCTTTTGCAGCTTCCACAACAGTACGCCGCTTGGTCCCGTCGATCCGCATGCTCCGTAATAACCCAACTTACAGCCTGCCTGACATCTTGGCTTCAACGCGGCAAAAGCTGCCCCATTCACGCGCGCTGACCCATACTGCAGGACCTTGAAAAATGGCTGACGTGGATTTTTAGTCGAAGAGCCAATATATGTTGCCTGCAGGTGTTACATTATATTTCGGGAACGATAAACACTAGTCGCCCTCGTCGCGGGGCTCATAGAACGTGCTGTAGGCACCGGGGGCCTTGCTCGAGTCGATCCGGATGATGTCACCGTATTCTTCCACGTCCGGTTCGACTATTAGTTGGCCCTTGCGGCCGTCGTCCTGGTCGTCCTCGAACCAAGTCGCCGGGTCGTCGTCGGAATATTCGTCTTCGTCGTCATCTTCGAGGTCCGAGTCCGTCGGCTTGTGGTTCCTGGTGGGAGGTCAGTTTTCTGTTTCTGTCGGAAAACGGGGAAAGACGCACATGAACGCCCACATCCGGGCCTCCCTTTCCTGCCGCGTCAACTGCTCCCCGGGGATGGACATGCCCATCCGCCTTCTCTTCTCCAGGAGGCGATCTTGTCTCTCTTTATCGGCGGCATGGGCGACTTGTTCCAGGCGAATGGCTTCTTGCATGCTGAGCGAGCCAATTACTGTCCCTCCATTTGCGGGGCCCTACGATGTGTCGTTAAGAGTCTGAACAGTGGACGAAGGAAGCAGGGCGCACATATCTCGAAAGGGCCTTGCGCTTTGCTTCGAGAGTGGGGCTGGTGTGCGGCTCCGGTGGCGGATCCACATTCATATCGTCTTCACCCTTGATTGCGGTGTTCTTGAGTCCAGTGTTGATCGTGTCTACTCCGACGAGGTCGACTAACCGTCCCTCTACGGCAGCCTGCTCGGCGGTGACCCGAACGATCCAGGACTCGGCGTCGGCCGATGTCGATTCGCGGCTGTGGCGAGGCATGTCAGCGGTCGCGCGGCGATGGACGAGCGCAGGAGGACGTACGGAGTTGAGAGAAGGCGTGTGTTGGTGCTATGCAGATCCTGCAGCTCGCGTAGTGACATTTGAGATATCGGGGTGCGTTTGGGCTTGGGCGCTGGCCGGAAGCCAGGGGGAAGGGTGGTCTTGTGGCGCATCTGGGATGCACGAGATGGTGTGTTGCGGGTTGGCGAAGAGGGCTCAGAGGACGAAGGGGAATACATATGTATGGCTTCTGCTAAATTTACTGACTCTCTTAAATAGCTTTGGACTCGTCCGCTTTCCCACGCTGCTGCGACTCACTCCCGCCTTTCTTCCCCATACAGAATACAATGTTACTTACGCGTAGTACTACATCTCAGGCATTCTCAATGCTACCATCGTACAGCTTCCGTTCTACATGAACATGTCGTCCTGGACCAAAAATGTCAGAGGGAGAAAATAGAAAGCTGCGGTCGACGGCGCACCATCCCAGGAGGCATGAATTCGTCGTTGTCGGGCTCTCCAGTGTGCCCCCTGCGAGGACCGCCTCTGCCACGACCGAGGCCCCCGCCACCTGGGAAAGGGCCCAAAGGCCCAATCGGATCAAATCTAGCTCCAGGGGGCGCGCCCATAGGCGGGAGGAAGCCGTCACCGCCCCAGGGACCTTGGCCGCTTCCGGGACCCCTCCGACCGCCGCCAAAGATGGGGTGATCGGGGCCAACGTACATGCCGTCACCGCCGCCAGCGCCGGGGAAGAGAGCGGGGGCGAAAACGGGTTGGCTGGGAAAGGGTCCAAGTCTCGCCTACCAATTTCCAGAGGGTTCCTGGGTCCGAAGGAGGGGGGAAGTTGGTAGGGAGTTTCCCCAGGGAAGACTGGAGGGGGTTGCCATGGCTGACGTGGCTGGGCGGGAGCGGGCGTAGAATTCGTAGCACTCGCATTCGCAGTGGAGCTCGTGGGCACATCCTCAGCCTCCGTGTAGCCTTCTTTGCGGAGACCAGGAACGAGCTTTTGGACGATTTTCAACTTGAACTGGGACATGAGATCCGCGACGCGGTTGGATGAAATGAAGCCATGGACCAATGGCATTGCGTCTGAAGCACTTAGATCGTGGGGATAAAACGACGATGAAACAAAGTCATTAGTGGGGATGTCAAGGGACGAAGCCTTGTCACTCTTGGAATATGTGTTACATGGGGTACATATAGCTACGCAGTGCACACGTACCTCGAGCGCGATGGCATTGATGAGAGTGCGGCCTCCAAGTTTAGAGACTTTGACAACAAACTCAAGACTACTCTGATCGTGCCTGTAGCGGAACGTATAGTGACTGGGGCCGTGTTTGTTCCACTCTTCCGGGAGAGCAGGTAAGGCTGAGGTGCCCGGAGAGGACTCGTCGATAGCAATGAGACGAAACGCTAGAGAAGTCATTGCGGCATGAAGAAGAGCGGCGATCCCATCCTGAGAAGATGACAAGGTCTTTTTGGACGTGGGGAGTAAGGTAGGGAGCAGTGCAATAACTGCAGCAGCGTCGAGGGCGTCGGCGACCATGGTGGAGAAAGTTCAAGACGCGTAATCGAAGGTCACGAAGTCAACACGCGCAAATAAGCATTTCTCCGTCCGCTCTCTCATGGCTCGACGGGATAGATCCATTTCGCCAGAATCCTCGAATAAGCGGGTAAGACCTTCACATCGTTCACCTCGGTCCCCGTCGCCAACGAGGCGCAGCACCCAAAGGCCCCCGGCAAACCGGTCTCGCCACGACGATAGAGACCGGGATCGCTATCGTGAGGATAGGTATCGCGACGACAGAAGACGAGATTCTTACAGGGACGATAGACGGGACGATCGTCGACGCTCTCGCTCAAGAGAGCGTAGAGCCGCCCAACCGCCGACTCCCCCCCGCCCGGCTGCAGAGCCGGTTCCAACTCCCCCGCCCGAGGATGAGAAGATAAGAGCGAGGAAGGAGAAGCTCGAGGCGTGGAAGAAGGAGCGTGAGGCAAAGAAGGCCCTCGATGAAGCGAAAGCAAAGGCTCTGGCACTGGCTGGTAAATCAGCTCCAGGTGAGTAACCTGCCTCTATTTCTGTTTTCACGATTTCACACCACTTGATCCACTTTTTTTGCAGCCACCGCCGCCGCCGCCCCCCTCACTGGTCAACTCAATCGTGCCGCCCTGGGCGGTCTCGGCCTCAAGGGCCTGCCCCTCAAACCGAGTTCTCCAAGTCTACGAAAGTAAAGGCCGGGGCTTCCATGGACGACTCGGTAGAAACGAAGCGCAAGCTAGAAACTCTGGGCGACATGCCGGCAATCGACATGACAATGGCTGAAGGTGAAGCCAGTGTCGGCGATCTGGAAGTCGACGATGATGACGAGGAGGCCAATAGGATGGACCAGGCTGCGAAAAACAAGGCCAAGGAGGCTATGGACGTCGATGAAGAAAATGAGGTTGACCCTTTGGATGCTTTATGAGCGGCGTCAAAGAAGAGGTCACGAAAGTGAACCTGGAGGACATGCAGAAGGTCGTTGGAGCTCCAGGAGGTCGTTCGAGGATCAGACTTGACGAGCGTATGATCGAGGACGGCTCGGAAGATGTTACCGATGCAGTCGTTGCCGATGAGCTCGACACCACGGAATTGAACCCAGAAGACATTCTTGCTTTGGCTGCGAAGAAGGCGAAGAAGAAAGAGATGGCCACGGTCGATCATGCACGCATCAAATACGAGTCCTTCCGCAAAGAATTTTACATTCCGCCTCCCGACATCGCCGCTATGACAGACGAAGAAGCCGATCTACTCAGACTGGAGCTCGATAGTATCAAGATTCGCGGTTTAGATTGCCCACGGCCGGTGACCAAGTGGAGTCATTATGGATTGCCAGCCAACTGGTGCGTGGTTTCCCCAGTTCTGAATTTCTTATCGTGCGCTGACAACTGTGTTTTAGCCTCGATGTTATCAAGAGGTTGAACTACACCGCCCCGACATCTATCCAAGCGCAAGCAATTCCAGCTATCATGTCTGGTCGCGATGTCATTGGCGTTGCTAAAACGGGTTCCGGAAAGACCATCGCATTTTTACTTCCTCTGTTCCGGCATATCAAAGATCAGCGCCCACTGGAGCAAATGGAAGGACCAATAGCGATTGTTATGACCCCAACCCGCGAACTCGCTGTGCAAATCCATAGGGAGTGCAAACCGTTCTTGAAAGTCATGAATTTACGCGTGAGTGTCTTAAAAAAACATACATTTTCTCTTTACTTATTCTTTGCTGCGTTTCAGGCTGTCTGCGCTTATGGGGGTTCTCCGATCAAAGACCAAATCGCTGAACTGAAGAAAGGAGCGGAGATTATTGTTTGCACCCCCGGCAGGATGATTGATTTATTGACCGCCAATTCCGGGCGTGTCACCAACCTAAAACGCGTCACCTACGTCGTCCTAGACGAAGCGGACCGTATGTTCGACATGGGCTTCGAGCCCCAAGTGATGAAAATCATCAATAACATACGTCCCGACCGTCAGACCGTCTTGTTTTCTGCCACTTTCCCTAAGCAGATGGATGGTCTTGCCCGCAAAATCCTCCACAAGCCGCTCGAGATTACCGTTGGCGGTAGATCTGTAGTGGCAGCGGAAATTGAGCAGATTGTGGAGGTCCGAGCGGAGGACACCAAGTTCAATCGTCTCCTCGAGATCCTCGGCCAGATGTACAACGAGGACCCTGAATGCCGCACCTTGGTATTTGTAGACCGACAAGAAGCCGCCGATAATCTTCTGCGCGAGTTGATGCGCAAAGGGTATCTCTGCATGTCGCTTCATGGCGGCAAGGACCAAGTTGACCGTGACTCGACGATTGCCGATTTCAAGGCCGGCGTAGTACCTATCGTCATCGCCACCTCTGTCGCTGCTCGAGGGTTGGACGTGAAGCAGCTGAGACTGGTCATCAATTACGACGCCCCGAACCACATGGAAGACTACGTTCATCGTGCGGGGCGGACTGGGAGAGCGGGGAATAAAGGCACATGTGTCACCTTCGTCACTCCCGACCAGGATAGATATTCAGTCGATATTTATCGCGCAGTTAAAGCCAGTAATGCTCCCGTGTCGAAGGAGCTCGAAGAGTTGGCGAATGGTGCGCACATTTTCCATATCTTAAGATTCCTTGTTCCTAATTGTCTCGTTCCTGTAGCATTCCTCGAAAAGCTCAAGACCGGCAAGGCGCACGCTTCGGGATCTGGCTTCGGTGGAAAAGGTCTTGACCGACTTGATCAGGAGCGGGACCTCAAGGCAAAGGCGGAGCGCAAAGCGTACGGCGAGCCAGATGCTGCCACGGAGGAGAAGGCAACGCCGGCGGAAGAATCTGCCGCCAAGGCGACGGCCGCCAGCAGCGATGACATGACTTTCGGGAACTTCAAGGTAGAATCAAGCGGGGCCCTGCTCCTGATTCCTCCAAAGGGCTCCTGGGTGTGTCTGGGGCTATCGCAGCGGCCCGCCGCCTCGTCCAAGCCAAGGAAGAAGAGAGAATTCAAGCTCAAGTCAAGGCGGCCGAGGAAGCCGCTGCGCGTGCTGGAAAAGATACGCCTGCCCACAAGCAGGCCCTCAGTGTCGTCGCGAAGCTCAATGCCCAAATGCGGGCGTCGAAGCTCGTCTTGCAATCTGCACTCCAAGCCGAAGATATCAGTGGCCGCAAAGTCAACCCCGACTCGACTGACTTCCACGCAATCATTCCCATCAACGACTATCCGCAGAAAGCGAGATGGAGGGTTACTAACAAGGAGACTATGGTCCAGGTGCGTGGTATCGTTCTGACCCTTATCCTTTCTGATACATTCGAATTGCAGCTTATTGATATGACGGGTGCCTCTGTCACCAACAAAGGTGAGCTTTTTCTTGATTGTTTCCAGCCCAAGTATTAATTATTACCTTCCCAGGCATTTACTACGAGCAAGGCAAAGAGCCTCCGATGGAAGGCCCGCCGAAATTGCATCTCCTTATCGAGTCCAATGAGGAATATAGGGTATTTTATTTCATTTTGCTCGTACGTCTTTATCAGTGTTACTGACAAATTTTTCAGGTGGAGCAAGCCGTCAGAGAAATCAAACGGCTTCTCATTGAAGCTTCAGCGGCCGCGCTGCAAGCTGAAATGCGCAATCCTACCGCAACGTCCGGTAGATACAGTGTCCTGTAATACGTATACCCGTACGATCTTGAATGTTTTTACAAGTGTCTTCTTTTATAAAACAGTATTATTACAACGAGAAAGAGACGTTACAATCCGTAGCCTCGTTTCGTCCCAGTACTTGTACTATAGCCTGAGGCATTTACGCGTGTCTCTACCTCTGTCACTTTCCCTTCAACTTCGCGTACAGCACCGTCGATCCACTGCAGACTTTCGAGATGGCTGCCCAAAATCTGGGCTATCTGTGCCATCGGATCGTCGCCAGAAACTTCGGGACCAGAAAGTAACGAAAGCCCATTAACAGATTCGATCATTTGCGTGAGTGATCCAGACAGGTCGTCGAGTTGCGTATGGAGGTCTGTTGCCAGCATGTAACTGAGGAATGTCCCAATGAATATATTATCGAATTGAAATTAAGTTGGACATACTTTTTATCTCGCTCTGTGTCCGCAGGACCTGCGTCAAGTGCACGTAGATTGCCGCCATGTCCGCCGAAAACCTCCTGCGTCGCCTTCTCGTACGCGTCCAATGTAGAACTGAGATCTTTTTGTTGCTGCTCAATGTGGTCAAGCGACTGGTCGATATCATTTTGCTCGCGTTCTGCGGCCAAGACGTGGCTATAAAGGGCAGCCAGCTGAAGATGACCTTAGCGTTAGAGCATCACATACTATCGTCGATATGACTTACATTGTTCCCGTTTTCGATCAAGGCTCGGTCCCAAACTGCCACTTCCCCCGCGAACTTGTTGAACTCCCGGACATGGGTCTCCAGTTCACTGGACCACTTATTTACGATTTCCTCGATCGTTTTCCCTCGGAGCATTGATGGAGGTGCGACAGCGACGACAGGACCCGAACCTGTTGACGGAGCGCTTGCAAGACCTGTCACAGGCATGGGTAAAGAGAAATGGATCTGGAGTCCTTTATGGGTGCCTACCTGGCGCCTGCTCGCCTTCTTTTGGCTTGCTTAATCCAAATGAGGCTGGGAGAGCTATAAGTTAAAGCATATTGTTGCATTAAAAATGAATATCGGACTCGCTGGTGCATCCTTCTTCTCGTCTGGTTTGGTTGATCCAAATAAGGAAATGGCTGATAAAATGAATTGCCGTGAGGTTGTACGCAAGATGGAAAATAGTAAGAAACGCACCACCCGCACCGGGAGCAGGCGCGCTGGATGCGGTGGGTGCAGGTCCTGCAGTCGGCTTTGCAAAAAACCCTCCAGCCGGTGCTGCAGAAGTTGAGGAAAGATTAACGATGATTATGATTGTGATTCAGGAAAGCTGACCTGGTGCCGCAGCCCCATCCTTGTTCCCGCCTATCGAAAACGGCGATGCGGTGGGGGCTGGTGTGGATGTGCCGGCAGGCTTTCCGAATAAATTGTTTGTTGGCGCTGCTGCGGGTGGAGCATCTGCAGGCTTCGCGGGGAGGTTGAAACCTCCAACGGCAGGAGCTGCAGCGGGGCCTGATGTGGGTTGGGATGAGAAACACGATATGCGACAATGAACATACCTGTCGAGGAGCCAGGCTGGCTGAAAACTGTAAAGGGAGTATCAAACAAAAATCACGGAAGGAATACGAAATTGGGTTACAGCTCGGCTTTGCCGCCGCTGGTTCCGCTGGTTTCGCTAATCCGCCTCCTCCAAAGAGAGAGTTGGCAGCAGCAGGTGGCTGAGATGACCCAAAGAGATTGGGAGTAGGTGCAGCCGTGGCGTTGGCGTTGGACGAAGCTCCGAATATATTTGAGGATCCCGCAGGAGCTCCGCCGAACAGACTGGTCTGTAGTTTGGCACCGGAATCGGCGGCACCTCCACCAAAGAGTCCTCCCGAAGCAGGGGGGGCCGGTGCCGCATTGTTGTTTCCAAACAATCCACCTGACGCTGGCGCAGCGGTATTACCGCCTCCAAACAAGCCGGAACCCGCAGGCTTAGCTGAAATGCAAATTATCGCAAAATATTGACGCGTGAACCGGTCCCATACCTGCGCCACCACCAAAGAGGTTTGGCGCTGGATTTGTACCCGAAGGAGTGGCCCCAAAGGCATTCCCGGACGCCGGCTGGTTGCTGAAGAAGCTCATGAGTGCAGGAGGCAAGAGGCTCGGGGAACGCGTCGAGAGCTGATGTTGTTTGGTTTTTGATACAGTACAGCCACCGCGATCGCGATCAGACTATAAGTCGATTCACTCGGTATCCACGATGGTTTCGCGTTCGAGCACTCTGGTTGAGGACAATTCAGTCCCGGAAGGCAATTATTTTATACCGGACATTACTGGCAATCTTCTGAGTCCTGGAAATCAGGTTGGCAACTCAACGTTCACCCTCAAGGTTGGATTTATTTCTCAAACCCTTCCTTTAAAGTGGTCACGGACCAGGCGCGTTCTTAATTCCATGCCTTTAATTACACACATTAACTCCAAGGTCGAAGGATATCCGCTTGCCGGAAGTGTATGAAGCACTGTATGACCATGCTACCCGGCTCAATCCCATCGACGCCGCCGACGAGGGGATAGAAATGCATTTGCAAGTGGCGAAAGAACTTTCCGGCCCGTCTGACGGTCGTGGTGTCTTGAGTCTAGCTATAAACCATACTCACTGCATCGCGTCTTACTCGCTTGAAGACGTGAAAGACTGGGAAACTCTTCAACGAGATCCACATAAACGTGAGGACCGAAACCGGAGCCCCCGATTATCCCGGTAAACTCTTCCTCTATAGTGAATCGGCGGCGACGACTCTACTGGAATTTTTTGTGGAACCACCCTTCGCATGTTGCCCTCCCCTCGCAAGCACTTCCGGAGGCTAGCGATGCTCTCATCTGGTATATGGTACGTACCATATGAGCGACGACTGTTTGGAAAGCTGCTCAATGCATTCACCAGACGGACAACTTGATTTCTGGACAGCGGAGTGTAGTCCCGTTCTCAAAGCTGGAATGCCGGGATCTTGCCGAGGTTCTGAAAGATCTGGCGAGTAGGTGTACAGTGGATTTTCTAACTAAGGCCCATCGTTGACACTCGCTGTACAGATCCTTGTTATAATACCTCTGCTGCAAAGACAGTTTTCGTCAGTTGGCTCCTCCGCGAAGTTTGTAGCTTTCGCGATTCAGAACAATACGGGGTCCGTACGCTAAAGGAAGCAGATGCGCTGCGAAAGGAGCTAAAGTTCACACCATCGACTCTAAATCGACCTCCTCCTTTCGTGCTCGCGCTTCTCAACTTGATTATCCGTGTCTTTTTCTTCGGAATCCCTTTCATATACCTGTCTCACATTCGGAGTGCCTCTCAATATCGAGGACGGCTCTCAAACGTGCAACAAAACTGGGAGCACTACATTGAACGTCTAGTCCGTGAATATGTCCACTTCTTGCTTATTGTGAGGATTTCTTCGTTCCATTTTTACACTCTTGCTGACTTTCCCGCCAGTCAACCGTCCTGCTTTCGTTTGTTGTTCCACTGTATTATGAGTTCGCGTTCATCTCAACCATCTACAGGGCCACAGTCGGATTTCTATCCGTCTCTGATATCCTACAGCCTTCCAGGACAGCGGCAATAGTGTCAGCCCTCGCCTCCCTTGCCAGTATAATTGTTGGGGTTGTCGCAATATGGCGCCATCAAGCTAGCACCCGTACCGCTGACTCAGTATGTCAATCAAGTCTCGCGCTGTTTCGAACTGATTCTGCCATAGTTCACTTACATGTACAACGCCCAACATAACTATATGGGGCTACATGGCCACGCCATGCTTCTGAGTCTCCCTCCTGTCCTCTTGGTCTGGGCCGTAGTCACATTCACTGGGTCTATGCTTGCATACGCCATGCAAAATGCTGGTGGAAATGCGAACTCCACCGACGGCTTGTCGGCATGGATGATATTTTCCCTCTTCCTCGTACTCCTCATCATTGTCTTCGCCGCTCTGTACACCTTCTCTGGTCTATGGAGCTTCCAGCGGCGTTCCCGTATTTCTTGGATGCGACAGCGGTCAACATTTCGGCCTGTGGTCTCTGTCGTTCAGCGCGCGTTTCAACGATCCAAGACATCGGATATCGAGGAAATGGCAAAGGATGGCCAAGGTGGCCTGTAATATTAAACTTGTACTTATCTTTATCTTGTAACTGCGTACACTGTCTGAATTCAACATTCCAAGTTACGTACTGAGCTATCCGGGGCGACCGACCGTGATCAAGATACCAATCATAAGACTCGAGTCTCGATAAGTTCACATATCAACCACCAATGTCGGCGCCCACTTATATCTATAAGATTATTCCCTCCTCGTCCCCAGTTCCAGATCCGCTTCCAGAGCTCTTACCTCTTAGCGAACTGGACGCTACGTCAGGCTTCATACACCTCTCGACTTCACTTCAAGTACCGGGAACTCTCAAGCACTTTTACGCAGAAACCCCTGAGGTATATATATGCCGAATCAGGTACGCAAGTGTTGAAAAGGACGTCAAATGGTGGGTGTGGTCTCTCTTTACTACGCTCCATCGTGTCTAACCCGTCTTTGCAGGGAGGATCCCAACGCAGAAGGTATCACAGCTGGACTCGAAAGTCTTCAATGGCATTACTGACTTCCACGCGTCAACAGTCTGCGGGCCGAGAGGATCCGAGGGAATGTTCCCTCATCTCTACAATGGTGGTCGTCTGGGATCGGCGGAAATCGAGAGCGTGGCCGTCTGGATCGGAACGATGGATGGGACGAGGCGTTGAATAAGGCAGAGTCGTGGCTCGTGTTTTGAGGGACGGTCGCGCCGTACGAAGTATCAGCAATCTAGTCGCGGCGCGCGCAAACCAGCTTGTCTGAGTCGGATAACTTCGCAGCCGAGCATATGTCAATATTTACGCTCCGAAATTTTGGATTCCACTAGCGTTCCACCAGACTCATTTCTACCATGTTAAAACCCACATATATCTACAAACTGGTTTCTTTCTCGCCCCCGCTTACCGACCCGCTGCCAGAAACCTTGCCTCTCAGTGAATTGGACACCGCGTCGGGCTTCATGCATCTCTCCACGGCACTACAAGTACCCAGAACCCTCAAATTCTTCGCAGAGGATCCCCGTGTCAATATACTCCGGATTAAATATTCAGTTGTTGAGGGCGACATCAAGTGGGAAGATTCAAAGGGGAAAGGTGAGCCAATACAGAGTTATCGATGGGGGTTCGCAAACAGGGCTATTCACAGTTCCCGGGGAGGTCGGAGGCGAAGGGATGTACCCACACGTATACGGACGGGGGCTCGGGAGTCAGTCTTGGTATTCTTATGCAAACCGATGATACTCACTTCCCTTCCCCAGTCAAGAGGTCGAGAGCGTGGCTGTTTGGGAACAAACGGATGGAAATTGGGAAGAGGCGTTGAAGAAGGCCGAGTCGTGGTTGGTGTATTGACTCTGGCCTCGGATTTTATGCCCAGATTCAAGATGCCAAGAAACGGATGGAAATTGAGAAGAGGCGTTGAAGAAGGCCGAGTCGTGGCTGGTGTATGTACTGACTGCGGACTCGGATTTTCTGCCCAGATGGGAGACATGGTAAATAAAGTCTCCACTGCAAGTCGACGCGGGAAGACATGGAAAGAGCTTTGCAGGTTTGAAAGGAACGTACAGCCAGAGTGTTACTGTGACGCACACAACCACCTCTTTTCTTTCTACTTTTCGACCATGCCACTTTTCGACGTTCCCGGGTGGCCTGTAGCTACTGCTCCACTCACGTCCTCGCCCGTTACAGTGGCTGGCTCGAAGAAACGTAAACGGCCGGCTGACGACCGTGGCTCTCCCGAACCAATTGATCTGCAAAAGCTTGTCAAGAAACATCGCACCGACGGGGACGACGCGTCTACCGTGTCCCGTGGCGCCAGTCGCGTTAAGGCCCTGGGAAAGTCTCTGGTGCAGAAAACTACGGACCGGAAACGACAGAAAAAGGTCGACGCGTTGGAGGAGAAAAAGAAAACAATATCTTTACCTAAGGCCTTAATGGCTTCGGAGAAGGGTCAGCAAATGATCACATCCTCTTCAAACCCATCTTTGGCACGGCCTGCCAAACGACCTAAGAGGGCGCATGAACCGGTTGACAAAAGGGCGCATGAACCGGTCGGCAGACCCTTGCCGCCCATTCCGGAGCATAGTTCACCTCCTGCAGAACCCAAAGCCACTGCTGGTCTGACGGCGCTGCAAAAAGGAATGAAGCGGAGCCTGGATGGAGCGCGGTTCCGGTGAGCTAGCTCATCGGGTTCCATATAACGCACTGCTCATGTCTCTCAGGTTAATAAACGAGACCCTATATAAAAGCGACAGCCAACAGGCACACGAAATGATGCAGAAGGATCCAAAGGTATACGAAGAAGTGAGTATTTCTTTCTAGATGCAACCTCTTTCTGACTTTGCAACCAAGTATCATACAGGGTTTCGCCACCAAGTGCAATCGTGGCCGACCAATCCTGTTCAACATTATATCTCGACTCTGTCTAAATATCCTCCCAAGACCATCGTTGTCGATCTGGGTTGTGGTGACGCCGCCATGGCCCGCTCATTGATTCCCAAGGGCCTCAATGTCCTTTCCTTCGACCTTGTTTCAGACGGAATGTTCGTGGTCGAAGCAGATATTTGCGATAAAATTCCACTGCCAGGGTCCGAAGCGCCCGAGGGCGAAAAGTCGGACGGTCAAGGCCAGGTGGTAGACGTCGTCGTCTGCGCTCTCAGCTTGATGGGGACGAATTGGACGAATTGCATCCGAGAAGCTTGGAGGATTCTGAAACCCAAGTACGTTATTGGGCTATTTAATCACGCATATTTTCAAGTTTCTGCTCTAGTGGTGAACTCAAGATTGCGGAAGTCGCAAGCCGGTTTACAGACGTAGAGGAGTTCTCGGAACTCGTCACTTCCATAGGGTTCAAGCTCAAGGCCAAGGTCCATTACTCCGTCCTGCTTGCTTCGAATATTTACACCATTTCCAGAACGATGATAACACTCATTTTACCTTGTTTGATTTTAGAAAGGTGACGCGTGTAGGGAAGAAGGAGAAGGAATGGGCGGCTGTTCTGGAGAAAGGAATTGTGCTCAAGCCGTGTGAATATAAAAGGAGATAGAGTTGATAAGATAAGATAAAATACGCTTAATCCCCACGTGTTAGCACGCCGCGCCTAATTGGAAATTGCCATTTCTTGTCTCAACTACAATGCCGCAGGTCAACATCTTGTCTCACCCGATTGTAAGGCGCGTTTTCCCTGAAAGGAGCTGTAGCTGACTGATCGTAGGCGAATGCAGAGCTGTCCAAGTTGAGGCGGACGACGACCACGTCCAAGGAATTTCGCGAGGGCGTCAACAACATCAGCTTGATCTTAGGCTTGGAAGCCAGTCGTTCATTGGAAGAGGAAACCTTTACCGCCGTGAGCCGGGATCCTCCTGCCACACTTGTGGGATCTAATGGTCACCGTGACTGCAGCAATCGCCAGTGGGCCAATTCACTGGTACCGTCATCAAACCGCGTATCGGGCTGACTCCGATTCTGCGTGCTGGACTGGGGATGACTGATGCCTTGGTGGGCTTGTTTTAGATTCCCCGCTTCCGGGACCAGTGCTCACGAGAAACAGTTGACACTCTTTCCGTGTGTATGTCGACTGTGGTGATTCGCATGCCTCAAACGACTTGCAGTGACGCACCGATATATCACTTGGGTCTCTTCCGAGAGAAGGTGACACTTCAACCGGTCGAATGTAGGTCAAGTCAGTTGAACGCATTGTCTCTGACGGTCTTGCATAGATTACTCCAAACTGCCTCCGTCTCCGCCAATTGACATGGTCTTTGTGAGGATGTACGATGTCTTGAGCGGCTTTATCTCTTATTCTTCTTTTACTAGCTGCTGGATCCGCTAATCGCCACGGGAGGCACGGCACGCGCCGCACTGTCGATGATCACAGACTGGGGGATGCCAATCGACAAGGTGAAGGTAAGGCTCTATACCTGCTTGAACCGACGTCTGGTCGCATTAAATCCGGCATTCCAGCTATTGTGCGTTCTCGCGTCACAGGAGGGGCTCGACCATGTTCGAGGAGAGTTTCCCGACCTAGAGGTGTGTATCTCTTTTCGGATAGGCGCGAGTGTTGCTGAGTAGCGGACCCAGATCTGGGTTGCTGGAGTGGACCAGACGCTTACTGCACAAGGCCTGATCAGCCCTGGACTCGGAGACGCGGTATGCTTGTTCCTGTCGCGACTCGTTCGTTCACTGACGCGAGTAGGGCGATCGGTTGTTTAACACGATTCGTGCGTAGGCTAGAGATTGTAATTTTGTATTTGGTTTCAAATGTAAGGAGGGCCCACCCACAATCGAAGTTTATACGACGAAACTCATCTCTAAATGCAAGGGTGACTCAGAGAGGATGCATTGATAAAAGTATGAATTGATAAAGAGTGTCCGTGGTGATAATATGAATTATCGAAAGTCCGAGTAAGTCCAATCCGATACCAATAAAAAGGATGGCAGAAAAATATTTCTGTGGGGAATCGCTGGAGGACATAAAAGATGGAATGTGCCTCTCATATCAGCGCGCCAAGTTCGGAATGAAGTGGCAGTAGATGGCAGTGCCGGCACAACCGGACCGGTGGATAACGCCATCCTTCCGCCTTTTTGCGATTCTCCGAAAAAATTATGGGCCAGCCGGGTTTCTCAGCAGCGCGACCATGTCTTCGACCAGCTCCTCCGGGGCCTCGACCCCGCTCTCCTCGTCTTCGACTCTTCTCTCGTCTTCATTGCCCACCCTGAAACCCCTTCACGACATATATGCCAATCCCCGCGTCTCCGCCTCCACCGCCGTCGAGTTTATTGCCTCGCGCGCGGACACCAGCTCGACCGTCTATGTCTATGATCTCGCAGAGCAGGTCGGTTTCGGAACCCTCACAAAGGAGTGGGCAAAGTCAAAAAATACCGCATCCGTTGTGGACCTCCAGACCAGAGCCGGCGCGGGCCTCAGTCTCATCGGTAGACTCTCCGAAGGAACCAGTCGGGATGCAGGAAAGGGAGCGGTCATCACCGCGTACACCACCCCCGCGGGGCTTTCGATGATGGCCCCCGCTCTTTCGTATCTACCCCCAGCGAGCGCGTCTAGCAGGCTCGTCATCCAGGTCCCGACTGTGACCTCCGTTGGCGAGACATTCTCACTCTCTCCATCCCTGGCGTCCCTTGTATCGGTTGTACCTACACTGTACCAGGACCTCGTCCTTTTCCTGTCCGCCACACCCCAGGAAACCCTGGACTTTGCTCACATCTCTTACCGCCTTCCAACGCGCCATGTCGTTCATCTCTTCGACCACTGCAGCGTTGCCCGCGAGATCGGCACTTCTCTGGTCCCACCATCCAGCAGCGTCTCCACTGGCTCTGTCGCGGATGTCTTCGCGCAGGCCGGTTATAGCTTCTTCACGTATGCCGGCGACAGCTCTGCTCACACTGCCATCGTTCTTTTGAACGGACCAGTCGCACTCGTGGCAAAGGCGTTGGCCAGTCATATCCCTGGCCTTGGCGTTGTCGTCGTCAACGTCTTGCGTCCGTGGGACGAGAAAGCTTTGCGCGACGTGCTGCCGCAGAGTGTACGCACCGTGCATGTCCTGGACGACGTTCCGAACGCGACTACTCAAGGCACTCTGTATGTCGACGTATTTGGGACGTTGTTGGAGGCCCAGAGACCGCTCGCTGTGCACGCCCATCGAATTCTGCCGGCCCAGACGCAATCGCATCTGTCGCGACATGGCTCGTTATTCGAGTTCTTGGGAACCCTTGTTCCCTCTGCTCCCGCCTCTCCCGTTGACTCTCCAGCCGTGAAGAAACTCATCGTGTTCGGCACTCCGCAGTCCACGTTGGCGTCGGCCCCCCACTTCATCGCCGACACATTTTTATCGAGTGAAGCTCTTTCCACTCGTTTCCTGGTTGACCACGACGTGTTCTCCCGTAAAGGAGGCATTACCGCAAGCCGACTGTTGCTCGGGTCCAAGAGTGGTCTTGCCGATCGCGTCCCTATCCCGTTCGCAATCCCTCTGGACCATGCGAGTGCGGGGGAAGCAGATTTCCTGGCAATTCTGGATCACGGGCTCCTCAGCTCACACTCGCTTGTCAAATATGCCAAACCAGGGTCAGTGGTGCTGCTGGCCTCCAGCTGGTCGGCGGCCGAGGTGTCTTCCAATCTCCCCTCGGACGTCAGCGACCTTCTCCTTGCGCGCAATATACGTATATTTGTGGTGGACCCCACCGCCGTTGCATCCAAGCTCGTGGGTACTGCCAGCCCAATCCACGACGCCGTGCAAAACCTCGTCGTTCATCTGGCGTTCCTGCGACTTTACCTCGGAAGAGCTGCCCAAGAACCTCTCATCCTTAAAATCGCCCGAGGGTTGTTTGACGAGGTCATTCATGGCGTTGAACTCTCTGAGATTAACACACATGTCTGGTCCGCCTTGGTTGAAGCTATTGTTGCTGCCCCGCCCCCGACGGACGGTGAAGCGCATCCACTCAAGGAGTTCGAGTTCAATGCCATCGCCGTTCAGACTGACGAGGGCGATGTAGTCAATGGCGCCCGCCTTGGCTCCTGGCACGACGCCGCCAAACACCTCCTCTTTCCTTCTGCGTTCAACGCCTTTCCATCGTTCGACGAGACGGACACGTTCGCGGAGAATCCCGCTTTGCGTCCCGAAGTCCCCGACCGCACTTTCCTGGTCACCTGCACCGTCAACCGCCGGCTGACCGCCAAGGAGTATGATCGCAACGTATTCCACCTGGAATTCGACACAAACGGTACGGGCCTCACGTACTCTATCGGAGAGGCGCTCGGTGTACACGGGTGGAACGACGAGCAAGATGTCCTTGACTTTTGTCGGTGGTACGGCGTTGACCCTAATCGCCTCGTCACCATCCCCGTTCCTTCCGATGAGGACATCATGCACACGCGCACCGTGTTCCAGGCCCTCCAGCAGCAAATCGATCTCTTCGGCCGGCCACCCAAGTCGTTCTTCACGGATTTGGCGGCTTATGCGACCACCTCGGTCGACAAGCACGCGCTGCTGTTCATCGGGGCCCCTGAGGGAGCCGCGACGTTTAAGAAGCTCTCGGAGAAGGACACCGTCACCTTTGCGGATGTTCTCCAGATGTATGGCAGTGCGAGGCCTGGTATCGAGATGCTCTGCGAGATGGTCGGCGATATCAAGCCCCGGCATTACAGTATCGCGAGCGCCCAGAGCGTCGTTGGCAACAGGGTTGACCTGTTGGTTGTGACTGTCGAGTGGGCGACACCCAGTGGTCAGTCCTTTTATTCCTGCCGTATTTGGCGTCTAACCGTTTGCCTCTAGGTTCTCCGCGATACGGCCAATGCACGCGCTACCTCGCTGGCCTTCGCGTGGGCCAGAAGGTGACGGTATCCATCAAGCCCAGTGTCATGAAGGTTTGTCGACACACTTACTCTGCTGTTCGGCTCAACTCATTCGTCCGCCAGCTGCCTCCGGACAACCGCCAGCCCTTGATTATGGCCGGGCTCGGGACTGGCGCTGCGCCGTTCCGTGCTTTTCTGCAACACCGCGCCATGCTCATGGAACGCGGCGAGGAAGTCGGCCCGGTGTACTATTACTTCGGCTCGCGCTACCAGGCTCAGGAGTACCTCTACGGCGAAGAGATCGAGGCGTTCATCATGGACAGCGTGATCACGCGCGCAGGGCTGGCGTTCTCGCGTGACGGTCCCGACAAGGTTTACATCCAGCACAAGATGCTCGAAGACTCGGAGGCGCTCGCGCAGATGCTGCAGGACGACAAGGGGGTGTTCTATCTCTGTGGGCCGACGTGGCCGGTGCCCGATGTCTACGAGGCGCTCGTCGGCGCTTTGGTTAAGTACAGGGGCAGACAGCCGAGTTAGCGGGCGAATATCTTGAGAGCTTGAAGGAGGAGGAACGCTACGTATTGGAGGTCTACTAATCTATGGTTACTGCTATGCAATAGATTTCTCATTATATATGCATGCTATCCACACTGTATGTAGGGATAAAAGACACAATAGTGTTCTCGGGATGCCATGGATTATTTGCGAATAAGAATACATAGGTACCAGATTAATAGTCCGAGGATGACAGCGCCCACTACGCTCAAGATCACAGCCAGTGCGATCAGCACTGTCTTGGGGAGTGTCGGTCCGCTGCACCCGTCGGAGATCGCAGCGTCGCAGGCTGGCCCGAAGGTCGCACCTTGTCATACGCTCCCGCCTGCAGGGACGTGAAAAATGGGACATTTGTGTCGTTCATGACGTGCATCGCCGCCAGGGTAAGCATCGGGGCGTTGTAATCCAATGCGATCTACCCCGCTCAGTTAACGAGCAGGACATTGACCCCAGAAGAATGGCTTGCCTCCGTTTCTGGCCAGTCGCTCCGGATGTCGTAGAACTTGCCGTGCTTGTCGGGGCCTCCGACGACAGCACCGTACAGCACGTATGCCTCCTGAGGGGGCGACGTGTCTATGTTATCGATATCGTTCCCCCCGCTCGCCATCGCCGAATGGGGATTTTGAGGGGAATTTGGATTGGATCCGACAATGTATGGCACTGTACGTTGGCGTTAGTATACAAGGGGAAGCGGGAGTGCAATCCTAACCTGACATGGAATTCTTGCCCAGGACATAATCTAGCTGGCTTTGGGCAAATTTCTGCGATGCGTGTCAGGAAAGAACCATCGCCCAGGAAAGTCATACAGCATAGGCTGCCTGCCTTTCCGGTGTAGAGGCCATTTGAGAATATCGTGTCAGTAACATCGCGGCATTGAGTGCGGGGTTGAGTGTGGCATCATCCGAATCCCCGGGGTAATAAAGTAGCCCATCTGTAGCCCTGTCAGTATGCGAAGGTTCATGTATTGGATGTCAAACCATTGGTAAAAAAGGCTGGGCCGTCGTTATTCACTATCGCATCGAAGTACCTCTCGCATTCAGCTTGCCAGGCGGTCAAATTCCCGCCGAGGCCAGAAGAGGACTGTGCGATTTGAGCGAATAGCACGTAGATCCCTGGTGTTTTCGAGTCCCAGTTGAATACGTCGTTTTCGTTATTGAGTTGATACTGTTTGAAATAACGTTGTGCATCTTGGTAGTATGTAGCGGACGCGTCGCCGGCGGACGCCCCGCTCGCCCAGGCGAGGAATAGGGCAGCAATAGTTAATTCGTCGCCGTAACTCGAGGAACCGTAACTGGCCGCGACTGCAGGAACTGATGACTGGTAGGTTTTCTGTCCCCCCGTGGAGTTGACGGCAAATGTGTAGAGTTGCTCGGCATGGGTTAGGAGCGTTTGGGCGTAAGAGGCGTTCTGCAGCGAGGCAGGGTGGTTAGAGTATGATCCGTTGAAGCCCCTGTTCGAATAGAGAGCGGCGCAGGCAGAAAAGGCGGCCGAGGCGCCCGCAGCTGCGTCGGTTCCCGGCTTCGTGTCATTAATGGCGTAAGATGGTCGGTTTGTGGGGATACCCTGATCACCGCCCCAGTAAGCATCGTCGAGGTTTGCTGCGGAAAGGCTGAGAAACAATTTTGGAGCGTACGGAGTAGACCTACTATCCCCAACTAATACATATAGAGTGCTCGGTGAAGGGTGGGCCTGAATAGCAGGCGTAAATTTAGGGATGTAGAGAATATGCTTATCCCTTACCTTGATGAGCCAGTCCAGACCATAGCGTAACATTGCGTCCAAGTAAGCTGTTTGGTTGGACATGTCGTATCCTGTGCGGGTAAGTAACGAGCGCGAGACGTAGTGCTTGGGTGGTAGCACCTTGACCATAGTCTATTGCACCTAAATGCAAGGGGTAAATTAAAGGATTTAGAGAGGAGATGATAAAAACAAAAACCCCAGCATATCGACATGAGAGTGAATGACTGAAGATCGAGTTAGTTGAGAATGCTGATGAAATCGAGTAACCAACCAATGGAAAGGTTGCCTTGATGAAATCGCCAGCATCATAATAGCCACCTACCTGAGTGTTTAAAGCGGAGTAGGAGGCGGCAAGAGGGAACTCACCGCTCAAATCGAGGTCGACATCCTTCCCATCATCGACTGCGCTAGAGTTACGCCACGGGACCCTGGTATTTGTCGAGGAGAGATTGCCACTTCGTTGAGCCTCGTAGAAGAAAAGCAGGTTCCCGAGCAATGTGTTCCACTGAGCGGATCCCGTGAAGGCTTGGGCGCCGCTCGACGGGTTGGGAGGCAAGAACGGTGGTTGGGGTAGGGCAAGCTGGCTTAACACGGGAAGTACGAAGTGCAACAAAGAGAGAGTCCACATGTAAGGGTGTAAGAGTCGTTGCAAGAGCGGCGTTTCTTGGGCGTTTCCTTAAATAAATCCCAACTTTCGATCGAGACCAAATCGGGACAATGACGCTGTGCCGGCCCGGCCGCCCGCTCTTGCTCTGCGCTCAACATGTCCCCAGCATTCGCGCCGATTAAGACCTGTGTTCTGGGTGTCGGTCTCGCAGGATTAACGTTCCATATCCCATTTATCCTCGCCTTGCCCGAGTGCTTTACTCTTATCTCCGTCTTGGAACGAAACCCTACGGTAGACGGGGGAAAACTCCGCGAGCGCTTTGGCGTGACGGCCAAGATCCACAATACGCTGGAGCAGGTCCTTGGGGACTCTGAAATTGAGCTTGTCATCATAGGTCGCCGGAATAATTTATCAGGTTTCGTCTAATACGTTCACAGGAACTCCCAATCCGACCCATTACCCCTACGCGAAGGCGGCTTTGGAAGCTGGCAAGCACGGTACGCAGCTCATCGTCCATCCGATCTTTGCCGATCTCTTGCCAGTTCTCGTCGACAAGCCCGTTGCATCGACTACCGCCGAAGCCAAAGAGCTCGGCGAAATCGCCCGAGCCAAAGGACTCGTTCTATACGCCTTTCAAAATCGCAGGTTTGATTCCGACTTTCTGTCGCTGAAGAAATTGCTTTCGCTTCCGGAATCTTCACCCCAATCCATTGGGGACGTCGTCGAGTTTGAAACACAGTTGGTTTGATCTAATAATGGGGCTTTATCCATCTCATCCAAGATCGTATGTGGCAGCTTCGACCGATACCGCAGAGGCATAAAAAACACTTGGAAGGACGAGCCAAGCCCAGGCGCAGGGCATACCTATGACTTGGGAACACATCTTATGGATCAAGTCTTGGCCCTGTTCGGCCGTCCCGACAAGCTGACGGCCTTCATACAAAACAGTCGCGGTGTCGGCCATCCTGATGTTGATGATAGCGTTAGTTCATTCAATCCGTCTAGTATTCATGCACTCATATGTGAACACAGTTTACTATCTTTATGCACTACAATGCTGGGCCCAATCTTCCCCGGCCTGTAACAGCCATTGCAAGAGCACAGCTGCTATCTGTTCGCTCGCCGCAACCTCGCTACGCGGTTCTAGGCACCAAAGGCTCTTATGTTAAATATGGTGTCGACGTCCAGGAGGATCAACTCAAGGTCATTTTAACACCGACCGCTATTCATGAGCCAGGCTACGGCGTCGAACCTGAGAGCATTTGGGGGACTGTTGAGTGTCTCGAGGCAGACGATGTTACGATGACCAAGTCTATGTATGAATTCAATTCCGCGTCGGAACATAATTAACCGAGATTTTCTGTAGATGGCCATCGGAGGTGGGCTCATATGCCAACCTGTTCAGAAACCTTGCTGCTGCAATTCGCGAAGGCGCGGAGCTCGCTGTGAAGTGGGAGGAATCGACAATGGTCCTGGAAATGGTGGAACTCGCGCACAAAAGCTCGAAAGCAGGGGCAACTTTGATAGTCCCAAAGTAAAGAAGGAGGATGTACAATATCACCGCTTGTATTTCCGAGAGTTCAAATATGATTATCATTATATGAACGCGGCGGGAAACCAAAAGGAGCGAGTCAATTCACGTGATCGCATTTAGTGAGTGCCACGTTAGTGAGCAGCGGCATTCTTGTCGTCCGCCCACATCCTTCCCATGTCTGTCGATATTAGGGTGGAACTGCCTGCTTTCTCCCGCACACTGAACGTGAAGGTCCCGGATTCATGTACCATTCTCGACGTTAAGCGCGAGATATATCGTACATGTGTGGGCGCACCGCGTGTGGAGGGACAGAGGATTATCTGGAGAGGCCGTCCCCTGCTTGACACTGAGAAAGTGCAGGAGCTCTGGCAGGTGCGTGGCTCGCTTCACGTTTGGAATATGCTGATCCTGCGATAGTCTCCTGATGAACATCGTGTTGTCCATCTGGCCGTCCACCCCTCCGCCTGGTCTGGGACCCCGCCTGATATCTCACCGGCCCCCCTTGCTACCCCTTCGCCTTCACCTTTGCCGCTACCTTCACCTTTTCTGTCTCAAGCATTCCCTCCTCGCACTCCTCAGCAGTCTATCTTTGCTCCCACCAATCCATTCTCGTATGTTTCTGCAAGGCACCAACAGGCTCTCAATGCACTCGAGCAGTCGAGGGTCTCACATCTCGACCCCGACACGCTCGCGGCGAGATTCTCTGCGGTTCAAGCCGTGGAGCGTCATGGCTGGTCTTGGCCATCCATCCTCGATGACGAATTCCCTGCCGCCACCGAGGGCGGAGTCAAGTATGAGCGAACTATCATTGAGTAATTTGTTCGTCTTCCAGCCCAGGCCAACAATTAACTAGGATTTACAGAGGGCAGTCGTACTTGCGACTAGTAGAGTCGGCGGAGCAGCCAACCGCTATCCAACTTCACGCGTTGAATGTTCTGGCTTCGACCTTCCCCATCTTGGCCTTGCCTATTCCCAGTCCTGCTCAGACCCGGGTTGCTGCCTCCCAGCACTTGCCGAATGTCAACGTGCTTCTGCAGCAGCTCGGAATTCCAGCGGGCCGAAACCCAGCCAACGCTAATCTGGCTCCGAACATAAATTTGGCCGCCCAGGCTGAGATACCGTTGCGGCCATTATTATTGCCGCTGTTTTTGCTGTTGCTCAGGACAGCTGTCTTATTATACTTCTTTGCCCCGGCGAGGAAGCCCGTCTTCGGGATCCTCATTGTGATGTGGATGCTGTACGAAGTCTGGCGGCCCATCCGGGACGGTGTACAGCGCGGGTGGAATCGTGCTGCCGCCGAGCAAGCAAACGTTCACAACCAGCAGCACCAGCAGCAGCCGCAGCAGCAGCAGCGGAATGCACCTGTGCGGGCGGCTGGCAACGGCCAGGCCAACCCTGGTCCCGCAGAACACAGGCAAGGTCCGGCTCAGCGTCCCGGCGTTGCGGCTGCGAACGACTTTGACCAGCAGATGGATGCGGCCTTTGACGGACTTGCGAACTTCAATATCCAAGCCGAAGAGGAAACTATCCGTCGTGGTGGGCCTGCGGATGAACCTGGCCTCGGCCAGAAGCTGGTCGCATTCGTTACTCTACTCGTGACGACGATGCACCCCGCGGTGTGGAACCGAAGGCGGGCTGTGTTGAGACAGAGGGAAGGGCAGATTAGGATGGACGCGAATGCGCGCGCGGCCGAGCTGGATGAAACTGTCGACGATCCGCAGATGCAGGCCAGGGTGCAGAGGCGAGCACAACTGATTGCGCAGCATGAACAGCGGCCTCGCTGGTTGCGGGAATATATGGACCGTGCCGTGGAGGGAGGATGGGTAGATGAGGCGGACTGAAACAATGTACCCTACATATATTAGACCCTCTTTTGCATAGTTTGTAAAGCTTTGAATTCCTTGTGCACGCGAGTCTTGTATTAGGCAGAGGCGTGGTATAGTAAACAAAACCGGCATTGTGCTTTGATCTCACGCAGGAACCGAAGAAGCACTCTAAACGAACTTTACGCGCAACCAGCCATGTCGACGTTTGAATCGCTGGTGGGGGATCTTACTCGCGACATAAATCGCGTCCAGCCCAAAGACTCACTGCAGTTTTGTGCAAACTGGTTCCAGTCGAGGCTCGAGGAACAGAGGGCGCGTACACGCGATGTGCTCTCTCAACGTCCTCACTCCTTCTCCAGAGACCTCCCCACAGACCTCTTCGTCGATGCTCCCCTCGGCGCTGCATCCAGTCCTACCACCGTCTCCCCGTTTTCGCAGGCCGCTCCGGTCCACCGTTCTTCCTTGCGAAACAGCGCCTCACAGAGTCCATTTGGGACTCTCAATGTGCCTGGAAATGCTCTCCTCTCCGACAGCCCTCCCATTTTCCAGATTGACGGGCGCCAGCTGGCTCCAACGGCCCCGCTCAACCCCAATCCGTTTGCCAGTTTTGACGGCAACTCGCCGACGCCACTCAACCCTGGCGACTATCTACACCCCCCAAACTCCGCCATCTTTGCCCGCCGTACGTCCGTCTCTGCGGAATCGATTGCCGTTGATGTGGAAAGCGACGAGCCCCTCCCGGTGTTCCCAAAGACAGCCGACCAACTACGACGTATAAAGGCATCCATTGCGGACAACCTGATATTCCGCGACCTTGATGAGGAGCAGGAGACGGGAGTCCTCAACGCAATGCAGGAGAAAACAACGGATAAGGACGAGGTGGTGATACGGCAAGGCGACGAAGGAGAATACTTCTACGTTGTCGAGTCGGGACTCCTACACTGCTATATTCGACCTGAACCCTTGCCGCCTACGTGGCTCACGAACAGCAGATCGTCGGCGACTCTCAATCCGGACGAGATGTTCCTTCAGCCAGGGTACCATCCCGAGTTTGGACGCCAAGTCGCAGAGTGTACGCCGGGGACGTCGTTCGGAGAGTTGGCGCTCATGTATGGGCACCCGCGAGCGGCTACTGTCATGTCCATCGAAGCCTCCACCCTCTGGGCACTCGACCGCATTACCTTCCGCACCATCATATTAAAGGCTGCTCACCGACGACGCACCATGTACGAGCAATTCCTGTCCACCGTCACCCTTTTATCGTCACTGGACGCGCCAGAGAGGAGCAAAATCGCCGACGCGCTGGTGAGCAGGGTCTATTTGGACGGCGAGGCGATTGTGCGGCAGGGCGAGATGGGGGACACATTCTTCTTCGTCGAGGAGGGCGAGGCGATCGCCACGAAAACTAATCAAGATGACAACGGCGATATGCGGGAAATCAAGGTCAATCACTTGAAAAAGGGCGATTACTTCGGAGGTCAGTTCCACGGGTAGCCGCACATGGAGATTGTTTATAATGAGATGTTTTTAGAACTTTCGCTGCTTCGCTTGGCGCCGCGCGCTGCAACGGTCAGTGCGGTGCATCGGGAGGATCCCGCGCTGCCCAAACTGAAGGTGGCTGCATTGGACGCGCCTGCATTTACGCGACTACTGGGCCCCTTGCGGGAAATCATGGAGCGCAAGGCGGGGGAGCGGTACGGTCCAGGCATGCGACTGTCGCGTTGAGATGTGTAGCTGTGTAGATGTTCAACTATCGTGAATCCCTTCTCCCGGCGTTATTGTATGCGCGTAGGAGGAGGAGGAGGAGGATGAATTATACTGGCGCGGTCCCACAATTGGAACAGCCAGTTTACTAAGAAAAACATGTAACTAAGATATGGGTGGCCATACTCAGCTTCCAAGATGGCCCTAGAGCACGACACTACCGGCGGGGGACGGAAAGCCACCGCTTACTGGTACCAAAACCCTGCCCGATACGGACGAAGATCGGGCAGGCTCGCGCGGTTGAAAAACCCTTGGGAAAAATCCCCGTGCGGCCAGGATTTTGTCCGTTAGCGGAGGCTCTGCTGTCCCGTCGGGCGACGGGCATGCATGCAAGGTCTAAAATAAAAGAAAAATAGGAATTCACGTTGCTAGGCCGTCTGGGGGGCCGGCGCTCGCATAAGAGGTCGGTAAAATTCTGGATTGATGATTAGCGCTTAGCATTGGCGTCGCATAGTATATTTCTAGGATAATTCTATTTGGCACCCCGGTTGCCAAATAGAAAAAGTCTATATAGCAACCCCTTCGAACTGATAAGATAGCCTTTAGATCACATGCTGCCAACGCTTTGGGCACTCTTTTAGCTGTTTTTGACCTCAAATAAAATCAGATCTCTTCTCAAAAGGACACACCTATTTTTCTACACCTTTACTTACTCCTCACCTTTCCCTCGATTTTTTTTTGGCCTTTTAGGGGGTTTTAGACGTCTTTGATGACGAATTAACGCAGAAAAACCCAGAGTTCGTCGAGTTTGCTGTGAAGCAAACTAAGAATATTCTCTAAAAAAATCCCTGATGACTGCCTGTATGCCATACTGACTCTTGCATTTTTACAGATTTATTTATGTACCAGGGAGCACCCCCTACACATCCCGCCGCCTCCCGCCACGCCCGCCATCAGCCGCCAACTGATGTTGACTTCTATTTGGCAACCCCTGCTGGCACCGGGGTGCTTTTGGCAACCGGGGTTGCTAAATAGAATTATCCATATTTCTAGCGCGTCGTATGCATACTTGGCTAGAAGCGACAGGGTTTTCCTGCGCGAGATCAAGTCTCTGAAAAACAGACCCGCATCGGTGTATTTTCCTTTCATGTCCGGCAAGGCATGGAAAATTCTCGCGAAGAAAGCTCGCCTCAGTTCCAGCAGTGTGGAGGTGTTTGCAGCCGAACAGCGCGTGGACAGGATCCTCGATACACACTTTGCAGAATCGACATAATCTCCTGATTGCCCCGAAGTGCCCTTCGCTTCAGATTCTTCCTCGCTACACGCTCCGCTAGGACGCTCCAATTTCCCGATTGTGATACTCCAATTTTTTGGTTACCCTGCCAACAGCGCCTCCTGCATCTGCCACATGCATATATTACTCCACTCTACAATGGAGCTGCGTTGCGGAACCCCTTCTTTATCTTCTGTCAACTCTGGTCTGTTCAAGTTCTCGAACAGTCTCGTTTTAAACCCTCTTCCACCCCCCGACTTTCCTTTGAATTCCTTCCAATGGCCCTCCTCGGCGGCAGTGAGTTGGCCTGCCTTGCGTTTCCATCTACCATCCCCTGAATAAATTACAGTTCTGACTGGTATCCTGTGCGCATCGTCCGAGCGACCCGTGCCACCCCATCTCACCCTAATGTAGTGGCAGCGACCAGACTGCAACCACCGCCCTCACTGGGAAAGGCGGTATCTTGCCAACTTTGCCGTCCCTTTCGCTTCCCACGCTCCCCACCCTCGGCCTTCCCACCCTAACCCCACCGACTCCCTCGTTCGTGTCGCGTTTGTTTGCCTCCCAGATCTATACCTGATAATCTCGTGCGCAGGGCGCCGTCTGCTAGTGCCCCGTCTGCTAGTGCCCCGTCCGTTAGCGCCCCGCCATCTTCTGCGTCCTTGCCAAGTTCATCGCATGTGTTCCTCGAGCCTGGATCTGGGACGCGCTAATATCCGTCTTTTTTTATGCAGTCCGTCTTCGTCTGTTCTCTCAACTTCCACGTCGAGTGCGACCTCCATCTCTGTGGCGCCATCATCCGCCTCTGCTGCATCCACCCCTCCTCCGGATCTGTCTACCGGAACGGGTCTGTCTACAGGCGCCGATGGTGCCGTGCAGACGGTGTCCCGAGTGTTCACGGTCACGACAGACCCGTCGCAAACCGCCGCCCCTGCGGTTCGCACAAAATCGTTCCTCGAAAACAAACCCGTTTCAGGGACGATTTTCGCCTTTATTGCTATTCTGGGTCTTGTTTTGATCTTTGGTATCGCGAGGTTTGCAATGCGCCGCCGCAGAAGGAGACGTCTCCTGGACGATGCTGTCTCCTTCGACCCCGGCCTTTTAGCTGCTGCAACAGAGCGCTACGACGGCTCGGAGAAGGGTTATTCGAGCGCGGCGAGTGTGAGAACCATGGGCAGTGGCCCCGCATCCGGGTACCCTTCGTCGTACTACGGGGCAACCCAGAATCAGAATCCCTCGTCGTACTATGGGGCAACCCAGAACCCTTCGCCGTACTACGGGGCAAACCAGAACCCGACCGCTCAGCAACCGTACTACTCGGCGTATGTTCCGCCAATGGCGGACACGTCCGCACCATCCAGCCTCGCTGGCACTCGGGCCCCACCGCACACAATACCTCGCGTACCTGTGCCTCAGCAACCTTTGCCTGCGGAATTTGGTTCATCCGATAGCCGACTGAAGGTTGGTCGATATTGTTTGAATGAGATCGCCGCATACTGATGACGGCCCAGGTTGTCAACGAGTAGAGCGGATTACGCGCTATAAACTCCCCACACTCCCGGCGAGTGAATGGACAATTCGCTGTATTTTAGTCGTACTTCTTTTCGGAACAGAACGGACCATTCCAGTAATGGTCTTTTTTTTGTTTCGGAGCAAACCAAATGATTATCCGCATTACGCCATTGATCTAGCGTCATCGTCCGTGTTATCCGAATGTCCGGTTCGTCTCTTGTAAGTACGACTCGGATCATTACTGAGGTCCTCAGCAGAGTCCAAGCGTTCAGTTTCATTTGAAAAGAGAGACGTTTTGTTTCATTTTATTTCATTTTCCGAGCTAGATAATAGGAACAAACAAATCCCGCTTTCGTCCACAACAGGCAAAACGGGCATTTCTTGACAAGCTCCACACCCGTTCAATTGATGTCCTTCATCCATCATTACTGCTATCGGAGTCGGAGATGGGTCCCACCTATTCATTTGGAATGCGCGTGCTTAGTGCTGCATAAGCCTGGCTTACGAAAAGCAGGATTACGCGACCTCGAACGTTCAAGAACATCAGGCCGAGTCATCTGTAAGGGCCGAGACAAATGGATATCAATTGCTTGTTCATTATGCCGGCTTTTTATAAGCAGAAAGGCCCGGAACCGGCACCCACATCTTTCGCAATGCGTTTGCAGCCTCTCGTTTTGGCTCTTGCCTCCTCCCTAGTAGCTGCATCGTTCGCCTCTGTGTCCGGTGCATCTGCGGGATTCTCAGGCTCGGCTGAGCGGCTGCAGCAGCAGGTTTCGAAGCGGGATGAGCATGGACATCATCATGCGGGCGCACCTCTGCTTGAGTTGAATGAAACTGAAGTATCCCTCCATCATCAACCGACGCCTCCGTCGTACTACACCATAGACTGGGAAGACCCCGAACAAGCTTCAGCTCGCCATCCTGGTTTGATCATTACCCATGCGGCCTTAATGTCTCTGGCTTTCTTCGTCTTCCTTCCGATGGGTGAGTCGTATGTCCCCCCGTCATAACGGTTACTAAAAATCATTCAAGGTATTGCAATGCGTTCCGTTAAGCATGCTCTACACGGCGTAGCTGTATTCGGCTTCTATGCCTCCTTCGTCTTAGCATGCGCAGCGAGTTCTGTCTACCGAAAACTTACACCTGATATGTACGTGATCTGCGTTCGTCCTCTTTTGGTATGTGGTACAGAATCTCAACTGGGTGTGTGAATATCAGGTATCCCAATGCAAGCCACGCTCGGCACGGATATTCTGTGCTTGTAGTTGCACTTGTCTTGACATTTATCGACGCCTTCAGTGCCGTCTATCGCACTGTCACCTTCTTGCGGAGTGCGAGGCATTACACGTTGAAGGATTTTTGGAAGGCATTATCTGGCCGTGGGGACTCCGAGTCTGGTAACACAGGACCGGAGTATATCGGGTTAGTTGACGAGGAATTGGATTTGACGGAGGATGTGAAAAATCATCGCCATTCGTACGATGATCCCAATCCCGCCCGTAATCACGACTTCGACCACCGGAACACGGAACAATGGGCAAGCCACGTCCGACTGAACTCAACCATGTCGGATGGCACCCTAGAATCTGGCCCAGCATCTCCCCATTCAGAGATCACGCTACATGACATCCATTTCACGCCCCGCATTTCCCTCCTTCGTCGTGCTGGTCGGATCGCATTCGCAGCAACAGAGGGGTCTCTGCTTGTTGCTGGGTTCGGCTTGCTTCTAACGGGGATCGTGATTTACACGGGTACGTCCGATTCGGAGACCCGCTCCCAAATGCGGAACTGATCTTTGAGCCATTTTTAGGCGGATGCAGGCAGAACTACCTTAACGTGTGCTTGGCGCACCTTATCAGCAAGTTCCTTCTATGCAGGATGTTTCGGCTTCTTAAAACTTTCTCTCATATAGAAGGCGGGATTTTTTGGACATACGGCCTCATCTCGTTTGCGCGATTCCTCGGCTGGTGCTCTGAGCTTGGTTGGTCATGGAACCGCGCTCCTTCTCCTGGCTATCCAACTGCCGAGTTTGTCGAGTCGTCCGTCATCTTCTTCTATGGCATCACGAATACATGGATGGAGAGGTATGTTTTCAATTTTTTCCGAATCTACGACTGTCGCTTAAGACAACCGTCCCGTCTAGATTCGGCGCCAATCCTGGTGATCCTTACACCACTAAACAACTTCAGCACATAGGGATCGCTGTAAGTTACTATTTATTAATTTGGATTCTCTGATTGCTGAACAATCTTCGCAGGTCATGTTCTGGTTCGTATCTTAGTCATATGGTCCTTTCTTGCCCCTAATATGTAATATATGATGCAGGTTTGCGGGCCTTGTAGGTAGGGAGCCTCACCAATATGTGCCCCAGCGGTCTCATAGTATACTGCAGGGATGGCCGTCGAATCAAAAACCATTCGCCGGTGGCTCGCTGCGCTCGCTGTCAATACCTCGGAGACTGTCGCAGAGCCTGCGACCTACACCTCCAGTTTCAACCCGTTCCCCGCGCTCGTTATTGGTGTTACTGGAAGCGTAATGGCAGCCATTTCCAAACCTACCTTTTCCAAGTACGTTTCTTCTTTATCTATTTCAGCCGCATTTCCTAACCCCGCATCGCTTCAGGTTCAGATCCATGCCTTGTGGGGCAACTTGCTGCTTGCATTTGCGGTTTTGCGCTGCCTGACCTACTTCTTCCTCTGGGTCGCTCCGCCGCGGTCTACTCTTCCATCCAGACCCCCTACAGAGGCACTCGGCAGCTTCTTCCTCGCATGCGGGGGTGTCAGCTTCATGTTCTCGACAGAAGAGGTGACTATGGCCGCAATGCGCCGCGGCCGAGACGGTACGTGTACGATTGCTGGAGCATTGGAGCGAAATGTTGATCCATTTCGCAGACATCATGCTGTTCGCCGTCGTCGCCGTGGCCATCACCTGTTTGGCGTTCTGCTGGACAATATGCGCCGTCGGCTTCCAGGGATGGCTGAAAACCCGCACACAACGCGCAGTGTCCTACCACAATACTGCGTAAATGTCTTTTTAAGAATATTCACGAATATTCACGATTTTGATCCCATTACATGCTGTACCCATACCATTGTTTTCTTTAGTCGTCCGATGTCTTTTGTTCGTTGTTCATAGACGTCGACCCACTGTATCAATCTTTCTGTCTATGTTAACCACTACATCGTATTGTCGAACCCATCGGTTCAGATTAGCATAAGAAGGCTATAATCCGCGAGGGCACCCATCCAGATCCAAAAGCCCGACCAGCCACAATCTACAAACCCTTGCCAACAGCTTTGCCGTTGATCATAATCCGTGCGATATATGATCCGGGCAAGCTGAGCTGCGGCCAACGAAACGCCGAGGTAAAATGGCGCGCCATGAGAGTTCATGTAGCCAGCGTACGTCACGAGCGACAACGACGAGGCCGAAAGCGCGGTGAGTATCGGTCGAGTATGTTCGCCGAAAAGCAAGGCCGTTGACCGGATACCCACACCGATATCGTCCGTTTTGTCCTGCTTCTTTCAGTGGATTTCACAGACAGGAAAGAGGGGACTGACTTGATGGGCATAAATGCTGTCATACACGAGCGTCCAGCAGACGCCTCCAGCGTATAAGGGAAGGCAGACACTCCAATTAGTGGTCCCCGCCACCGCAGACCACCCTAAAAGAGCTCCCCAATTAAAACCGATGCCTGGTTTTAGACATCTTAGTAGTGGACAAATAGCGAACAATCCACCGACCGAGGACGGCTTGCGGCCAGTGGGTTATCCGCTTCATCAAAGGATAAACCACCACGACGGATAGTGAAGTAGCGCCTAGTAAAATGCTGGGCTTATCAATACTTTCCAGTTAACGTGCAGGCAACACACCTATACCAATTCAACTGCAGCAGAACCGCCAGACCAGCTGAAAGCTGCACGCCCAGGAACACAAGGGCCTGTCCCTGGCTGACGTCTCCTCGTGCCAGGGGTCTTTCCTTCGTCCTGGCTTGGGCGGACAGTCAGGATTTTGTAAACCGCGTGCGAGCGGGGTGGATGGTATTCACCAACTGCCTTGTCGAGGTTCTTATCCCACATGTCATTAATAGTGCAGCCCGCACCACGCATGACGAGCGCTCCGATGCCGAATAGACTTATATAGGTCAGCGGCGTGGTGAAAGGGAGTTGCAGCGCGTAGGAAGCCATCGTGATTGACCAAGCTACACGCGCCGGGGTTCAGAGACACTCCAAGACTAGCGGTTGGACGGACCACAAGGATAGAATAACAGCAGGGTTCCGATAGGTTTGTCGACTCGAGAGAGGTACAGATACGGTCGAACTTGTGTGGGAAGACGGTCTACCCATGCTTTGGTCGCGGGCGGTTGAAATGTCGAGAGCGAGCTACTGGGGACGCGTGCATGGAGGAGGAAGGGACGGGTCAAGTAGACGCTGGATCGAGAGTGCAGGTGCTGCAATCTGCCGACGCGCAAGAACGCGTTGCAGTTGCGAGACGAACCAAGCATTTTCGATTGATCGCGGTCACGCAAATCCGAACTGAAGCTCCAGAGTACAAGGCAACGCCCTATTTATTTCAAGTACACATTTCCGACTACATGACGATACAACATATATCCAACAACTTTGAGGCACGGGAAAATGCAAGACTCGAGTCTGGCGAGGGGCCCCTCTTGATCTCGGACTCCGAGTCCTATGCCCACTCCTTTGCGAGTTTGAAAGACCATTCCCAGTCGGCGTAGACCTCGCCATCATCGTCTACGACACGGCTCTTCACGTTGTATGTTCCGGACCGTGCAATCATGCCTGTTAGAATGCGATTAGCATGGAATCTAGCATAAATCAATCAACGTACCGCTCGGTGAATGGTCAGAATCGAAATTCTTGACATAAGGCTCTCCCTTGGGGTGCGGACCATACGAACCCAACATCTGCTCCAATTTATCGACTGGGTTATGGGCATCAGTGAGGGATGACCGGCGTTTTCGGATGTCCGCACCTTTAACCCCGGAACGCTTGACGACCTGGATGTACCGAACTCCCGATATTATGGAGTGGTTCACTTTGAAGGTAATGCGAACGCTAGATTGGGTTCAGCAGTGCATCGAAAGCAAAATGAGAGCGCCACAGACTTGTACTCGACATCTTCTTTGATTACAATGGGGTTCTTCTTGGTGTCAGCGAGTCTGGCGGTGTCGTTAAGATTGAATGCGATCTTCTTGCCAGCGGGAAGCGTCGGCGAGTCCAGCTTGAGGGGGTTTTAGAAAGCATCGGGATGCTCGTCCATGGATGCCTACCTCGAGAGTCAGGACTGTAACCTGTGAAGAGATGTTGGAGGCAGGAGACTATAAATGAAGCCAGGGCTGCCTACCTTGGGTCCAGAGGCGTCTCCAGCAGCTCCGGGAACGATACCTGGAACGGGATCAGGGTTACAACAAGAGTCCTGCAAGGGGTGTGGTACCCAAAGAAGCTTTCCAGCGGGCAAGACTCTCGTCTTCGGCATCGAGCTTAGCGTACTCGTCAGTGGACTTGGCGGCCGAGGGCTTGTAGCCTAGAAGTTAACAAGTCAGGATGGCTACGAAGACTGGAACGGAGATCGGAAACCTGGAGTGGAGGACGGGGCAAGGTCTTCGTGATCGTTGTCCGCCTACGAGGAGTATGAGCGTCGAGAATCGCAGGATGGAGGGGGGGACTGACGTGCGACATGGCTGTGGTATAGTGAGTGGTAGTACTAAGCGCGCGTGTGACAGCTTTATCGGTCTGATCTATCCTCCCATCACGATCGCCATCGCTGAGCAGTGTTCATGCAGGGACAAGGAATAAACTGCTATTCTCTATATCCTACGTGCAATCGACCCACAGAAGCCTTTGTTTCCCAGCGTGGTTAAACGTTTTATCCCAACGCGCGCGAACATCCTTCTCCCATCGAAACCGACCCAACACCTACTTGCCGCTCGTCGTGAGGCCAGAAACTGCCTAGAACAATGGCGACGGGCGCGGATTTACTGTCACGAGCTACTGTAACAAGCGAGCGCAGGATTGTCGAAGCTGGGTGAAATAATAAATGGATCTCGTCCGTTTCGACCTGCTTCACTCCATATTATTCTGAGCTGTGAATACGTCGAGCTAGGGAGCGGGAATTTAAGACTCGAATTATCGGTGCATGCGCCGGGCGGCTGCGTGACCGTGTTTGGAGGACAGCTTTCGCGATGACTATCAGCCTGGGCTCTAGTACTACTCTCGTGGCGCTTCGCTGTATTTAGCTCGTTCCTCATTCAATGTCTCACTTGCTTTCGACCACCAAACACATCCTCCACAGAAAATCAAGCAAATCTACCATGCCTGCCGGCCCTCGCACTCCAATCACCCTCGCGATAATCGGCTGCGGCCAACGCGGCAAGGCGTACGCAGAATACGCCCTGCAGTCTCCCGAGTTCTGCAAGGTCGTGGCCATCGCAGAGCCTCGCCCCAAGACGCGGCGCCGCTTCGCAGACGTTCACAGTGTCGACAGTACTCTGATGTTCAGCACCTGGCAGGAACTCCATGCCGCGTCCGAGGAAACGATCAACACCATCGGTAGACGGCTCGCAGACGCGGTGGTCGTGGCAGTTCAGGACCATATGCATAAGGAGGTTGTCCTGGCGTTTGGGGGCCAGGGGTACAATATCCTTTGCGAGAAGCCTATGGCGACCTCCCTCGAGGATCTAATCGAGATGGAGGAAGCGGTGGGCCGCGCAGGCACTATCTTTGGTATGGGCCACGGTATGCATCCACTTCTGCTCCCTTCATCGCTTTCTTTTATCGCGTACAGTGATGCGATACTCGCCGTACAGCCGCGAAATCACGGAGCTCGTTCGCTCTGGTGCGCTCGGCAAACTCGTCAACATCGTCCAGGTCGAGCCGGTTGGGTACTACCACTTTGCGCACTCGTACGTCCGGGGCAACTGGGCCGCCGAGAAGAGCAGCTCGTTTTCGCTCATGACCAAGTGCTGCCAGTGAGCACGGTCCCCGATTATCCCAATCTGTCGCTGAATTATGCAGTGATATTGATATTCTCTGCTTCTGGTTATCGCCTTCAATGCCCTCCCGTGTCTCGTCTTTTGGTTCTCTTCAACATTTCCGCAAGTCTTCCAAGCCTGTGGAAGCTGGCTCGGCTACTCGCTGTCTCGATTGTCCCATGGAAAAGGACTGCGCATATAGTGCGAAGAAGAGTAAGCTTTCCTGTCCGCTCACCTTATCAATTGGTTAATGCCAGACAGTCTACCTGGACCCCGTGTCCCGCGGCAAGACCGGCTGGCCCGTGTCCCCGCTCGTCGACGGCCTGCCGGACATTGAAAATGTCACGCGGGCTTTACGGGACGGGCCATACGGTCAGTGTGTGTACGAGTCGCCAAACGACGTCTGCGACCAACAGGTCGTGAATCTCGAGTTCTCCGACGGCGAAACGGCCTCCTTCACCATGGTCGCGTACACGTCGCTCATCTGCGACCGCCAAGTCCGCCTGCATTTCACACATGGGGAAATTGTCGGCGACATGCGGACGTTTACGGTACATAACTTCCGCACGGGCGTGCGCTCTACGAGCGTCCCGCGCGACGAGGGCGGCGGGCACGGAGGCGGTGATCTGGGGCTCATTCGCGCGTTTGTGGAGGCGGTGCGGACGGGCCGCCAGGACGCGCTTGGCACCACGCTCGCGGAGGTCGTCAAGAGCCATATCACGGTCTTTGCGGCGGAGACGAGCAGGCTCGAGGGGCGCGTCGTTGATTGCGTGGAGTTTGAGCGCAGTGTTAGAGAGAGGGTCTCTGCAACTCGGAAAGCAGCCGCCAGTGCCTCCACCAATGGAACAGATGTGACCAGTAGCCCAACGGAGAAGATATAATCATTTTTTCGCTTTCTCTGCTGCGCTGCAATCGTGGGGTCTATTTCGAAGCCGTTTCAGCGTATCGCATCCGTATTCGGTTTCTACCGTTCTCGAGCTGCTGACGTGTCTGAGTCGGAGAATAATGATAAGCTTAAACAAATGTACGGTGTTGAAGCAAGACTAGCATAGGCCAAAACCAGAATAAGCAACGGACTTCGTTCAAGTTGACTTGACGCTTCACGAGGAAGCTCAAATAAATGTGCGGCGTCGAAGATAGATTTCGTACCTACGCAGACAGTGGCGACATACTTAGACTGTCGACATAGATGATTTGGAAGGGTGGTTCGCGTCGTTGTATTTCTGAAGCAGTATGTATGTATATAGATAAAAAGCACTATGAATATCTATATACGGGATAAAGCAAATGCACTGGGATAGTAGATGGAGCACTAAAAGGCAGAAGAAATCAAGCACTAAAAGGCGAAGGAAGAAATCTTGGAGTTTGAGCAGAGATCAATCCTGGAGCTCGAGCTCCCTGCGGATAATCTCGCGCACTTCGCGCAGCCCGCCCGCCTCGCGCTTGACTCTCCGGGGGCTCCGGGTGACGAGCGCTTCCGCGCTGTCGACGACTGCCCCAGCCCCAGGGCTTCCGGGCGGCTTCTTCGAGGGGTTGCCTTCGCCTTCGGCGCTTCTAGCGGAGGACGCGGGCATCTCGAGCCAGGCTTCGCCGGCGATAGTGAGCTGCTTGAGGAAGAAGGGGCAGAGCTTCGTGAGCATCGCGAGGGAATCGACGGCTTCGGCTGAGGAGAGCGGGACGGGCGAGGACTTGACGACGGCTGTCATGACCTCGGACTGGGGCAGCGCGCGGCGCTTACGGACCGTTGGGGTTGCATTACTTGACCCGGGCGCGGGCGCAGAGAAGATCCTGCATGGGTTGATAAGTATAGGCGAAGAGAGAGAAAAGTTGCGAAGGAAGCTCACATCCAGACACTCTCTGCGACGCCCCCCAAGCGGCCCAGCAAACATCTCCGTCGCAGCTCGTCTTGGCCCATTTTCAGCATCTGGTCGCGCGTCAGCTTCCCGCCTGCCACTTCGCTGCTCGCGGCCTTGGTTGGAGAGGCTGTGAGCGAACGTTGACGGAGGCGCTCGTAAAGCGCGTCGCGTCGAGAGGAAGACGGTGTCTTTGGAACGGTCGCTGCTGTGGGTCCGCGCTGGTGAACAGGCGTGGACGGCTCAGGGATGACTTCTGAGGCTGAAGCAACGGAGGTTTTCGGAGTGCGCGGCGTCAGCTCCGTAGTGGGACGGTTCGACCGCGACGAGGGCGTTTGTGGGAAGGCTACGGAGCTCTTGGTGGGAGATTTCGGACCAGTAGAAGAGGTGAGAGGGAAGGGGATCGCAAACGGATGAGGAACACTCTTGGATTTGGAGGGCGAGCGGGAGGGAGATGCGGGAGGCGCTGGGAGTTTGAAGGGCGACAGTGAGGATGAGGACTTTGGAGACAATGAGGCAAGAGTGCGGGTCAGAGAGGTCGTTTTAGTGGAGACGGCAAGGCGAGGGAGATCTGCGCAGGGGATGGTAGGAACTGGAGTAACGCCCGCATGAAGCTTGTCGAAATGAATATAAGCACAGGTAAAATTGAGAATGGTACTCACCGTCACCCAGGTATCGACTTTGTCGCGGAAAGCATCCCGACGGGATTCCCCGGCAGCTGTCCACCGAGCGACAGCGGCCATGCCACCCGGCATGTCCTTGTCAATGTCCATCTCGACCTCGATTCCGATACCATAAGCAGGCACGCGTTTCCCGTCCACTCTCGAGTAGTGAGTGGCTGGACTGAGAACGATCCCCATTGCGCCGCGCGTCCAGTCCTTTGGAGATGGCTTGACCTCCAGGAAAGGATTGTCGTCATCCGCAACAGACGAGGAGGCCACGGAGGGCAATGCCTTTCCGTCCCATTCCCAGATCCAGCAAAGTCTGCGCAGATCGTCAACGTCAAACTGGGTAGTCAATCCAGCGTAAGTGCTGAGGGACAGGTTGTTGAGTACGTTGCGAACGATGCCCGTGTCTGAGGTCGGGGATACGGCGCAGGTCGCGAGGGCATGAGAGAGTGCGTGTTGAAGGGCTGTATGCACGGTGCAAAGTCGCGACAAATGGGTCGGGAGTTGGGTGGCAGCGAGTCCTCCGACTTTCTGTGCAACGGGGGTCCGGTGTTTTGATGCCCTTGTTCAAAGAAAGATGAGACGCTAGGCATTGCAAAGGACAGAGGGAATACTTACACGGTTCTCAGCCTCTTGGGTGTTGTCGTATTATCGTCGCGGTCTGGAGGGGATCTTTTCTTTCTCGGGGAGACGTTAAGAGTAGTGTAAAGGTCGGACATGGGTAAAATTGCGGGCGGAAGAGAATGAAACGCGTCGATAATGAGAGGAGAGGAGTGGTGTCGCGAAAGAGAGAGAGGCGGAAATTATCACGCATGTCACATTACACGTGATACGATGACCAATCGTGACACCACTGCCATCATCCCGCCACCGCCTCTTCGTCCTCCCTCAGTGCAAGTGGCTCAAATCTTCCATACGCACTGGCGTTTCAACAAGGCTTTTCATGAGCCTGCCATTCCTGCCATTTCCTACCCGTCACTCTACTACAGCCCGATTTCGGCCAACGCCGCAGTTTTCATTGACACCGTAGATCTACTAATGAGTTTAGCTTCCTTACGTCTTCTCCCGTTGATCTACCCCTGGCGCCGCAACTCAGTTCTCCGCCGCCCCGTTCTCAGGCGCCAATTTTGCATTACTCCGTGCTGTTCAAACTACACGTTGCCTACATGATTCAATGAAACACACGCTGCCCTGCAGGCCTGACACCTGCTCGTTGCGGAACATGAACCACACCCCCTCCCGCAACACAGGCACTTATAACAGTGGTAACTTGGGTCTTCTGCAGTATAGTAGCGCTATGGAGGTTACAGCTCTACCTTCAAATGTTTCACAGGACTATCAAAACCGAATGTCTGTCTATTCGTTCCTTCTATGACCGTACTCACAGCCCTCCGTGATAGTGAGCTCGGCTTTGACCGGTTGAAAAGTTGGTCTCTCCATTTCATTCCTCGCGCCGACGACAAACCAGACTACAGTCGATGTATTGAATTTTATGAACTTCGAAAAATTGACCCAGGAGACGATCCGAAAACTTGAAAGCGAGCTAAACGTCTACAAACTTGCCCTTGGTGGACTGGAATCTAAATGCAGTCGACTGGAAGCTGAATGCGGCCGACTTGCAAAGTGGAAGAAGACATGGTAAAGGAACGGGGACTCTTCAAAGATTCACTCAAGGTGATTACACGCCGGTGTCGACATTCATGACATTGATGACTGCCTAGGGTTATCGAGTTATCACTTTGATAGACGGCGACGGTGCTATCTTCTCGAGCGACCTAATCTCTCAAGGCCAACAAGGTGGACACCTAGCTGCGTCTTTGTTGTCGGATTTCATCATACAATATCTCTCGTCAAATTATGGCGCCCGTCCTTACCAACTCTGGGTTTATTTGTTTTTCAATAAGCGTGGCTTGACGGATACTCTTGGTCGAGTTGGCTTAAGTTCGGCCAGTAAAATGTTTGAGGATTTTGTCGTCGGATTCAATCAAGCCACGGAACGTTTCACCATGGTCGATGTCGGCAGCACCAAGGAGGCAGCTGATGCCAAGTTAAAAGGTGCCTACTCTGCTCAAAGCATCCCTCTCGGCTTATTTCCACCTTTCAGTGCATCTCAACGACGACATACAACTCCCCCAAACCTTCAAAATCATTTTTGGCGGTTTGTGTATATCGAATCTCGGCTGCAAATCGACTGAACCAATAAACTCAGGCTGTCACGACAATGGATATGTTTCCAGCCTGCGTTCGCAGATCACCGCAGGATTTCGGGAAAAATTAATCCTCCTCAGAGGGTATACGCAGATGACCACCACAATAGCTGCGCTGGATCTCCCCATCCTGGATATTCCAAACCTCTTTATGACGCAAAAACTGGCCCCCGTAACTCGTTGGACTCCACCGACCCCTTCCTACCCCTCAAATCAGATAGTAACCGACACTGCCACCGTCCTTGATGAATCGTCAAAGGTGTCGGTGGAGTCAGACGAGGTGGATCCTGCAGGAGCGAGCTATTCTCGCGTGTTGCAACGTGCAGTGCCCAACTTGCGTGAGAGGAGCGCCCGGGAACCAAGTCCCTCGACTGAGGGGAGCTGGGAAGGCTCGCATGTGTCGGCTAGTACAGGAACGAGACACATTAATCCGAATCTCGTTGAGTGCTGTAAAGTCCTGCAACAAAATTTTGTACTGATACGGATCTGTTCAGCGTTTATCAAAGCGTGAGTCAGCAGCGCACACGCTATATAGCTAATTTTCTCAGCTCACTTTCAGAGAAACCACCTCCATGCACTCTGTTTTACCTTTCTAATTGCAAGCACGGGGCGAAATGCAAATACGGGCATGACTATCTGCTGAACGATGAACACTTCGAGGAGATGCGCGAAAGTTCACGATTAGGGCCGTGTCCAATGATCAATCGAGGTCTGTCTGATGCGACCATAATGCCCACTGTTCTGGTATAATGGTTGATACAGGAGAGCCGTGTACATGGGGCGATGAGTGCTGCTATGGTCATCGCTGCGGTCGAGGAGGCAACTGCCCCTTCTACAAGGCTGGCAACTGCAAATTCAGAGGAGGTGCGTATCGGGTGATCTCTGTGATGGCAACACTAATGCGGGCTTCGGCAGCTGATATGCACAAGGACCCTGCAGGAGCGTAGTTCTGTTTTGGAGTTTTTCCTGTCGGCATAAGATCTTTCTTCTCTCGCGTCGCGTTTGGCGTTTAATCATCTTGTTTTTGGAGGTCACCATTTGATGCGATTCTAGTCTTGCAAGCCGGAGGTTGCGGAGGTCTGATTTGGGCTTCGAATTGCCAGATTGGCATCGTTGCCGAGCGCACCTCGATCAAGGACTTCCTAATTGGGCGAGAGTGTTCGCCGTGGACCTGATCCTGAGAGAAAGTTCCGCGCTGTGTTTCATTATCGACCCCAACAAAGGCGATCTGTATTCCGCCGCGTCTCGGCGTCGTGCGACTTTAGGAAGACGCGCTAAAATTATGACATTTCATTTCCCGTCAGTTTCTATCCGAGCAAAAAGAAGCCGAAGAAGCGAGTCAAACTTGCTCATATTTTACTTATGCTTTAAAGGCCCTGTTCTGACTAAACGTGTATCCTCCCCGCTCTCTTTGACGACACTCCCTCCCTTTTTCTGTCATGGCCACTCAACCGATGGGGGAGGCGAGCGCCGCCAGCCAGAAGCTTCAGTGGTCGGTGCATCGCGTCCTGTGCACACACAGCACTGACGTCCACTTGTTTATCAGGGATGACACCCTCAGCCGACTTCTCCGTAGGTCGCGCTCTTTCGCCCATTTTTTTAACGCTCATCCTCGTTTGAGACCTTTCCGACGTGACGGTCCAGCGAAATCAGTACTTGGAAGGCCGCGCCGTCGAACTGGAAACGGAGGTTGTTAGTTGGCGTCAGGCCTATAACGCCCAGGTCGAGGAGTTCGTCTCACCGTCAGCTTCCCCTTCCGATTTCCCCTTACCCACTCCAGCTCTGAGCGCCGGGTCAAGGCATACCAAATGCAAGTCTCCGCTCTAAATAGACAAATTTCGAAGCAGGACTTTTTCCAAGTACGCGTCCGCTCGTCCCGAATATTTCGCCACTGACATATTGCAGACTCAGAATGCTGTCATGTTATGCGTTGTAAATGGGGACCGGATACTCTTTAATGGATCTCTTCTTGCGCAAGGTGCGTTATCGACGATGCCTTTCCCGACGCCATTTCACAGCGTTCGCTCCTCTCCGAAGGTCATCACGGTGGCGCGTCCGCAGCGCAAGGGTTAACAAAGACAATCGCCGACCACCTCTCCTCAGAGGAACTCACCGCATTTAAACGACTTTCGTTCTGGATCACCGTTTATTTTAATAGAGGACGCCTCCTTGATACGCTTGTTGGTAACAACATCTGTTCTGTGCAACAGTTTGACGCATTTTTGGCGGTTCGTCTCAGGCTGTTGACCGCCCCGACTCGACCTCTGATTTCGATCTAGGGCTTTAGCAAATGCTCCACTCGTTTCTCCTTGGTGGACGTTGGTACCGTGGCGGACACCGACGCTAAAATTCAAGGTAGGCGTTACTGTCGTGACGCTCGCGCTCTACGCTAACTGATTGCTACCCTTCTAGAATATATTCAAACTCACGCTCGTTTCCCTCAGACATTAAGGGTTTTCCTCGCAGGTACGCGCTATCCCACGTTCGCTCGTCTTTTGCACAACCCCTTGGCAGGCGGGCACGACTCCTCACAGTATGCATCGATGTTCGACGCGTTGCAGAGCGAGCAGCTCCTTGGTAAATTGGTGATGCTCGCGGCCGACGGGGATACCGGTTCGGTGGGCAACTTGCCCCTCCGTTTCTTGCGAGTGGACGGTATTTTTATGAACCCGCTGCAGCTGCAGCTGCAGCGCACAGCGCAGCAGAAGCCCGGGCCTCTGAGCGTGAGCTGCGTTCCTACGAATGGCGGGCTCATGAGTCCTCAGTCTCCGGCTTCGCATACCAGCGGGCGCAGTGGACGCGCTATTGACCCTTCCCTCGTATGTTGAACCGCGCGACTTTATTTCCTCCGCACTGACTTGTTTATTTCCGATCCAGCCCTTGCATAAACGTTTGTTTACTGGACGTTCCTTGAGTCTGACTACATGGCTGACTTCTTTGATCTCCAGAAAATCCCCCGCCGTGTAACGAGCACTATTTAATGACATGCTCGAAACAGGTAAATATATATACATGCCCGACAGGATCGTTAACTGACTTGGTTTAGCCTGCTTCATGCAAGTACTCGCATGAGTACACCTTAACGCAGGAGCAGCTAGCTTCCTTGGCCAGCAATGCGAAAAAGGCACCCTGCAACTACCTTAAAAATGGTGCGTTGCTTGTCCGCATATATAATCCGCCAACACATCTACTGCTTGCAGGTATGGCGTGCCCATATGGCGCCCAGTGCTGTTGGGGACACTTCTGCCCTCAGGGCCCGCGTTGCGTGAGCCTTGCCGTTGCTCCCGAGACTCCAGAAAGCTCAATGCTCACTTGAGATTTCTAGTTTCATTTGAGCAAGGGTAAATGCTGGTTCAAGGGCGGTACGCCTCTCTTCGTCGCCTTGCTCCCCATCTGTCTCTGATGTGTCTGCAGAAACCATGCACCTAGAAGCCTCTTCCGACTCGCACTAAACATTCATTGAACTCCTTTCTTGTTAGAGGCTTGAGCCTCCGAGCCGCCGCGATCCAAACGCCAAATCCCGCGTTATTTATTTTGGTTACTCATTGCATGGTTCATTGGAAGGAGGAAGGAGGAGGAGCATGCACATAGCACATATTTAAATCTAACTTGTTCATATGTACCTTTTTCACAACGACGCGGCGCGGCTGTTATTTGATGTCAGTGAATAAACACGGTCATGCCTCGCATCCTCCCTCGTCTCATCAAACTCCCTTTGTCTGGCCACTCCTCTCCGTTCCCGCGACCCACGCCCGTGCGCTCTCTGCGCAAGCCCGTCCCCCCACTGCCCTCTGCGCTCCCCGAAGACTATCCGCGCTCCGTTCTCCTCTCGCCCGGAAATATCATAACCGACTCGCACGATTATGTTCGCCACAAATCCTCCGCCCCCGTCCACCGCCTGCGCAGGCGCAAGGTGCCGGATAGTACCAATCGAACCGAATACGACCCTCCGCGAGAGATGTCCGCCCAGGAGCGCATATGGTTGTCTAGCCCATACCGTACGCGCCCAGACAACTGCAGCGCTAAGCTCCCTCATCGTCTTTCTTTCCAGTCCGTATGCTCGCGAGCCCACTCCGTCAGTGCTTCGTCACTGAGCGTGATCTCCCCATGGGTCTCTCTCTCTTTCTTGTCGAAGCTGCTACGGGATCCTGATTCTTTTTTTTCAACAAGACTTTTGATTCGCCTGGCATCGGTGCGAGTACCCCTGCCCTTCCAAGACCGCAAAACCCCGCTGGTGCTTATCCCAGATGGGCTCCAGCACCCCAGATTCAAGAACCGCAAAGCCGGGCACGGCCAGTACATCGTGTGCAGCCGGCAGACGCTCGATCTCATGCTCCGACGGGGTCTGCATCTATCTACCTCCCCCCCTGCGCGAACCGGCTCTGACCGACCACCCGGCAGGCAGATACAAGCGTTTTGGCGCGGTGCCCGCGCGCCTCGCGGAGCAGATCACGCACCTCCTGCGCCTGCGCGTCCTGCAGGAGCTGCAGCTCCTCGCGAAACAGCTCGAGGCACTGTACCGCGCGCGCACGGGCGCGACGTCCCCGCGGCCCCCCGTCGTCAGGCGGCTGACGCGCGCGGAGTGGGGCACGCTGCGGACGACGAGCGCAGTCCCCCAGCTCGGCGCGCTCGCGGTCCTTGTGGTGCCGCCGGTGAATCGGGACCCCACGACCAAGCAGCGGCCGCCCGCGGCGGGCGCGATGAGCGCCGCGCCGGTGCCGGACGCGTCGCAACCGCGTGTCCCGCCGCCGCCGAAGCGTCCGCCGCCCCCGATGTCCGTGCTGCACGCCGCGCGCGCGCCTCCCGCCCCGGCGTCGCCGATCTTTGAGATCGAGCGCTCCACGGCTCAATACTGGGAGGAGAAGCGGGCGGAGCGCGCGGCTGCGGCTGCGGCCGCGGCGCGTGCTTCCGCGGCGCCGCTTGCGCCAGCATCACTTATTGCTTCCCTTGGTGCGTCGCGAGAACGAGAGCAAGGCGAGAAGCGCCGGGCTCCCCACGCGGAGCAGCGGGTGCCGCTGTACAACGGCGTCCCGCTGTTCCCGGGACGCGTCCAGCGCGCGAAGCTGCATGCACTGTTGACGCGGATACTGGGGGTAGAAGGCGCGTGGCGGTTCAGCGCTGGGAGCAGTTCGGCGCCAAAAGGAGGCGATCAGCGTGCAGCGGGGAAGGGTGACAATAAAGGGAGCCACGCGTTTCTCATCCGTGCGTCGGACGAGGTGGATGTGGCGCCGCTGGGCGTCGCTTTGTGGCGCCTGCGGATGTGGGAAGGAGGAGGGTTTAGGACGCGTTCTGCGAGTGGGGTTGTGCTTGGCGAGGAAGGGGAAGAGGAGCGGTGGCCGTGGGTGGAGGAGCTTCGTAGTAGTTAAAGGGATGAATAAATGCAATTTTAATTAGGTATCTACTCGACGGCCATGGGTACAACTTGGGGTTCGAATGCCGCCGCCTTCTCCTTTGGCGCGGACAGAACCTCTGTGCCCTGCCAGAACTTGGGCAGCTCGTTGCCCGGTACAAACAACCGCTCGACGCTCCCCTCTGTGATGACACACATGCGAATCACACCGCCGGAGGATCCGTCGCGCGACATTGCTAGTGCGAGAGCTGGCGGACGCGCTGTTAGGAGTGGAGAAACGCGGGACGGAGCGACGCACTGTTCTTGACAAAGTTGACCGTCTCGTCGCGCCCCCAGCCCTCCTGGTACGTTGCGTCGCAGTACCCGTAGACGTACGTCGAGCCGGAGCCTAGGCGGGGTTAGCATTGGATATTTGGCGCGGGGCAGGACGTACCGCCGATGGCCCAGGGCTGGCGGAAGAGGCCGCCGCCGAGGGGGATGTTGTACACGCTGGGGCCGACCTCCTTGTCCCAGCCGGCGACGATGATGCCCGCCGACAGCGCGTCCTTGTTCTCGTAGCATATTTTCTGGAACAGCGACGCGGCGGTGTGGACCGTGGGCGGCGCGCCTGCGGATTGCCTGGGGCGAGTCAAGTATGAATACGAGTATAAGGAGGCGAGGAAGGAGGGCAGCACGTGTAGAGCTGGAGGTTGTAGTGCACGGCGTCTGCGACGGCCTGGGTGTCTGCGGCAGAGCCGGAGCGACAGCAGTAGACGCGGTCGTGGACATGGGTGAGTTGTCGGTGACCCTGTTGGCGATGTAGCTGCCCGTCGTCGTGCGGCTGTCCGCGCCAATGACCACGCCGTTGGAGAATTGCACGGCCATGATTGAGGTCTGGGGCGAGGAATAATGAGATGGGTAGGGCAGACGGAGGAGATGCGCACCCCGAGGTTGACCTCGCCGGCCTTGAGCTGCTGGTAGTCGATGCGTTCCATGGAGGGATGAAGAGAAATGCAAAGTAGTACTAGTTAGAGGCTTACGCGTCGACGCGTGACGCGTCCACTGCACATTCTGTTTGCTGCTCGCCGCCATGTCCCTCAAGGCCCAGTACGCAGATCTCAAGGCCTCCTTCGCCTCCCAGCCGCCAGACCTCAAAAAGTGCGGCCGTCTCCTCACCCAGCTCAAGGTCCTCTTTCTCCGACTCGCAATAAACGCATCTGAACTTGAATTATCTAGCTGGGTCTCATACAAGCGGGTTTACTTCTGCCGCAGGGAGACCTCAACCCCAGCGACCTCGTCATCGCGCGTGCGTCCCTCGGCCCTCGCAATCGCGACGCGAACTGACTTGCCACAGGCGAAATCCTCGAGATCGGCGCATTCTGGAGCATCCGCACACAGGACGTACCTTCGTTCGACCGCTATTTCTCCCAGCTCCAGACCTTCTACACCGACTATACGTGCGTCGCCTCAAAATCCGAAAAATAAATTTATTGAGACGCCCGCGCAGCAACCTCCCGCCGTCGCAGCACGAGTACCCCATCCGCGGGCTCTACCTCATCCGCCTGCTGACGCAGAACCGCATCGCCGACTTTCACACGGCGCTCGAGAGCCTGCGGTCCGCCGCCGTGGAGAGTCCGTACATCGCGCACCCCGTCAACCTCGAGCGCTGGCTCATGGAGGGCAGCTACGCAAAGGTGTGGGGCGCGCGCGCGGAGGCGCCCGCGGCCGAGTACGGCTACTTTGTCGACAGTCTCATGGGCACGATTCGGTGAGTGCTGTGTGGAGAGGGGACGGGCGTGGCTAATTTTTGATTTTGCCAGGAATGAGATCGCGAGCTGCGAGGAAACAGCGTACGAGAGCCTGCCACTCAAGGACGCCGCGACCCTGCTATTCTTTACCTCGCAGTCTGAGCTGCTTGTCTTTGCCCAGCAGGTGCGCTTCGTTGATGTTTTGTCCATTATTCATTCACGCGATTTCTTCCTTGCAGCGCGGGTGGGAGGTTAACCTGACCTTGGGAACGATCACGTTTGCGAAAAAGGGCGAGGAGTCGATGGACATTCCAAAAGAGAAACTCATTGCCGCGTCGCTGCTGTATGCACGCGAACTAGAGCAGATCGTGTAGAGTGCGCGCTGATAATTAACCATTTAAACTCGTGCGAGAGACTTCAAAACAATGAAAACAAGTTGATTATTACACACTACTCTAACTCGGACACGAGAGCCTCCCGCGCGCTCGCCTCTGCCGCGTCGAACAGGTCCTTCGGCACTGCGACGTGTTGGCCGTTCGACTCTGGGCCAATCCACGACATCTCGAGCTCGAACTCCTTCTCCTTTGCGTCTTCGTGCACGAGATAGATGCTAGAGATCGGTGAGTACGACGCAATGAATAATTGGAAAGAGTGCATACATGCGCGCCGCCTCCATGACCGCCTCACGCGCGGTCAGCTCCGACAGCTTGAGCTTTTCGAGCTCCGTCTTTGCGAGCTGGCGGCCCTTGCCGACGGCTGCGCCGTGGTAGCCCTGGACCATCAGTGAGAATAGAGTCGGCACGAGCGACGAGACGGGCGCACGAAGAAGACACCACTCGGCTCGATGACATACAGCGCGGGGCCGTCCTTGTCGACCGCGCCGAGGATGGTGCTGATGCCGAATGGCCGCACGGACGAGTAGAGCGTGTACATCTGCACGAAGTGTCCGAGGCGGTCGGCGATGGTCTGGCGGCGTCAGGCGGGGCATTCAGGTATGAAAGAGCGGGGCGCGTACTTTCAGTGTGGGGGGCGAGCGGTAGACGTCGCGGTGGTTGGCAGCCTCGTCGCGCGCGCGGCTGGCGACCGTCCGGCCGTCTGCGGGCAGCCCCGCGGTTGCCTGCGAGCGCGAGAGTCAGCGAACGGTCGTACGAGGCAATTAGCGTGCGCACCAGGCCAATGTGGCGGTCGACGGTTTGGATGCGGCGGTTCGCGCCGGGGACAAGGAGCTTGGAGTGGACGAGCTTTTCGACGGCGAGGACGACGCCGTCCTTTACTTTGAGGCCGATTGCGGTTCTGGTTATTCGTTGAAGAGCAGCTCAATTGTGGATTGGATTGGAAGTAGCTACCCCGAGTTTTCGACGGCCTTGTTAGCGTACTCGACCTGGAAGATTCTGCCATCGGGGGAGTATGTGCTGGCAGAGAGATCGTAGCCTGTGCCGATGGAGGTCATAGTAGTAGTAGACAGAGACGCGGCGACGCGTCCTTCAGGTGGCGGTGCTCGGCAATCCCCGCGTTCCTGTTATGTCCTCCGACGACTGGGCTGCTCTCCTCGCTGCCCACCCCATCTTCGCCCCGTCCCCGACCCACACGCCCCAGGAGCTCTCCGCCGCGACGAGCAGCAATGTCGCCGGCCGCCGCCAAGTCATGATTCTCAAGGACGCCGACCTCATCGTCGCCGCCGGTCCAGAAGTCCGCATCGCTTCACTCGGCGCTGCAAAGCCCGCGGGGACAAAGGGCTACAAGGTCTGTGCACTTGGTCTCCTCGCTATAACATTTATTTAGCCCCCGCTAGACCCTCCACACCCCGAACCTGCAATTCGAAATCCACCAGATATCCCTCAACCCCAGCGGGAAGCTGCTCGCCGTCGCGGGCGCGCGCCAGGTCGGCGTGATCGTCCTCCCCCGCTCGGGCTTTGCGCGCCTCGTCCCGGACACGATTGACTGCAAGTGCGTGCACGCGTGCGGCCACCAGTTGTGTGTTTATTCTCTTCGCAAGGTCGCTGCAGATCGGTCAATTTTACCATGCCTCCAAGGCGTCGGCGCCCATCGCCAAGATTCAATGGCACCCGTGGGGCGAGTCGGGCTCGACCCTCATGGTCATGACCGAGGACGGAAAGCTGCGGTACGTTGGCTATAAGTCTCAAGGGCTGCAATTCACATATTCCAGGGAATACGACATCTCGGTCGACACCGAGGAGCCACAGCAGGTCCTCTCGTTTGTCCCCGAGAAAAAAGCAAAGTCCTTCGTCGCGGAAGACGCCTCCGAGCGCGAGGTCGCGTCCTTCTCTCTCGGACAAGGGCGCGCTGACTGGGGCCCGCTCACCGTGTACGCCATCATGAAATCCGGCGACATCTACTCTATATGTCCCTACATGCCAAAAAACGCGTAAATTGCTTCGCTCCGCCTGGTTTCCGCGCCCTGATTGCTTTTTTTTTTTGCAGCTCCGTTCCCTCTTCATATGTTCACTCGCTAGAATGCTTCATCTCCGCCAAGCAAGAGTTCCTCTCCCAGTCACAGGAGCGCGAGAGCTCGTCCGCGACGCGCAATTTGTCCACGCTATACGACTACCAGCACAAGTACGTCACGGCGCTGCTCAAGCAGCTTCCCCCGGGCACGGTCTTTCCCGCCTCGTCGCGCTCCGTGCTCATGCACCCCCCGACGACCATCAAGGCGCGCCCTGCACGCCAGGGGCCCTTCCTCCTCCAGCCCGCGCCACGGACCCTCGCTGGGAGCGACGGCGGTGATGCGACGGACATTATGTACCTTGCGTTCGGGGCGGACGAGGACGCCGAGGACGACGCCGAGGGTGGAGAGACGGAACACCTCGGTGTCGTGGTCGTCGCGTTCCAGGACGGCAAGATCGACGTGTGTCTGGACGTCGAGAAGGTCGAGGCACGCTGGGACACGGGCGCCTCGAAGCGCGACGCGGATCTGCCGATGCTCGCGGTGTATGAGACGATCGACCTCGGTCTGATAACGATTCTTGCGGGCCAGCTGGAGCTGTTGCAGGGGAACTACCCTGTGTTCCTGGCGGACCCCATCCACGACGATACGGTTTACGTGTATCATGGGTTTGGGGTGCACACGTTGAATCTTAGGCCGCTGTTGCAAAGTCTGGCGGTGGCGTTGAAGGTGGGCGACGACGACGGGGCCGCTCTTGGTGCTGCCCTACAAAGGTCTGCCGGGACGTCCGTTACGCCGATCTTGACGACGTTCTCTGTCGAGCGCAAGTCCGTTTTTTTTTTTTTTCCATTCCCTTCCACTACTAATAGTTTAAAACCAGATGCTCAAATCCAGTCATTGCAGTCGCTGTCCCCAACGATGTCTACCTCACGTACAGCATATTCATCCTCACCTCCGCCATGCGCATAACTACCTTCCCCCTCAACCTCCGCTCCGACATCCCGCCCACCCGCGCAAAATCCCAGTCCGCGCTCCGTCAAGAGGACACCGCGAAGAGCGCGAGCAAGTGGCTGACCCCCTGCGAGGGCCCGCCGGCGTACGTCTCGCTCCTCGGAAACGCGCCGTACGCGCCGCCCGAGTGCCTCACGCGCGCAGGCTCGGGCCTCCCGGTGAACCCGCGGCTCTCGCTCCCGCCGTCGCCCGCCAAGGCCGGCAGCGGCCCCGGCGAATTCATGCTGACGCCGGACGTGCTGCGCTACCTCGCGACGACGGTCGGCGCGCTCGGCGCGCAGATGCAGGCGGTGCAGCTCGCGTACCGCGCCGCCGACGCGCGCGCGGCGCTGCAGCTGGGCGAGCTCGCGCGCCTGTCGCAGAAGTGCGGGGAGATGGAGGCGGGCATCAGCGTGCTGCGTGGGGCGCGCCGGGCGAGGACGGAGGAGCGGTTCGTAAGGGTGAGGGAGGAGCAACGCGCGCTGCACGGACGGTTAGAGCGCATGCTGCGCGGACTGATGAACCGCGCGTCACCGGAGCTGAGCGAGTACGAGACCAAGTGGTTTGGGGAGCTGAAGAGATGCAGGGGGAGATTGTGGGTGCGGGGAAATACGACGAGGGGTCGTTACTTGCCCGAACGCGGATGGTAAGCTTTAGTCGTTGCTGGTTCGCGTGGATTTGTCTCAATGTTTCTTCCTTTTGTTAGCTGGAGCGCGAGTATGAGCGGCTGATGCCGACTTTGAAGGCACTGGTGGAGAAGGAGTCGGCGCGGAGCAAGGCCGCGCCGAATCTTGGCGTGTCACAGGCATTCGAGTTTGGGGCACGATCCAACATCGAGTGCGTATTTTCACTCGTTTTTTAGATAGTATTCTAACCGTTCCCAGGCAAGCACGAATATCTAAAGTGGAGGAAGAGCTCGTGCGGCTCGCGGCCAAGCTTGAGGTCCCGCTTACCCGACCGCCGTCCGAACGCGAATCTTAGCTCTGATGTACTGCTGCTTTGATCATTTGCTCTGTTGGTTTCTCAAAGGGTCAACTCTGACTGCCCGATAGCCCAGACAAATCGGGCGATATAGCCCTCAAGTGCGATTGAAGTGCGATTGTCGGCGGTCGTATCCGTGTGATAAAAGAGAAGCAACTAAACTAAGTACAAGTGGGGCGTGAATTCATTATGCAGGCATTAATACACGTAACGGACTGCCGGTGTGAGAGAGGAAAGAACGGTGAGAATGGGAGAGAACTCACAATCTTTATTCTCCATGTCAGTCAAATCGTCAAACCTGGAAAATAGATTCAGGGAAATTCAGGGTGTCAGATCGGTGTACTCACGCCTGTCTGTGGGCAATATGTTCATCCTCGAGTTCGCCGTTGGCCGTCGTCGGCTCCAGGGCCTGCGCGCGCCGCTTGAGGACGTTGAGGCGCATCAGACGCAGCCGCAGGACGAAAATGGCGACCATCTGGACGCCGTACATGACCATGTGCGCGATGAAGGCGTGGATGTAGCGCGGGGCGTCGTTGGCGCGGAAGACTTGCGGCCCGCTAGTAGTCAACATGCCCGTCAGCGATGAACTCAGAAAAACGTAGTGAATGGGACGTACACTGCATTTCCTAGTGCCCATGCGATGAAGACCAGGCTGGATGCAATGACCTGTTTGGTGCGCTGCAAGTCGGGTTAGTCTGGGCGCTGTAAATGGGTCGGGGGACTTACGCCGGCAACCTGTTGAGAGTCAGCATAGCATCGCCGAAGTAGACATAATAAACTGACATTGTTGGACATCACAGCCAAGTTCAGCACTGCGACCGCTCCGAAACCTTGCATGCAGCTGGGTTATGAGTTAGCGCCAGTCGAGTATTGAGTAGCGGCTAAACGAATGACGCACTAGAATGCCAGCAGCAGCCCGACCTTGGTGTGGCTGGTAGTCGGGACGGTCAGAAACACGATTGTGCTGTTGCGGAGTCAGTGCTGTAATATGCATGAGCAGGAACGCTGGAGATGCACCCAGCTACGTTGGGAAGCGTATATATCTATTATAGAGAGTAAGAATCGGCCAGCTTCTTTCTCCTTGCGAATGTACTCACGAAAGCGAGGATCAGTTTTTGGTTATATATCTTCGCCAGGTACGTTGCGCTGAACAGGAAGACCATGATGATGCTGCCTTGCGCGATGGCAAGCAGATAGGTCTGCAGAGTGGTGAAGCCCTGGGAGGAATATCAATGATCACGCCGGTTCGACTCAAACGGGAGGGGAAGTACAAAGGCGACCAGGATGAGGTTGGAGAAGGCGCCCAAGCCTCCGGTGGGGAGTGCATTCGTAAACGAAATTAACGTGACAAGCCAAACGGTCGGATCCTTGAATGCCTCCCCTGGAATTTGAGAGGCGTCAGCGGCTAGAGGTTGTGAGCGGAGGACACGAACATGCTTGGTGCATCTTGAATTCGCGGTTCTGGATCCCGGTTTCGTTTTTGCGCACCCGCTCAGCGATGAGGAGACGGTCCTCGGCTGAAGGAGAAAAAATTCTAGGCACGACAGACGAAGGGTGCAACAGTACAACACTCACGCGACCAACATGTGGCCCGCATAGGGCTGTCCGGGAGCCACCACAGGACGAACAACCCCCAGGCGAAGGTCAAGCACCCAAGGAGCGTGAATAATATTTGCCAGTTTTTCAACGCCTGCCCGTGGATTTGCGATATGCCATATCCAATCAAGCCCCCGACGCACTGCTGGAACCCGTTCATCGAGTAGAACGCGCCGATGACGAGGCCTTGTTCGGCGCGCGTGTAGTACATCGTCGACAGGTAGACGAAGGCGGGCTGGCACACGCATTCGAGCATGCCCAGCAGAGTCCGCACAATAACGAGACCGGTGAAATTATTGCAGACGGCGGTCATGGCCAGAACGAGGCCCCATCCCGAGATACAGAATCCTAGGTACCTGCCGACGGGCAGGCGCTGGATTAATCTGTTTGTACGCAATTTAGAACATCGTAATTTGATATTTTCAGAGGAGGTCTTTCCTGTTGGTGGGGAACTCCCACAAGAGACTAGATTACACGTTAGGTACAGCCAAAGAAGAAGAAACAAATTTACATCGCAATGTACACTGCGAAACCTTGTTTAAAATGTTTCCGTTGATATATGGGGGAACATACCACATGTCGTCAACCACGCGTATTGTTGGCCAACGAGATGGGTGTCCGGAATGATACCTATTAAGAGTTCAATATGGAACACTGTCAGACAAAGAACCTTTTGCACCCATGATACTAGCAAAATTCAGGGTCCTAGAGGAAGAAGAAGAAGAAAAAAATCAAAATTCTCCCAAGCAAATCTTGGGAAACAAATCCCCCACCCTTTGTCGAGTGTCTGTGCGACTGGAGACGCGTGAGCTTCGATCCTCGTTGGGAAACGCGTCCTCACAATAAGTGATGACCATCACGGTCAAGACGCGCTTGTGGACCATCCACCTCAACCGCTTGTTGGTCGCCTCATCAATGACTACCGGCTCTTGCGCCTGATCAGCAAAGAACTGGGCGACCTCCGCGTCGATGCCGGCAGCAGGGGCTGCGCGCGAAATGAGCAAGGAATGTTCGTTCATGTGGGTCTACGAACCACCAGTGGAGCCGCTATTGACAGAATATAGGTCCTTTTCTGTGTACTCGATGCGGGCTTCACGTGTCGTTTCCTTCATGTTCGTGGACGCCATATCCAACAGGAGGCGGGGAGGCTGGATCGGCGGCCCCGCGCGGGGTTCTTATATCGCCATTTTTCGAGAATTGGAGTCCGGTGACCGTCCATATTTGACTTGCATCTGATTGACGCGCCTACGAGCCAGGAACAAAAAATGCACGTCGGGCCGGCGGGGCAAACAGCTCCAACTCGTAACTGCGTTGGGCAATGGGGTCATCACTAGCTCCATTTGGTGATACTTGAAGCGCGTCTTCAACGCGCTTTTCACTCGACATCGCTGTTGGGTTGAAACTGGCGAGGAAGCTCGCAAACGCGGGACCGAGCCAACGTCGACGGCGGCGTCCGAGAATACTTACCCCGCACGGGGCCCCGCCAAGGCCAAGACCGGTCCGGGGCGCCCGTCGGACCTGACTTTATCCGGCGCGTTAAAGCAATGTCGAAGACCACAACTTGAACCCCTTCTCAGCGACCATGCAAGCTGCTGGCCGTGCCGCCGCGCTCAAGCACATCCGAAACCTCATAAACTGCCTCGTCAACATCAAGGACGAGACGGGCGAATTTCTCCTCACCCTCGAGGACGGCCGGGTAATCGACACCAAAGGCTGGAATGATTGGGAGGTACGCCGAAACACTGCGATAACTCAACGGGGGGCTAACACTCATCGGAATCCGAAGTGGACTCACGGAATAGGTTACACGCATTTCAGATACAATCTGCCGAAACTGACCCCGCAAAAGGCTTGTACGGCCTGCTCAAGTTCCACGAAATCACCGGCGACGCCGGAGCGCTGGACATCTCCCTCGCGTGGTTCCGCGATCGCTTTGAAGTCGGAACGACCAAGGCAAGTCGAACCGCGCCGCAATTCGTACCACGCCGGATTAAATAGCGCTCGCGATCGCAGAACATCAACACAATGTCCCCGCTGCTGACGGCTGCATATCTGCACGAAGCCAAGCAAGCCAATTATCTCGTCCACCTCGATTCCTGGGCCGAGTGGGTCATGCACGACTTGCCGCGAACCGACGAGGGCGGCTTCCAGCACATCACCTACAGCATGGCCAACTACCAGCAGCTGTGGGACGACACGCTCATGATGACCGTCCTCCCTCTCACGAAAATCGGCCTCGTTCTCGATCGCCCAGATTACATCGAGGAGGCCAAGCGACAGTTTATGCTGCAGTCAGTCGATCTTTTCATTTTATCTGCGTTAGGCTTTCCTCACCGCGAGCAGCATCAAATACCTGCAAGATCTCAAGACGGGGTTGTGGTTCCACGGTATGCCGGGCTAATGAACCCGCGAACCGCTGTTGTTGATCGGCCCCTCAAGGATGGACCTTCGACGGACATCACCACTTCGGCAACGCACGGTGGGGACGCGGAAATTGCTGGGTGACTGCCTCGATCCCGGACTTTATCGAGCTGCTCAAGCTGCCGCCTGCGGACGGCCTCCGCATGTTCCTCGTATCCAGCCTCGTCCGGCAGATCGACGCGCTGGTAAAGTGCCAGGACGGAGCAGCGGGCCTGTGGCACACGATCCTCGACGACCCGACCTCGTACCTCGAGGCCTCCGCCACGGCAGGCTTCGCGTACGGCATTATGAAGTCCCTGCGGTTGCGGCTCATCCCCCGGGAAGAGCGATATGTGCAAGCCGCGCAGAAGGCGATCCAAGGCGTGCTGGATAACATCACCCCCGAAGGCGAGCTCCTGCAGGTGTCCTTTGGAACCCCCGTATTCGACGACATCGAGGACTACAAGAAGATCAAGCTGACGAGCATGCCGTATGGGCAGAGCCTCGCGCTGCTGGCGTTGACGGAGCACCTGAGAACATTCGTGTAAATTGTAAAAGCGGAATAGTGTGAATGTAGCAAGAACATAAATGAGCTTAAGGTTTAGATTAATACATGGCTATATTCCAGTGGGTGGAGGCAACGCGACGCAGCACTATCGTCCATCCTCTAGCGAGCTAGCGGCATTCGTAGTCGTGGTTGTGGTCGTGGTATCATCACTTCTAGCGCTCGCCAGGCTGAATCCATTAGCCAGGCTAAATCTCCCGACACTTCCGTTCCTACCGACGCCGTTCCTCGCGATGCGCGGTCGCGTGTCGTCGCCCATGTAGCTTATCGCACGCCGCCGCTGCGAGCCAGAGTGCGGCGTCTGCGGGTCCCCCCGCTCAGCATCGCGTTCCCTGAACCGATGCTCAGGGACCTCGCGAGGCGGCGTATGTACCATGAGTAACGGCTATACACAAACTAATCAACGCCCGTCGCACCACCAAATAAGAAATAAACGCACCCGTGCCGGCGAGAGCGCCAGCATGCTGACGGCGCTCTGCTTGTGCAGGAGCTGGTGCTCTCTGAAGCCGCTCGGGAGAACGAGGGCGGGCCGTTTCCGTCTGGCGCCAGCCGGGCTAATGGTTCCCTCGTCGTCCTCGGTTTCGGCACCGTCGGTATTCGGCAGATCCTCTATGGGCGACTCCATTTCGTCCTCTGATTCGCCCCCCTGGGGCTCCCATGCAATGATGAAGACGCCCGTAAATGTCGCGGCGCATCCGTACAAAAAGGTGACCAGCTGATGGAACGTCGCCGTTTTAAAGTCACCATAGAGGATGGCGGAGCCGACGATCGCCGACATGGTGAAGAGGACGAATTGAATGGGGATGACGACCTTGGGATTTGTTAGCGGACGCTCCGTTGTATACGCCGGACATACCTTTGCATCGAAGCGCATCAAAGCTCGATTGAGGTATCTAATCTGGCCGACGCCAGTTAATGCAAGCACCTGCATACGTCGTCGGCAACCGAGATACAAAGGAGATCTAACAACGTACTGCAATTGTAGGATACGTGATCCACTTTGTAAACATCTCGAACCATTGCATGGTTAGCAGTGTCGACACGGCCTTGGTTGAGAGGACGGTGAATCCGCCTGCGATGCTTCAGATCCGAGTAAAAAGGAATCATAAATTTACATACCGAATAAAGCACACAGGCCGACATCCACGAAGACCCACTGCCGCCCGGCTGGTCCCTGCGACAGGATAGAGAGTACAATGATGCCCACGACGTATACGCAGGTGTATATGATGAACGGCGTCTGAGAGATCGCGATGAGAAGTGCCTCCGGATCCAATCTCGTGTCCGAGGCATTGGAAGCAAGAACGACGGTGACGGCGCCAACCACAGCAATCATGATGCCCACGATGTCGCGTTTTCGGAAGCGTTCTGGCGGAGGCGAGTAAGAAGCTGGCGTGAAGCAAGGGCGAAAAGGACCGACCCGAGAGCATTAGCGGCGCGAATATGCAGTTGGCTACGAGGGCAAACTAGACAAGTCAGATGGATTCGAGGGTCGGAGAGAAGACTGACAGTGCCTAATGGCGCCACCACCGACGCCGGTGCCCAGGCATAAGAGATGAAGTTGCCCATCTCGCCGACGTTCATGAGCGCGAAGCCCAGCCACCAAACCTTGGACTTGAGATAATCGCTCTCATTCCCCTCTTCTGAGACGTCGTTCGACGACGGCTTTCGCTTTGGCTTCGGCCGGGGGGTAGCCGCAGCCAGCAATTGCTCCTCCGTTATCACATCGACTGGGAGCAGCGTTGTCCGCTCCGACGCGACGCCGTTCTGCTGCTTTGGGCGGAAGAGGCGCGACAGGAGGGTCTTCTTGGGCCGGGCGCTCAGCTCATGTAGACTGGCGTTCGAGTTCGATCTGCTGGTCGAGCCGTAGTCGCTGCGCTGGGCCACGAGCAGCGCGGCCTCCGCCTGGGGCGGTTCGTCTGGGGTTTCCGTCTGCGGATATTCCGCCGCTTCAGGAATGCCCTCCGGGTGCGCTGCGCCGTTGCCGCTGCCATTGGCAGCAGGCTTCGCGGCGCGCCGCCGGCGCAGCTTCTCGGCCTCCCCCCGCTTGTGTGCGAGCTTCTGAAGGTTGAGAGCGAGCGAGATGAGCACGTTCCCGGTAATGGCGACGGTGATTCCGATCTGCGGTGCATAAGCTCAATTATTATGAAGAGTGCGACGCAACGTACGACTGTCCCAGTGGTCAATTCTGGAAACTTGCCCCCGAGGTCGAGGTTGCTGTGCCAGGGAGTCGTAACCTCGACGTTCATGAGCTCTGGATAGCAGGCGACTAGAGGGAGGGCGGGAGACGGGGCAGCCATGGCCGCTTGGGCCAAGGGATGGTTCGAGACAAAAAGGTGCCGCCTGAAATCATCGGTTGCCTGTTTGAGAACCCGATCGGACTCCTGCTCAATCGAACAACATTCGCAGACTACTGCTTCAACTTGTCTGCTGCCTCCACAATGCGCGCGCAGCACACCCCGCACTTCCTCACCGCGTTCCCCGTCTACTCCTCCGCGTTCCTCTCCCCCACCCACCTCGTCCTCGGAGGCGGCGGTGGCGCGTCCAGAACCGGAATCAAAAATAAACTGGTCAGCGGACTCCCCGCCCCTCCGCGCGCCAGGCTGACCGCACGCAGCGGGTGTACGATGTCGGCGAGGACAGGTCCATCACCCTCGTAGACGAGCTCGAGCTCGAGCGCGGCGAGGATGCCCCGATGAGCATGGCCACGCACCTGGAGGCAAGTACGTGTCACCTCGACCGCGCGCCCCCCCATAAATACGCCCGCAGGCCGGGACGCTCGCGTGCGGTGTCAACAGCCCCGAGGAGCAACTCTCAAACGGCGAGAACGAAAACTGCCGCGTCTACGCGTTCAGGGAGCAAAGGTATGTTACGTGTCCGAGGCCGTTACCATTGCCTAACATTTTCCGCGTCAGGCTTGTACTCTTGCGGACACACGGAACGCTCATATCAGGGGACCTCGATGATTTCCAAGTGTGTTCCCAGCGTCGCGTCCGGGCAACGAATTAATGCTTGTGCTCAGAAAGTCACCGTGCTATCGCCCGACGGCAAGCTCCTTGTCGCAGCTGGCACCAACTCGGTCTGTCTCGCAGCCCCATCCCAACCTTCTCGCTGACCGAAATATCAGCTCCAACTGCTCTCCTTCCCCTCCCTGGCACCCGTCGCCCTGGCCGTGACAACGGACAAGGAAATATACGACGTGACTTTCTCGCAGAACACGGTGGTCGTCGCGACGACGGATAATCTGCTCGTCTACGCGCTTCCCGCCGCTGCCGAGAAGGGCTCGCCCTCGAAGAACAAGAAAAAGGGCAAGCAAAAGGCTGCCGTGCTCTCTGAACTGGAGCTCCTGCGGACCGTCAACCCCCCCGCCGCGGTCGCCGGATCGACGGGAAGCACATTCCGTGCAGCGAGGTAGGCCTCTCCTACTACTATAATTTAAACATGGCAATGACCCTGCACGCGAAGATATCACCCGGAGAACAGCGAGATTCTCTACACTATAAGCAACACCATCCCGGCGCGCTCGCGCACCAAAAAGGCGGCACCCCGGCAGGCCTTTGTGTGCAAATGGAACACCGCGACATGGACCGTGGATAAAGTCAGGAAGGTCGGCGACAAGGGACTGACCTGCTTTGACATCAGGTTCGTGTTTTTTCACCCCTTCTTACCGTCCCGTCTCACCAAAACGTAGCCCGAACGGAAATATGCTCGCGTTCGGGTCCTCGGATTACAGCGTGGCGCTGCTCGACGCCAATACCTTTGCTGTCCGTTTATTTCCAGAAATGCCTGTAGAAAAATCCTGACGTGTGGACATAGCCCCTGCTTACGATTCTGAAAGCCCACGAGTTTCCGCCAACCACGCTCAAATTCAACCCGACTTCGCGGCTCTTGGTGTCTGGCAGCGCCGACAACAGCATTCGGGTCATCAGCGTGCCGGATTCTGTCGGAAAGTCATGTATGTTGCTTCTTTATTTTTCTCCTCGCGATTCTAACTGGCGCAGCCTGGGCCTGGTTCATTATTATCCTAATCACACTCCTTGTTGCGCTGCTCGCCTTTGCGGCGCAGCAATACGCGTGATTTCGCGCGGGGATTTCTGCTTAATATGTACCGCATATACCACCATAATTTCTAGACTGTTATACACTTCGCCACCCAAAAAAAATACAGTTCAATCGTAGTCGTCGTCCTCTTCGAGCTTCCGTTTTATGCCGTTCGTCTGGCCGAGGCTGGTCTGTACCTCCTCCATGGCATCGCTGTCCTCTTCCTCCTCGTCGCCGCCCGCAAAGAGGCCGTCCTCCTCCTCGCCCGCGTCGCTGCCCTCGTCGACGGCCATCTGCGAGCCGATGCGCAGGTCGGAGGACGTGTCGATCGCGCTAATTGGGAACGGCGCCTCCTCGAACTCGCGCACGGGCTCCTGCGGCGCGGAATGCGGCGCGGGGCGCGCGGACGCGGCGACTGGGTGCTGCTGCTGCTGTTGCGGGAACGGCTCGGGCTCCATGTCGTCGTCGTCGTCCTCTGACTCGGACTCTTCGATCTCCTCAATCTCCTCGTCGTAGAGCGTGACGCCCGGCGGCGGCTTGTTCGGGATGAGGTCAAAGTCGATGGAGGTGAGGCAGTCGGCGGCCTGGGGCATGCGCACACCGAAGACCTCGGGGACGGCGGGGAGGGGGAGGGCGTTCACCTCGGATGCGAGGGAGAGTATGTACTGTTTCGCGACGCAATTAGCAGCTGGCGCGTAAAGTGGCGAAGGAGGGCACCTCTTTCGGGACGCGGCCGCCGAACTCCCAGCCGACGCGGGCCTGGACGGCGAGGACGACGTCGTCCATCTCTATCTTGCCCGAGCGGCCAGCGTACTCTGCATAGACATTCGCGTCGGTGAGGACGTGTGCAGTGTACCGATGGGAAAAGTCGAGGAGCTGGTGGAGGACTGCGGGCTGGACGTCCTGGATGGAGGGGGTGGAGGAGAGGAGGAGGGCGATGGCGCGTGCGGTGGGGGGCAGGTTATCCGGCCGCGACTGTTGCATGGAAATATGGTTTGGCCATCAAAGCTGACCAAGACTTTCCCTCGGCCGGCACGAGTCGCACCCACCTTTCTCTCCCTCCCCCATGTTCCGCTCAGCCATAACAAAGACCGTCCTCTCCGCTGCCCGTCCCGCCGCCGCGCGCGCCGTCCAGCGTCCCCTCCTCGCCCGCGCCTATCACGAAAAGGTGATATCACATTACGAGCGGCCTAGAAATGTACGGACCCATTTTTCCGCGGTCTGGGCCCACAAACTTATCAGATATGATTCCTCCCAGGTCGGCTCCCTCCCCAAGGGCGACATCGACGTCGGCACAGGCCTCGTCGGCGCCCCCGCGTGCGGCGACGTCATGAAGCTCCAAATCCGCGTCGACGACAACGGCATCATCTCGGACGTCAAGTTCAAGACGTTCGGGTGCGGCAGCGCCATCGCCTCGAGCTCCTACATGACCGAGCGCGTCAAGGGCCTCTCGCTCGATGAGGCGGGCAAGATCAAGAACACCGAGATTGCAAAGGAGCTCTGTCTCCCCCCGTCAAGCTCCACTGCTCCAGTAGGTCTTTTTCCTTGTCCATTGTCCGCACGCCACTCACTCACCCGCGCCAGTGCTCGCCGAGGATGCCATCCGCTCCGCCATCCGCGACTACCGCTCCAAGCGCGCTGCGCTCTCCAACACGTCCGGCTTCATCGACGTCACCCACGCGCCGGCCGAAACCGTGGCGGCCTCCGCCGCATAATTCTTGCTGACTCACGTCTTCCTTACTTTACGAAAAACGCACTGGAGGGCGCGCCGTCCGTAGTAGTGTACAATTGTATTATTAGTTGTCATGTATGCATCTCTGGACCCGTTCCAGCAAGCTAGACTTTCAATATACCGCTGCCTATGTTCCCTTCTGAGGAATAAACGAGAACGTCCCAGCCGCGAACCACCTCTCGTTCGCCTCCTTGACCCGCTGTGCCGCCGCCGACCGGTTCGTCAGCTCGAATCCTGCACCATTTCATGAGTTTGAATTCAGAAACACCAAGATAAAAACATACCTTGCGCAGGCGTCACACTCAGCGAGGTGGCCATCCCAGACGACGCCGACGAAGACGACGGCTGCGTGCCCCCCAGCAGCGCCGACCGGTTCAGCGCCGCCGTCCGCAGCTTGTTGGCCTTTGACATTTTTGCTGCCCAACTTTCAGTCCAAATGTCTCGACAAAAAAGAGAGAACGCCCACCTCGACTCTTGGACTCGCCGAGCCCCGCGCGGACGCTTCCGGAGGTGGCGCCGATCATGCCCATCCCCTTCGTCTGGTCAAACGCGCCGACCTCCTCCTCTGCCTCCCCAAACACCATCCGGTTCTGCAGTTTCCGCAGCTCCGTTGCGCGTACGCTTCCTTGGCCTTGCGCGCCCTAAACGATGAATGAACACCCAAAGAAATCTCCGAAGACCGAAAGACCTACCGCTTGCCACCGCGCCGCTTCTTGGGGCCGTCGCCGGGAATGGGCAGCGCCTTCGTGACCTTGGACGGCGGCGGCGCCGCGAGCCGGTCGATGTGCTTGTCGATCTTGTCCCGCAGAGATTCGCCGTACGAACCTATTTCACGCCGTAAGAAACAATTGCAGTTGGCGACAAAGGGTGACCAACCGTCTCGCCGCTGTCGCTCGAGGTCCATACGCGCGGCCAGTACGGCCTTGGCGCCGACCGTGCGCTGCACTTTGAGCTGGTACTCCGGCGGGGTCTGGCTCACCAGCTCCGACTGGAATATGAAACCCGTGTGCCGCCGCTGCGTCGCGGTGGAGAAACCCGCGGTGATTTTACGCTGCGCGCCGAGGAGCTGCGGAGCGCTTAGTCGCAGATTCTGTGGCGAGAATGGAGAGAGATACGCACATGCACGTTGCAGGATGGCATCTTGGCGAGTGCGCCGAGGCCGCCGGCGACACCGAGGAGCTTCGCTGCTGTCGTGGTGCCAACAATGGCTGAGAGGTTCGGAGCAAGCACATTCATTCTCGAGCTGACGTACATGAATATCTGGGGGGCCAATGTGAGCGTCGGGTTGGGTATGCGTACGCAAGACGCACCTTTTTGCGGGCCTCCTCGAGCCGGTCCGCGAGATCACACGCGCGCTGGACGGCGGACCACTCCGCGTCCGTGAGCTGCTTCCCAGACGTTGTGGTCGCGGTGACCACAACGCTCATGATGATCGCCGCGGGGAGAATGCCGGTCAGGTCGACCTTTGTTGGATCCTAGCAAAAAAAAGTTAGCACTGAACACGGGAGGGTACAACAGGGGCTACCTCTTCGTTGGCCAGTACGCGCACGGAGCGGATGTACATCGCGGGGTCGACGACAAGCTGCTCTAGCTCGGGGAACTTTGGGGCATAGTGGTCTCGAATAACTAGAGAAGAAGGAATGGTCAATAATTGACGCAAGCCAGTGGGATTTACTCGCCTTGTGCACGACGAGGATCTCGTTGTCGACGTCGACGGACAGGTTGTTCGCCTGCACGATGAGGGCGTATTCCGGGTTCAGATGCGCCGGGAGCGCCATGGTCGCAGCCGTCGTCGGGTTCGCCTGGTATTTTTCGATTTCCTGAAGCGGGCAGTGAGAAACAGCGCATGAAAACGCGGGGCAGAATATACCGACCAGCAGGATGTCGGTCATGCGCTTGCTGCCGTCGAGCTTGGCGATCTTGCTGACGTCCTCGATGCCGGAGAGTCCATCTGCTGCACGTCCTCGGCGTCGAGCTCGTCTGCGGGCTTCATGCCGCCGGGCAGCACGAGGCCGCCGATCTCCTGCTGGGCGCCCTCGCCCTCGGCGGGCTCCTCGTCGGTCATTTCTTCGTCGGAGCCGGCGGCGTCTGCTGCCTTGCGCTTGAGGCCATTCGAGGTGGAGGCCTCGGCTTGGGGCTTCTCTGGTTCCTCGGGATACTCGTCGCCCTCGTCGGAGAGGCCGTCGAGGTCGGCGAGCAGTTCATCGGCGAGTCCGCTCATTTCGAGCGCGTTTGATCAGAGCAAGGCGTTTTGTTTGGGTTTGTTGTCAGAATATTGATGCTCAGCTCAACCCGAACCACCTCCTCGATATGCGCGCGTACGTCTGCAATAGTGCGGGCGCGATTTTTGTAACCCCAATATAATTCGCCGCAACTCCGCTGCAGCACTCTCACCTGATGCGATACCCACCGCGCCTAATTTTGACCTTGGCCGCGGCGGACATCTGGCGTTCAATCTGGCGGAGCCCACGCAACGTGGAGATTGCCGGAGGGGATCGACTGGATATCGCCCGCCTATGGGAGAAACTGTGGGCATTGACATGCCACTGATGTTGGTATTCCAGAACGCGTCGGTGCTTAGGAGGCGCTGTTATTAGTCGTCCGATGGCCTCCGGTTCTACAGAGACGTCCTGATGCACGTAAGGGTGATGGCGGGGACGGGCTTCCGGATGTAGCTGCACTATTGCCCCCTATCTCTCAAAGTGTGTGCCGCGCTTTGGCCGCTATCGTCGCGAATGCACGTGATTTTCACTGCCACCGTCGGGATGACGAGTGTCACGTGTGTGTGGGCCTAGTGACATCATTTGGCGGTACTTTAGCAGCAAACTTTGCTCTCTCCACGACATCGCAGAACCGATATGCCCTCATCAGCCGGCGGAGTTGTCGAGACATTCAAGAGTAATCCTCCATCCTATCCTCACAACGACGCCTCTAATCGCTTCCAGATCTTCTTAGACACGGAAAACACCACAACCACGCAAATCAGAATCCAACACCCCCGCCTTCCGCTACCCCTCCACCACCGACCCCACCTCCGGACGATAAGATGTCTCGTGAAGCCGCAGAGGAGATCGTAAGACAAGAGCGCGAGCTCAAGGAGACGATGCCCACCTACAAGGGCCTGGAAAACTTCAAGATCGTCGAGAAGATGGGAGAGTTAGTCGCCCTCCCTCTCTCGCGGCGTCCTGGTGTTTATCTTCCCCAGCGGCGCCTTCTCCAACGTATATCACGCCCTCGACCTCACAACCAACAAGAAAGTCGCCGGTAAGCCTCTACAAGATCCGGCGTTGCGTGCCCCTCACGTCTCCACAGTTAAAGTAGTCCGCAAATTCGAACTCAATGCGTCCCAGGTTAGTGGCTGGTCTCCGGGTTCAACATGACCACTTGCCATCTGACTGGCGCGCGGCAGGACGGGGATAACATCTCAATCCCAAGTTCAAAAAGAAGCCGCGCGTAACAGAGGTGCCTTTTTGATTTTTTCTGTCCACCGCCCGTTCGCGCCAACCTCTGATGCGATTCCTCTCAGCGCGCAAACATCCTCAAGGGTAAGTCCGATCCCCGCACTGCTCCCGCCTCGCTCACCCCTATCCCAGAGGTCCAAATTATGCGCGGCACCAACCACCCGTCCATCGTCAAACTCATCTCCTTTTCCGAGTCCGAGGAACACTATTTCCTTGTTCTAGAACGTACGTCTCGTCTCGCCACCGACATCCCATCGCACTACTTACACCCCTCTGCAGTAATGGAGGGCGGAGAGCTCTTCCACCAAATCGTCAAACTTACCTACTTTAGTGAGAACCTCTCGCGGCACGTCATCCTCCAGGTCGCGACTGGTATACGCTATCTCCACGAGGAGCGCGGCGTCGTACACCGCGACATCAAGCCCGAAAATCTGTTATTCGAGCGGATACCGATCATCCCCTCCAAGGTCCCCGCACACAGGCCGTACGACGAGGAGAAGGAAGATGAAGGCGAATTCATCCCTGGCGTCGGCGGCGGCGGAATCGGACGCGTCAAGATTGCCGACTTTGGGCTGAGTAAGGTCGTCTGGAATGAGGAGACGATGACGCCATGCGGGACCGTCGGCTACACCGCCCCCGAGATTGTCAAGGATGAGCGATACAGCAAGAGTGTCGACATGTGGGCGCTGGGGTGCGTGCTGTACACGCTTCTGTGCGGGTTCCCGCCGTTCTACGACGAAAGCATCAATGTGCTCACGGAAAAAGTCGCGAGGGGTTACTATACCTTCCTGAGTCCGTGGTGGGACGACATTAGTGGCTCTGGTATGCTTACATTTTTCGGGGGTTGGAGCATCTTCCTGACGTCATGCCGCAGCGAAAGACCTCATTCAGCATCTCCTATGCGTCGACCCCGCGCAGCGGTATACCATAGACGAGTTCCTCGCGCATCCGTGGTGTAACGCCTCGCCTGCGCCCCCGCCGCCGCCTACCCCCTACATCTACAACAATCCCCCTCTCTCCGCCTCGGGCCGCCCGCTCGACTCGCCCCTCCTCTCGGCTGCGCGGGGCCGCGCCGAGGGCCACGGCCGGAGCCCAGGCATAGCAACACTCAAGGAGGCGTTCGACATCACGTACGCCGTGCACCGCATGGAGGAAGAGGGCGCGCGGCGGCGCAAGTACAAGGGCCGGGGCGGCGCGGGCGTGCGCGGCTTCCTTGGGGGGCTCAACGAGGACGACGAGGACGACGAAGACGAGGAGGCGCGTCCCGATGAGCGGGAGCAGACCAAGAACGCCGGCGCGGCGGGCTACGCGGGCGGGCGCGCGGGCCCACGCGATCGGGGACGCAACGGGGCGCCGCGGACGGCAGGGCCCAAGGGCTTTGAGCTCGACATGGACGGCGCGACGCTGCTGGGCCGGCGGACGCGTGGCACCAAGGCGGGCGGCGCGGGCGTCGGGATGCGGAGCCCCCTGGCTGCGAACGCGATGGGCATGGAGGGTCTGCGCCTCGCCGACGACGACCTGCCGCCCGGGAGCCCGATGCAGGTTGTATAGGCGTCGGACGTCGTACGGTGCTTTTTGCTTGCCTTTTTCCTTCTTTTGTACTTCTTTTGTACAGATCATTTCCATTTTAGCCCCTCCCCTTTCTTCAGTGTACCGACTCGCATAGTTATAGTATATCACCAGACGAAATACACGCATTGTACGTAGCCCTTATTTCCCCGAGTTTTGAGCGCGTCGGCCAACATGCGCCCCAGACCACAGACCAGCTGGAGAAAACACGTTCGACCGCCACAAAAACATAACGCAAGGATCTCCGCCGCATCGGCTATCGGTGAGAGGGGCGGGATATAAACAGACGTGTCTCCTCGGATCCATTATGGCTGCAGGCTCCCACCACCCTTAATAGTGCGAACCCTGGAGATCGGAATCTTGTCATCAAAATGCTTAGGTGGTGATTTTCATTACATAGACGGGGGGCACTCACGGAGGCCCTGTTTTTAATTCTGTCCAGTGTGGTGGACACTGGGCTGTTCCACTTACGGCACTCGCTCCGTAGTTCTGGTGCGCTGGCGAGCCGCGGAGACCCGCAAAAAGGGCGCACGCGCGCACGCTCGCGAGGACGGCGGTAATCGCGTACGCCGGTTATATGACATGATTTGTGTGAGCGAAGAGCAGAATGCGGTGGCGGTACACGTCGAGACGAGCGCGAAGGGCCAAGGCGGATCGCGAAGGACGAACCGGGAAGATAGGCGCGCGGCCTGGTTCGGTTGCCAGCTCTGCATCGGAGCAGCCCGAAATAGCCATGCGGGCCCAGGACTCCTTTAGTCAATGTCCGAACGGATTTCCATCAGACGTCTGTCTGATTGTGAGCAGGGTGGCATCATGTGTGCAGCGCGGAGGGCCGGCTCGTGGCGAGTCGTATCAACTTCAACACATCATCCATGTGATGAAGCGGAGGTTTTTTGAGTGATCGTACGCATATGGCGGCGGTCAGAAAATCCAAAGAGACGGGAGAGATGGATGATCGTGACTCACCAGTATTCAAACCCACGCGCAGTAAGTATTGGGCGCCACGGAGATAGCAAATCGACGCGGTGACTGGTTATACGCACCTCGAAATGCTACGTCGATCCGCGGTGCGCATCAATGCCAAGTGATCGTGATCTCGACGGAGAGACCAATTTCGCTAAAAGATTATCGATGTGAAATACGAAGGTGGGAATTGGAAATGCAAGTCTTCGTAGCCGGAAATGGGTACTAGGTGAGCGGTTGTTTGGATGGTGCTCCGTCGCCAAATATTCCACCGCGACATGAAAATGCAGACGCGCGTCCAACATAAAAGTATGGTTGCGTCACTGCGTATGTTCATCAATGGAGGTAAGTTGTCGTAAAGCCTATTCCGCTCAATTACGCATCTCCGCTCGCGAAAACGGGGGTTGGCCCCGGCGGAAAACGAGCCTCTCAACCTGCCACCGAATGATGCAAACCGGAGCCGGTGATGAAATCCACGAGACACAAGACAAGCTGATGCAACTTTCCAGGGTGTTACAACCCTCCCAATGCCGTTACAGCTGTTCCGTTGGACCGCCCGCATGCAAATGGCCGCCGAGGCTCGCGCCGAAATTTGCAATTAACGCCAGCGAAGTCGAAGCAAAAGTGAAGGTTACCCAGGTTGTGAACACCGAAGGAAGAAAGGAAGCATATGGATGTGGGTGGCTGTACACCCGAGAGGTCTTCTCCATGTCGGAAACCGAGAATCACAGAGATTGGCAGTTGATCGGCTTCCTCGAACGTCAATCAGGCTCGGGAGGGCTCGGGGGATCGTTGGAATGACCAAAGCATGACGGCAGATGCTGGCCGGCGGGCGAGTGGGTCCTGGTCCAAGATCCTACCCCCCAATCAGTCGGGTGTGCGGCGTTTTCTGGAAGTGGTTGACATACACGGAACGGCGGAGCGCTGCACGGGAACAGACTGCGACGCGCTTGCATTGTCGAAAGTTGGAAAAAGGCAATTGCGTGATACCTGCTATCTTGGCGCGGCTCGATAAGATCATCGTGTGAGCAAAACTGTCCCAACAAAGACGGGATCATCCAAAGAATGCGTCCGCTTTCTGATTCTTGCAGACCAAAGGTGCATCATGACTCGGTATTGCAAGGGTATCTCCAGCAGCGAATGTATTTGTTCATGGGTATATGTGGCGTCAGTCAATGATGTTAGATGCTCCGTATCGCAAACGCAATGCATATACATATCAGAGAGTCCTGATAGAACAAGGGACTGTGAGCGGAAGGTTATACCCGCGGGTGCGGGGGATGACGTACATTCGAGAACAACTCCTGCACAACCGTATCTGAATCTTCCCAGTGGCACGCCATGTCCGCCCTTGAACGGAGTTAAATGCTATTGGCCGGAGAGGGGGCGCGTGAAGTGATAACTGACCGGCCGCCCTGCCCCAGGTTTTCGTTGATCTGCGTCAAGACAATGTATTTGCTGTGGAATGCAGGATGCTCGGAATGGCGGACGGCGCGGTGAGGGGAGACCTCACTCACAACCCTGTCGGTTGGATCTCGACCATGCGGGTCTTGACCCGGTCCCCGATTTCCTTGATCCACGATTTGACCTTGTCGCGCTCCTTGACGTCCGGCCATACGGCGGAGTGGAGGGTGGTGGCGAGCAGCGTCTTGATGTAGACTTTGAGCAAGTCCGCGTCGAACGTCGGACGAGGCGCAGGCGACGGGGCGTCGGAGCGCGGGGGTGAGCGGAAGCCAGTCGACGAGGACAGCGGCGAGGTCATGTATGGATACAACTTGGATACAACGCGCGCTCAACCGACGCGTGAGTCGGTGCACTGTTTGGCAACGCTCTCCAAATGCAACACAAGCTGTAAACTTTATCACTTTATCACTCGCTCATGTCCCACCTCTCCTTCCCCTCCGACCACCCGGCCGACTCGTCGTCGTCCCACAATGGCGGCCAGTTCTACTCGTCGTCGTTTGACGCGAACTCGTCCTTCCAGATGAATCCGCTCTCTTCCCATCCGCCCCGAACACCGCGGACGTCAGTCACTGCTTCCTCTCATGTATACGGCGCAAGTATATACGAGACCAAAGAGGAGCCTCAGGAGCGTGAAGAGGAAGAAGAGCTAGAGGAAGGCACGGAACAACTGAAGCAGGCGGAACTGCGCGTCAGGAAAGAAGAGGTCTGGAGGGAGATGTTCCTGACCAGCAATGGAAGGGACAAGGCCTTTGTACGCCGCCCCCTCGTCTCGCCCTTGGCAGCTCATCCTTTCTCGTTTTATTTTCCCAGAAACTGATACAATACTCGCTTCGTGTGTACTTACTTTTCCACACTTCGGTGGCGACCAGCCGCCTTCTGCGGCGACCGACGCGTCCCCCATGGGATAAAGAGCTCGTCCGCCGTCTGACCTCCACCGTCGACGGATTCTCGTTTACCAGGCGAGTTGCAAAAAATACATGCTTGTAGCACGTGTTAACCGCCCGCGCGCGCCCTTCCAGAAAATGTCTGCTGCTCTTCAACTGGTTGACGCCCCTGACAGCCATAATGGCACAGCAATCCGTGCCATTTTCTTCTGAACGGTCGACCGAGACGTCCAAACGGACGATGAAGCCTTTTCTGCACACGGTTCTATATGCGCCACCACCAGTACTACTTGAGCTGGTGCAGGCCGCGGCTGATGATATATTCACGTACTCGCGGCTAGGTCTTCTCGGCAAACGAACGGGTGAGCGAGCCGGGCGGTTTTCAGACTGGTGCTGGCTGCTCGCGACCCTAGTCGGGCTGGTCGAAAACGGGGTCGAAAGGCAAATGATTGACAACCTGCAGCATGAAGGTTAGTTGCCATGTCCCGGCGCCCCCCTGGTTCATTTTACTCACCCAGTATGTCTCAAGTCGAGTCGCGCCTATACGCCGAGTCGATGACGGCCGCAACTTCAAAGTCAAAACCGGCGTCTTCGAAGGTCGACGAAAAGGAACTTTCGCGGCTCCAGAAGCAGAATTACTGGCTGCAGGTGACGAGAGCGAAGCTCGCCATGGACCTTATTTTCGTCTGTACGTGTCCCGTTTTCGCAGGCTTTACGTTGGGGATGGGCTACTGATCGCGGGGCGCAGCGTACGACGTGTTTAGGATCCAGCGGTTGAGGGAACCCATAAAGGCGTTCACTGGCCTCGCGGCGGCTGTCCTGAGGTATGTACCGACACGGTCTAGTTGCACTGGCGCGGACCGAATTTTTGCTGTAGCGCCGGGAAGCTTTATGATCGCCACAAGACGAGCCTTCTAAAGGCAGTCAGCTTGTCAATTTAGGTGTCTTTTCTGACGGGCGCAAGCGCGTGTGCGCCGCGGATATGGACGCGTCGACGACGTTAATTGGGCACGATCTGGGTTAGATTTCTTTTACTTTAACTACGCATTAGTTTTGAATCAACATGCTTTTTTGGTGGCTATGAGGGTGTTTGGCGGGCACGGTGGAGAGCATCGACCTCGGCCTCGAGCTCGGTGAGACGGGCGGCCTGCTCTTCCATGGTTTTCTCGTGGGAGAGGGTGAGCTGGGCGAGTAGGAGGGCCTGCCAAACACGCGACTCAGGAGCGCGACTGACAAGATATATTATTTGCGCACGGTGTAGACAGCTGACGCCAAGAGAGATATGGGGAACATTGCCGGGAGAATGGTGCTGTACCACTCGCCGACGGTGTTGCGTGGTTTCGAGGCATAGGAGCGAACCGAGGGACGGGAGGCGAACACCGCGCTGAGAGAGTGACTGAGTCAGGCGGTGGACTGGGTGGTATTTATGGGGAAGACGTACGGACGATAGAATGAGCGCGCGCGGACAAGGCACCTGGAGACGGGCATTGCGGGTCTCATGAGCACTGCCCAGCGCAAGAAAGGCAATTATTTGATCAGCTGTCAGGAATTCGCTCTCTCTCCTTCCTCCTACCTCTCTTTTTTATCCTTTCCTTAATTCATTGGACTGGTTCCCAATGGACCACCCTCGTCGCCCCCATCTTTTGTCCATCTCCTCCCCCGCGAGCCCCGTATCGACTTCCCCCGTTCACCATCGCCCCAGCCAGTCCCCGTTTCGCTATGTCCATTTCCCAGAAATGACAGAAAAAGCGACCCCTCTCGCCGACATACCCCTCGGCTCTCCCTCAACCGCCTCCTCGCGCTTCCCCGCGTCCCCACGCCGCCCAGCGTACACATCCGCACCGTCGTCACCGGCACCCCATCATCGTGATTCCCGCCCATCACCCCCGTATTCGCGCCCGCGTGGCCTGCGGATAGCCAACCTCCTCCGTCCGTGGCTCCCCCTCCTCGTCTATGGCCTCTGCACCCTTGTCTTTGTCGTCGCGATCGCGTTCTTCAAGACCCAGGTCTTTTCATGTGTGTGCTATATATACCTCATATTTCTATGTGCTGATCGCGTTCCGTCCCAGTCCTCGACGATCTCTCCGTCTGGCTGCGCACCGATGAGCAGTTTGGATATGCCGTCCTCTTTGCGCTCATTTTCTTGACCACTTTCCGTGAGCACTTTTTTCATTTCTTTACCGCGCACACGTATACTTAGTCGGTCCAGCGCCAATCCCAATGTACTCGACACTGATTATCTTGTCCGGGTATACGTACGGTCCCTGGACGGGCGCTGTTCTTTCTTACTTTGCCGCGCTCTCGGGCGCCCTCACCGTCTTTCTCCTCTCCCGCACCCTCCTCCGCAACTCCATCTCGCGGTGGCTCGAGTCGGCGTGCACCATCAAGCGCGTCGTCCGCGCCGTCGAGAAGCGCCCAAAGCTGCTCTTCCTCGTGCGCCTCGCGCCGTACCCGTATAATGTCATGAACTGCCTCCTCGCCGCCTCGCCCACCCTCACGCTCAAGACCTACACCCTCTGCACCGCCGCGTCGCTCTTCAAAGTCATCATCCACACGAGCCTCGGCGCGTCCATCCACTCCTTCAAGGAGTACCACTCGGAAACACCAGCCGACGATCCCGAGGAATCCCCGGCCGGCGCGGACACCGTCGCGCGCATGTGGACGATCGGCGGCGTGATCCTCTGCGTCGCCATATTTATCTATTTATCCGTGGTCGCGCGCCGCGCGGTCGACGACGAGCTTGATGACGAAGTCGGTGACGCGGAGGAGACGGCCGGTTTCCTCGCCAATGCTGATGTGGAATCTGGCGGCCGGGTAATGGTGCAATTGCGGTCATGAGCGGCTCATTAAACGAGCTGTAACCACGCGATGCACTATCCCGACGACCCGACGACCCGACCCGATTCGCTTTCTTACTCTCTCTTTCTCTCACTCAAGCTCTTGGACTTTTTTTGGTGTACTGCAGCAATTAGCTAATCTATATACTCACCTATGTATTCGACGACGAGGAATTGAATGAAATCGGAACTCGGCGGATGAACATTGCTCGAGAATGATCTTCAAGATGAACTGAGATCTGTGTTGACAACTTGAACCACATTGACCCTGATTTGATCCCGCCCGATCATCAGAAACTGTTTGGAAATTCTGCTGCGGCAGCGCGTAGCATGAGATTGCAAGGATACAGTAACAAGGTGGCACAACGAATGGTATATCCGTATACAGAGCAAAGTGATGTGAGAGTGAGAGTGAAAGTCCACAGCGAAGGCAGCAACAAAAAAAGAGTAAAAACACATTTCCAAGATTGGGCGGGCGCGTACGTGTCGTGAGATAAATGAGAGTGGCAGTTTGTAAATTCCCCCCGGAGAGCAGCAAGCAAGCACGAAGAGAGAGATCAGAAGATGTCCAACAAAAAAAAAATGGCAACGGCGCCGGCTACATCTCGCCCGGCGTCTTGCTGTAGTGGTGCGGCGGCGGCAGGTGCTCGTTCATGGCGACGTACCCAAAGTCGGGCGAGACTGGGTGGTTCAAGAGGACGTCAGTAAACCGGGTGGGGCGGGTGATCCAACGCTACTGCAGTGCGTGCGCTGCACCATGAATGGGGGAGCTCGACCGGAAGCTAACGGAGACGCGACTCACATCGGTTGATATCCGTCTCCCCGTGAAAGTTGTCCTGCACCGGCGGCGTGTTGGCCTGCGACGACGACGTGTGCGACGCGGCAGAGATGGACGACGCCGCGGTCGACGGCCGCCCCGAACGCGTGCTCCAGTCGTTCATCGAGTCGATCGACGTCGTGCTCCCGACGTTGCCGGGCACCGCCGAGTATGCAAACTCGGCCTGCCCCGCGCTGAAGCTGTATGGGTCGACCGACGGGAGCTGGATCATGCTCCGCACGCGCGGCAGGCCCGACGAGTGGTGCTCGTCTATCGGCTGCGGCGAGGTCGATGGCCGCTGCTCGGACGACGGCTCGTACGGACTCGGGTATGGGCTCATGGCCTGGCTGTGGCGGCGCGGGCGGCGGACGATGAGGGAATGGTTGGAGGGATATGAAGATTTAGACGAGTGCGGTCGTGAAGGAGAGATGGGCCGGTGGTGGCTAGAGTTGGGACGCGAGTAGTCCTCCTGGTATGGGAGCGAGGAGACGGACGACATGGTGGAGTAGCCTGTCGTTGGCCGGCTGTCTGGCGACATGGAGGACGCGCTGTGCTCCATGGGCATCGACGAAAAGGGCGAGCCGTACGAGGTGTTGATGGTGGGCGTCGGCCGCGAGTAGCCGCCGTTGCTGGGGTTCAAGAGAGAGGAGAGGCTGCCGTTGTGGCTAGAGAAGCTCCCGTTCTGGGAGGACCAGTGGTTCTGTTCGTTCGAATAAGGATATTGGGAGGAACCAGAGTACGAGGGCATCGAGCTGAAGGCGGGGGACGTCGGCGAGTCGTCGCTGGGGGTGAGCGGATTTAAGGGATGGGGCGAGTAGTGGTGCATGCTGCCGCCGTGGGAGAGGTGCGGGGGGTCGGAGGGGACGGTGAGCGGGGGGAGGGCCGCACGGGAGTAGCCGCCGCTCCAGCCGCTGGAACCCTGGATGATTGGGGGGAAGGCCCCGGGGGCAGAGAAGCCGCGGGCACGACCAATGTGTCCGGATTTGTGGGACGAGGGCCCGACGGACGAGGGCACGGTGAGGGGAACAGGGCCCATGCCGATAGCGGAGCGCGGGGGCGGGATGGACGGGGAGTCCTGTGGGTCGCGTTTTCGCGGTTTGGGCAGACGCGGGGGTACGCGACGTTTAAAGTTTGCCACTACCTCGGGTGGCGAATGGCGATTGAGCGTAGGGTGAGCTATATAATTTTTTTTTTGAGTAGGAGAAAAAAAAAAAAAAAAGCCAAGTCGAGCTAGACTAACACCAAGTACTCGCGTCGGGGTCGTCGATCGCGGGATCGACGTTGCGGAGATTTACTTTTCGCATAAAACCATAGATCTGGAGATAGTTTTTAACGGAGCAAAGAATCGCGAAGAAGACGTCCGTACATTTAGTTGCCGGGAGAAGCTCGCGAATCGGGACTGGCGATAGATACTGGGCAAGACATGGAGGGCGAGCTGCTCTGGGCGTTCGACGACGATGTGCTCGCCCTGGGGATCCCAACGAATCATGTGGTGGTTCTCTGTGCGCTCGAGGAGTCTGGAACGCGATCGGTGTTGGGCGGAGAGGAAGAGAGGACTACTGACGCGTAGAGTTTTGTGAGAAACGTTGCCTGAGGCTTTGTCTCTGATTTTTGCGGCTGCTGCTCTGGAGACTTGCTCGGACTTGGTGGCTGGTCGTGGGCGTCGTCCGCGCTGCCGTTGGAGGAGCCCGAGTGGTGGTGGGACATTGGGTACGGCTGGTGGGGGTACTGGTCGGGCTGGCGGTGGTATGGGCGGGGCTGGTATGAGGGGGGGTAGAGATCTGCCATTGCTGGGCGTGTGTTTAGCAGAGGGAGGCCTTATGAACTGTCCTCTGCTGTTTTGGGCCGCTTGCCGCTTTCCTGATTGGACCGGACGTCGGAGACACACCAGTCCACCGATCGAACCGATCCGCCAGATCTCTTCCCGATCCGCCCACCGAGGCCCCGAGGTGTCGTGCCACGAATCAACCCGGCTCAGTTCGCATTCGCATTCCTATCTAATCGCCATCATGCTGTAGCGTAACACTCGAAAATCCACCAAACAAATCCCCCCCCACACTCTCCGCCACCAGCCCACTCGACCTCTGCCCCTCCAGCTGCAGCGAGTTCGACTCCTTCATATGCCGGAAGTTCACCGCGTCATGCCCCACCGACGACGACGGAATAATCTGCCACCCGTCAGCAACACCACCCACAACCAGCAACGCCACACGCACCGGGGGCCGGGTATTTCGTAGCAGTCCCCAGTTAATCTTCGAAAACCACTTGTGCTGCTTAACCTCGCTAGCCCCGCTCTTGCTTCCTAATCGGCTTCTTTCCCGCTTGTCCAGCAATCGTGTCACGCAGTCCTTGCCAGCTCTGCGCCAAGCAGCTTAGTTATCCCGCCACAGGCCAACACAGTCCACTCACTGCGTCACTTTGGGCGTGTCCCGGAAATGCACAGGGTTATCGCGGATGTTAGCAAACGTGTCGTTACGCTCCGGGCCCTTGAACGGCGTCGTCGCATACTATCCTGTACGTCATCTTCCACTCCCACGAATCCTCTAAACACGTACGATCATTTCATAAATAAGGATCCCGAGGGTCCACCAGTCCACTGCCGCCGTGTGCCCTTGCGCTGCGATTACTTCTGGCGCGATGTATTCTGTGTGCGCGGCTGTCAGTTTTGCGCGACGTCACCGCGACATGTCCCGCCACACTCGCCTTCCGTTCCAACAAAGGAATTCGTCCGAAAGTTCGCTGTACATGACATGGTGTCCACGAGTGGGGCCTGCAGGCAGCCCCGTCAGCACTCCATCGCCCCCCTCCGAGGCCACGTACGCACCCCGTTTGTTTCCGACTGGATCATAACAGGCATGCTCCCCGGGTCGCTGGACTGTTTCGCTAGATCGAAATCCGACAGCATTATGTGGCCCGACTGATGGAGGAGAATGTCTGTAAGAAGCATCTTAGTACCGCATGTGAGAATGCAGAGAGAAGAAAACATACTTTCGGGCTTGAGATCCCGGTATATAAAGCCCATGAGATGTAAATACTCCAGTGCAGCGACGACCTCGGCAGCGTAAAACCGTGCAGCGTCCTCTGGCAGGCACTTGCCCGGTCGTGTCTGCAGTGCGCGGAAAAATTCGCCGCCCATGCAGTACTCCATGCAGAAGAAGAGGTAGCCCTCCGACTGGAACGAGTGGTAGAGCGTCACGATAAACGGATGATTTGCAGTCGCGAGAATCTCCTGCTCCGTCAAGGCGCGTTTGATCTTCTTTCGCTCAATCATTTCCTTTTTCGATAACACTGCCCGGATCGCGGTGAGTGGCGAAGCCCGCCCTGATACGCGCGAAACGTACCTTTCATCGCAAAGAGCTTGTCCGTCTTCTTCTCTCTCACAAGATAGACTTTGCCGACATCCCCCTTTCCCAGCATCTTAACCTTAACAAAGCTCGACGGGCCAACCTCGACCTTTTTTACCCGACAGAAATTAGACATGGGAACCAGAAGCTTGAGGAATACTCACCTGCCGGACCTTTATTGAGTTGCTTGAATATGTTCTCCGGAACGCTACTTTCCCAGGGCCTTCGAGCATGCCGTTGCTCACCCTGGGCGTCGTCAGCGCGATCCCTCGGCCCTGTTGCGGCCGTCCCCGAGACGAGCCCGATGAGATGGTCTCGAGCGAGTCGGTGCCGTGCTCGAGGGAGTTCGACATGACGTTGGGCAGGGGCGGTACAGGGTCCGCGGGCGCCAACATGCCGTTCTTGGTCGTCGACGCCGACCGCGAGCCCGAGAACAGGGCCTTGGCGTTGGGCGCGGAAGCGACCCGGCGAATGAAGCGAGATGCGGAAGCGCCCATAGCCTTCGGAGATAGCGGGCCAGCACGCGACGTCGACTGGACGGGAGGCATGTTGAACGACGCCTGGGACGGACCAGCGGTGGAGGGTTTTGAAAGGAGCGCGCTGGGGCTCCGGGAGAGAGGCTGTTTTTCGGACTTTGTACGCGACCTGGATGTGGACGAGGCGGCAACAGAGAGCGCGTCAACAGATTGCTGATGACGCGGCTGGCTGCGCAGCTGGGAGCCGCGGGGCGGGCCTAGAGCGCGGTTCGAGTCACTGGACTGGGTGTTGGACGAATTGGAGGACGAGCGGGGCTCTGACAAAAAGGAGGCGGGTGTGAGCGATGCGGCTGGGGTGAGTGGAGTGCGTCCCCTGCCGGATGTGGAGGTGGACAGGGAGTGAGTATCGAGAGACAAGGGGGGCCCATTTACTGCGAGCTTGCGAGAGGAGGAATTTGCGAAACGAAAGACGGTCTTCCAGCCGTGCGTGGAGATGCGGGAGGTGGACTGTGGGGACTGTGGAGAAGAGAGCTCGACATGCGAGGACGGCATGGAGGGCGATAGGAAGGGTATGGGTGGTGGAGGTGGTGGTAGCGGGCAAGGAGCCCAATGGCGAGGGCGTGGGTCAAGACCGAGTCGAGAAAATGTAAGCAAACCAACGAATTGATCAGGCACAATGACAATGGTGGCAAGGACCCTTTAGTCTTCCACGCAGATCCTCCTTCTAGCCAAATCTTATTTATTCACCATTCCTCCTTTTCATTTAATTCACATTTATCACGTCCTCACATCGTCTCTTCTCCTCAAAAGAGCTCACAAGTCCCTCGGGAATGCCGAGAATTCGTTCCAAACACTCCAGAACCGCTGCAGAATCCCGTACACTCTTTTGTGCGCCCGCCCACTCAATTTAGACTGTGCCACACCTGCGCTCCCGTGCAGCCCTGCGAAGCTACCCTGCGACATCTCTTCTTCGCACACCCCGCTTCTACCTCCCAGATTTCCTCAGAGTCCACTGACGTCGCGCGTGACTCACCGTCGCAAATGGAGGCTTTGTCGATGCGACACTGAGACATGGACCCGCGCAGTTAGCGAGCCCGCGAATCGACCAAGTGTGCATTCCCGCAGACGAGGACGGCCTCATTCTGAGTCCCAGGGTTCCGTTCCATCAAGAATAACTGCCAAAATGACTATCGGACCATCGGTCGTCTCGGAGGGGATGGCCGCATCAGGTACCGCAGTCCTCAGTCCGTTCACATAGGGAGCGTCAGAGCCGGTAACGGTCACGCCGCCACCGAGAGGCGCCCAGCCCAGCAACAACGCGGTAAGGATGGCAGGTATCGCGTTTCCAAGTCCAGCGGACCCATTTCTTATCTCCTTGTAGGCGCGCATCCATAGAATCCGGCAAAAAGTGGCCAACGGCGGGAGTCGCAGCGTGAACGTCGGCTTAGGTGCTTCATATGAAATTCGGACAACTATCGGGCGGCATTCCGGTTGGGCGTAGGATCCGCAACGCGCCCTGTCCCCGTTGCAAAACAATGATCTACGCCGTGATCGCTTGCACATCGTCCCAGCTCTGAGCTTCAATTAAATATTATATTCAGTGGGTCCCGGTCCCATTCTATCAGAAGTGACTCTATCATGACGATGCACCCATCGTATAATCATCGGACCGACGACATGTCCTCACAAAACATACCGCCAGAAAATTCCCTAGCCGAATATCTCGGACCCCGGCCGGCCATAACCCGGTCAACGCGCCGACAGCAACGGAAATTACGATTTTTGCCGTCCTGAAAAATGCCCAAACATGTGTGGGTGCCTACATTGTGGAATTAGATTTGCGAATCTCATGCTCCTTTCCCTGCGTCCTCCGCCCTCAAAGAAGAAGAAATCCGGCCGTCTTCACGTTTGATCGCTTTGTCACGCGCGGGTGAATTTTCGAGCAGCGACACCGCGCGTAATATAAAGCTGATAGTGGGCCCCGTCATATTCCCCCTGTTTTACAATGCCCTTCGAGCAAGGGTCCTCCTCCGCCGCCGCCGCCGAGACCCAACCGCTGTTAAAAGAGCCTCCGCCCTCGTACCAAAGCGTTGATGACGACGATCAAGGCACCTTATCCGAGCCCGAGCCATCTCCACCGCTGTTGAACAATTTCAGCAAGGGCGATGTCGCGTGGATATTAGCTGGTTTATGGTCGGGGGTGTTCCTTGGAGCCCTAGGTTCGTTCATATAGCAGTGCCCCCTCCGTCTCCAAATCGTGACCGACTTGATCCCATCTATTATTACTCTGCAGATGGTGAGCAGACTAGGAACTTTGTCCTCGGAATTTTCTGACCAGCATGAAAATTTTCAGGAACTGTGGTCGCAACTCTCCTAACGCCCATCGGAAGTGACTTCAACAAATCGAACCAGGTACATTACGTCGGAACCTCGTACCTGCTATCTCTCTGCTGCTTCACTCCATTATATGGTTATTATCGGCTACCCAATTTCCCCCCTCGTGCCTAACTCCAACATTTACCAGGTCGCCTTGCGGACATTTTGGGGCGCAAAGGCGCGATGTTGCTGGCACTTTCACTCTTTGGTACTCTAATTTCCGCGGGTAGGTGGTGAAACTAAAGGTCATCAACAGGATCGGGCACAATTCTTTGTGGGATGGTTCCGTCGATGGAAACTCTCATCCTTGCGCGAGCTTTGGCGGGCATGGGCGGCGGAGGGCAAGTCGTTCCGTCGCGGCTAACACCTCGCTCCGGTCTGACCTTCTCGCAGGATCATGACAGGTACCGACCGGCGTCGTTGGTCAGAGCTTACATCATTCATTCTCGCACCTTCTAGTGTCCACCATCGTGGTTACCGATCTAATACCACTGTAAGCACCCGCTAACATTATTCTGGCCGTCCGCGTTAATAGGGGGCATCTTAGGAAACAGCGGGGCCTATACCAAGGCATGGCAAATATGTGCGTTCTTTTCAATCGGCCGTTTTCCTCGCTCATACCGTTTAGATTATATGGCCTAGGCGCGGGAATAGGCGGTCCTTTCGGTGGTTGGATAAACGATTTGTTTGGTTGGTCAGTTGACGCACCTTTTTTCCGTCCTGCGCCATCTCATCGCCTGGGAAAGGCGGTCGGCTTTCTACTTCCAGGTTCGCTACAGTCCTTACTCTGCGGGACCAGACTAATGGGTAATTCCGTTAGGCCCCCTTGCTGATATTCAGCGCTACGTTGGTCGCCTGGAAGGTAAACATAAAATTACCCGCCGAGGTCCAGGATCAGCCTCTTCACGAGAAACTCCGCCGCATCGATGCCCTAGGATCCCTGACCCTTGTGGGAACGGTTGGTTGCCTCCTCCTCGGGTTCAGTCTCAAAACTACCGAGGAGATCGCTTGGTCACATCCGCTCATATACGGTCTCTTCGTGGCTAGTTTCATCTGCGGACTGTTGTTCATCCTCGTCGAGAAATACTGGGCCCCTTCCCAGTCATGCCTTTGCGCCTCATAACACGCAGGACTCCATTTGCTGTCTCTGTGTCCAATCTTTTCGCGAGCATGGCTGCATTTTCCATGGTAAACACGGATCATTCTCCTTGGGGGCATCGTCGCTCACTCCGTTACTTTCGCTAGTTGTACAATGTCCCGCTGGTAGGCTACTCCGCATTTATCTCCTTCTCGATTCTTACCGCCCGCAGTACTTTTCTGCGGTGAAACTCTACTCCGCCGCAACTCCGGTACGATCCCGCCTTCACAAAGCCATACTTCTCGCTGAAATTCAACGATAAGGATCCCATCTATTACCCCATTCAGTGAGTGCTTCATTTACTGGGCCTGGAAATAACGCTGAATGGAGCTTCCCAGATAGCCATATCGTGTGGAAGCCTGGCCGCCGGGTGGTCCGTATTAATTCCCGTCCGAGCAGTTGACCGATGATTCTTACAAAGTTGTGCAGGTTGATGCGGAGAACAGGTTCGCCGCAGGCATGCGTCAGTCGCACGTAATCCTCATACCAGAACAGGGAAATTATGGACGCTGACATTCGCCGCTGCCGTCTCAAGCATCTCTGCCAACGTTCTCGTGATCTTCTGGAACGAGAACACCTCTGCGTGGCACCTCTACCTCGACATCGTCCCGCAGGGATTCGGCATGGCCAGTTTCATCACCAGCACCCTCATCGTTCGTTGCCTCGCTGTGCACGGGCTGTTTCTCCAGCTGACGGGCCACAGGCCATGATCGCAGGCGTGATGAAAGAAGACATGCCTGTCGCCACAGGGAGTGAGTCGCTTCTCCCATGCCGTTTTTTTTCCCATTAAATCATAAATCTCCATAGTCACATATCTTTTCCGCACCACGGGCCAGGTACTCGGCGTGAGTCTCAGCGGCGCTATTCTACAGGCGGTACTTCTCCAGAAACTCCGGGAAAGAATTCATGGTCCTGGCTCCGCAGAGGTCGGTTTTCCGCCAATCATGTTCCCACATATACACCGCCATCTGAACTCTCCGTCCATCCTATTCTAGATTATTTATGCAATCCGGCAAGTTGCTGCATCATGCGATCTGGCGCCCACATCCTAATTTACTTGTGTTCAGTCATTCGGCGACAAGCATCCCCGACCTCGATCCACTCTGGAAAAAAGCGGCCGTCGATTCGTACGCCGATGCCTTGCGCATTGTCTTTATTTTTCAGGCCGCCATGGCGTTTTTGGCGTTCCTCACCTGCCTTCCGATTCAAGAAAATCCGCTGCCGTAAGGGCCGCCGTCCTAATTTACTCGTACCTTTTTATCTCACCTTGGCATTGTCCTTCCTAAAATAGAGGAACCCCGCAGGAGCAAGAAGAGCATTTCCGCAACCAGGAACGGGATAGAGACGATACAGACAATGGATTATAGGATAAATAAACACTTGCGATGTATTTGTACGAGGACAATCCACGCTGCGGCGACACGGGCGTCTGGCTGTGGGCCGAAGTCACCACCTTCCTTTACTTCGATCTCGTCGCGGCGTGCGTGCGTAGATCGACATTTGACCAGAAGCGACCTCCGGCGGTTGTAGGTGCTTAGTGCGACAACAACGCAGTGCATTATTTTGGAGTGGGATTAGGATGGACCTCTTCTATCCAGCGCCTCGGTCTCTTTGCGACCGTCACGGGCCGCGCGCCCTCAGCTCCACCCATCCCGTGCTCGTCCTCGATGTTGCTGTCGGCATAGCGGCCCTTGTTCAGCCGCGCGGGGCACGGGAGGATGTTGGATGCGGACACGGTGACGACCGCGGCGAGGAATGTGAAGCCGAAGAGCGAGGAAACGAATTGGCGTTGTTGAGTGAAACGCAGCGCTCTGTACATGGTCGGATTAAGAGAGTTGGAGCTGGGATCCCTGGTGAGCCGGCTGTATGGACGGGGAGAAGATACGAACGAGGGCACCCACCATGCCAACTGGACGGGGAGACGCGATTTACGGCGGTGGACGAAAGCAAGTCGGTTGTTTGTCCTTGTAGGCCTGCAACTTCCTCTCTTTCGACGAGCATGAACAACGCGCGGGTCTTGCGCGACATTAAAGCGCGCAATGGCGTCCTGAAGAACGAGGTCACTCGGCGCGCGTATCTCTACGTCGCCCGAAACACCACCCTGCCTCCCCAGATCCGCCACCAGGCCCAGCTCCAACTAAACACCTTTGGCAAATACACCCGCCCAACCACCGTCAAAAACCGCTGCTCCGAAACGGGCAGAGGGAGAGGTATCATGAGCGAATTCGCCTTGTGCAGAGTAAGAGGCTGCTATCTCCGGGGTTGCGCCGGACACTGACAATCTCAAACAGTTCCAGTTCCGCTTGAAAGCACTGGCCGGAGAACTTAATGGTGTTCACAAGGCTACCTGTACGCTTTTCACGCTACCCTGCTATACTTAAAACTCATAACGTATGCTTTACAGGGTGATGTACAACATTTCTCGAAAGTAATCCACTGCATAGCGTATTTTCTGTAATCATGTCGAAGCAGGCGTGTTCTCTGCGCTAGTAGTAATATCAGCGATGCGAAGCTCGGGCTCGGCTCTCTCCCTTCTCCATTTGTTAACAATGTTAAGCGTCGCCGGGTCCACCAAGAATCTAAAGCTACCTGTTAATTTCAAGACGTACAGCAGGCGCGGTAGAACGAACCCGTATTGGCGGAGCCACTTTTCACTAATCTCCCAGTTGCCGTGGGCCAAGACATCGTCTCCGTGGATGGTTACCGCATTCCGGTAGTCGAGAAGGCAGTCGACGAGATCGAAGCGTCCTGCAATAATCCAATATCGGTCAAGAGGCTGGACGAAACGACGAACCTCTCAAAAGAATCATCCGATCGCGCAGTTCTGGGTGCAAGATCCGATCAATGACACTCTCTGCAAAATAACATTGAGAATCAAGTAGGATGAACAGCCGAGCGTGGACGGACCGTGGGGGACGGTCCTGAGGTGCGACGTTAGTAACGGCTATGTGAAACAGTCGGGGCAAATCACCTCTGGACCAGAGTGGGACGAAGGGAAGAGGGCAGACAGTACGCAGTGTTCCTCTTGTAATTGTCGAGGTGGTAGCTACAGGAAACATGAGGGATTTGCATCGAGCTCCGAGGAAGAACTTTACTGTATAAGCTTGTACGCTTCGCTCTTGTTAGGGTCGTCGTCCTCTTCTGCTTGCTCAGGGGACAGTTGGTTTGTCTGTTGCTGCTGTTGCTGCTGCTGTTGCTGCAGCTGCTGCTGCTGCTGTTGCATCGACGCAGAAGGGATGGTCGAGGACGGAGAGAAGGAAAGAGGCGGAAGCGAGGAATCGACACCCATATTGACACCCGACATGTAGTTGGACTGGTAGTTGTTCGACTGAGAACCACTAGCGAAAGGGGGAGAAGGATTGGAGGTCGGGGACGGGTTTGTGAACATGGGGGAGCCGTTCCCTCCGCGCATAAGATCGGAGAACAAGGTATTGGGGCTGTCTCTCCCGTATATGTTGTTGGAAGGCATGGGGGGGTTCATGGAAACAAGGACAGGATACCCATTCTGACCTGCGTCGGCCTCGTGCTCGTTAGCCCTAGTCTTCTTGCGCGCATTGCTGGAATCCTCATCGGCAGGGCGCTTCTGGGCTTGAGCACCCATGCCGCTTTCGCCGGTCTTCTTGCGCTTCTGATAACCCTGCCAAGCAGTGTCTGTCTCGGATCTGTTTATGAAGCTGTTAAAGTCGGCGAGATCCCAGCCCAGCTTGGGCAAGAGTCCGCCAGCGCCTTCGCCGATGAAAGCGCCGAGACTGCGAAGAAGGGTGCGCAAAGTCTGGTTTTCCTCCATCAAATCTGGGGACATGAGTTGCGGTTGGTTAGGGGGGCTGGACATACCCTTGAGCATGTTTTTCATCTCGGTGAGGGCCTGGTCTGTGCCTCCGGAGAGAATTTCGACGCGGGTTTCGAGGTCACGAATCTGGAGGTGTCAGTTGTTGGAGTGAAAAAACGCGAGACGGCCGACCTTTTGCTGCTTTCTGAGACGGAACTCGCGCTGTGCAATGCGATTCTGGTCGCGTCTTGCGGCCTGCGAGCTGGGCCACGGTGGAACGTAAGCATGTTGACTCTGGCATGACGAGGAGAGCATTACACACTTTGGATTTTTCTTCCGGCCTGGCTTGCCGGGCTGGCCGCTGGACTCGAGGTCCGAGTCCTGTGGGTGAGATGAGTCATCTTCTGCGACGAGGAACGGAGGACCCACATTGTCGATGGAAACGCTGCGTTCGGTGCCCATGATGGCACTTGACTGAGGAGGATTACGAGGCCAGTTGCTCCGTGCCGAATCATGTCCCTGCCGAGTATGCCGAGTAAACAACTACACAGCATCCCGATGACTCATTGCGCAGACTTACGGCCTTGCCGCGTTCGTGCTTCTTGCCAACTAGGCCTCATTTATCGCCGTCCAATTTGGAAAGCGAGGCCCAGACATCATGACACTGAGTTTAATTTAATTTATTCCAAGCCCTTCACCAGAGGAATCCAAGTCGGTATCGCCCGCCATCGATAGCTGCGTGTAGTCAACATGCACGCATTTGTTCAGCTCGGTCCCATGGCCTCCCGTGGTAGACCATTTTCCTGGTAATCTTGAGATTAATCCCTGATCAAACCGAAACAAGAATAAAAGACCCAGTCCTCGAATGCAGCATGTAAACCTGATCTAAATAAAAAGCGTTCGTTAAAAAGGCACGCAAAGGGACCGCACCGCCCGTCTCTTCTATGGATATCACTTTGCGATTCGCGTACTCCAACTCGGAAGAGATGCGAACGTTCCGGGTATACAAGCGCATCGAAGCAGTCGGCGGTGCGACAGAACTGGAGCTGTATCAGGCGAGCGCATCCGTTGATATCTGTTTTCTTGCATTCATCCTGCTCAAGTTTTACCATTCGTCGTATGGTCCCTCATCTGGGGTCACGACTTTCCAGAGGGTGAATGAAAATACATCTGTTTGGGAACCTGCGGGGGAGATATCCTGGACGTCGAGTTCCAATGCGACTGTACACTTTGGGATCAATGAGGTGAGGTGAGTGATATTTAGAGCGCTCGGATTACCTACGACTTGGGGGACACTGTAGGTTAACATCCGAGATCTGAGGAAGGCAAAAAAGTCGAGCAGCCAGTTGGGTGTCGTCTGTTCTCGGCTGATGTATCGCAAGACTGATACAGTCTAGATCCCGTCGTTTCAAGGCCCAAGGTTCAGAGTACAAGTGGAAGATGGGAGAAGGAAGTGACCTCTTCGTACGGCTTCGCTATTCGGCCGCGACGTACACTCATGGAGCCTAGTGTGTGGATTCCCGTGGCAAGACCGTTGCGACGTGGAGTCAAGGCGAGACGACGTTGCAAGTTGGGATACAAGCGGAACATATCCTCGACCGTGTGGTTGTTACATGCTTGTTAAACCTGTGGATCAGACAGCTCGGGCTCTGGTGACAAGTGCTCCATCGGGCAGTAGATTCAAGTGGGCAACGCAGACTAATTGATACAAATATTTTGGATGGGCGCGACGCAAGTGAGTCAGACTATCGGGCCTCAAATTGGACCACTAGTATGGAGATCAGTTTCGTAGACAGGACACGAAAAGGGAACAACAAACTTCGCTTTGTGCGTTTTTTGTACATGATGCGATGGCCACATTCACGGCAACGTATTGGTTCTCTTGATTTGATTTCATTCGTTGCACCGCAGTCTTCAAACGAGTATGAGATAGGCGACGGTTACGGAGTGGGCACACACCAGCACAGTTGTACTCCATGGCCTCTTTGGGAGGCACAAACCCCGCTCCATAGCGTCCGGTCTGTGGAGGGTTGCTGTTGGGCTGCTGGCTCATGATGGCAGCCGGTAAAAACGATCACGATCACGTGCCCAGCCCTCAGATCATTGCCACGTCCAATTATATCCTCCGGGCATCCCTGCGGTGCCGCACCTCACCGCGCGCTCTATGGCAGGGACAGTTCCTCGACAAGAGACTGATGGACACTCAAACAGGCCCGCCATCTTTTCGAGGCGGTGTGCACTCCATAAACCCCACCTTGCATTTTTCTCCGCTCGGCATCTAGGCGTTGTTTGACACACCTTGTGCATTGATGCCCTGCCTTGGAGATCACGTTGACATCCCGTTTCGCAACCTCCATTTGCGTCTGGTCCCAGGTAACCAAAACCCTCATTTCTCCCGTGCGGTGGCTCATTTGGGCTCATTGCGCCCATTGCGCCCACCTCCGTAACGACCTGCGTAGCCCAGATACATCATCTAACTGTGATTTCCGTATCCAGCCAATAATCCGGACCCTTTCCTTTATCGACAAGCGGCAGATCAGGACCATCTCCTTGCCGACCACAATTGATCCTTTTCTGGTTTCGCGACCAAGGAATGCTCTGTTCGACACCATGATAATTGTGTACAGGCCTCTTGACAACATGACCGTGGGTCGTTTCCAGGGCATCTAAACTCGATTCCTTTATAGCCGGCCTTCATTGTCAATCTTTCCAAGGTCGTCCCTTCTAAGATTATACCCCCCATTTCCTGCTTAATTTTGACAATGACCACGCTCCCTTCCTTCGTTGAGCTCATGTCGTCTTTGGGCCTAAATCAAACGGCGCCAGCGCCCGAGCACTCGTCGTCGTCGCCGCGCTCGTCCCCTTCCTCCTCTCCCCGGATGCCGAGCGTCACGCCGCCGTCTCCCACTAAATCTCGGTCGAGCCCGTCCCTCCGCGACACTGGCGCGTCCCGCAACCGACTTGCGAGATATTCTCCATATTCGCCGGTATTCGTGAGTGTTCCGTCGTATGTCAAGCGTGTTTGTGAAACTTACGCCAACCTACAGGAACTATCTTCACGGCGCGGGAGCCTTTCTTCAGTATCATCCTCATCTTCAGACTATGAGCGTCCGACTGTGCGAGTACGTGACTAGACATTTCATTATTAAACCAGTGCTCATCCAAATCTAGGCTTATTCCACCTCGCCACATCCGCCATCGTCTCCTCGTACTCGCAAACGGCATGGAAACAACCTGACAGTGAACGTATATGGGTCAAATAGCGACCTCTCCGCCAACACCCCATTCTACTTACGTTCGCCGCAAAACACCCGGAGCGTCTCCAACCTCGCCCACATTCTCTCGCGAGGCCCTGGACTCCCCCTCCGCCTCCCCCATGCCGTTCAGCATCCCGACGCTCCCCTCTCTGTTCCCGCGTTCCGCGAGCTCAGATTCCTTCCCTCTGACTCCCAATTCGGATGTCGAACACCCCTCCTCGGGGCATAGTTCTCCGAATTATTCGAGCAAGCCGCTCCCCGACCTTGTAGAAGCTGGGACTTACCTCCACCGTGGCCACCACACCGGAGTCCGAATTTCCTCGCCCCCCCGCTCGGCTGACAGCCCTGGCGGCCGCCATCCCCGGTCGCGGGCTGTTGTACACATCGCCCAGACGTGATGGACTATGTATGCTTGTACTTTTAGTTTCTGCGTCCTTGTATAATTATGTTCATGGCTGCCGAGTCAGTCCGCGCACTACTTACCACCACCATCTTTTGGACGCTTACCCACACACACTCGTTATCCTTTCGCACCTATGATATCCCCTCTGGTCGGCTGGCCTGGTTCTCATCCTCCTTCCTTAGTATACCTTATCCCCTGCATACCAGCCGGGCCCAGAATGAAAAATGTTCTGATACAATTATCGCTAAGCAACTCGTATGCAATAGATTACCGACGACAACCCAAGAACAACGCCAAGCAGAGCAGGTCCTACTACACACATCAATCGTGGGCTTCTTCGTCCTCGCCAGGGCACTGTGCGTCCATTTCTTCGCTACTATCATACTGAGTACCGCACCAAAAACAATATGAGTAGGTGTCGCGTAGGTAGGAAAGGACGAGCTGCAACCGGTCCGGAGCCTGGAAGAACATGCCATTAGTTTAAAATATGCGACGTCAATGAGATGATCAGCGGGACCTACATGGAGACGCAAAAAATGGGCAGTTTCTTCCAAGACTTCCGATGGGAACTGCCTCGACGCGACGGCAGTCGATTTGACGTCGTCGTCTAGTGTTCCTAGCGGCTGCAGGATGTCCGCCGCCATCTGCCGACGAAGTCGAGCCTCGATACTGATAGAATGGTCGCGGGTGCTTCGATGGGGGGTTGATTTCCAAGGTCGTATGCAGATTCAGCGCCTCCGTTAACCCAGGGGGGAATGACTCCGGGTCGCGAGGATTCAGCCAAAGAACATTGAACTACACCCGTGTCTCAGTTAGTTGCGCGTATCATATTCCAGTGGCGAGGGAAACCGCTCACCGCCTTGCCCGCTTTCTCGTCGAGACTCGTGCATGTGCGTTGCGCTGGTGCTGGAAATATATATGATATATAAGCGGTAACGATGTAATGAAGGGGAAATATACCGAGTCTGCTCTCGGCTCGTCGTTCCTCGTATTCATGCTTCGCTCGATCACGGAAGTCTCGGTGACTGGTATCGTTGGCCATCTTCGCCATCTTCGCGACTCGCTCCGCCGAGGTCGGGGAGCACGGCCGCTTCAACCCCAGACCAATACCCCGTTTTCCTATGGTAACAAAAAATTATTGAGGAACAAAGTATTGGTTGGACAAAGACAGCAACCCACCCGCCCACTCATTGATCGGGAGCGGCTCGACCTTGTGCTGGAGCCTCTTTGCGGTCGTAGATGAATCAGCGTTGTTGGAGGGGCCCGCGACGGGTTGGTCGTCGACCGGCGTTTCCGGAGCGGCGGGTTGCTCGGAAACTGTAGGCGGCGGTTCATCATCTGGTTTCCCCAGCGCCTGGCCAGGTTTGAAGCCCATTTTCATCATGATGGACAAGGCCTTATTGCCAGAGACGAGGCCGGCATCCTCTTCCTCCTTGGCCCGCTCGAAGAGACTCTTGCTGAGACCCTCGGTGCGGGATTCTACCTCGCGCTGACGCCTGCTCTTGACCTTGTTCTGGTCATTCTTGAGCTTTGCCTGCTTCGCAGCCTCCTTGCGTATTTGGGAATATGTTTTCGGGGTCTTGGACTCTGAACCGACGAGGAATTTGTCGAGATCCGCGAGGTAGTCGTCCTCTTCTTCCGACATTGAACAAACAAAAAACCGTGACACGCAAACAACGCGTCCATATTGTAAAAATTAAATTAAAGTGAACAGCAAGCATCGTGATTGGAACCGAACAGCGACACGTTACATACTATAAACTAAACGGCACCAGACCTTGGCGGCGTGAAATGCAAAGGGAAGCGTCAGTGATGTCGTTTATCGACCGGTCACTGTCAAATGAAAGCGACAACGAACAGGAGCGAGGATCGTAGCAGGGACATGAAGTGGTATGTTTGGTGGGGTGGTCGATATAACGTGGTATGAGCATTAGGCGGTGGCGGGGGCAGCGGCGGGAGCAGTCGCAGCCTCGGCGGGAGCGGGGGCGTCCTCGGGAGCGTCCTCGTCGTCATGCGGGGTGTTGACGGCGATCTTGACGGCAATCGCTCTTCCACCAACCTCTTTGCCTTGGAGAGCCTCGATCGCCTTCTTCTGCTCCTCTTCGCCGCCTACATCGACGAACCCGTAGCCCTTGCTCTTCCTGGGCTGTCCCCAACGCCTGCGAACAATACGGGCAGACGTGACAGCGATACCCGCGTCGGTGAACAGCGCCGAGAGACCAGCGTCGTCGATGTTGAACCCGAGGTTGGCGACAAAGAGCATGGTCGTGGACTGCTCGCCAACGGGGTCCTCCCCAGCGGGACGAGGGGGACGAGGAGCCTTGGGCTTGCGAACGCGAGGAGCCTTCTTGGCGGCAGCGGCGTCAGTAGGGGTCGCTTCACCCTCAGCTGGGACTGCTGCGGGAGCTCCGTCCTCCTCCTTGGCCTTGGGCTTGCGCTACAGAGAAAGTCAGGGGATGGGGAGTAATAAGAAAGTGGAACAGCGCACGGCAGCCTTTTTCTTTTTCTTCTTGGGCTTGGCCGCCTCATCAGAGTCGGGAGCGGTGGCCTCGGCGTCGGCCTTGGGAGCGTCGCCGTTTGCCTCAGCCTCGGAGACTTCCCCGGGAACAGCCTTGCTGCCACGCCTGCCGGGTCTCCGCTTTGCCTTCTTCTCCTTCTTTTCCTTGTCTTTCTGGTCGGAAGGCTTTGCAACCTCGACGATGACCTGGCGACCGTCGAGTTCCTTCTTGTCCAGGGCTTCGACAGCCTTTTGTGCGGCCTCTGCGGTGGCCAGCGCGACAAAGCCATAGCCAGCTGAGCGAGTACCGCGCAGAATGACTTGAACTGAGAGACTAGCGAAACGAGTGAGCAAGAAAAGTTGTCGTGCCAGCAAAAGCTGTGCGTGTGATGCCACGTACATGTCGCTCTGGACAGGCGCAAAGAAAGTCTTCAGCCCCTCATCCGTGGTAGAGTACGCAAGGTTTCCTGCGAAGACCTAAGAAGGAAATGAGGCGGAGAAAGGGCGGGAAAAGAAGAAAGAAACCTTGAATCCAGGAACTTCGACTTTTTCTTGCGTAACGGGAGGCACGCCATTTTCTGTGAGTGGGGCTACAGGGGCTTCGGACATTGGGAGCGATGAACTTGTGTTTATATGTGGGTGAAGGTAGGCTGAACTTGAACCGGCAGAATTTGGTGCGTTGTAGGTCGAGAGAAAGGCAGGCGCCAGACCAAACAATATATATCACTCGCCTGTGACAGTCACGGTCGTTGTCATAGCGGCGCTCTGTAGATGTTTTTTTTGGGGAGGCCGCGAATACCCCGCGAGGGCGGAGTTGCTGGAGAGGGGAGCTATGCGCCTGGGGTGTCTCGCATGAATTTACAACGAATTTCTGGGACCGCAGTGGAGCGGGGGGGGGAATTATTTCATCGGTCGCATCAAAAGCTCGGCGTTTTAAGCCCGATACTGTTTGGGTCGTGTTGGCCAAGCCTCACCTCTCTCTCTCTTTCTCTTACCACCGCCATTCCTTGGCCATCCACTCTTTTCTCTCCCTCCCTCCCCCACACTCCCAATGGCGACCACACGCCTCCTCACCATTCTCTCCCTCACCATCCTCGCCATTTTGGCCTGTTCATTCGTGACCCCCGCCAATGGCCTCGCCCTCCAGTCATCCTCCCATGTAGTCAGGAGCAACCACGGCGATCTTGCTCGCCGTAAGTCTTCTGCCAAGCGCTCCAACAGCAAGCGGTGTAAGGCTCGCACTTCCTCGGTTCTGTCCTCGAGTACCAAGGCCGCCGTGAAGCCGACTACCACCGCCGAGGCCCCGGCCCCCACGACCACCAAGAAGACGACGACTGCTGCCCCGGCTACCACTACTAAGGCCGCTACCACCACCGAGGCCGCTACCACCACCGAGGCCGCTACCACCACCAAGGCCGCCAGCTCTGGCTCCGGCTCCAGCAGCTCCGGTGGTGTTAACCTGGGCGGAAAGGCTTGCCTCGCCTGGCCCAACTCCGACGCCAACAAACTTTCTACGTGGAAAGGCAGCCAAACCGGCTTGTGCGTGTTCTTCAGCTTTTCCCCCTCCTTTTTTGTCTGACATCGGCTCCAGATCTACAGCTGGGATGCCAACAAGGTCCCAGGCGCTGACGAACTTGGCTTCACTTACGCGCCCATGCTCTGGGGTTGGAAAAACGCCGAGGACTTCAAGGCCAAGGCTGTCCAAGGTTATGCCAAGATTGCCCTTGGCCCCAACGAGTATGTCCTCGCCGCTCTTGTTCAATGTTTCGTTGATCGTGTGTCGTCACAGGCCCAACGAGGATGGCCAGAGCAACATGGATGCAACCAGCGGTATCCAGATCTGGAGAGAGTATATGATGCCCCTGGCCAGCAAGGGTTACACCCTCATCTCGCCCGCCATGTCGTCGCGCCCGAACGGCAAAGACTGGATGGCCACCTTCATGCAGAACTGCGGATCTGACTGTGCTGTAAGTCACCACGACAGAGTGACACTTGCACTATCCTGACAGTTTTCCAGGTCAGCGGTATCGCCACCCACTACTACGGCACCGATATCGAGGAGTTCAAGACTTACGTCACCTACTGGCACGACACCTACAACCTCCCCGTCTATGTCACCGAATACGCTGACCAGGTGCGCCACATTTTTCTGCATCTCTCGCCCATGTATTAACATGAAATCCAGGACTTCAACGGCGGCCCGCAGGCTTCCATGGACCAGATTTGGTCGTTCATGACAGCCGCCACCGAGTTCATGAACGCCAACAGCTGGGTCAAGGCCCACTGCTGGTTCGGTACGACCGCTTCCTTTTCCTTTGACCGTCCCACTGAATAGATCCTCGTAGGCGCCATGGAGGGAATGGACAATGTCAACCCCCTCAACAAACTCATGAACAGTGCGGGCGACGCGCCCAACGATCTCGGATACTACTTCATCAACAACTAACTTTGCATCTCCTCTTGCATACCTTCCCCAATGGATTTGTCCCATTTATACCGCAGTGTCTACTCTTTTTTTTCGAGCAAGGCTCGAAAACCCCACTTCATCTTTCGAGCAACGCTTGATATCCTGGCCACACCTGTTGTGCAGCTGTGGCCACTTTTTCTCTGCTCTAGCGGGCTAATGGCTATATCTACTCCAACGTATACGTTCTGATGTAGGGTGCTGGCATAAATTCGATACAATCTTGACTCAATAGATCTTTTTGGCGTGATTTCTCAGATGTGCGCTCATGTCGTAACATATTTCTCGAAAAGGAATCGAAATTTCCAGGAATGGCTGCTGGCACGGTTGTAATCGACCTCGTCACCGCTTTGTACACCACGCCCCGACGCGCGCGCAATGGTCAAGCATCTTCCCGCAAGCATCAAGCATCTCTTGACTCTTCGCAATCCGACCACGCTCCCCGCGCCCCCCCTTACAAAGCTCCATGCAGTCTTGACTAGCTCCTACCGTAGCGCCCGGGATCGAAACGCCGAAACTGCCTGGCTCGTCCTGACGGTAACCGCTATCCGCGACTTTGCGAACCGATCGGAGGGTTATGAGATCTCACCCTCTTCCGGCAGGCATGCACCTTAACCACGGCTAATCGGCCCTCGACGATGGCACAATTATATCGCTTCGTAAAGCCTGATACTGCAAGCGATGCGGATTCGCGAAGCATCGGGGCCAGCGCCAATATTGCAGAAGCCGTTAATAAAGCTGCCCTCATCCGAGAAGCCGTCCTGAAGAGCGTAATTTTATCGGTGTTCCTCGAGTAAGCACTCGAGACCTCGACGCAGCGTGTTTCCGCCCTCGGCCCCACCGAGGGAGGCCCTTGACCGGATCTACTTTGCTCCAGGTCATTCTTTCGTTCGCCGCGTTCAATGAGGCGCTCGATATCGATGTGAGAAGTGCCTTGAGAACAGAGTCTCGAAGGTGAGCATAGACCTGATCGAAATCCGCTTCATTGGAAAATCCTCGGCGGTTCTCTCAGTAGCGTTTCTGACGGATCTTCTTTCCGGTTCCGCTTCAGAGACGCGACGCCACAGAACATTGAATCGACCGTTGAGCGAGGGAAAGCCCTGTGGCGCTCGATCTACGCGCCTCACGCGGAGAAACTTTACGACAAGCTGGGTTCCTACCATCCCGACTTTATTGGTAAGTTGCCTTGATCACATCTCTGCCCTTTCGTCCGATAAGACTGTGGTTTCGTCTCGTGGACGAGACGGGACCACTTTGCATTATCTCCGATAATAGCTACCCCCATAATGATATCGGTATTGCCCGATGCTCACAAATACCCGTGCTTTTAGCATTTATCATCCAGAGTTATGGCGCAGTCCTCTCGCCCATGCCAGGAGGTCTGAAGATCGCTTCGGACACAAGTAGCCTCGCCGATCCCAATCAAGGGAATCTTAGCCGTGCGCTGGGCTCGGTGGTTGGGATCGCATGTTTGCGCGCAGAGGAACGGGTTGCGCCCCAACTCATTAGCCATGTGTTCGGACTGCTCAAGGCGCGCGACGTCGAGGGGAAGAGTCGAGAAGACGATTGGCTCGCCACTGATGAAGGCACAGAGTGGGTCATCCGAACCGTGGATGATATTGCCGACGTGGTCAAGTCGGAACAGGAGGATGTCCGGGTGAAATTGTGAAGAGAGACAGGTCGGGTGGATCCCATGACCGAGACTTTTTCCCCTTCGCTGTACTGGCATCAATGTACTCTCGAATTAGCTGCATCGTGTTTTTCTCACCATCACTGTACCGTCTCTGACGATTCGCCTCGACGCAATAATCGACGATCAATTTCAAAAAGATGGCCAAAGATTGTGCTTGAACGTGAAGGAGGAAAGAGTTGGCAATTTATGATACAGTGCATGTTCCACATAAAATACAAAAGCAGCAACGACGTCAGAGATTCCAGGCCGCACAGAAACGATATAGCATCGCAGTCACAGTTACAGTGTCCATGATCGGGGGGTGCATCTGAGAAACGGTCAGCGAAGGTCGCACGCAACGGGCAAGGAGGGGAGAAGAGGAAAAAAAATCAACCACGCACCACAGTGCCGGAGCCAGCGGTGCGGATGAAGTGTAGCTCTCCGTATACGTCGCCGATTTGGTAGCGTGTCTGACGCATTGGTCGGAAGAAGGCGACGATAACGCCGTTGGAGTCTTGCAGCTGATAGAACGCAAACGGAAGGTGATCGGTATAGGCGCTGGCGGAAAAAAAAATCGCATCAACTCACGACGATATCGGTGTTGTTCGAGCTCGGCCGCCATCGGTACTGGAGACCGTCGGGTCCGTTGAACACACGAGAGCCCTGTGGGACCGTCAAATTTGTACGGGGCGCGCATTGGGTCAGGGCGAACATATATGCGAGGGTCCGTTCGGACCAGGTCCGCCATTGGCAACGTGTTCTGCCAGGCAATATGAATTAGGAATACAGGTTACATGGTCAGGCACGAGAATAACCAACCTTGCCGATCACGACGCGTCCGAGGCCACCGTTGGCGGCCCATTCGAGTTTGGCGACGCGATCCTCCTTGTTCGGTCGAATTGTACGCCATAAAGTGGTAACGCTCTGGCCATTGGGGTTGACAGTGGTCTAGACACAGACGCGTCAGTCGTGGGCCTCAGAAGTACTGAAGAAACAAGCCTGGAAACGATATAGCACACCCCAGGAATTGAAGAGGACGCTTTCGCGAGGGTCCTGGTTGGTCCAGGAGAGTACGTCGTTGGATGCAGTGGTCATGGAGGGCGGAAGGGGCGCGAGAAGGTATAAAGAAGTGGGTCGTTCGTCGAAGAGAAAGCTCTGAGCACCACTAGCATTGGCGTCCTGATTTTATACCAGGGAGCTGCTCGGCAATGATTGGGAGATCACCATGTTTTTTAAACGGATCCTTGCACCGATCGGGAACGTGGAGATAAAGATGAATATAACGCAGCAAAACGTGGCGGCGAGAAGAAAGCAGTTACATTGAATCTAGGTCAGTGGAACGAGTCCAAGCAGACGGTCGGAGGCCAGTGTGATCGAAGTGGGGAGCACGAGCCGGTAGAAGCGCTTGAGATTATTCTTTTTACGACGCGCGTTGTTCGAGAAGAACTCCGGCAGAGTCCGGGCCTCGCCTCTGACAAGGGGTGCGCGACATGTTAACCGTGAAAAAGAAATTTGACACGACCGAAAACATAAAGTTCGTTGGATTTTGATGGCTCGAGCAACATGAGGCCGGCTGGATTAGGCATATTTGTTGCGAGACATTGGCTCGTCCAATTCGAAGACTGGCGTGAACGTGTATCTGTATCCGGGGAATGGGTTGGACACACGCCGATGCAGCGTGCCGGCGCTGTATCTGGTTTAGATGCACTGAGGATGTGGTAGATTCACAGATGGTCCTGGGCACCAGGCTGATCTTGCGGGGTCGGGCCTTGTCAGCGAATCCGAGAACAAGTCCAAGTAGAAGGTTTGTTTACGGATTAGGCATGTCGGCACCCATTTACGGAAACTCGGTCCAGGACGGCAAGCGCGGTGCTGAACAGTGGCAAAGGCCATAGAGTTTGTACGATCTCGTGTATCAAAAAGGAAGTGTGATTTCATTATACATGAACTTTAACTCTCTCCCGGGTGTCGGGCCTTGGGCCACAGATGACGCTGTCAAACACGGACCCAACCGTTCGTTTGCGGCTTCTGCAGGTGCATGTTGATCCATGGACCATGAAATAATCGGCACGACAATCTCGATTGAACGTTTGTGGTTCTTTGGGCGATCCTCTGGATAAGAACTAAGAAATGCTTGTATCGACGCGCAAAATAATGAATTGTGCGCGCCTTTGTGAAGAGATAAAATCAAGGCACGACCTGAACACCCAGCGATCTCGCGCTGCCCACAACCATCCGCGCAACAGATTCGAGAGGAATATGCTTCATATGCTCATCTGTCGCCTTTATCTTGGCTATCTCATACACGTGCTTGAGACTTATGGTCCCAGTGAACTCGTGGCCAGGTTTCCCAGTGCCTTTTTGAATGCCAGCGGCCTTTTTCAAGAAATAAGTGGCGGGCGGGGTTTTTGTGACGAAGGTGAAGGTGCGGTCGGGCTGAACCATGATTACAGTGGGCACGGGGACGCCCGGCTCGACGTGGGCGTTTTTGCGTTGAACTCTTTGCAGAAATCCATGGATTTGACGCCGCGAGCACCGAGTGCAGGCCCGACTGGCGGTGTCGGGGCTGCTTTGCCCGCGGGAATCAGTAGACGCTGCAAAGGAAGGCTGAGGTTGTAATAAAACACGCGGGAAAGGGCGCGCACCACCATCTGGGCCCTCGCAGCCTTTGCGGCGGCCTTGGACATTGTGGCGAAAGAGTGACAGCTGCAGGCGTGAGTCACGCTGACGCACGCCTGAAGTCGAGTGGTTACGCGTCCAGCTCGTTTCAGTCTCGTACCACCATGAAGTACTTGTTCGCTCTTGTTGTTCTGTCCGTCTGTGTTGCCCACGCCAGCCCCGTCGACGGCGATCAGGTTCCATTCGGAGTCGACTACACGCACCCTGGCTTTCCCGGCTTTGATCTCGGCGCCCTCCGCCTCATCGAGCTGGAAGGTCAACCCCCTGTCTATTGGTCGGAGCTTGAGAAGGTAGGCCGATGGCCTCTCTTCTTTCTCCTCGGTCGCCAACCCCAGTCCAGATCCAAGCGAAAGCACGAGGCATCAAGTTCCTTGACATGTGCCTCATTTAGCACGTAGTCGACGTCGGTGGTGAACTGACGGTCCGCGATTTAGAACGGATACCCGAGATTTAGGAACCCTCCCCCGAGTGCAGGCCAAGAGTAGCTCCAATCATGGCGGGTTCCACGCGTCTGACTTACATGCGGTCTTTTTTCAGCTTCTTTTCCATCACCCAACGCCACAGAGAAGGTGAAGCACATTTAATCCGAAAAAAAATGACGCTACCTGAACCACGGCCAACTCAGGTAAAGCCGATTCTCAAGAAACTTTCCACCAAGGGGCCCGAGGCAAATCTGAAGACATTTTCCGGATTTCGCACGAGACGTGCGCTCTATCTCCCGTCTTAGCCGTGCTTCTAACTCATTATTTTGCGCAGATTATCGCAGTGATGTAAAATAGGTTGTTTGCGCCTTGATTCTTTCCCTGAAATTATGTTCTAGACCGGCAAAGAGAGTCAAGCGTGGTTGAAGAAGAGAATTACCGATGCGAGTTTCTCTCACGGACCACGCCCTCTCCAAACTCACACTCCTCCAGATAACCTCTGAATTTGGTTCCAAGTCGCTCAAGAACCTCATTTCTATCAACGATTTCCCGCATTCATGGGGCCAGAACTCTATAGTATGGTGTTGTGGTATTTATAAACAGGCAAAAACCCTGAGTCGACCATCTAGATTGTGAGAATCAATGGGTCATCCACGACGGACGACGGCGTCGTCATTATTGGGGCTCATCAGGACAGCACGTAAATATTCGTTTTCGCGTCGTTCCGTCCAACTTGAAAAACATACGTTCCTCCCAGAAACATGTGGCCTTTTCTCCCAGCTCCTGGGGCAGATGGTGGGTTCAAATAACCCCCTTTAATCCCGCCTGGCGCTTACCTCCAGCGCCCTAGACGATGGTTCTGGAAGTACCACGATTCTGGAGAGCTACCGGGCCCTTTTGGCGGGTGAATTCTTGCCCGAACGCTCGATCGGTGAACGATTCCGACATCGTCTTTTATACTTTTTTCGCAACTAACAGTGTCTTTTAAGAGTTCCACTGGTACTCTGCCGAAGTTTGTTTTCTAGGGCTCGAGGAACCATCATCTAACTCTGTTATTCCAGGAAGGTGGTCTCCTCGGCTCTCAGGCTGTGGCGCAAGATTACGAGGGACGTGTGAATGTCCTTGCCATGAGTCAGGTAAGATGCTCCTGGTTCCTGCCATAACCTCATCGCATCTGACACGGTGTATCAGTTTGATATGACTGCTTGGGTCAAGGTAGTTCCTTGAGATATCTTCATCTTTTTATTTTATTTTTTGACACTGATGTTCCTGTAGCGCGGCACTCGGGAGGAGGTCGGAATCATCACGGACTTCGTCGACCCCGCGTGAGTGCCACAACACTTTCTACCCCCCCGGATCTAATCCACTTTCAGTCTCACCGAGTTCAACAAGCAACTCGTCGACATGTACCTTGATATTCCGTGGGTTGAGGTCAGTCACATCAGTAGCAGACCACCTGATCCTGTTAATTGACGCCTCTCAGACCCAGTGCGGGTACGTTTTATTTTTCTCTCCTGATAGACGCTTTATTTATTCGGGCGGTCCACCTAATTGATACGCGTGTTCCGACCACGCATCATGGAGAAAGGCCGGATATCCGAGCTCCTTCACCATCGGTGAGAAAATTGAACTTTTCTGATCCGGCCTGGCTGAGTTCTCCCGCGGCTTCCAGAGTCGACGTTCGGGAACTCGAACAAGAACATCCATTCCGCCAATGAGTAAAACATCCAGTATCTCCCTCCTAATGACACAGATTGACCACCCCCCCACCAGTCGCATAGATGTCTCGGACGAGTTCAGCTTCTCCCACATGCTGGAATTTTCCAAGCTCGCTGTCGCATTCGCCGTCGAGCTCGGAGGTGTCTCAAATTAGCGGTACATTACGAATGTTATAATCCTACGAATCTGTTGTCATCTATTCCACCGTTGGGCTGCAATGTTTAAGGCCCCGGGAAGCTCCACCAAAGGCTTGTCCGGAAAAGTGGCTTTTTCAGGCCGAAAATTCGCGATTTCGTTGTACAAAATGTGGCTTTTTCACGCCAAAATTTGACCAGCGTTGTCCCCGAAGTGGCTTTTTGAGCCGAGTTTTGGTCAGCGAGGACCCAACTTTTAAAAGAAAGACGAACCTTAGGGTTCAGGTCACACTGAAGGCACCGAGAACTTATAACGCATAGTTACTATACTATCCCATGTACTTCAAGTTGGGTTGCCAGGCGCAGTGGGGGTTTTTCCCCCCATTATTCAGGCGAAAATTGGATTTTCATATGACCACCCCTTGTCCGAAAGTGGTTTTTTCAGGTCCCAAATGACTCTGAAGAGTGGCTTTTTGAGACTGAATTCCAGGAAATTCCCGGACAACCCTTTGGTAGGCCTCTTGCGACTCGGAGCCGGGCGGCCCGGGCCGAACGGAGTTTGATCTTGTGATGGCTTGTCAACTGCTCACTCCTGAATTGGATGCCTGAAGACGCCCAACCGAATGATTTACGCGGTCGAAGCGCGCCTGCCATAGCCATACGCTCAGCGCGGGCCATCCCGAGACCTCAACCTCACGACCACCGCCTCTCGTTCAAACGACCGTTTGATCGTCCATCTCCTGCAAAACGACCTTTTGATCTTTCATATACCACCACCTCTCCTGCAAAACGTCGCCGAATTGACACGAGCAAGTTGAAGAAGGAGATCATCCGTGAGCTACCGCCCACATGTTGGAAGGGTGAAGCTGGAAGTCAGCTCAAGAGGAAAGAATTCATCGCCCGAGAAATCGAGCTTCTGCAGAATTCGCAGCCCGGACTCGAGGTGTCAAGTCACAGCGTTTTGGAGGGCAAGTTAGTTGTTTTCACATGTTCCCAAGTGGACATCCTTAACTGCTCCCTTGCGCCGAGTTCCAAACCTGTGTATCTAAATCATGGGAAGGGACAGAAGGCGCAAAGTCAACCTAAAGTATCTTTATTCTGCCTCGACACCTGTTTGGTCTTTGAATGCGCTTTCAGGTTGAACTGGAATATTTCCTACCCCCGGCTCCAATAATCTCTGTTGCCACCGGTCCACCGCGCGTCTTCAAATCCGGAACCCTCTCCTTTAACCCGGTGGTTCCTGTTATTGGCGAGGAAGGGGAACGGGTTGACGTATTCTCCCCACCTGGGAGTCTCAGCACTGAACTCCCCTACCCGATGCCTGTTGCCGAAATCTTATTTGGCAAACAGGGTCCGCCTAAGTCGATGAAACATTCGTCGTCTATCCCAGAGGCTAGTTCGAGGTCACGACTTGGAGAACGAGAACGAGTTGTCGTACCCCGCCCACCTGGCAGTTTCAATGCCGATCTCGACCATCTGGTGCCTGTTGCCGAACTTTTGTTTGGCAAACAGGGTCCGCCCAAGTCGATGAAACCTTCATCATCTATCGCAGAGGCTAGTTCGAGGTCACGACTTGGAGAACGAGAACGAGTTATCGTACCCCGCCCACCTAGCAGTGTCAACGCCGAACTCGACCACCTGGTGCCTGTTGCCGAACTTTTGTTTGGCAAACAGGGTCCGCCTAAGTCCATGAAACCTGCATCCTCTATCGCAGAGGCTAGTTCTTCGCGACTTGTAAAACCACCTTCTCTTCCACCGCCAACCCCAGCGACGCCGTCCACTATTCAGCTTCCCTCCCTGTCGAGCAAGACAGTCAACAAAACCGTTGATCAAGCGCCGTTATCCGAATCCCACAAGTCCGCCCTCTCTACCATAGACCGTACTTCACCTCCCATAATATCGAGCCTGCTCTTTGGAACGGCCGCCATATATACGAACCCGACGGTGACGAGTTCCGAATCCCATTCCGACAACAGCATGACAAACTGCGGCGGTACTTGTCTGGCTCGTCGCACTCGTCATCTGTTGTAGTTTCCATGTACGGCGCTCTAGAAGGCGTGGATGTGGCGGCCCACAAGTTAGTCCGTTTACAGCCAATGTCCATAGCTCTTGACTCTAATTGCCTGAAGACATTGGCTCCTAGCCCAGGGCCCCAGTCCTACGAAAGAAGCGGTCGAGGACGCCTGTCTCGTCGTCGATGGAAGTCGTTTAGTTACTATCATGGGCCATGGTCGTGATCACCAACAGCTTTCCCTCGTCAACACCAACGATATCGGTGATGGCGTAAGCTTTTCCCCCTCACTTTGCGTTGCTTCTCTGACGAGGAAGGTCAGATGGTTTCTGCAATAGATTTGAAAAGACCATGGAATCCTACCAAGAAAGGCGGCGTCACCGCTGTAGCCCCGATGATGCAGCCTCTCACATTCGCAAGCGGAGGTTACGACCACTGTGTACATCTCTGGACTGTTCAGGATGATCTTTTATCGGCCTCGCCCACCGTATTGAACATTAAACACAATTCACAAGTTCAATCATTGCTTGCGATTCGCGATACCAGCTCCAAACTGGTATCTACTGGAGCAGACTGCAGGTGATTGAATTTGGAGCATCATCCGCGCCGTTGGCTTCATGGCCTCCCTCCTAGCGCTCACATCTGGGACCTGTCCTCGGAACGAGTCGTTTCCACGATCAAGACATCGAATTCAGTGTATCATGCGCATCCAACCACGTCCCCATTTTGCACGCTGTTAGAGGTGCACATCCATCTCGTTCGTTTGTTCGACGTTATTCATGTTTCCTAGGTCGCTCACCGCGAATTGCAATTCGAGGTTCGCGACCATCGTCTATTACCTAGTATTGCAGTCCAGAGATTCGGGTACACGACCCCGCAGGTCCATGGGAGATTTATGAAAGGCAAACCCATCTCAACCTCACACCTACCTCATTATTGATTCTGTTCCCAGGATCTTCGCTCTCCAATTGTTTTGCATCGGGAGACAGGGTTGGAAATGTGCGCTTGTGGGACCTACGCAGTATTAAGAATCCGCTTGCCCAGGTTAGAAGATTATTTGGTTTCGACTTGTCAATTTGGTGGTTAACTATCGCAGATTGAGTGTTTTGACGGTCAGAAGATAGCGCATCTCGTGTTCCAATCGTCCCGGCTTCTCGCTTGTTCAGAGAACAACCAGATTCGTTCGGTCAAATATGACCAGCCAGTATAATAGATTTTCTTATTCGTAAATTACCATGTATGTACAACTGGAGGAGGGAAACGAAACGATATTGTTTGTCCGAGTAAACACTTCCGGCGCCCGCCCCGACTAACGCCGAATGAGCACATCGCGTTTCCGTCTGAGGGAAGATGTCGAGCAAGCCTACACCGTCCAAACGCGATCTGCAGTCGAAGTTTGCAGCCCCAATCCTTGCCTGATGTCGGAAACTCATGTCTGTGAACCAGGGAGCTCTGCGTGGCTCTGCTATAGGAGTGGGCTTGACGATTATAACGCACTATAGCTGGCCATGGTTTAGGTACATGCTCGTAACCCGCCCTTCGGTCTCACGAGCCTCATATTTCCCAGGCGACAGACTTTCCAATTCAAGGGGTTTCTGGTGTGCACTTGTGCGTCGTATCCTTCCTATTTCCTCGCCTATAATGGGCGACGATCAGGCACCGTCTTCGGCCTGGTAATTGGCGCGGAGAAGGCACTTCAAGAATACGAAGCTGTACGGCGATGGGAGGAGAATACGATCCGAAAGGAGGCACGGCTTGACCTGGCGCGTCGCGGGATTATCCCGACCGAAACAGCAATCAAAAAATGGAGGGCAGACAATAGTGCGCCTGTTGAGAACTCGGAGCAGAATTAAGTTGCTTTGTGGTCCGCCTTGGGACGGCTATGATATATGGAGCTGGTAATGACACAGTACGTATTGAGACACAATCTAGTATTATGGGTGCAGATGGTAAGCAAGAGTGTCCGGTAATGGATGCAGAACGCGTAATATAGCTGGGAACCTCAGCTCCATGCTTGGTGAACGTAACTGTTTTGGGGAGGCTGTGGCTGCGACCACTGAGTCTGGCCGTCGATTTGTACGGGAGGTCTCGGAGGTGGCCCAGGGTAGTAGGGTTGGGGCTGAGACGCGCCATGCAAGGGAAGGGGTGGCGGAGGGGGCGGTGGATTGTGAGGGGAATACTCAAGTGGAGGCGGAGGCGGAGGTGGGGGGTACGGCTGCTGTAGGTGAGTAGGCGGGGGAGGAAGGCTTGAATGCCGACGAGGAGAGGAAGCGTTAGGGTGCGCGGGAGGGGCCGGAGGTAGGGGAGGTGACTGGTACTGAGGGTTCGTACTACCCTGTGAGTCACTTGCGAAGTACGTCTGATGAAGAGGAGGGGGAAGGGACGTCTGATGAGGAGGAGGGGGAAGGGGAGGAGCAGGCTGGTAATTGTCCGGAAACGTCGAATTACCAGGGTGGGTGGGACTATACGATCCAGGATGCGGTGGCTGGCTGGATGAGGGAGGTAAGCCGTAGGATTGGCTACCCTGCGAAGCGTGGAACTGTGGCTGCTGCGGTAGAGGACGTGATCCCGGGCCTGCGCTCGACGACAACGAATTGCTGTGCGATAGCGAGGGCGCAGGCGACTGGTTTGTAGGAGACGGCGGAAGATACCCCGGGGGAGTAGGTGTTTGCATGTGTGTCTGGGGCGGAGTGTTGTACTGCTGAGGCGGAGGTTGGGGTTGAAACTGTGAATACTGGAATGACTGCGATGGCGGAAAACCTTGCTGGGGGAAAGGGGTGGGTGGCAGAGGATAACCAGGACCCGGGGTTTGCGATGCCGCAGGTGCATAAGATGTCGGTGGGTTGATATGAGGTGGCGAATAGCCATTTGGAGCAGGTGTGTGAGAGAGAGGCGGGGCAAAGCCAGAAGGATCAGATGGGTGGGAAGGAAGAGGTGTAAAGCTCGATGAATTGGACAGAGGCCTGAATCCAGATGGCGCAGCTGGCATGCTGTAACGTGGCCCGCGACTCGGTGGGGGGTGGTAAGCTACCGATCCCGAGTCGTATTGAGGTCGATAAGGGGCTTGTGGAGTGTAAGGCGCGGGGCGCGCAAAGCTCGAAGAATCGTGGGATTGTCCCGGAGGTGTCAAAGGCCGCTCGTATGCGTACATGGAAGTAACATCGGAGACAGAATGCTCGTATCCATGCGCCGGCGGGTACGTGGAGAAACCAGCAGAAGAAGGCGGTCGAGCGCCATGCATGGTTGATAGGGGTGGCTAGCAGATACGCCCTCAGCAGAATCTAACGGAGATCTAAGTATACTCACCGGGAAGCTTTCGCGTCTTCGACCTGGATCTCCAATCCCAAGCTCCCCAAAATCGTTGGTCAAGGCACTAAAGGATGTACCACGGCTCCGATGCTCCTGTTCATAGGGTGGCCTGTAAAGATCGAGTTGGGCCAGAGAATGGGACGATCGGAGGGAAGATGGAACGGAATCAGATTGTTGACGAGAGTGGGGGTATACACTGCTTGTAGATGCGACTCGAGAGGAAGGGAAGCCGGAGCCAGGTACAGAGCGGACGTCGTCGGATGAGATAAAGGAGCCTGGGCCACTGTACTCGCTGCCCTTCGGCGCCTGCGGCGCAACCTTCTTCTCTGGAGGGGGTTCCTGAACAACCATTAATACCAGGCGGGCAAGTTCAGTGAAAGGCGCACATTGGACCAAAACGTCAACTCCAGGTAGACCTTCCCGGCGAATTTATCTTTATTCATTAGCGTAAACCATTCTGAGCGGCCTCCAGTTAAAGAACAGGAAATCTGACGTAGGGCTGCGCTCACCATCGGTTTCTCCCTTGGTCAACACTTCCGTTAAATCTACATCTGCCTGACCGATGAGATCGGGTTCCCGAGGATCGTCCGCAAAGCATGAAAGCTTCATGACGCTCCCTCCTTTGATATTCTTCTTGCCGTCTTTCGGGGGTGGAGGGGGAGGGGGACCGTCCTGACCGCTGCTTACCACCCCATGGTCCTCGTAAAGTGTGAATCGAATCTCCTCGTCCCATTCAGGATGCTGTCCACCACGCTTGACAACCTTGGTCCGTTGCTTCTCGCCATTAACCGCGACTAGGCAGTACGGATCCTGCTTTCCGATGTGCCTGAAGCGGTTGGATGAGCTGAACGCCCGCATTGGATCAGGGGAGTGAGAACCTTTTATTAGGTAGATGATTCTAATAAACATTTGTGAGTCGGAAGAAAGCGAGGAGATGCCAGGAAACGCACGGCTTTGAGGATGACGACAATGAGGGTTCCGATTTCTCGCGGGGAGGACGACATGAACTGCGGGAAGGAATACAGCGAGACGCGGTACTGTATTGGTGTTCAAGGTTGAAAGCAGCACAGCGGTGTTTGTCGTTGTCAATCACTCGATCGCAGTCAATCAGTGCCCGAAACGGCCACCCTCCATCATGCCACTGAAACGGCTTGGTTCTCTGTGGGCTCTTTTGCCGGTCTCAGTAGCGCTGTGCGCTGCGCTATTGTTCGATCAAAATACTCTCTGGTTCGCGTTTCAGGCCCCTAACCCCACGCGTTCGCCCGAGTCTATTGCGAACCATGAACCGGATGTGACCGCCGTTTTGTTGAATTGGACTAGATTTGCCAACGTCATTCAAATTGTAACCGAACTTTGCAGGGAGCCGCTCGACCGTGTTATCAAGGAAGTTGTTGTGTGGAACAATGCTGGCAACTCTCGACCACTTGCATACGATGTGGCACATTTTTTGCGTAGTCATGACTCAACTGCTTAACGGTATACAGGACTTTTCCAATTGCAACTGTTCGCATAGGCTTCGGATACATAATTCACCAGAGAATTTATATTTCCAAGCTAGATTCATGGCTTGTTCCAATGCCTCCACCCCGTACTGTTTCATTCAGGTGCTCCTCTTCCTCGTCTACTCCACTCAAAATTTAACATTCTTGTAGGATGACGACTACCTGATCCAACCCGAAATCATCCGTAGCCTCCGGGCGCGGATCGACACACACGACATTTTCGTTATTCCGCCCAACGAGGTGCTGTCAAGTCACCTATTGTCGATCAATTCCCCTTCAACAAACATCACTTTCGCATTCTCCTGGCTTGGATATGGTGCTCTCATACTCAGAGCCACGCCGAGTCGTTTCTGGCTCTCCTCGCGCGTCTCGGAGTATCTGAAGAAGAAACCAAGATGGCTGACAACTATTACTCCATCCTCAGGAACCGTTTCCCTGAGATATGGACCAGTGACCCCACCGCACTTTTCGATGGGGGTGCCTTCACCGTCGGCGAGGAAGGTGTCACTAGAAACCGTAGACACATCGTGAGTATTACTCTCGCCTTTCTCACAAACTTTTCAAAACGTTCAAGGCGGCAGCGGCGAACTATCTTGACGTGATTGCTGCTAACCAATCTCCTGGAAATGACGAGTGGCCTTATGTCTTCTTGGCTTCCTCTCCACCCGAACCTCGAATTGACCGATCGCCCTGTGTACGAAGGTCTTGCGTGATTGAATCGACAATCCAATCCCTTCCGGATCTGTTCACTGCAGACACTCATAAAACGGCCGGGGAAATATTCGCCCGGGAAGAACAACTCTCCAGGATGCTGACAGAACAGTTTATGGCCAACTATGTGAATTTCCCTCTGTCTCGTGCCGTGGATGCAGACCGGACCAGCTTTTTCCGGAGCGTTTGGAGTAACCACTTTTCACATCATTCGGATGACCTGTCTCATATTTTAGTAGATGCAGCCAAAGGCGAGACACTGCTGTTGGACGTTTTTGACCGCGTTCAAGAAATGAATTGGACGCACGTCGAATGGTTGTGGCTCGTCGACTCTAGTACAGCTGAAGCGTTGACATCCTCGACGTTTTCTTATTCGTCGGATAAGCAATTTTGGGTATTTCCTAGCGATGCTTTGACAGAAACACTAGTTGATAATTAACATAGGTAACCTCCCAGGGCCATCTCTTGTGCGCCGGCTTCACCCGAGGACGGTGTTTCCTCTTCTGCTGTTTTCGAGTGTGATATATCGATGGAAGGTATAAACATTGATCGTGCCAGATATTTTCAACTTCAACTTCGGAAATCTAAACTTTCATTTTCGCCGTGGCTCATTTACGAAACCTGGTTACGGGGCAGAGAAACCTGAGCGATGCCCTCGGCTAGTACTTCATAGTCTGTACTGGATACATGCGATGGAAAATAATAGTCTCAAACCATACGGTTGTTTATTTGAGCCCCCATCTTGAATAGTAGCAGGACTGGCGGTCAGTGCGCGTGCGGCGTGGTCTCCAATTGCTCTGAGTGTCAAATTGTAATCTTTGACAACTGCTTTTGGATCCCTCTTCTTTGTGTGGTACCGGTGCTCTCTCTCTCTCTCTCTGTCCGTAGGGAGAAGAGAACGCAGCGTCCCCCTCTCTTTCCTTCTTTAATCTTATTAACGGTCTCACGTGATCGCGAATCCGCTTACTCCGGACCACCATGTCCTCTGAACTACTCACATCGCTGCATGTTTCGTACATACAAAACCTTGGGAAGGTGTGTTCTGAATTATATGCACCTTAACCTTAATAACACACGGTAGAGCACCGATGACTTGGCGTATCATCTCACTGCTCATCTCCGTCTCAATGCCATATATTGGGGCCTTACCGCTTTGTGTATAATGGGCCATCCCGAAGCGTTAGACAGGGAAGACGTTATTCGGTTCGTTGAGAGCTGCTGGGATGAGAAAGCTGGTATCCCCCGTCCTTCGCCTTTCGCCGAGCCGCTCTCATGTACTGGCCCAGGTGGATTTGGCGCTCACCCGGCCCATGACGCCCACATATCGACCACATTGAGCGCTATACAGATCCTCGTCACATACAACGCACTGGAGCGGCTCGATATTCCTAGGGTGGTCAAGTGTCCGTCCCTCTCCTCTCATTCTATTCACACTGATTTCGTGCTCTAGTCATCTTATCTCTTCAACAACCGTCCGGTGTCTTCGCTGGCGACTCTTTTGGCGAGATAGATACCCGATTCACCTACATCGCAATCAACGCGCTGTCGCTTCTCGGATGTCTGGATCAGCTGGATAAAGAGAGAACGGTGGATTACATCAAGCAATGTCGAAATTTCGACGGAGGATTTGGAAATTGTATTGGGGCCGAGAGTCATTCTGGCCAGGGTGAGCTGCTACTTTGCGACGACGCTCAGTTCAAAGCCAAACGTGCCCAGTATTTGTTTGTGTAGCCGCGTTGGCCATATTGGATCGGCTAGATGAGGTCGATAGCGACACTCTTGGATGGTGGTTGGCCGAAAGGCAGCTTCCAAACGGAGGTCTAAATGGAAGGCCCGAAAAATTGGAAGATGTGCGTTGCCTCGGACGTTTGCTCCTCGCCTTTCGTTAAACATTCCATAGGTTTGTTACAGCTTCTGGGTGCTTTCGGCCCTGTCCATCCTCGACAAGGTCTCGTGGATTGATACTGAGAAGTTGACGTCGTTCATCCTTTCTGCCCAAGTCTGTTTTGGTTGGCAATGACTCAGGGGCTTTTTCAACTGACAAATCGTCATCAGGATCCAGAGAAGGGTGGATCGCCGACCGGCCAGGGGATATGCCCGATGTGTTCCATACATTTTCGGTGTTGCAGGTAGCTAAACTAAATTGTCTCTCATTTGCACTGCGCTGACACCATTAAACTAGGTCTATCTATCTTAGGGTATCCTGGCTTGGTCGACTTGGACCCCGTGTATTGCATGCCTGCAAAGATTATCGAAGAGAAGGGTCTGAAGCAAGGATGGAAAGCACTGCAACGGCGGCAATTGAAGTGAGGTGTAAGTATTGTGGATATAAACCGAATTTTGCTCAAGCCCCGGTAGCATAAGCATCATGTAGCCTTTTTGGCTTGCCCAGCTCTTCTTGAGCGTTTTTCTCCTAGATTTGCTCAACTTCCCACCGTCGGCATCCAAGATAGGTATGCCATCTTCATCCCACTCCGAATACTCGCCAGTTCGAAACATTTCTTCGGGGCGTATCTTGCCCTGCTCCTGTCGTTCTCGATCTGCATTGGCCTTCTGGGCTTGAGTGCTTCCCGCTGAGCTTCCGTCTCCTGCGCTTGGCGGACCTTCGCCTCGCGCGCAGCGAAGAGCTCGTCAAGGGATCCAAACTTGATCAAGCCAGGCTCGCTGATAGCGCTGTTGCGGTCCTCGAGCGAAACGCCAAGGGAAATGAGCTCGTGGTCTCTGAGGGAATCCGACAGCCGTAGCAAGTCCTCAGAAAGCCCGGAGGACGGATCTGAGAGTGCGTGCTGTTTGACGCGGTCGCGGAACTGGGATAGCACCCGTATGTACGGGAGGACAACCGATTCTTTCGGTTGAACAGAGTCGATGTCCATGGCCCAACCGATTGAACCTGGATTTCCGGGGAATCCAAATGTCAGAAGCATACGAGTGATCCAACGCGCAGCTTCGGTGATTACGTCGAGTGAGAAATAGGCATTGATGCAATGAATCGCAGAGCGCCTGGTGCATGGCATTTTGGGCCTTTTCGAGACTGCATGGCAAAAATTAGCGTGACTTCGGCATTGAAAACGGCATTCGGAGTAACTGACCCTTCCAAGAGCTTGCTTTCCTGAGAACGGAATAAGTGGGCCTTCCTGATGCTTGTGGAGTCGACGCAGATCCCTCGAGAGTCAACGCTCGGACGCTTGCGAAAAAATTGTTCGCATTCCCTCTACCTCCTGCCGCAAGTTGGGGGAAATCTCAACGCCACTTCTCCAAACCAGCTTTCATGAAAAGAAGGCGCATACGTCGCGCTGTCCAGTCCTTGTTCTTCAACGACTCTGAATCTTCACAAAATTCTTCAAGGATTTCGACATTTTGCTTCTGGCGATAGATAGATGGCCCATATGAATAAAATAATTGACCCACTGAACCGGTCCCTCTGAGCGGTACCAGTAGGCCTCCGACTGGGCGAGTTCATTGTCGTGATGAGGAAAGGCAAGATCGATGCCCCCACAATGGATGTCGATTCGGGATCCAAGAACTTGGCTCGCCATGGCAGAACATTCTATATGCCAGCCCGGCTGACCTTGCTTTCCCGTCAGCTTCAGTCAACGATCGCGAGAGTGGAACGGACCATTCCTCACGGCATGTGCCATCCTGGCTCACCAGCACGGCTTTTCTTCCACAAAGCAAAATCGCGTGGCCCACGCTTTAACTTCTTCTCTGCTTCGATCTCGATCTCTTCCGCACTTTGGGGGGAATCGCTTTGTGGATCCTCCATGTTTATCTCATTGAGTCGGTTTCCTGGCTCCAGTTTGGCGTAAAAGTGTCCGGCCTCTTCGAACGCTTCAATGTCGAAATAGACCGTTCCGCCGGGAATCGAATACGCAAATCCATTGTCTATGATCCTTTGCACGAAGGCGACATTTTCGGCAATAAATTCGCTCACTCGTGTGGTCACGGTGGGCTGCAAACAATTCAAGGCTCTGAGATCCGTTGAAGTGGGACTCCCATCGTGCAGCGAAATCGGAAAATGTCGAGTGATCTTTGGCCGCAAGCTGCCCCTTCAGCTTGCGGTCCAACTAGAGGGAAAGAATCGGCTGCACCGACACGTAGGAGTGAGCAGGGTTGACCTCTACCAGCTTTGAGGGTTTGCAATGCTTCGGCTGCTGTGCGTAACGTGAGAAGCCGCATTTTTAAAGCGTATGCGTCTCGTCGAGTACGGGGGTCTCCAAGAAGGAAGTCTGAGTGGGAATCCACGATAGAAATGCTTCGGGGGACATCGGAGGCAATCCGATGTAGAAGAGTAGTCTTCAAATGCTTCCCGATGTCAGAGATGACCTGCTCGGTAATTTTGGATGATCTTTTGTGTCTGCTGGGCAAAAAAATCTCTCGCACGATTGATTATCTGGCAAGACAGTTTATATTTTGATTTCGAAGTAAAATTGCACGCGTACCTTGTCATCTACGTCAGTGACGTTTTGGACGAAGACATTTCGTAGCCGAAGTAGTCTCGCATTATTCTTTTAGAACGTCCGTAGTCAAATAATTCCGTACGTGGCCCAGGTGGCCAGCATCGTACACAGTAGGGCCGCAGCAGTACCAAGTCACCCGTTTCCCTGCGGGATCAATGGGGAGGAATGGGACCTTCGTATGTGTCAAAGAATTATAGACCGATAGGTGGGGTGGTTGTGAAGGCTGAATAATGCTCTCCAATCCGGGGGTTTCTTTGGAGAGACATCGCAGGTGGAAAGGAAGAAAAAAGTTAAGAAATAAGAGTCATATTGGATTCGGATGTGAGTCAGAGTATTGCTTTGCTATGCTTGTGTGGATCCATGGCACTCCCGAGAAATCATCGAAAGAAATGCCTTTGTCAGTTGGCAACTGTATACTAGTTGGCCGAGTCCTGGGAGTCGAATGGAAGCAAGCACAGATCCATGGATTGAGCTCGCCACTGGCATGGAAGGACTCGGAGTCGAGATTGGCGAAATCGGGATACTTTATCCAGGTCTGATCGTGGCTTAGCGCTTAATGGCGGCCCGGCAGTTCTGCGGCAATTCCCGACTTTCATCAACTCGAACACCGACGTGACGCCGGTCCTGCCCAACCTCAGCCAGCGAACATATCCCTGCTCCAAAAGACAGGATGCTTCCCGCTAAGTATAACCCGCCGCATTAAAGCGCTGTTCCTCGCGATTATCATCGACATTCAACTGAAGGCAGTTACACTATGTCGACACCTGTTCATGCACAGCTTCTCACAATAATATCCATACGCCTACTCCGCGCGAAGAACCACATGGGCAGCAGCCTCTCTACCAAATCTCAGGCCGTCAGCGCGCCAGAACCTCAGGTTGCGACCGACTTGGATATCGTCTTCACCGCTCCCTATTTCTTCCCCGTAGCGGGCAATGTCCTGGCCATTGAATCAATTATTTCGATGGGTGGCCCGAGGTTCATTTGTGCACTACTCTATAGCCCGCACACGAGTTCCGGCGGAATTGCTATTGATGGGTACGGCAGAATATCCGCTGTACCTGCGGACCGCTGGGAAGAGATGGAGGATTTAGCGCGAAGGTAGGAGTCTCTCGACCAGTTCTCTCCCTCCTCTGACGTGCGAAGGGCGAAAGAAGTTTGGGTGGAACCGGGTAATCGGGCTAGTTGGAGTAGACCTATATTCGTATGTAAGAGAATTGTATCTGAATCTACATGTACCTACCACCATTTATAGGGATCCTGCTCCGTCTCTTCATATTATGATCTCGGGCCGTCCGAGATTGTTGGAGGGCTTTCATGCTTCCACCTGACGACTCATATGGCTACCGGCGACAGCCTGGTAGTGGAAATGGGAGGGCGAGCTCTCTCTCTCCCGGTCCCGAAGGAATCCGGAATTCTAACATATAAGAAGATGGATGACGGGACGTACGAGAAGACGACAGTGAAAGAAATACCTAAATCGATCAGAGCAGTTAGCGGTTACCTTTCCCTCCTCGATGCCCGCGTTCTAATTGATTTCTGTCCCGTCAGTTTCAATGCGCCTTGAGCAATCTAAGTACCGAGCTTTTCCCCGGTGACTCGTGTTTGTTTCTTACTGTCTGAAACTAATCATTCGTACTAATCTCCTTTTTAGCATCTGCCCCCGCAACAGTCGAAGCTAAAGCGATGCTTACTACTGTTGAAAACATGTCCACCGCCGTAAGAATTAATCTGCTGAGTGCGCAGGCCTTTAGACGCGCGAATAAACGAAACGGCTGGTTCAATTGGTAGTAAATGCATTGTATGGGTTGTTCAAGCTAGCTGTGCTGTTGTATCATTGTCGTCTATCCTCACCACGGAATCTATTCATGTTTGCCCCCGCTTTGGGCATCTCTTCCCAGGAGGAACCTGCGAGAGGTGTCACCGGTGCTTAATTTGGCACTCAACGCCCAAGGACTGAAAAGGTATCATAGCGTATGAAGTAGCCGAAATTGCCGAATTTCGATAGTCGTGTGCCCGGAAACATACCCGCGGCTTTTATTTGGCGCGCAAAGTCGTTTTAACCGGAAGGCGCGCCGGTGCTCGTCAGCATGGGCGTCGCGCTCCGAGACGAGACGATCTGCACCTTTTAGTTCTCGCAGGACGCTACAAGTGCCAACGAGGGTTCAAGAATGAATACTATTTAATGGCAACACTATGTAATGGACTTCGGGGAGACGAAGGGGAGAGGATGGAATAAGTCAACTAGATATACAGTATGTTCGCGAGCAAGAGAAATGAACTGTGCATGAGAAGGGAAGAAAGGGGAACTATGCCAAGGGTTGGGTTCGCTCGTTTGGAGTCTCGTCCTCGTAGTCCTCGACTTTCATAACTTCCACCGTAGCCTCAGCGGTTGCCACGACGTCCTCCGTGCTTGCGGGCAAGGGTACGCGCAGCGCCTCGATGTATGCCTCGCCACCCTGCATCACATGCTTCGGCGTAGGCTCTGAGGGCGGCACCTGCTCGGACGCCTGCTCCACATCCAGGGATCTGGTACCGCTTTGGACTCGGCTTGCGACGCGGCGTCACTGTCCCCCTCGTCCGACTTTTCGTACGTCTCGGCGTTTTCGGCGCTGAACCCGCCCGTGCGAATACTGTTGGACGTCCACATGCTCCGCCCGTCGCGCGCCAGCGATGAAGTTCCCGCGCCGCCCTGCTGCACGCGCGCGCTCCATCGGCTCGCTTCGCTTTCCCAGCTACCGCGCCGCGAGCTCCGCGGCCGAAGCGCGCGCACGCTCGCATCTACGTCGTCTTCGCCGAGAAGATACTGGCTTGTGCTTTCCGCGTCCGCATAGGTGATGCTCCCCCCGAAATGGGAGAGGGAATCACCGAGAGCAGAGGGCGGAGCCGAGCTCCAGCCTGGAGTGTTGACGCCCGCGCGGCTGGGCATCGCATAAGCCGAGGATGCGAGGGTCAGGACGGAGGCATTGTCGAGCGGGGGCGAAGAAGGACGCGGATTGTTTCGCGGATGGTGGGCGGTGTGTAGTGGCGCCTGTACAGACGAGACGTTACCCTGTGGGGTCGTCTGCGAGAAACTCGGGTTGCTGGTTTGGTTGCGCGTCGACGCGTCGACGGACACAGGGGACGGGGGAAGGGCAGAGAAGGTAATAGAGGCACCGCTTCCAACTACGGGAGAAGTCGTATTGGTGGACGATGATCGGACATGGAGGCGGCTGATTGGGCCGCAGGGGCCTGCGCAATGTGGGCCATGCCGTTCCCATTGAGGTCTATACTGAGGAGGGTGGTGGGCTTTGTGCTCGCAGCCATACTCCTAAACGTGCGGGGGTCGGACACGTAGGAAGACGAGGAAGGGGAGGGAGAAGGAGAGGGTGGGGAGCTGGGTGGGAGAGGGCGCATCGATGCGTCTTCGTCTGCCTCCAATGCGCTGGTCGGGGACCATGCCGAGTCGCGAGCAATGGAAGAGTGTTCAGACGCGAGGTCGTTGGCGTACATCTCGCCATCGTCCTCCTCGTTCAGCGAAATGGTCTTCCGGCGAGCAACATCGATTTTGGAGAGCTGCTTGCTGCTGCCATTCGGCAAAGGGGCCGAGGAAATGCGGTTGGTAACACGCAGGGGAATGGAGGCCGGACGACCCTGGGCGCGCGAGTCTGCGGGCTGCTGGTTCTCGGCGCGCTTGGACCTGACGAGAGAGCTCCCCCCTGCGAGTTTGCGCTGGAACCAGTTTATGATAGGTTTACTGGAGCGGTGGGACGCCTTCTTCTGCTCCGGGGTCTGGGTGACCGGCTTCGGGAGAGAGGTAGGGCGCTTGAGGGCGGGGATGTCTTTTTTAGGAGGTGGACTGGGGGTCGGGTGGTCGATGCTCTTGCGAGACACGGGGTGTGTGGCGGGAGGCATGGTAGTACAGGAGAATGGTGCGTGCAGTGGCTGTGCAGGGCAATGGGTTCTTTGATCTACGACACGAAGAATCCGACTCGGGCAGCGCTTCAGACTCTGCCTTATTTTGTGTTTCCTGCATATATGACTTGGATAGAAGGTCAAGCCCAAGCTCGAGGAGGGACTGGCGGACCGGGAGAACCAGTTCTCCGAAACGTAAGCTACACTAACTCAAGCAAATCCTGTCGCTCATCAAGAAGTCAAATCGCTGAACTACCAGGAATGTAATATGTCTAAGCCGACAAGTGTTTTGTATCGTGTTGTAGCTTGCCTAAATCGGCTATTAATCTGAACCTGGCCAACACACGTAGCTACGAAGGACAACCCCGGCTCAGTCCCAGAGCCACCAGTCAACCGTGAGACGGCCCGTAAGTACCTCGATTGATAGACATACAGCTTTACTTCCCCAACCCTCACGCGGGACGCGCGTTTCGAGGGGCAATGAGTTGTTGCCATGAACAGAACGCGCCACGAGCACGAAGAACAACCGGCTGCCGAGGATAGCTCAGCAACATAGCGGTCGTCAAGCGAAAAATCCTCACCAGGAGGCATCACCTCACGGTGTCTCGTTTTGAATCGGTACGTCCGGCTGGGGGGACGCGAGGTGTGCGGGGCGTTCGCGTCGGCGGTTTACGGCGTCACTCCAAGGCAACACAATTCTTTGCGCTTGCCGTTTCCCAGATTGGGGCGTCTTGAACCGTGCGATTTCTTCCCATCTCTCCCTGCTCACCCGGCGCCTCTCCCCTTCGGTAAGCAGATAGATATCCTTCCCACGGAAGACTCGTCGCCCGAGACGCTCCTTTACACTTTGGATCGTCCGCCCCAATATCTTCTGGACGTAGGCGTACAGGACCTCGATTTCGGATATATCGCGTTCCAACACACGGATGTGAAGATCCAGATCAAAGGTTTTGGAGGGAGTGGGGGTCGGTGTGCCCTCATCTTCGAGGTCGAGGTCGAACACAGCACCCACGTTTTTCGGGGCTCTCCATCGCTGCATGATTGTTGTGGCCACGACCTGTTCTCGAGGGAGCGGTGCCGGCCGGATAGCGCTTTTCATGGGGGAAGAAAGCAGTGCTGGCCTGGCCTCCGTGGACGGGTTCTCGTACGGCCATTTCTTTTTTCGCCGCCTTGAATCTCGTATGTCGGCGAAAAATTTGAGCTCGCCTCGCTTCTTGCGCAGAATGCGAGTAAATTTCGAATGCAACCATCGCATCAACCCCACATTTTTATCCCGGTTACTCTCGCCAAAGACTGAGAGAAGGGTTCCGCGATTAATAGCAAAATGAGGAGCAGGGACCTCTTGCAGAGGCATTTTGCCAAGGTTGTGCTTCAGCTCCAACATAACTTGTCTATCCAATTCCATTGCCTGGATCAAATAATGCCGCGCGAAAACAGCGTGGCCAGCCTGCGACAAATGGCGGAGGAGGATGTTATACGTGGTGGTATTGGGGGGCGCGGAAGGAGGCATGAAGGTGGATGCAGAGGTCGGTTCGCCGAAATCGTCGTCGTCATCTTCATCGTACGACGATGTGGCTCGTCTGGGTAACGGTGTTGTGAGCACCTCAAATGCTTGAACCAGTCTCGGAATGTTCTTCAGACGCCCCAGAGTATCGAGGGTCATATTGAGAGCGGCAGTGGAAAAGGGTTGGGGAGGCGGCCCTTTGACCGGAGGCTGAGTATCAGCGGTAGCTGAGCTACTTGCCAGATGCTCCAGTGGAGGACAATCTGGATTGGCGAGATCAATGCCGTAGCCCCACTTCATGAGCGTCTCAAAACTCTCCATGTCTGTGGTTTCCTTCAATATCCGCATGGTGAGATCGAGATTGACAGACGTGAATGGAATGTTGAAGGATTTCATCGCGTTAACGAGATCCGACACCATCCGACGCGTCACCGCTAGTCTTCGCGCTTTCTCGGTTGGTGTGACGGGAAGCGTTAGCCTGTGCGCTATCGCCTGCAAGCACAGGCCAAAGGTTTTTGTTCGGGGGACGAGGCCAACCGAGAGCATCTCGGAATACACCTGCATGACACCGAAATGGTGGCCTACGGCAGCGAACTGCTCCAAGATAAAATTATAATCGTCCAATGTGGGCTGTCCGCCGGAGATGCGTATATTTCGCACAACTGCCTGGAAACGCCCTTCATAGACGTGCGGAGTGCGGGGGACGTTTCCCACAAACAGACGACGAGTCGCCGAGGCGCGCAATAGTCGGCTGGACGGCGTGCATTTGCGTAAAACCTGTTGGTGGATCTTGAGGGGAAGCCGTTCGTATCCGAGGAAAGTGAGGAGATTGGTGTAGTTTGCCCAGACGCGTGTGGGGTTCCCGCCAACCTCCAAGGACTCCAACAAAAGGTCAAAGTTGGCCTGGCGAATGCGGTCGACGGGGTGGGACGTCGGGGGGATGCCGGACGAGTGTCTGGGAGGGCCTTGGAGGAGGAGTCGATGGAGAGGTCGGAAGGCAGTGAACCTCCAGAACGGGTACGCAAGAGCGCTCATTCACAACCAGAAACGAGACTCAGGCTGATCTTGAAATGCTTATATAATCATTCGATCTCTACTACGCTTTCTTCGCAAGACTTGCAGCTCTGGCGTCTGGGATCTTTATGAAATCCAAACGCCCATCGCTGCTTCTTCCATCCAATATGTAGTACCCCTTCCGCTCAAATTGTATGATCCGCTCATTATTGTCTGCTGTGGATGCAATGCCCAGGACGTTGCGGTCCGCCAGGGCTTCCTCGCAAAATTCTGTCTTGGGCGTGACAAAATCCTCCACTGTCGCCGCCTTCGAGTCTCTTCTTCGTGATGATATAGTCGTAGTCGAGCAGCGCCACTTCGACAAGGGGCTGAGAGTCGATTTGTGCGAGCCATGTAACCTTCTTTTGCGTCGCCTTGACATCACCGACGAGATGCAGATCGACGGTAACTGTTAACACGCTTCCGTCCTCCGCCACCGTCTTACCACGGACAATTGCGTTCTCCAGTCTATAAGTGTGATCTCACGAAGACTTGAGGCCAAACAACTTGAGGAGCATGAATGTAGAGAACGTACCTCTTCCCCGTCCTCAAACGACGCAGCGTCCATTTGTTCCATTATAATACTGCTCGAGTACACAGTGGTCTTCTCGCCGACAACAGGATTTTTCTTGTGCTTTGGGAGGAGTTTAAAGTAAGGCTCTGTGGGACCCCCAAAAACCGTAAGAGACACCCTGGATCAAGCAAATTAGTTGTTGGATACATAAAGGCAGTCGGAGCCAACATGCCGTTTGTCCTTGAGCACCGCGCAAAATCTGGGCGCTTGCGGGCCAATCATCTTCCTGTTAAGCGCCCAGATCGAGTCCCACTCCAGTGATAAGACCGCCTCGGAGGGTCCCTGTTGCAGCATAAACTGCTGAAGGGCTTCAACGTTCAGCCCGCGTCTGCGGATTCCCAATAAATATAATTTATTCAGGGAATTTGAATCGACAGGAAATAAAGTGCCAACCTCGCACAGTAGGGAACCTTGGATCATCCCATCCGCGCACATGACCGCGATCCACAAACTGCTGCAGTTTGCGCTTCGACAGGACAGTATATACAAAATTGAGCCGACTGAGATAAAATGTGTTGTTTGTCGTTCGTCCCACACGAGGAGCTGCTCTGGAGCTCACCTACAGTCCCATATATTCACAGGCCGTAGCCCGAGGGCCTCTATCATCCAGTGATACTGGGGATTGCGGTCTCTGTACTCATTTGTTCGCAGTGCGTGAGTAACACCCTCGATCGAGTCCACCACCGGACAGGCAAAATCATACGTAGGATATACTTTGCATTTATCGCTTCATTTATTTGGCAAAATCAGCTGTTGTGTCAACAGGGAGCTCAGAAAATGTATACCCTGTACGATGATGGGCAACGGGGTTGGACCGATATATGACTGGGTTCCGCAGGGCCTTGTTGGGGTTGATCTTGGCGCGAAGACACCCCACCACCGGACAGGCAAAATCATACATAGGATATACTTTCCATTTATCGCTTCATTTATTTGGCAAAATCAGCTGTTGTGTCGACAGGGAGCTCAGAAAATGTATACCCTGTACGATGATGGGTAACGGGGTTGGACCGATATATGACTGGGTCCCGCAGGGCCTTGTTGGGGTTGATCTTGGCGCGAAGACACCATTTGGCCCCATCAGGATCAACGGTTCCCAGTGTCATCTGGGAGAAGCGGACTTGGTTATCTCCTATGCTGGCGTCGCATCTGGAGGAGGGGATCCCATGGAATCGTTCATACCCCATTTTCGTAAGTTTGGCGTGAGATTTTGCGGGGCAAGAACAAACGTGGTCCAGCGGCATCGTCGCATCCGTGTCGTCCGCATACGCCTTTCCAGAATTAATGAGTTGAACTGCATATTCGTGCAACTGATCGAAGTAGTCCGATGTGTGCGTCACGCTGTCGCCTACGGCACTCAAGAGCCGCAAGTCCTCCAGTATCGTGTCTTCAAATTCCATTTGGCCGAAACGTCCAAGAAACGTCAAGGCTAGTCGTGGGAAATAGAAGCTTTCTTCACCTTTTTTCCCTCGACGGATTTGTATCGTCGAAGCGAATGAGGAGTTTCCCGTCGTACATCTTGGCGAAATAGTGGTTCAACATGACAGCTTTTGCGTGCCCAATGTGTAGATAACCACTCGGCTCAGGCGGGAATCTAGTCACGACATGTCCGTGGATGGCATTGGGAAGACCCAGTGCGAATCTTGCAGCAGTCTTCTGAGTTTTCAACGTAGTAGCTTTCGCAGCGGCCAGCATTGCCATGGTGCGCTGGAAAGGGTCGAGAGAGTCGAGATGGTTAAACTAGCGGATGAGGTGAACAAAACCGGTGGTCCTAAGGAGGCCAATGGCTTTGGAATCGCCTGCGACACAATTATATCGATGAAGATCTCGATATCGACCAGTACGAACCCTTCAAACATCCCCAAAGAGTGTAATCCGCTTCAGATGCGGCGTGTCCAACCAAGAAGGTCCGCAGCGCTAGGTGAGCATTGAGTTTATCTAAAATTTGAATAATTTCTTGCATGTTCGAGGTTCCACTCAGTGTGTGTGTACGCCAATTCGTTCAAGTGTGACATCTACAAAGTTAAACTACGGTCTTGATAAAATCATTGGAAAGGAGCTTGGAACGTACTCTTGGAAGAGAGCCATCGCAGGAGCGGCCGTCCTTCATAGCGAGGGCATGTATGATTTCTGACTGGGATTCGATTCGGCCGCCAATGAGTTCCAAAACGGGACCAGAACTGGTATCGGAGAGATGCACAGAGATGTCCTCTTGGGAGAGCGAGCGCGACGCACGCGAAGGGGAAGAGAGCCGGCGCAGAAACGTTTAAGCCCATCGTAGTGGGATAGGGATGACTCAGAGCCAGGTCCGCGCATTTTGAGATGGTGGGCGCGACGGAACAGAGATAAGATACCGGCGACTAAACTGGGACCGGGCCGATCTAAACTTGCTCACAACCACCCCAGCACTCAAGCTACTATGCACGCTTCTTCCCGGCGAATCGGTCCGCCCGAAGCAGATAGCGATCCATTGACAGAGGATTTTCGCCAAAGTCGCTGTAGGCTTTTAAGCGACCTGACTTTCGCTCTCGATGAAGAAGAGAATATCGCTGAGACCCTACTGAAAGCGTTCGACCTCAGCTTGCACGAATGCGACGTCTTTCATCTCCCTAAATCATCTGAATCCGACAGCGCTCCAGCCAAGACCGAACTCCAGGAGCCGCTCACCGACTTACCACCCTCTCGTTCTCAGAATCCCTTTCTTTCAACGCCCTTGCGATTGAAGCACTTCTCAAGACTGAGCCCATCGATTCTGCGCGATCTTCTGCGATCTCCTTCCTTGCGCACTCCCAGCCTTTGCGATGATAGCCTGGATAGTGTGCCGCGTACCACCGACTTTTCTACCGTCGGGGCTTCTCCACTCATCATGACTGGATGGCGCCCTCCCGCCCTACCCCGTCCGGATTCAGAGCCCCCCATTCGATCTCGCCAGCCTTCTCTACCATTGACACCCCCTCCCTCTGGACGTATTCCGTTCTTGGCTCAGCTGCCTGATCCTTCTGGCAAGCTCCCAAATATGTCACCCCTTTTCCAGTTGTACTCATTCAGATGTACTTAGTTGTCGCATGCCACGCCCGCCTTCCCTCTCTTCCAATCAACTCTCTCGTCTCCCCAGCTGCAGTTCGAAATTTTCAGCGAGTCATCGACGAGATGAGGGGAATAGAGAGCCCCAGCCCCGACGCGAACGACAACACCCGCAGCTCGAGTTTCTGGCCGTCTTCGTGTCTATCGAGCCCAATCGGAGGTTTTTTGGAGTCAGAAGTTGACACTCGGGCTATTTCGCCTCCCGCTAATCCGCTGCCCGCAATTGATCGTACATTGGGAACCCTGGAGGACGAATTCGTCGACCTCCTTCAACAGCGAGCGATAGAAGAAGAAATGGACGCCAAGGAGCTTCGTGTGCTGGCTAGCAGGCTGGAGAGGATCGGGAACCGGAGACGGCAGCTCGCGGCTTTGATTGCGGAGAGGCGGAATGAGGTCAAAAATGATACAATACTCTAGGATTCGCAGCTCGAATCGCAGGACTACAGATACAGCGGCTGTGGGATGAGTGTGATACTGTACATTGTAAATGTCGCACGCAGAAGAAGAGGAGAAATCATATCAACCGCTCGTGTTCTTTGGCCTGCTCTCTTACAACCTTTTCCATTCCGTCCAACCACACATCCACATCGGCGCCCGTTGGGCTCTTGGTACGAGCTCCGTTCGTTGTGGGTGTAGCGTTCGATGGAACCGTCAGGTGACCGATTCCGATATAACGCGCCAGAGCCAGAACAGGAAGACGTCTGAGAGCACGACCGGACATTCCCTGTATCTGACGCGGAGGTGAGTGAGATGGGCACTGTAGAAACAACAACACGTACCCTGCACTGCGCCGCGAGGGCGAATAATCTCAGAGCAACATTCTTTGATTTTTCGCGTGGATCCAAGACAGAAGAAGACGCCAGTGCATGCTCGGTAGAATGTAATGCGGAGAGCTCATACATCTGAGCTTGCTTGAGAGTGGGGACAGTCTACGAAGGCAAGTCAGGTTTGCGATCAATGATGCATCAAGCAACTCACTATCATGGACACGATACCCCTCGTGATAATCTCGCACAGACAAGTGCGTAGAATCTCGTAGATAGCCTCGCGCGACGGCAGATCGACATACTGGACAATATCAGCCCGGTCGACGAATGCACTATCTGTGACAAATGTGGGTTTCAGGTTGAACAACAACAAATGATGACATACCGATGGCTTTCACGAGATTGCTTGTAGACATGATCAAGACATTTTTCCGGTGCTTCAGTTTGTCTAATTGAGTCAGAAGCGCGTTCACAACCTGACGAGACAGAATCAGTATAGTGAACACATGCATTGAAGAATTGCGTACCCGCAAGCCGTCAGAGGGTTCCGTCCCTGCCATCGCGCCGGCTCTGGCGGCTGTCAAGGATTCAACCTCATCTGCGTAGTTTAAGTAAAAAGTAGCAATTGAGAAGGCGTAAATATATACCTATCAACACTACAAGAAAGGTATCTTCTTCTTCTACGAGTTCCGTAATGCTGGAGAAAAGGCGCTGGACCAGCTTTCCCGACTCGGAAAACCATTTTGAGAAGAGGGAGTGAGAATTGATTTCTAGCAGACGGGCTTGCGAGTAACTGGCCCAATGAGTCAAAGGGATGCAGCATAAAATGGTGGAGGTTTACCGGTGAGAGAGTCGGATTGAGAGTTTCTGAGCTAGGGCTCGGCAGAGGGATGTCTTACCAGTGCCGGGTGGGCCATGAAGAAGGACAACGCGATTCCAAGATACAAGATTGACTACGCAGCCAAAAGATTAGCAAAGAGGTCGTCGAAACATGTAGCAGAACCCACAGTCAACATTTGCATCACTGAAAACGAGGGTGGCATGAATATAATCCAGAAGCTTCATTTTGATGTCGTCCGCGTAAATAAGGGAATCCCAAAGGCCTTCCCACCCTCGGTTCGGCAATTCACAGACACTGGCAGCCATAGTTTCGTCGTCATCCTCCCGTGTCCCAGTACTGTTGGTGAATTCCTCAAACGAGTCGGTATCGGCTGGTTGGTAGACATGAATTTGGAGTGACATCTCCGAGATGTGGAGGGAGTGGGACGGGCATGACGATTCTGACACGACGACTCGTTCTACGGATGAAGCGAGCTCTGGGATGTCTTCCCAGCCTTCCAGAGTCGACGAAAGATTTATGCGGTCGAAGGAGTGGACCCAGTCGAAGATTCGACCACGTATGGTTTCGAAGCGAGCTGTGGCTCGGGGCTGAAGACGGACTTCAATGTGTACGGTCCATTGCTTGATGGACAAGGCCGAGTCGTCCTGGGAGCTCATGGTAACGTCCAAGCCCGTCATCGTGGTTGGGACGCGTTCGAAACTTACACGTCCACGGACAGACGGCCACAGTCACACACAAGCCAAATCAGAATCACTCACGTGCACGACCAGTCTTTCCGACTTCAAGTTTCTTGCAAGTTTCTCGCGGAAGAATGGCCCCGCCGGCATTCTCGATTATTCTCCGGGATCTGGCTGCATGGAAATAAATTCTAAATCTAAATCTACGCAGTTCCCTTCCGGATCCACGGACCTGTCCTATGTACGAGCTTTCAACTCTGGGCCAAATTCGCATTCTGTCAGAAGCTTGAATAGCTTGAACTCAACGGCGCGAAGCTCGCGGGACCATGCTTCGTCTAGTCTCCTCGACAAACTTCCTCTCTCGTGCCTTTAATGCTTCGCCCGCTCCAACGCGTCCTCGTCATCCTTAGGCTATGCCAGAATCCGCTGTCTGGTTCTTTGGCCAAAACCGCGCTCGGTGAGTCCCCTCAGACGAAACGTTGCGCCCTAACGTCGTGGGACCCCGCCTCGCTTTAACTTCTCTCTATTTCATCGTCATCTGGTGGTCGTCGCTCGCCCGGGGCCGGCCGTGCTTTTTCCTCCCAAAAGTACAGTCAGAAGCTTGAATCCCATATTTTATGTGGATGCTCGCGCATAAGTAGCACCTTCGATGCTCTGATGATTCCCATGCTGCTCATGGTCCGGGGAGGAATTCTCTGGATCATCATCGTCTGGATTCATGGTACCTTCAACGAATATTTCTTGCGCTGACTCAAGCTTCCTGCCGATACCTTGACCTTACGCATTCGCCTTGGGCGTCGGAAGTCTCACAGGGGTGCGGCAGAAGGTGGGATAGTAATTTCGGCGTGTTCAATGCCCGAATAGCGAGAAATATACGAGATTGTACAGGCGGGAGAAGAGAAATATGTACGAGGTTCTAAGCAGGAAATATTTGACGTTGTGGATCGTGATTGCAAGTGGCTGTGTCGTGTTTGCCGTAAAATCTTGAAGCAGAGCTCGGTTCATCTGCTCGTGCGCTAACGATGGACTCGGACGATACTAGGCTCGAGAACCTCATAAATCAGTGCAGAAATACCGCCGGTTTGTCACTCTCTTTCTACTCGCCACCTCTGGCTCAGCGCTCCTTCTAGATGTCGATGTAAAAGTTGATGCACTTTCTAAGCTCCAAACTGAATTCGAGTCGGGTATCGAGGTTGGCCACTTCTCTTCCAATGAACGCCATAGAACTAAAAACTCGAGCAGATCAACGACCCAGACGGCCTCATACAGGTCCTCAAAACCTGTTTACGAACTTCAAACCAGCACCTAACGACCGCCACGCTATCCGTCTTGCCTCCCCTTCTTCCTCTACTCATAGCCCCTACCTATGGAAATGCACAATCTCAAAATGCCCTGTCGCAATCCACCTCCTCCGTCGGTTCCCTGACGCCTTCTTCAGTCGTTGACACGTCCACTCTCCGCCAAGTTTTGGTCGCGTTTCTTCCACCGGAGGCATCGTGGAGCGTTTGGGCGACAAAGAAAGAGCCCAAATCAAAGCCCGCGAGACTCTTGTAATTCTCGGGGGCCTGGCCTTCCGCTCCGGAGTGACCAGCTCTATCATGTCGACTAAATCAAGGGATAAAGGCCCCGAGACTCCTCTCATGATTTTTGAGCGGCACCTACGAGAAATCGGATTCGCAAGCAAGGTCTGGAAAGTACGGGAACAGGCGAGTCCACATTGTATGTTTGTGACTTATACTTGCTGATCGCCTTCCATAGTCTATCCTTACCCTCGTCCATATTCGCCGTGCTCACCAGCAATTCCCCATTCGAGCATACATTTCGCATCTCGTCGACGCCCTGGAAGACACCGACGCGCATGTTCGCGATTGTGCACGCCAATCTGTGATCGAGATGTTCTCCGGAGCTGGGGTATCGGATGCGGCGCGCGCTGATCTGAAGAAAGAGATGACGAAGAAAAATGTCAGAAAGACTATTGTGGATGCTGTACTGCCCAAACTCCTCGGGTTCGGAGGAAGTGCCAGTGGGAGCAATCCACAGAGTCGCGAAGGATCCGAAAATGGTGATACTACCATGAAGCCCAAAGACTACGTTCCCCCGAGTCTGGCGCTTTCTGGTCGGCGGCCCACCACAGCAAGCTCGACTACTGCCCTTTCACGAACAGCCAGCGTGCAGTCTAACATTTCACGGCCTCCAAGTCGCGCTGCACCACTGGAATCACCAGGTGGGGCGGCTTCCCCATCCATTGGTGAAAGCACGGATGTCCGCCCGGTTTATGTATGTGTTTTTTCGTCAAGTTTTCCTTAAACTGGACAATTTTCCTAGATCGCTTCAAGCCGAGATCTAGAAACCGAGTTTGCCGCAATGAATAAACCGTTCGAGGTAGATCATGCTTTTTGTCTTTCGAACGAATCCTCTCAACGCTACATAGGGCAAAGAAAGCGAACATAACTGGGCTGATCGGGAACGTGCTATCCTACGGGTTCGGGGAATGCTCAAAGGAGAGATACATATCCGATACGCGGAGACTTTTATGGGGAGTATGAAAGATTTCATCCAATTATCTTTGAAAACGGCAAGTTCAGACGTTCCATGATATTTGTCTCCTACTTATTATCGTTTTAGCTCGTTAGCTTGCGGACAACCGTGGCCATAAACACTTGTTCGCTCTATTCAGAAATGGCCGTGGTTCTAGGAACATCCTTGGACCCGTTCTGTGATACTCTGTTCACTAATCTCCTCAGAATGGCTGGTTTCACGAAGAAGCTTACAGCCCAGCAGTCACAGGCATCGCTGTCTGCTCTCATAGAGAACACCTCCACTCCACCCCGCATCCTCTTGCCGCTGCTATGGCAAACCTTGCAGGAGAAGACTGTTCAGGCGCGCGCATTTGTAGTCGCACATCTCAAGCAATATCTCGAGCTCCACGGACAGCGATCCAAGCACGCGATTGAGGCCTTTGGTGGTCTTGAAATCATTGAAAAATCGCTGAAGAAGGCACTAGCGGATCCTAACCCTGCCGTTAGGGATAACGCCCGCATCTGTTTCTGGGTTTTTGAAGCCATATGGCGAGATCGTGGTGTTACCTTACTTGGCGGTTTGGACTCAGTCGCTCGGAAGCAGTTGGAGAAGGTCTGTCCCAACCCAGAGCTTGCGGCAGCGGTATTGCCTTCCACTCCAAAGCCGACGAAGAAGAGCAGTGTCGCTGCTGCTATTGCTGCGAGCCGGGCGAAAGCCAAAGCGATTGCGACCGCACCGCCTACTTTGCGACACCAGGCGACTGCTTCGTCACATGCAGTACCTGTACGACGTGCGGGTTCCCCTAGCTTATCATCGTCCAGGAATTCCATCGCCCGCCCTTCTTCTCCCCTCCGCATGTCCACATCTCCGCCTTCGCAGAAGTCTCGGATCGTCTCAAATAGTGTTACTCGCTCCACCAGTTCCGAGGCAGTGACATCGCACGCCCGACCCGCGTCTGGCTCCCCTCCTTCTCCCTTCACCGTCCGAACAAACCGCTTTTCGCCGCCGAGCTTCGTCTCCGTTGGCTTCGGCTGGTGTTAATCCAAACCGATCCTCTACGATTCGCAATGCGTTGAAAACCACGCTTCCCACCTCACCATCCTCATTCGATCGCGCATCTCCAACGCCCCGCAATGGTGGCGGTGCAAGGCATGGGGCGGTTCCTGTTCACGCCCGAAGCTCTATTCTCTTTGACCAGCCGCATATGGACGATGAGTCGTTGTTATTAGCACAGACCGTCCCAATCCCGGGCAGTGACAGCGACTCGGACAGCATGGACCACTCCGTGAACCTGATGTCGTTTTCCGCTGCGTTCGAGAAGTACGCGGCGACGCCTGCTGCGCGAAGATCCTCACCGGCCCAATCCTTTTCGCCGGAGGTGTCCAATGCGTTGTCGTCAGGGTCGTTGGAAACTACCGCCGGGCAGCCTGTGGTCGAGGATGCTCTGAGGGCCCGCGCTGAACAGGCTGAGAGCGCTGCTGAAAGACTCCTGGAACTCGTTGATCCGGACGATGACAGCATGCAACACTCCACGATCCCCAGTTCGCTACTATTAGGCACCAACGGTAATGGCGTGAAAGTCAAAGCGAAGCCCACGCCAATACCCATTAGACAAATTCACACGAAACCACCTGTTACACCAGTAAACAAGGCATCTGCGATCATGAGGCAAGCTGCGCAATTCAAGAATAGTCCCGCATACAATGGCCATTCTTCTTCGCTCATGGACGTGCTACAAGACCAGCGGCATCAAACTGGCTGGTGGTTGAAGCGAAAGAACTGTGCGCCACATTTTGACCCATTTTAACCATTCTGACCCCCTCCCAGTGGTTATCCAGGGAACGCCACTCAAAGCCGTGGTCGATGTTGATCGGATACAAGAACTGGGGAGCTACATCACCATGCTTGAAAATGACGATGTAGACGTCCGTGTTCTCCAGAAACTGGCCCTCTTGGCAATCGAAAATCCTATCACGGAGTCAGCCTCCTCGCCTCTCAGTCCCGATTATCCCGCTAGCCCTTCTCCATTCATAAACCCTTCGCGTTCTCTTCCTTCGTTGTCTTCAGACATGTGGAGCAAGAACAAAAACTTTGAGCGAGTGTTCAATGCTCTGCTTTCATTCTTGCAGCCCACCAAGGTTAGTGTGATACCACCTTTATTGGATGTATCTCACATTTTCCCGCTCAGAGCGAAGAAGAACTTGAATATGGCCTGATCGTATTATGGGAGATGATCGAAAATCAAGCCATCCACATTGAAGGACGGGAAGCCGACGTATTTTCATTATTACTGCGAATACGATATTGCTGCCGCCACAATGTCCGTATCCTTCCTTCGGTGGCTAGCCGCCATCGCTAACTTCTATTGCAGGTTCTCGAGGCAACCAATACCATTCGAGACGCTTTGACCACTCGCATCGAGCCTGTGTACGGGCTGACCACGATGCACGCCAGCCTGCGATCCTTCAGTGCAGAAGCGTATCCTCCAACCGCATCTGAGGAAGTCAAAGCCTCGTCCTACGCATTTGGCCTCATCGCTCTCGGCAAATTTATTTTGCGTCTTCCGGCCGAAATAGCCGAGGAGGAACTGCCTCGTCTCCGGGGGACTTTGATATCAGTCTGTAACATCCTAGCCTATTTGCCCTAGCACTGACATACCTCCCAGGCGCTCAACGACAAGTCGTCTCTTGTCATCCGAGAGTCGGCAGCCGCTGCCATAATATCTGCCCAGCTGGCCCTCAGAGACGAAACACATCTCTTTGCGCTTCTGGATGGGCTGGCCGACGAGAAGAAGAATCTGTTGACATACTTGTTCGACAAGCATGGTGCCAGGGGAGTGGCTGTCTCCAGTGGTCCTTCTGGGGTGGACAAGTTAGAGAAGGAAATGCGAAGGCTAGATACTAGAACCAGTACCCCTCCACGGCCACCACCAGCATGATCTCTATGTTCTCTTCCGCTTTCTTGTATACCTATACACTGTATGATTACCATTCCCACATCTGTTAATACTATGCGCATATTAGGATCTATGTAGTCGAACGCTCTACTTATATTACCATTCGTCTAGATAAATTTGCCATCATGATCTTACGTACCTCCCTCTTGCAAGGCTCTGTTTTTCATTGTTTTTTTTGGTTGAACTTGACCGAACTTAGCGCGACTCGATATAAAATGATGCCATGAAGCATGTGTATGGTGTGACAAACAATGAGACTATGTAATGCGGATGGATGGACCTTGTAGAATCGCCTTTTGCGACACATGGATATAAATACCAACGACCTAACATCGTCGGGTCAAAATTCAGCGAAGGGACGCCTTGGACCCCCTCCGCAGAAGCTCAGCCTGGAAGTCGGGGTCCGGAGCTAAATCATGACCCTCTCCTCCATCGAAGCCCCCGGCCCCGTCCTTCTCCTTCCCGCTCGCGGCCTGGATGCTGTTCAGCACTTCTTTGCAGTACTTCAGCTTCTCCATAAGCTTCTGGATGAGCTTGGCCTCCTCCCTATCCATACCCGCCTGCCCGTTGAGCGCCAGCTTCACGATCTGCCGGAGCGTCCACTTGGTCATGCAGTAGTTCTTGTCGATATGGGTGACGACTAATCCGTGCGACGAGAGGATGACCTTCGAGTGATCGTAAAAGTTGAACTGTGGGTGGACAAAGTAAGAATCGGGCTAGCAAGCTGCGGAGGTGGAGAAACTTGCCTGGAGCGCGCCGTGGCTCATTAAGAAGACGATAACATGCTTCATCCGCAGGTACTTGACCACCCAATCCATGCCGTTCTTTCTCTCCAGATCCTCATACGTATAGGGGTACTCGCCGTACAACCGATCCATGATGTATCTCTCGAAATGCTTGAGGAGGTATACTTTGGACTTGAGCGCGGATGGGTATGTGGTAACGGTATGGGAGGCGCTTTGGGCAGCTGGGGTGCTCAAGGCCGTCGCGCCAGCAGTTTCGGCGGTAGGGGTGATATAATCGAAATGTCTAAGAAAGGATTAGCGAACGCGCAGAAGATGACGAAGCGCGTTGCAAACACACATCTTATCGCAGCTCAAAACTAGACTCGTGCTGTCGTTGAAGTGTACACCAACGCTCCCGTCGGTTAAAGCATAACCCATTCCATATTTGTTGCAATAATCCACCCAAGAGACGATGAAGACGCGCTCCTCTGGAAGGTTGCGCTCGGCCGCTTGTTGCGCAAAACATTGTCCGCGAGAATAAGCAGCAAAGGCGGTTGAGAGAGTCTCGGCAGTCGCGATAAAAGGTGACGGGGCTAGAATAGTAGTAGGTGAGCCAATGTCGTTAAAGAATGGTTGTGCCCCAAAACTCACCCGCTTTGATGATGGGAGGTGGAGCAGCTGATTGAGGAGATGAGACAAGAGCATATGATCGGGAGTCGAAAACACTCACGTTCTTTGACTGCATCCCTGGTCTTTCGGGAAACACCGAGCGGCGGCAGGTTCTCTTGTTCTCTGACACTGCCCCTGGCGTGCGTTTTTACGCTCTCCGGAGCATACTTGACTCGCTCTTCCACTTTCTCCTCCGATGGAGCCATCTGCACCACGATACGTGCCTTCTGGCTCTCAAGTTCCGTCTCATTGTTCTTTGCTTTCCGCTTTTCCTTTGGCTGCTTGCCCTCGAACCCGCCGTCCTCCTCGATGATGTCATTCAAGCCTCGGCGGGCCGTGGTCGCGTTGCGCAAGGGAGACTTGGCACCAGCGGCCTGCAGTTTGCGGTACAGACCGTCACCGGAGGAGCCACCCGCGCGCGAACCAGTGGACGGATTCGCGGATGAGGAGGAATAACCCGGGACGGGAGGACGGGTCTGGTGAGACTGCCCCAGCGGGCTGCCGCCTACGCCCCTCACGAGGGGCTGTCTCGCGGAACTCAAGAGCGCCGAGATTGGCGACCCAGGCTGAACAGCCTTCTGGAACTCGTATTCCTGGCGCTGGATGGTCGACGTTGCGGTCTTGGGTTCCGCACCGCCAGAGGCAGCCGCCTCTTCGGGGGCATCCAGGCCGGCGTATCGCTTCAGTTTAGCGAGATTCATGTCGCTGCGTTCGCGGGTGATGACGCCCCACTCGGGTGGCGCATCGTGTGCACTGGTCGGGATGTAGGGTGGGACGGGCCCCATCGTGAACCATTCGTGACCCACAATGGACATCAGTGTGGGCCGCAATTGCGGGTCTGGGGTCAGGATGTCGCCGATGAGATTGCGGGATGGGACTGAGGGACTGGAAGGTGGGGGAGAAGGAAACGTGTAGTCGTTCATGCGGATTCGTCTGGCAAAAAACTGAGGTCAACTGTGTATTGTGAAATGTGACGCCGAACTCACTGATAAATTGCTTTGACGTCTTTGGTTTGGAATGGTGGTCGGCCGACGACGAGGGTATAAAGGATAACGCCGATGCTCCAGGTATCGACCTCGAAGCTATGGCCGCTGGCGGTGTCGAAAAGGACCTCCGGAGCGATGTAGTTGGGAGTCCCGCAAATGGTCTTTTTCCGTTCACCCGGACTTTCTATCAGAGCGGCTAGGCCAAAATCGCCAACCTTGATGTTCATGTGGGCGTCGAGGAAGAGGTTGCCGAGTTTGAGGTCACGGTGGATGACGGACTGCCCGTGCATGTAGTGGCACGCGCCGATGAGTTGGACCATAAAGAAGCGCGCTTCGGGCTCCGTGAAGCGTTTGCGACGACGTAAAAGGTCCATTAAGGAGCCGGAGGGGCAGAGTTCGAGGGTCATGTATACGTTGTCGTCCGCGTCGAAACAGTCAATAAATGTTACGATGTTGGGGTGGGAGAGAGAACGGTGTATTTTGATCTCTGCATACAGCTGAAGACGTGTCAGTAAGCGGATCGACAGAAAAGATGCGGACAACCTTTGTTTTCGCCTTCTTGGTCTTGAGCGAGCTCAAGGTGACGACCTTGCACGCGAAACGCTTGTTGCTCGCGTCCTTGACTTCGTAAACGCGAGCAAAGCCACCCTCGCCGAGGAATCCGACTCTGTGGAACTGATGGTGACCTAGCTTGTCCGAGATGAACTTTGGTGGTGAAGGGGGCGCTGTCTTGCTGTTCTGGCGGGGGAGGGGCGGAGAGTGAGGCGCGGGGGCATTGGTGTCGGTGGCTGCGAGGGGGTAGCGCCTGTTTTGGGCGCCGGGGGCGAGTGCGGGTGCTGGTATCATGGCCTAACGCCGTTGTAGTGGTTGCTGGGAGTGAGTCAAGCTAGTATTTAGGTTTGTTTGTTCCATGCAGGTTGTTGGTTCGAAGCTCACGTGATCGCTACGCGTAGAAGTCACAAATGTGACCGACTACGCGCGTAGTCCACCTCGATGGCGGAGACAACCGAGTCGGATGCGTCCTTTTTCTCAGATATCCTCAAGCCGGGGTCGTCGCTCAACCCGCAATTCCTCTTTGTCCTCGACCTTGCATTCGCCTCCCTTCTCTTCATCCTCCTCGCACTCGCAGTCCTCACCTCCGGCAACATCCACCTATTCGCACTAATTGCAATCGAGCTCGCCCTCTGGGCTAGCGTCAAATGGTACACTCGCTTCTATGTTTGTAATATATCCACCCTTATGGTACAACAGGTTCGTCAATGAACTAAAAAAACACCGGTCCCGCCAGAAGAGGCTCAGTCCAAAAAGGACATGTGAAGGCTACCTTCGTGCCTTGTCGCTTTCCTCGTACCAGCGCTTCATCCGTTTAGAGCCCTCCTGAGCCAGGGCGAACACTGAAAACAGTGAGCATTTGACACGCCGCCTCGTAGTTCGAGATAGGCGGCTTACATTCACGCTCGGTAGCATCCAGGCCTTCTCGGAAGGATTGTGCGCTGTCACCTGTGGGCCCAACGCCCCCCGCTGGCCCGAGGGCAGCAAAGTGCTGCGCCTGGTCAATGACTTCTACTAATCGCTTGCGGAATGTCTAGAATAATTTTAGTGAGAGAAACAAGTAACCACGACCTCGCCCCACAGTCGTCAACAAGTCTGACATCTCTTGTTTCTTGTCCAGCCTGTTGAGGGCCGTCAGTTGTGAAACGGCAGATGCTCGATTTTCTTACATCTCCATTATGGTCTTTCCAAACCCGTACCACAACCCGCCGGCTCCAACAAGACTGGACAGCCGAACGCTGCATGGCTCCGCTTTGAGTGCATTCCGAACTTTGCTGCCAAATGCTGGGGGCATGATCATGTCTGCCCAGTCCCTTCTCATGAAACATTAGCTTGGATGCGAGTGAAAGAAAACCGCGTACGAAAGTACAACAGTATACACCATCCATATAGGCAGCTGTATTGTGTTGGATCGCGTTATCTGAAACACCTCCATGAGAGACGGAAAACGCGTCGAACAGAGGTGAAGCTTGCGTCGCGTTCTCCCCCTCCTCCGAGATGGCCCATGTCGGGGATGTCAACTTTGAACCGACATCCAACTTTCTACGCGTCCTTGTCAAAAGAGCCACGATTTCCGTGGAAGCGGCAACGCGTCTACCTGGTTCTCAGCCAAAATCGCGTCGATGGAGAAATAGTCGTCGTCCATGAAGGAATGATGGTGTGACGTATATGACTGTCACTATGTCGGCTCGTACCTTCACCTTTTCTGTCCTGCGGAGGGCTCGCCCTCTTGCCGTGTTCCATGCCCATCTTCCGCGACGAACTATGTGGGGCTTTGGGGACAAGCCGCAGCAGCCGCCCCCGGCGTTCGAACCCCCCACGATTGACCCCGCAACCAAGCTAAGGGTACAAAATATGTTCAAGGACAAGCCCGACGCGGTGAACGCTCTAGTAAAATTTGTCCAGGTTATGGAGGACTCAGGTCTGCCCTGCACCACCACTGATTGCGCGATTGCTCAATGAACATTTGTTCCTAGGCGTCAAAGTAACGGCTGGTCGAATGCCTGGTCCAATGCAACTCTTTAAGCTGTCGGTTAACCCGAAATTCAAGGAAGCATACGCGGAGGTGCAGGCTGAGCTCCAAAAAGCGGGCATCGATATCAACTCTAAGGTGGTTCTCCTCGTTCGCTACTAATTCCGTGGCTCATTTACTCGAAGGAATTCGTCGACGAAATGATGAAAATAGCTAAACAACTGCCGCAGGGGCCGTAAAAGTTGCACTTGTATTCTTACGCTTCCAGGCGAGGTCCGCCGTGGCCTAGTCTGCTTTAATTTGGCCTATTGCGGGATGTCGAGCGCTTAACTATGAATTGAACCGCTTCTCTGAACAATGGCCCGACGGCGGCGCATTGTCACGCCCGCCCGGTGACTGATTGGATCAATGGCGGGCGTCGGGGCGCCTATTTCATCAAAGTTGGCGCTTCCACGGTACCGTCAGCTGATGATGGTCGCCCGATAAGGCGCCTCGTGTCCGCGCCCCCCCGCCATGCCGACATCCGACGTTGTGGGCCCACGGTCACGCATTGTTGATATCCTACCACTATAAGAGCCCGCTCAGAATATGACTCGACCCACTCCCACCCAATATTCGCTCTCCCACAGAATATGCACGTCCCCCAATCAACACCGTACCCTGGATCCCCACTGAGCTATGTCTCCGGCAAGCTGTCTCAACGCGGCCAACCCTCGCTCGAGTGGACCCGCCAGCACCCACCGGCGCCGACAGCGACGCCCTGGATGCAGTGTGTCCCTTTGCCCCATCTGTCCACCCCCGTATTCCAGGATTCGAGCGCGGTGTATAGTGGGTAGACGATTGCCTGCCTCCAGTATTGTCTGACGCCTTCCCAGAACCCACTGGACATTCTTCCACGTATTACCCTGGACCGTTCGCTCCATCCATGCCCCCCGTGCCTCTTCCCCATCTCAACCAGCCTTCCTCCATTTCTTCCTCCTCTCGTCATACCTCTCACTCTTCCCGTTCTTCTCATACTTCATCTTCCCATACATACTCTTCCCTCCATCCCCTTCTCAGTTCCCAAACTATGACATTCCCTATCTCTTCATACCCTTTTGATGCACGGCTTATATGCGTGCCTACAAACCTCCAACATAAATTCTGTGAAAACGCATTTTCTTCGGCCCTCATCAAAATTAAACTCTGCGGCGACGAAGCGATCAATCCGCTGGTCGTGCAGAACCTAGGTTCTCTGTCCGTCGCGATGATTTTGAAGACCTTACATGAACACCTTCATACCTTGATCTCCCGCGACCATTTTACGGCACTGCACCAGACAACCCGACGCATTGCTCAAGCGTCCAATGATGAGCGTTGCGCCTGCGCCAATAGACGGGTCCCCATGAAAATGCTCGATGTCCTTGGATTTGGCGCCAAAGATGTAATATTCATCGGACTGACGAAAGGCATTCACGACGAATGGGTCCCCTCGTTCACTGTGAATCGTAATGCCTGAGCGATCATCCACAACGTACACGACCCGAACTAAACGAAAAGTCTCCCCCACCTCACCTTACTAATTCTTTATGAGTTTTGAAACTGTAGCACGTACTTGATCGAGGACTGTATCTCCCGAACCCCACCTCACGGACACTAGATCGTTGTAGCGATATTCCTTATCTGTATATACGCATTGTAAACTGAATGAGTGCTTGTCGTGAAACGCCGCGCGAGGCGCGAGGCGCGAATACCGCACGTGACCGCGAATTCTTCTTCCCGGACTTCAGTAAGGTTTCTTAGAAAATGGAAGGGGAGGCGGCAAGCCCCGGTCCTGCTATCCCCGCCCCCGAGCGCCCCATCCCAGCAACGCCCTTCTACTCCATCGAATACCCGGGCTATATCCGCCCGACCTCTGTTCCTCTCGCGGTTCAAAACCTCGGCGGGCAGGCGGCGCTCGACAGCGCCTTCAAGCGCTCTGCGGCCAAAGTCGAAGCGACGGTCGAGCTCCGCCTGCGCCCCAGGAATCCATTTGCGCATCCCGTCCCCGGCGATGTCGTGCCCACCAACAACCTCGTCCTGAAAGTCGTCAAGCGCAAGCGCAAAAACCGCATGGATGCAGACGACGGCGCGCCGCAAGGAGAATACAGAGTGGAGGTCGTGGGCTCGACCTCGAAGACCGTCCGCTTTCGCAGTGCGTCTTGGTTCGCACGTCTGTGCCATGCAGAAGCTCATTTATGGCGCAGGCATGGCCGACTACCAGTACCAACCCGACATGAACGACCCCGTTACGAAACTGCGCCTTGCGATGGACAATATGGATGGTAAAATCCTAGGTTCTCGTCCCTCCGCCTTCAATTTCTCATCTCATTCCAGTGGAGGCCATCCGCACATATGTTATTCCGCCTGAAAAAGCGGACTACATGCTTCCAGCGACCGCGTCCTCCTCGCAGGGGCCCGATATTGACATGAACCTCGACCCTGAACTGACCGGGATACCCCTTCCAGAGCCCAACCCTGACCAGCCGATGCGGAGCAACCTCCGCCTCTTCCCCCTCCGCTATTCAGCCGGCAGACACAGCCGCAGTCGTACAAGTTTGTGGCCTTTCGGCAGGCTGGAATCCTGGCGCTGATGCACGTCCAGTTTCAAACCTAATCCCGCGTCGATGGTGTCGACGACCGTGAACGAGGAAACAGGCGAAGAAAAGAAACGGCTCATCAACAAAATGCGCTGGAAGGGATACGGTCCCACTTCCATTTCATTTTCGGACCGCCAGGTTCGCTGACTCGGGAGATATTTTCCTCTTTATAACGTTGGTGTCGCAGGTCCCAGAGAAGCCCGCACAGAATGTCCAGGATGCCCGGAATCAAGTCAGCGATGTTCTGTACAATAAATTGCAAGAGGTACGCTACGGAAGGCCCCTTCATTTCCCCAATCCCAAAAAACAATGTACAGCTGTTTTCTGAACGGCCCGTGTGGACTCGCGGGGCGCTTTTCAACCAACTTTCGGCCCTCGAGGCGCGTGACGTTCTCAAGTAAGAGCGTCCTCTATCTCATGAAACTACCCTTCACATCCTCACCAGTTCAAAACCGCTGCTTGCTCTCGTCTCCTACGTGTTCCACGACGGTCCATTCCGGGACACCCTCATCCGATTCGGCTATGACCCTCGAAAGGATCCGATTGCCCGGTTGTGCGTTGCGCTGCTCGTCCTCGCAATTCCTCCCCAACGCGTTGTTTCAGCTACCAGCGACTGTACTTCCGCAACGCGAATCACCCTATTCTCAAGCCGTCTGTGATGACCCGACGCCAAGATCGTGCCGCGGCAAACACGCATAACTGGGCGGTGACTATAGAGGACGGCTCGGAGCGGGACATTGACCGAAGGTATGCAAGACTTGGGCTCATCGCTCTGGTGTTATTCATCCACCTCCAGGAAATCGCATCTATTCGACGGAAAGACGCTGACGAAAGAGACCGCTTCGTTTCAGCTGTGTGACCTCGTCGACCCGATGTTGAAAGAGATGATCGACGACGACCAGGAGCTCCGGGAGGAGTGCGACGTCTGTATCGCCCCACTCGTCGCTCGAAAACTTGTCTTACACTCAGATAGGAACGCGACGGGTGGTACACCAACTACGCGCTGGAGCGCATCAAAACTGTGCTTCGGCACAAATTCTTCACGGTCCTCGACGGGTATCCTGCAACGGACGACGAGTGCCGCCAGCTTTTGGCGGCCTCTGAGAAACTGCCGAGCAAAAGCGCCAAGGACATGTCCAGCTTGCGGTCTGTGCGGCTTAAGATTGGCAAGCACAACATGGCCAAGGGTGCGATGCGGCCGGAAGACGCAGCGGTATGTTACATCTTTGTATCCGTGTCCGCCTTCTCAAGTTTACGCGCGCACACAGGCTTTGCGCTTGCGGGCCGCATTGGACAAAAACGCGCGAAATCGTGGAGCTCCGGCCGCGACTGGCGATTAAAAGTGAATACGTCGATATCTTGTATTTCTTGAGCAGCATGTGTATTTCTATCATCAATGCGCACGAGTCGGTTGTTTTTGCCAAGTTTCGTGATTTTATGATAGCGAAGAGCATAGTAACTGCATACGCATGACATATCGAGTCTGCACTCGGGTTGTCGTCCGTCCGTCGAGGGCCAAACACAACGCGGGCAGATGTCTATGCAGCCATTTTTGCTTCGCGGCGGGCTTTGTTCTGGGGAGGGATGGTTAGAAGATAGATCGAGGGCGGTGCATATGAGCGCACCGAGCCAACAAGAGCGTGTCTTGCGTTGCGACGGAACTAGACTTCGGGATTCAGTGTGAATTTTTGGAACGGGTTAACGGTGACGGACCTTGGCGTCGACCTAGAAGGCAATTCAGTCAAACGGAAAAGCAAGACCGGGGCACACGTACGCCTCTCAGAGACCGGGTCCTTCTCGCGGCAGGGGATTTAATACCGTTTTTGTGGGCCTGTGCAAGTCAAGTGGTCAATGGATGGGTCGGTGTAGTGGGCTTCTGCGGCAGACCTTCTTGCTCTGGTTGTGATTTGTGTGACTAGCGGATGGTCAGCGTTGTGTCCGCCCTCCGGGGCAGCGAGCGGCCTACTTTTTTGATTTGGCCATTGCGGAATCGTCTTGAGGATGGAGCGTGGGAACTGGCCAGTTCCACGGTTTCAACGTGCCGAAGTTGCCTCTGTTTGGATCAGCAGACGTCCTACAACAAAAGTGATTAGGTAATATTCGCATTCGCGCAGCTCTGATTGGCTCTTCTCCGTCCGACGTCGGCGCCGATCGGCTTTATCCAGCGTCGGACTTGCTCGGCAACTTGCTCCCAACTTGAGCGCCTATAAAGTCCACTGAACGCGTTCCGCACCTTACTTACTTTCAGCCATGCCCGTAGCCGCCCCCGCACCCCGCACTCTGTACGACAAAATCTGGGACGACCACGTCGTGTCAGTCGCTTTCTCGCCTTCGAGTTCCTAAACGGGGCACTAACATTTATCAGGGACGTCAAAGAAGATGGTCTTGCGCTCATCTACATCGACCGGTATGGTCTCCGCTATCCTGCTCCATTCGTGCCCTCAACTCTTCCAGTCATCTCGTCCATGAGGTCACTAGCCCACAAGCATTCGAAGGACTGTCAGTATTGATTTCGCCCTCGGAACATTCATCTCAAATTTCTATCAGGAGAAACGCTGGGCGTCCAGTCCGTCGCCCCGACTGCACTCTTGCTACGGTCGACCACAACATCCCGTACGCCCAATTCCAGCCATTGTCATACAAACTCTCATCTCTTATCAGCACTGTCTCGCGCAAGAATTTCACCACTGTCGCCTCGTTTATTGCCGAGCCCGACTCGCGCGCACAGTGTGCCGCCCTCGAGGAGAACGTCAAAGAGTTTGGCGTTACCTACTTCGGCATGACCGATAAGCGACAGGGTAAGTACTACCGGACTCGAACGACCCACAGTTGCTTAATTTTATACAGGAATTGTCCACATCATCGGGCCTGAACAGGGATTTACCGTATGTCTTAATCTTTCTCTTTGCTGCTCATCCAATTTAACGGCGCGCTAGCTGCCTGGTATTACTTGCGTTTGCGGCGATTCGCACACATCCAGTGCGTCTATGATACATTCGCCCCAAGTTCATTTAACCAACACCATCCACAGCCCACGGCGCATTCGGATCCCTTGCATTCGGTATCGGCACTTCCGAAGTCGAGCATGTCCTCGCCACGCAGACCCTTCTCCAGACTAAGGGCAAAAACATGCGCATCACGGTCGACGGCGACCTGCATGAGGGCGTCACCTCCAAGGATGTGATACTGCACATCATCGGTGTGATTGGGACTGCAGGCGGCACCGGCTGCGTCATCGAGTACTCGGGCTCCGTCTTCCGTGGTTTCTCTATGGAGGCCCGTATGAGCGTCTGCAATATGAGCATCGAGGCTGGTGCCCGTGCTGGAATGGTCGCGCCCGACGAAGTCACATTCAACTACCTTCGCAATCGCCCTCTGGCTCCCAAAGGCGAAGCTTGGGATCGCGCTGAGACCTATTGGCGCTCCCTCAAGACGGACGAGGGCGCGAAATTCGACATTGAAGTCAACATTCCTGCGTCTGACATAATTCCCACTGTGACTTGGGGAACATCTCCCCAGGACACCGTCCCCATTACTGGCTCCGTCCCCGATCCCACCAAAATGACCGACCCCGTCAAACGCGCCTCGGCAGAGCGCTCTTTGGCGTACATGGGCCTCACCGCCAACACCGTGATGGAGGATATCAAGGTCGACAAAGTGTTTATCGGTTCGTGCACCAACGGCCGTATTGAAGACATGCGTTCCGCCGCAAAAATCGTCCTTGCAGCTGGTACAGACGCCAAAGTCGCTCCCGGCGTCGACGCGATGATCGTTCCCGGCTCGGGTCTGATCAAAAGGCAGGCCGAGGCGGAAGGTCTCGACGTTGTCTTCAAACGCGCTGGATTCGATTGGCGCGAGGCCGGTTGCTCCATGTGCTTGGGGATGAACCCAGATCAGCTAGCTCCCGGCCAGCGCTGCGCCAGCACCAGTAACCGTAACTTTGAAGGTCGTCAGGGATCCGGTGGTCGGACGCATTTGTGCAGCCCCGCAATGGCAGCCGCTGCGGCCATGACGGGCAAGTTGACCGACGTCCGTAAATTCATGGGTGCTGTGGCCGAGGCCAACATTGCTGCCGCCCCCAAACTGAAAGTTTCGAGCGCCTTCGACTTTTTGGACGACCCTGTTCTCCCCGCGCCCGAACCACAGCTGCCCCCTGCGCTGACTGCGTCCTCCACGCCTCTCCCTCCCTCCGAAGCGCCCTCCACCGTCCAGAAATTCATCGTCGTCAACGGCATCACGGCGCCCCTGCACATCGAGAACGTCGACACTGACATGATCATCCCGAAGCAGTTCCTCAAAACCCTCAAGCGAACTGGCCTCGCCGACGCGCTCTTCTATACCCTGCGGAAAGACCCCCATACCGGCAAGGACACCGACTTTGTCCTCAACCGCGCGCCGTTCAACCAGGCCAAGATCATGGTCTGTACCGGAAAGAACTTTGGGTGTGGCAGCTCTCGTGAGCACGCCCCGTGGAGTCTGTGAGTACTTTCGCCTTCCTTTCGAGCCCCCACTTCATATCTAACTGTGCCCTCAGCGACAACTTTGGCATCCGCTGTGTCATCGCGCCGAGCTTCGCCGACATCTTCAAGAACAACGCGATGCAAAATGGCATGCTCCCCGTCGTCCTGCCCGAGGCCGACTGCCGCGCGCTCGCGGAGGACGCCGAGGCCGGCCTGGAGCTCGAGGTCGATCTTGAGAAGCAGGAGGTCCGGCGCCCGAACGGCAAGGCCGCCATTCCGTTCACGGTCGATCCGTTCAGACGGCACTGCCTGCTGAATGGGCTGGACGACATCGCGCTGACGATGCAGCGTGGTGCGTCCATCGCGTCGTTTGAGCAGCGCCGGAGCGAGACGTGGCCGTGGTTAGATGGGTTCGGATTTAAGGGCGCCAGGATTCCGGTCCCAGCTGTTGGGGAAACGAAGAAATTGGACTGGTGAACTTGGAGCGGCGGTCTTGACGGAAATTGTACTACGTATATGTAGAATGGCAGGTTCGAAAATGCCGTCCAACGGAGACTTGCCAGCAGGTGGCCAGTCCGTGGGTCGTTCAATGCACTTTACATTCTCAAGACATCAGAAATCTCTTTCGAGCGGACGACATGTAAAGCTGAGATTGAGCAGCTTTACGCATTGGTTGTATTCCACAGCATGAGTCTACGGAGCTACTTTCACCGCCGCAAAATGACGTGAGGCCATGCGAGTGCAAACAAGAAGTGGTCCGTGCGCGTGCATGACTCGGTTGTGAGCAAGTCATCCCGCATCCGGCGTGGTTGTAGCTGGGTAACCAGATTTTGAGAAGGGAGCCGTTATACTGAAGTACGACGAAGTTTGTTGGCAATACAAAAAGCGGCACAGATAGGGCAAACCAAACAATTCTGAAGAGAAATCAAGCTAAACATCGCGACAAGCACATTGCATGGCACCGACCTTCACTCCCTGCACCGGCCCCTTTCCTATCGTACAGATTCAAGTGTTTCCATTGAGGTGACGCTGTTCCCTCGAATAACCTGTGGGATACGGTTAGAAAAAATCCAAAGTACGACGGAGCTAACACAAACCACAGTGCCGATGGGGTGCTTTTGAGCAGGAGTGGACTCCTCCACGGCATCGTCAATGACGAGATTCAAGAACAGATCGTAGCCGCGTAGGGTGCCGCTGACTTTGCGTCCGCCTTGAAGATGTACGAACAGCTTTTTGTCCATGAACTGTAAAGTAGTAGTTTAGCGGAGAAAATAAAATAACCATGAGAAGAGTGGACCTTTTTCAACTCGGGCTGGGATGCTTTCGACATGGTGGTTGAGGTAAGATCAAGGTAAGATTCTAAGAACCGTTTGCTTTCGTTTGTGTACGTACACCGCTTTTCTTGTTCCACTTTATCTCCCCTTGCTGTAGCGTCACCTTTCACTACTCGGAATACTTGTCAATTAGCCGCCCACATTGCTACCCTCCCTCTCACTTCTTTCATTGTCGGGCAGGTCAGTTCAAACGATCTGTACTACGACGGATACTGACGCCTTTCAAGGAACTTCTAAATCAATCCACTCGTTTGGCCAACAATGGCTACTCCTGGGCCCCCACCCGCAGCTTCCCGAACGAGGGATTGGGTGCGGACTGCTGAGCCTGGCTCTGGCTCTGCTTTTAGCGGACTAGGACGGGGTGGGCGAGGTGGAGGCGGCGGCGGCGGCGGAGGGAGGGGCAGGAGCCGCGGGGGACGGGGCCGTGGAGGAGGAGGAGGAGGCGGTAGTGCAAGCACGCCTCGCGCACCGTCAACTGCCGATAAACCTGCGGCCAGCGAAGGCTCCACCTCGAGGCCAGCAGCAACTACCTCCACACCTGCACCTGCACCAGCAACAGAAAAGCCCTCCGCTCCTCCTGCCACACCCGCACGGTCGAAAGCTCATGGACGTAAAACATCCCGCTCAGTCGTTCCTACTGTTGTTGTGGGCCCTGTGTCACCATCGGCCGAGGTCCCTGCCACAACGTCGACCCCGCGGCCGTCGAACCGTCGGCGGCGCTCCCAGCAGCTTACGAAAGGAAATGGCACTCCCGCCGCTGGCCTTAAAGTCAACGTTCCGCCATTGGACGATAATCTCCTTCGACCCCAAAACAGACTAGTCCCACACAGTGCACCACCCCCATCAAAGGACACTCCGCCTCATCTTGCTGGTGCTTTTGACATGCGGAATAACATCGACGCTCTCGTTGAGCGTGTTAGAGCCGTCGCTATGGATAATCGGCCTTCAACCCCAGGAAGCCACATCGATTGGGCAGGAGACGACGACGAAGGACTGCCCGATCTCGACGATTGGGGTGTCACAACTGGCACGAGCGTAGGCGACAAGGACGAGATGATCTCGCCGATCATTGTGGATGGCCTGAAACCTTTGCCCGAGCCTGTTGCAAAGCCTCCAACGCCGTTGGGCGATAGAAAAGAGGACGTTGTTGTCCCCTTCGTAATGAAGGACCAACAAAAACCGCCGACAGCTGTCCAGACACCGTTGCATCCATCTTTACCTCCTAAACCTACGCCGGGACCGGTTTCTCACCAGCCACAGTCTGCATCGGGGAAGAACAATGCAGCGAAGGAACCGGCTGCGGCAGCGGATGCCTCAGAACCACCCGCATCTGTTGACGGAACGCCAGATGTTAAACCTGGGGAGAAACAGGCCAAACAGGATGTGGATGATGCGGCGTGGGATTCTGGCCGTGAGGGCCTTGCTGCCTCAATTCATGCTCCTGCCCTCTCTAACTCGTTGTCTGCCCCCAGCAACCTCAGCACCCCTCCCACTCAACCGCGCAATTTTAACCCCACACACAACCGAGCGCAGACTATAGGCCGCGCCTTCCCGCAGTCGGCTCCAGTTAACTTTAACTCCCGATTCCCTCGCTCGGGAACGTCAACGCCTCGAGGGGGTTATTCGCCTGGAGGGCAGCATGCTCGCACACATTCATCGCCACCAGCTGGGTCTGTGCTCAACAACAACCATCGGCCTCCCCATGCTCGACCAGTTATCACTGGCGATGCAATTTCAAGACTGGCGAGGACGATCGCGAGAACACCCCAAATCTCTGCGTCCAATATTTAAATCATATACGTCCCCGATTTCCTTCACTTCCTTCGGAAACATACCCTTCCTCGTCGCTCCCGCTGTCCGCCGTGTCATCTATTCTTATTATACCTGTACCTATACAACCTGGACCCGCAGTTAATTTCGGATATCTAAATGTACAACCTCGGAATGAAAGTTTTTACAGGTTATCATTCGAACCGTCCGAGCTAAAGTATGATAATTCGAGACCAATGGCCTTTATAGGCTTTGTCCGGTTCGAAAAGTCGGAAACCACGCCTAGACTAACTAGCATATTTCGCAGTCGCCCTTCCCACATGAGGGACACATCCTGGTGAACCATTCTGAGGGTCGAATCAAGGGGTAAAGTGAGAAGGCTCACATTGTTTGTCGAAGCGCGGGCTTTGACCACACCACGCACCTCTCCCTTCGCCTCGCCGCGGGGCGGAGGTATTGAGATTGCGTCGTCGTTGGGGTCATCGGGATCGTCTTGCGACAGCGGAGATCGCATCCACCATTCGGCACCCATTGTCCACTCACTCTCGTAGCTATAAACATTGAAATCGAACCGGGAAGACAAGGAAAGATCGCGAGAAACGCGAGCAGAGTAAGCGCCGGACATGTGTCCGAGCATAGGATTAAAGAGTGCAGTTATTGTCGTCGGAGGTTGGGAGGGCGGACCCTTCGAGGCCTGTGTGAGCGGCGAAGAAGATGGTCCAGGAAGCTGAAATGAGGGCGGTGTGGCATCCGGGAGGGTTGTGAATCGAAACCCAGTTGAAACTACAAGCAAATGGGAAAACCATTCTCGAAACAGGAACGCATTCGGACTAACCTCCGGCACTTCGCTCCTTTGCGCTGAAATAAAACTCGGCTCCAGCGGATACGCGGCCTTTCAGGCCGCCCTCAACAGCGTCTTCCTCGTCGACACGCTTGAGCCCGCGGCCCCCTGGAGTAGCCGAATTGTCATCGGAGGTATCGACCGGTATGCCAAGTTTCCCGAAATTATGGAGGACCCTTACACCCCACATACTGTCATCGGCGCTGTAGGTGTATTCGGTGCACCATTTCCCGACATCGTGCTGTAAATTGACGATGAGATTACTGACGTTTGCGCTGCGACCACTTATGTCGGTCGGCAAATTTGAAGGCGGATGTGATATGGCTGCCACCAGGGCCTGCAGTGTCGGCGTAAGTCGTGTAGAGTAGAGCGCATCTAGCCGTCCAGTAGGAAGGTAGAATCGTCCGTACAAAAGATAGTCTGCAATGGCACTCAGTCTTAAGTCTGCAGCTAAATTGTAGATACTCACCGCGCTTATCGACACGCTCTCCGGCCAGCCATTCCTCCTCCTTGGCTTCCGGTCTTCGGGGTTGGTCGTAAACTCTGAAGCGCTCGATCATATCCTTGAACCGAACGTTTCCAGAGGCTTTTACATCCAGGTCGCAAGACGTGAAGATATACCCACAGACCCATTGAGTGAGGGCATCGCATTCATGGAATAAGTGGTCTTGAATAATGAATTGGGCGACTTGGAGACGGAGAGGTGTAGCCCTCGAGGCACAGTGAAGTCGAGGATAGCTAAGGAATCTTTGAGTGCGCAGCACAGGTTTCGGAAACGGGAACAAACCATTAGATGAACGGGTAAGATTAGCGTAAAGATTATCCTCGTTCCAACCAGTGGCCTTGTAGTAGCTCCGTAGAACGTAGGATGCAAACGGGAGCATAGAGATTTTGCGCTCACGTGCCCAGCGTGGCGGATCAAAATCCGGTACGCGACCACTGAGCAAAGACGCGATTCTCGATATCATAGTTAAGTAGGGATCCAAGGAGTTCGTTCATTGTCAAGAAATTATTACAGATTTGTGGTTGTATTCCCCCTCTCTTTCATGCGTACTGGTTCGGGGGCAACACATGCAAGACATCTCCAGTTCTGGGTCTTTGCACCGGCATTGTGGATATATTCTCCCTCTCTTCATGCGTACTGGCCCGGGGGCAACACATCCAAGACATCTCCAATTCTGGGTCTTTGCGCCGGCACTGTGAGCCAGCAATGACACAGCACTGACCACAGATGCTCATCAAGACCCCTCTCCAGGACACGGGAGGCCCGCGGACGCTCGGGCTGCTCTCCCTTAGCAGACCTAATCACGACCTCCGTCGTGTGCTTGATGTTGCTGTACGGCTGTTCGTGCGTGAGGAGCTGGGAGGGGTAAATTGTGTGAATGCTTTATTAATAGCGAGTAGCGTACCTCAAGTACCGTCATCCCATACGCGTAGACGTCGGAGCTCAGCGACAGAACACCTTGGCCGATGCAAACCTCTGGCGCAAACCAGCGGTAGGAGTCGCTGACGCCACGGCTTTGGGAGAATGGTATGCCCGTGATGTCTTCGACGACCTATCAGGACCAATAAGTAATGCGCGACGAGACCAAGAGAATTCCGGGACTGTACTCACGCGGGAAAGACCGAAATCTGCGATGAGGGGATTGCCGAGAGCGTTGATGACTATATTGCTAGCCTTAATGTCCCCGTGAACGACGGGAGGGTTCATGCTGTGTAAAACCTGAATGCCCAGAGCTATCCCCTTGATCTACAATATGGATAAGATAATGCGGTTATTACGAGCCAAATAAATTACCAGGTTGAGGTAGTCAATCTTGGAATCATGTTGCTTGACATAGTTCAGGGCAGTTCCGTTTGGCTATGTATTTGGAAAGGTGAGTTTCTGAACGGCGAACCGAGACGATAAATACTGACCTGCCACGGGCTAATCATGGACCTGATGCCTAGTGTAAGTAGCGGGTTGTAGGTGAACTGCACAATCTTACGGGAATGGGCCGTCTTCCTGGCAGAAGCCGTAAAACGGAAGGACATGTTTTCCTTGGTCGATTTTCCATAAGTCTTTCCAGATCTCACATTCTCTAGTGAGACGCTGGCAACTCGTGGTCAACCCGACTGTAATAAAAAGTTCGGAGATGACTTACGCGCAAACTGTGTTCATCCGAGTTAACTGCTCGAACAACTTTGATGGCGACTTTTTCCCGCCCCAGATATAGACCTTGGGACGCATGAGATCCAAGAGCGGACCATGAGGGAGTAAAGAGACGAACCTTCATAGATGTCCATGGCGGAAGTTCCACTGATCGGGAATTGGCCCATTCGGACGACCTCGCCAGAGCGAAGATTGAAGTCGGGCAGCAGTTCGTGACTCTGGAACTGGAGTTCATATAGGTTAGAGGACAGTCCATTGTGGACGCGGTCGGCAGTTCGGGCATTTTCCCCTAGCAGCTACTCGCCGTTAATAACTCGTCGCGGAAAGGTCAAGCGAAACACACCTGCTGCATCATCCCCATGAGGTGCTTGATATCGACGGTCTGGGACTGACGGGCAATAGTATCGTTAGGTTGCCGTACGACAGACGCGGGTGTGTGTGTACCTGTAACGCGTCGTTCGTGATGGTTTGTGAGTTTTCGATCGCAGCGAGAAAGTCCATGACTTCGCGATGATCCTGTTGGGTATTCCGCTCAAACTGCGCCTGCCAGTCGTGTATTTCCGTGTGAGAGACAAGCTAAGGCGAAATGAGTAAGTATACTTTCTTTCTTCCGCGACGTATGTACCTGGAAGGCGATCAAACAATCCGATAATTTGTCGTGACATCTTCGGATGTCCTTCTCGATTTCGTCCTGGTGAAGGAAAGCCTGTATCTTGGTCTGCTTTGCCCATTCAGCCATTCTCGCTTTGATATGTTCAAAGCAGCTAAGTTCCCAGTTACATCCGGCTCCTGTGCTCTGTGCCCACTTACTCAGTAACAGCTTGGATGGCCGCCATGATGTTCTCTTTTGCCGTGCATTTCTCGTAGAGGACCATTCCCAAGCGGTGGCAGCGGTCGCGAAGTTGGTTGGCAGCATTCCTGCGCGATCTCGATCAGCAAAAGCACACTACGTCGGGCCCACAGCGCGCACCGATTCTGCGCGACGTTCTGGCATAGCTGGATTATGGCACACAGCAACTCTGCCGCGGGCGCCAATGCAGGGACGGGGGCGAATTGGGCAGTCACTTGCGCAGCAGTCTTACCAAGCGACATCGCGAGGCCTGTGGTCCGGCGGACAGGTCCAATATTGCGAAACTCGGACATGGAGCGAAACTATGGTGGTTCAGGACTGCAGGCGAATAGGTAGCAGCTGCTTATATTGGGAAACATCATACATGGCTGTGGAGATGCTGTATGGGGGCTTGATGGGGCAGCGCGTTTATCGCCGATTGATTGATCGGAGTCTCTTTGCTTCGTGTACACCGCGGATGCATTTCGTTCAAACAAGCGCCGAGTCAATGCGCGGACACTGCCTCAAGGAACTGGAGGACACAGACAGACATGAAGTTTCGAGCAAACGAGCTAAGTAAGAGGTTGTACAATACATGTCGGGAGCTTCAGCAGATTCGCAGGGTTCATTTCTGGGAAAGACATCGCAATTACAGTTGCGAGGGGTTTTGTTCTAGAAGAAAATCAAAACTATAGCTGTATGAGATATTTTGGAAGATGGGCGACGCAGTCTTTGGACACAATTAGGGTTGTCCTAGAACATCCGGAAACGCCGTAAGAAAAAGTATGCAGCACCGGCCAGTGCTCCTCCAACGTGGGCACTCGTGTTCGTTTTACCACCCTGACAGAAAACATGGTCAGTGGAAACTGGTGAACAAAACAAATTTGCTGCAAACATTATCCTGGACCGTGCGGTACAAATCATACGAGAATAAACCTCCTACTGCGAGATAGATTGGCACAGGAATGATCCCGTACAAGAGAAGCGTCATTCTTGGCGCTTGGAAGGCGAGGAAAGACAGCACCGAGTATATGGCACCTGTGCCAAAGAGTGAGATCGATATAAGGAGGAGGCATGCAGCCACCAACCACTAGCGCCGACTGATGGAACATCACGGCCTCGCCAGATGTTCGTGTATGCGACTGAGCCCAGTGCCGCCGAAGCGCCGCCTGATAGATGTATTGAGCATCTCGTGAGGACTGGACTACATCAAGACATGCCGCCCAAGTACAGAAAGAGAAATTGTCTGCTGCCCTGAAACGGAGTTAGACTGATTATGAGGCAACATGTTGAGGAACACCGACCAAGATGCTCAGAGTGAGCGGCGCCATGAAATAGAAAGTGAAGCCGTTGAACAGAATATGGCTGAAATCAGCGTGCGCGAATGCGGATGTGACGGGCGTCCATCTATAAACAAGATGAGAGACTAGCAGAGTGGGTATTGCGGACAACAGACATGCGGCCTGCCGAAATGTTGTTCCAGCTGGATGTGAAATTCTTTTGAAACCATCGATACAGGGCCGGGTTCCGCTCGACTTCCTGCAGAGATATGAGAGACGGAGTACAGTGGGCACAGACGACCAAGCACCAGTTTTTTTTTGGCCCACCAGGCCATTGCGAATACGGCACCATTGAGACCGATGATACTCCAGAAGACGGTGTCCTCGGGAATGTCGTCAAGAAAGCGGAAGTAGCCCGGGTGGTAGGAGCGACGCGACGACGACGACGAGTGAAAGGGTCTGCGCGAATATTGCAGGGGGGAAGGCCGGCGGGGGATACGGGTGCATACGCGGGGAAGGACGCGTAACATGATTTCAACTAGTGTTGTACTAGTACTAAGCAGAGTCGAGCGTCGATCACGTTAGGTTAGTGACCGCTGTGTGACACAGCGAGTGACTCTGCACTCTCCTTCACTCGTCGGACTCGGTGTGGTGGCCTTTCTTCTCGTCTTTCCTCTTTCCTCTTTCAATCCCTATTCAACCCACAAAACATATCTAAAAATTCCCTTCTTCCGACCCGCCACCTCCCACCCCGACAGAGAGAAAGTCTGCGCCCCCCAAGAGTCTTGCCTGCTCTTTCCTCCCCGTGAGTGTCCATCCGATTCTCTCGCCCCTCGCTCATCCCTCCCAGCTGTATCCTTGCTTGCCACTTACATTCTGTCCAATAATCAACGTCCTCAGCATAATCACCTTCTCTATCTCCAGAAATGACCACCACATCTCCCAACCCTCGTGCCTCCCTTCTTTCTGGCCTCCGCACTGGCGGGGTTCGCTCAACCTCGGCCTCCGTGCCTCACACCGCCGCTCCTGGGGGGTCCTTCAACGTCCCCCGCTTCGCTTCCCAGCTTCATTCCTCCGTCTTTCCCGAGGAGGATGACGACCAGATCGTCGACGTCCCAGCCCACAATGCGTTCGCCAGTCATCATGCTCCCCGCATGCCGATGACCGCTGCCGTCGACGGTCCCGACCACAGGTTCACCCAGCAGCAGCAGCAGCAGCGGGGCATGAATCCGAATAGCCCTCCCTTTAGTCCCGCTTTCATGGCGCAGCCCAACCCGTCTCAAACCCAGGCGTTCCAGATGCAGATGATGCAGCTTGAGATCATGAAGATGCAGGTGCTACCCGTTTATGTTCTAGTCCGGTGTCCAATATCTGACAAATAACGCAGGCCGCCCAGCAATACCAGGCCCAGCAATACCAGGCCCAGCTCATCGCCCAGGCTCAAACCCAATTGCAGCAGCAGCAGCAGACCCCCAGACGTGTCAGCTTCAACCCGCCTGCCACAGCTGGGCCCCTCACTAGTTCTTTTGACTTGCGATCGGCGACCCTCAGTGCGCAAATGCGTCGTGCCGCACAGAACAATCCTGCGGACGAGCAAGTTCCAATGACGGCCGCTCTTGGTGGCAAGTTTGGCGGCCGCCCCAACAGCTTATCGGGCAGTCCGATGTCCAGATTCGCCGCAGAGGACTACGACGATGCGTTCCTCCCCCCTACGCCCCACTCTACCACTGTTATTAGCGGAGGCACTTCCTTGGGAAGCCCCGCCTCCAACAGTGTCAACGCTAACCCGAGTGGGACTCCTTCCAAGTCCGACTCTGCGTCCACTTGGCGTCGAGGCGGGAACAACAACTCTGTTCTCAGTGGGAACAACCGCTCGCCCAGTGTCAAAGTGACCCCGCCCCCCGCCGACAAACGAGTTTCTTCTCCCTCCCCCGTTGCATCCCCTACCCCTGTCAACAAAGCCCGCCCGCAGCCTCTCCGGTTCAGTGTTGTCGCTTCCCAGCCTATGCCGGCAGTCGCGATCGATACGACCGTCGAAGGCGAGAACGAGAACGATGACGACGCTTCGTCGGGTTCTTCAAAGTCGGCGGGGTCCAACTCCAACCCGACTACCCCTCACTCCTCTTCCTCTAACGAGACACCTCTCTCGCCGCGCGAGGAAGCTTCCAAGAAGCTGTATGAGGGTTTGGGTATTGGCAGGCCTGCGTCTGCTGTCGCCGATCCGCAACAGTTGACTTCAGTCGCTGGTCACAGGATGATCAGCCAGCCCATGCGGCAGCCCCGCGGGCCGCCCTCGGGCGCGGACGAGCTTGGACCCAAGAACTTTGCCACCAGGATTAGGCGAAGGCCATCGGTGGCTTGGGCATGCTCATGAATTCGCGCGAAAGGCGGGAATTCGTCGAGGCCTACTAAGGGTCTAAATTAACCAAAACACTGCGGCAGACTGGTGGTTGGACGAGATATTGAACGATTGATTTGCGCTCAAGTCCGAGGTTTCCTTCCCTTCCCTCACATTAATGACCCCTTCACTCCGACGTTTTTGCGCGCGAAAAACCCTCAGACTATACATTCTTTTCTACCATTATTTTTCTCTTGCGGCCTGGTGATTTGTTGGACTCTGCACCGGCGATGAAGACAACACTCCCTCATTCCCAACATCTCTGTCCTTCCCAATTTGACCCGCATTCTCGTCTGTTGCTCCCGCTACATCCAGGAAGTTTGTGACAAAGGAAGATGGATTTTGGATGGGGAGGATATGGGGAGCCGTGCTTCCCTCAGCAACGACGCTATATTTTGCGAAACTTATATTTTTGCAGAGATGTATGGGCGTATAGGTTTTTTCTCCTTTTGTACATGTATTTTAGCATGTACCCATTAGTTTTTTTTTGCATATCCCGCGTCTTGTTGTAATCAAACGCATGGTTTGCGCCCAGAATTTTTGGTGGTGGCACAAATGGATCTAGTAGTACAAACGGACCCGTAACTACTTGCATCTCTGGCCGACAATCGCCTTTCCGTGTTCCTGAGAAGCGCGTGGTTAAAACAAACCACCTATGGAACTGAAAAAAACTCACCATCCACTCCTCTTTGCTGATCCAAAGCTGGTGGAAAGTGCCGAGGCTTCCCAGGACACTTCCCCCGAGCCAACCGCCATAACGGCGTTCGACAGGGTTTCCCGGGGCATGGATTTTGACCTTGAGAAGGATCAGAACTGAGAGAAATCATTTCAACGAAGACGGGAGCGTACGTGTGGAAAACTCCTGGCCAATTCGGAAGAGAGTCGATCTCCAAACCCCGCAAACAAGCTTCCGCCGCCGGTAAGCACGACGTTGCCGACGAGAACCTGCCGCAGTTCAGGATCGCATGCCCTCAAGGATTCGGTGATGAGGGCAGGTATGGTTTTGGGAAGACCGGGATTGGATGCCTGTGTCCACGGTTGTTAATGTGCGAGCAGGACATGAGGACCCGATCAACGTACGAGTAACTGGGGCGAGTGCCAGAAGAACTGTTCGCCGACTGAGAACCGTTCTTGGGCAAACCAGCTGTTGAATCCCGTTGGGAACTCATACTGTCGGGGCGGTCGGGATGCGGCAACCCTGCAATATGTGGATGGTCAGTAAGACCATCGAGTTGGCGTCGGGGCGTACTGGTCATTCCATCCCTGCTCCAACACGCCCGCCACACTTTGGATCCACTCGTCCACTTCGCGCGTCTCGTACCAAGTGCGCCAGCTTTCCGTAGTCCCCTTGACGCGATCTTCGCGGAGAGTAAACCGTGGTGGGGTACCTACCTCCACTGGCTGCGTTGCGCGAATTAGAACGATAAATGTACCTAAAATGATAATCACCATTTTGTTACTAACGAGCTGGTGAGGGTATAAATCGATCCCCCTTCGGTGGGCGTTGGGAGAGACAAGAATATGACGAGCGTGGGCGTGCACCAATTTAGGCAGCGCAGAATATACAAGACCTGTCAAACCGGTTCAGTGTCTCTGCATCCAACCTGTGGTTCAACGTGCCCTTTCGTAGAACAAATCCGTCAACTATTGGGGTCACGCTGGCCATTGTCTGGCCAACGTCAATAACAAGGGCAGACCCTTTTCCGGCAGCAAAACTGGAAAGTACCGGTTGTTTAGGAATGCATTAGAACGAAAGGCGAAAGCGCACGCGTTAAGAACGCCTGTGTTGGCGATGTAGAAAGCCGGCACTTGGAATTCCTCGAACATGATCTCCGCCATTCGTTCCCTGTTCGCAGGAGTGTTCCATGCGGGCTCGGTGACTAGTATGGGATGTTCTGAGGGATTGCAACGCATAACATCCACGATCGCATGGCGCATGAGCGCGCTTATAGGCTCAAAGTCGTGTACTAGACGCGATTCAGAATTGGGAATTAGGGGAATGGGGTGCGAGACGCACTGATGCCTTCGTTCAACGGGTTTGCAACCTCCATGCCCTCCCGCCAGACGGTGGGACCGTACTGGCCGATGTACATCTTGGAAAATTTGGTGGGGCCGGACTGCATGGAGTCTTCTGCGTCTGGCATGGCGGCATCGGCGTCTGGGGCTGCCTTGTGGTAGCCAAATGTGGTCGGAATGACGGCTTTGGGTGTATCGTCGCCTGCATATCCGGCGCGTACTGAAGAGGTGCCAATGTCGACCACAAGGGCTGATACTTCGTCTAGAGGGATTCAAATGTGAGGATTGAGAATTGGAAGTATGCTGGGACGCGCCTCCACCGTAGTTGACCATTTCAACCGAATGCGTCGCGTCTAAACCGTGTCACTCTGATCACACTGTCACGCGACTAACTTTTTGCTTTCCGACTTTTTTGAAAACAGCTAAATGGCTGCGAAGAGAAAACAGCCGTCGAGGGATGAAGACCCCCGTACGGAGGCCACCACATTCCGCGCCCCTGTCGAAACTCTCGAGATGTTGAGCGACGACGAGGGGCCCGAGGAGGACGCTGCATCGGACGACGGCCAGGTCGACGAGTTCCCCGAGATAGATGCGGCAAGCGACTCCGAAGCAGAGGACGAGGTGGACGAGGAAGGTAGCGACGAGGAGGATTTCGAGGAGGAAGACTCGGACGACTCCCTCGACCGTGATATTTTCCCGAAACCCAAAACAATCATCTCAGACATCACCGGGCAGCCGAAACGCGTCTACCCAGAAATTGAACCTGACTATGACTCTGATTCCTCGACGGAAGATGTGCGTGTTCAATTCGTGAAGCCGCGAAATTTCTAACCCGCATACAGGCTCCAAACCGAGTCGGGGATGTACCAATGCATTGGTATGACGATCTTCCCCACGTTGGGTACGACATGGATGGGAAAAAGGTCCTTCGGCCGGCTCGAGGGGACGAGCTGGACAAGTTTTTGCAAACGGTCGAGGACCCCTCTGCTTGGTTCGCATATACCTTCTGAATCTTACAGGCTCTGACTTGTTACTTCAGGACATCAGCATTTGACAAAACTGCCCAAATGGACAGGCCTCTTTCCGCTGAAGAGCTGGACATTATCCGCCGGCTGTACGCCAATGAGGTTCCGGATGCTGGCTACGATCCATACGAACCCATGACCGAGTTTTTCACCGGTAAAGGGAAAGAAGAGGTTATGCCCCTCTCGGCCGCACCGGAACCCAAGCGTCGTTGGGTTCCCAGTAAATGGGAAAAACAAAAGGTGCGTTGGATACGGATCCACTCTTCCTCTACTAATTCCTTCCCCATTCAGGTCATGAAAATTGTCCGGGCCATCCGCCAGGGTCGCATAATTCCTTCAAAGCCGAAGACGGCCTCGAAACTCGAATTCTACGCGATCTGGTCTGAACCCTCCACCTCCCATGCGCCCCCTCTCCCCGCACCTAAACCTCGCCTCCCCACAAATTCCGAGTCATACAATCCTCCGGAGGAATATCTCCCTACTGAGGCGGAGCGCGCGGAATGGGAAGCCCTGGACCCCGAGGACAGAGAGCATGATTATCTCCCTAAAAAACACTCTGCTCTGCGGTTGGTGCCTGCCTACGATCGATTCATCAAGGAAAGATTCAACCGGCAACTCGACCTCTACCTTGCTCCGCGAATACAAAGAGTCAAGCTCAACATAGACCCTAGTACATTAATCCCGAAGCTCCCCAGTCCGCAGAGTTTGAAGCCCTTCCCTAATTACAAGTCGCTCAAATTTACTCATTCCGGCCGGGCACGATGCATCAGCATAAGTCCTGATGGCGCGTGGGTGATTAGTGGCGACGAGAACGGGATAGTCAGCCTTTGGGAGGTCAATGTTGGACGCGAAGTGAAACGATGGAAGTTCGAGGGCAAGATCGGCGCTTTAGAGTGGTGTCCTCGGACGGATGTCAGTTACTTCGTCGTTGGCATGTAAGTTCCGATGCGCTCTTCTCAATGAGTTATCGCTAATCTTTTTTTTTACAGCGAGGAGGCATTACATTTCGTTATACCGCCAAACCTTTCATCGACCGTGTTGCTTCTCACACAATCGGTACTAGCTCCCACAACGCTCCCTCCCGCTCCTGAAACGCCATCCCCGGTGAAATGGGTTACTCCGCCAACCAGCTCTTGGTCCCCTGATACGGCCATTCTCACTGTACAACTACCTCAGTCTTCAGGTCTTCCAAAGCAGATCGCATGGCATCGACGGGGTGACTACATGGCCACAGTTTGTGCGTGGGCTCGTCTTCTGTCCTGGATTTGTATCCTTATGCCCTTGATTGATTGCACAGCAAGCGGAGGAACGCAGGGCGGCGTCTGGATGCACCAAATTACACGAAGGCACTCCCAAGCTCCTTTCAAAAAGATAAGAGGCGCCGTTCAGTTAGTGCTCTTCCACCCTCTAAAGCCTCATTTCTTCGTGGCGGTCAGTGTCCTTTACACTGCCCCTGTTCTCCGCTTGACACATTATTCGATTAGACGCAGCAATACGTCCGGATATACAACCTGTCCGAGCAAAAGTTGCTGAAGACGCTGACGCCTGGCATTAAATGGATATCTTCCATGGATGTTCACCCATCCGGCGACCATCTCATCGTCGGCGGCTACGATCGGAAATTATGCTGGTTTGACCTGGAGCTCAGTGATAAGCCGTACAAGATTTTACGGTACGCCTTCGCTGCGTATTATTCTCCTCGGCATCTGAACGCAATCCTTATAGTTATCACACACGTGCCATACGTTCCCTGGCTTTCCACCCGACATATCCACTCTTTGCGTCCTCGTCGGACGATGGAGCCATCCAGGTTTTCCATTCCAGAGTGTATAACGATTTGATGACGGACCCTTTGATCGTTCCTTTGAAAATTCTCCGAGGACATACCGTAAAGGAGGGACTGGGGGTTCTGCAAGTCAAGTGGTGCGCCCGGCAACCTTGGCTTGTCAGTGGGGGTGCCGACGGTACTGTCGGCCTGTGGTGCAGCTAAGCTGCCGAGTACACCAGTTATCAGTCGCCATGTGAATGGACTTGGGGTTGCAACCGGGGCATTGTTCGGTGCCAAACGATGGCGTGGGGCAGGCTCGAGATCGCTCTCTAGCGAGCTTAAAAGTTTCATGGTCATTCTGCTGCTAATTCGAACGACTAAACACACGTAAACGACTCATGGCGGATCCTGGACTACACCGACGGTTTTTCCAATCCGAATCCCGATAGCTCCACGGCGCTTGCAGGTTCTACTCTAGCCGCTGGGTGAACAGGGTTTTCCGGAGTCATCTGTTGAAGCGTATAGTGTCTTCCTTGACGGCGAAGATTTGTGAAACGATTCTGCTAAGCCAGGAACAGTGACTACGCGCCAAACCCAATTCGATACTCCCGTGTTTGCTTCCGCCTAACGTACATAACACGACGCTAAGGTAGCGGACAGGCAAATACGGTTATCCCACGTGACTACCTGTTTTGCCCAAAACGGGCCAGTATTTTAGAAAGTCGAGGTTTGAGAGGTGATAATAGGAAATCTGGCGCAACAGAACTGTTCCATTTTGCCATGAGACACCCCCCAAATATTTTGAAGAGTTTCAGTCGAGAAATGGGGGACTAGTTCCCAAATTGACGTCGAACGATGATTTCTGGAACTAGTCTTTCATTTCTGAACTGGCACTCATAGAAATATTTAACAGGGCCCCTGAGACACATTATAACAAGGCTGTTGTGCTAGATTTCGTACTTTCCCTCGGAGAACAAAGGAATCGAGGACCGCCTCTGAAAACCTCCCAAAAAGGCAGGTCACGTGGGGTAACCGTATTTGCCTGTCCGCTACCTTAACATTTTATCCCGGTCTTTCACTTTGCTTGAGAGGCAGGATATGTTTACTGGTTTACTATTTTATCCTCTGCCCAATACAAGACCCGGCCACGGCGGGTCATGTTTAAGTTAACGGTCCTTTTCCCGAGCAGATCTCTCCATTTTCTCTCCTTCGTATATCTCTCCTGTCGTCTAAACCTAATCTAAACCCAATATAGGAATAGACGGGTGTTGGAGTCGACTCCTTCTGCTACCTATAATTTCCTAATTTTCGCTCAAATGGCCAGGAACATCTCAGGGACGGTAATTGCATCCATTGTATTACTCAACTGTACTCGGTGAGCAACACACCGTCCTGACGAGCAGCATTTTCCACAAAAACCCCATCATCCGCGATTAGGCGCCAACATCCACCCCATCCCCATTGGATCCATTTCTTGAGGTTTCTACCACAGCACGGTCTTAATTTTACACATCCAGGCGGTATGCCAATCACGGGCGAAGTGATGCGTGCGCGCAACGTGTGCGTCAATGTTTACATTCAATATCACGCCTCTGCCAAATATGTTCTACCACCTCTCCTCACCGGTACGACCCGTTCAAAAGTCTATGTGTCTCCTTCACCAGGTTTTTCGATATAGTCTAACGAGCACGGAAAGCTTATTTGGGGCCTAGAGTTCTGTCGAAGCGAATTTAATTAGGCCGCGGCCGTCATATTAACGCCACAAATGTGGCGGGACGTATTTTGTAAATGGGGTGGCCTTCCGTCTCGTCTCGTGGAACTTGCTTCCCTCGTTTTCTTTCTCATTCTACCTGCCCGTCCTCCACCGCTATGGTTAACTGGTCAGACCCCGCCGAGATCCTCAAAGATTCAGGTTCGCCGTGTGCCATGGGCGACCGATCCCGACTGATCGCCGACATAGATGCTTTCGCCAAGATCATTTATCTGTTCTTTGGTATCCAGTTATGGGAGGTCATCACGACCGCTGGGTTTGAGTGGTCGCTCCTCACGCGCCGACGGAAATTTCGCTGGCCACTGGTACGAACCTCATGTGCTCATCTTGCTATGTGCTCACTTACCCCTCAGAGTACAATCATTTTATTCGACTCTGATATTTACTGACTTTTTATCAGTCTTTTTCTTCCTCTCCCGATACTGCATGCTCTTTTCGATGATTGGATTGTGCGTAATTCGTTCGCGGTCCGCAGCAACGACAATACTCATATGCGCAGGATCATATCCCTCTCCATCAGCCATCCTGTACGCCGCGAGACATAATTTTGACCGCTGGTACTCATGTAGCATGTCGCCCGCAGATTAACTGTGGGGTAAGTCCGCTCATAGACTTGTTGTATCACGGCTGATAACTCGCTGCAGGCCCTGTTTACCTTCAATTCTGTGCGCACATAGCTTCGCTCTACCCGGCCCGCATATTTATCTCATCGCATTCATCCAGTGGACTGGGAACATGGCGATCCTCTGCGCTTCAACTTCGCTGATGCTAAGAACGTGAGCCTTTTCGTCGGCCCCTCGCGAACTTCCGCATACTTACCTTTGCAATAGCATCGCGCTATGGGAAAGAAAAAGAAATGTCGTCATACCTCTCGGACTACTTTCCTTGGTCCACTGGGCCCTTCTATATCGCACATGTTCGTCGTGAGAGCAGCCTGGGACTACGACCTCAAGACCTGCGTCGTCGTGTCAACGAATCCATCGCTCCTCAACGTCACGTTCTTCTTCAGTAATTATTTACCTGTGGAATGCACATTCCTCCTTGCTAATGCGACTTTAGCCATGGGCTTCGACTTCGTTATCTTGTCTACGACCGCAGTAGCCGTGGGTGGTTTCATACCCGTCGTCCCTCTTCGTTGATGTGATCTTAGTTAATGGGGCGCCATTCTGCCCGGACGGATTTGTGGAAATTGCTATTCACTGATGTTGAGTCAATCGCTCTGGTTCTGATCGTATGCTCATCCTGTTTAGGGATTGGTTTACTTTGTAGTATCCTTTTGCATGAATTGTATTCCGGCGGTGAGCAACTATGTTCGATCGTGTAGTGTGCCAGTGATTAAATATTCTCGAAGGTTTTAAATTTGCTTAACCTCAACTGTGAGCGCAGTTTAATCCATCCTGCCCATGTACTGATAGAGATTCGGCAGCGCCTATGAACATGTACGTACCCCGCCTAAAAGTTGGAAAAATATTTAACTGTTCCTTAATGTGGCCATAGCATCGCCACGGTGAGTTCATATGTATTCCGGCCTGCAGCACCTGAATTGCTTCCAGATTCCTGCTGCCGCAGTATCGTGAGATTGGCAGCATTCTATTCACCGGCTTGCATACTCACGAACCAACCCCGCTAGATCGATCGCAGCGTGTAGGGCAGTCATACGCTTGCTGGACTACAACTCTGACGTCTACATTCATTCCATGGCTGCGGTAATGCCTTCGAGCGATCCACGCCACAGCAACGCGCCGTTTTCCCTCCCTACCGTCCCCGGATTCACCTTAACCAGGCCGGAAGGCGTCCTAGTGACGACCGAGCACATCACCATGTCCGAGTTTCCGTGAGCAGATTATTGTCCGACGTCCCGCGTCCAATTCATGGAGCCTAGATCCCCCATTCCTACTGCATACAGCAAAACTGAATTACACCGATACGACGTCGAAGCAGGACGCCATGGTATGGATATTGATAACAACTCAACCTCTGAAAAAGACATGGACGACGCTGTCGAGTCCTCCGAGTACACCGCAACTACATGACCGCGAGCGTAAAATAGATGTACATACTTCTAGCCGAATCTTGGACTGTACTTGCTCTACTCACGGGTCTTCATGGGCATGCCTCTTAATTCAATATTGCGAGCGCGGAATTATCCAATGAATCCGAATTGCGATGGGCAAATGGATGAAATACAACGAAAATAAAATACAAGCCACTACCGTCTTCTCTTGGATCTGCCCGCCTTCCTGCGCGCGGCAACCCCGCCTTGACGATTCATCCCGGTGGGACTGGGTCGTGCGGCGAGACCCTTTGATGTCCGCCACTCTTCCCGGCGAGAACCCCGTGGGCCATGCGTCGAGATTTTTTTCGAGCTTTCTGCGTCTACTGCCATTGAATCTGAATGGGCATGCTGATAAGTGAAATGGAATGAAGGGGAAACGACCAGGTGCACTGACCAGCTTCAGGGAGCAAATCCGGATTTGTTTCGTCGGCTGCGGAGAATAAAAAAAAATTGTCAATGACCGTCATGCGTCGTGAGCCCATGGACAAGATCATGCGAAGTTCTCCTTCAAGCCGCCCCCGCAAGATGCTGCCTTGTTGGGTCTCCGAGTGCCTCTGCCTCTGCTTCGTCGCCTGCACCGCTGGCGCTTCGCACCGCCGCTGGCCAAAGAGCCCATGCTCTCGGCGGTGATGTCGCACGCGTCCAAAAGACCAAAAGTTGTGAACCAGGACCAACCTGGCTGGTCTTCGCCGTCTTCCTCTATTCCCTCTGCATCTATAGGACCCTCCCTCGAAGCGACCGCGCTGAGTTTGGCGTGGAGTCGATTTAGCCGGGCAGCCTCTGTGGCGGCATATATGCCCGTTTCCCGTTTGGATGCTCGGAATGAGCGCTTGACTTTGCTTCTCGTCGATTTAGCCATTTCGTCTGTAACAGGAGGTAGGTGGGTGGTGGTGGTGTTGGTTAAAGTTTAGAGTCACGAAAAAAGCTGCGCTTGGCGGAGTTTCAAAATCTGCACTGCCACCGGCGGCGACCGCGACTTGATTGACTTGCAATAATTTTCAGAAAATGCTGAATCAGTCTCTCTGGAGGCCCAGGGTTCAGGCAGTCTCTACTTGATATATGTTCGCGATATATAATTCCTGTTCTCGAATTGACAGTTCTGAACGAGCAGATACGCACAAAACGAGATACAGATTGGTACGATCGCCGGATGCGCACATTCAGAGATCTCATGGATTCAAAATACAGGATATGTAAAGGAGAAAGCAACAACGACGGAAGGATCAGAGTTGGAATGGACCGGAGCCAACATCACCAGCACGCGCGATTTTTTTGTTTATTCTGGCGGTGCCTCCCTGTAATGGGGCAGGGTCGTCAGATGGAGGCTCGACGCGAGCGGGAAAAGACTTATTATGTAGAGGACATTGTTACACCTGGAAGCAATTGAAGGATGAGCGTGGATTTTCGCTTTAGCACGCGACACACACCGTATAAACACCTCCCCCAGCGTACCATTCGACTTGCCGTCCTGGTACTCTTCCGTGTTCGCAAGCTGGAGGAAGAAGATGTAAGACAGAGACGTGCGCGCTGTGATAATGCTCACCTGGAGATTCATGAACCCATCGGTGCTAACCAAGAAGCCCTTGTACTCGAGTCCCCATTTTAAACGGACGAAGACAGGCTTGCCTGTCAGCTCCTGCATAAAGGGCTTGGGGTTGACGGGGTTTACCTGGACGAAACATGAGCGCAACACGGGCAGACGAGTTGGGGACTGTTACATTGGCCATGGTGGTTCAAGACACACGTGAGAAAAAGCAATGGAGGAAATCTGACCTCTTTGAGCGAACGCGTTGACTTGGGCAGCCATGTCTGACCGTGAAGGAAACTCTGGCGGCGCGCCGCCCTCTGATGAAGATCTCTCTCTGCCCAAGGCAACCGTGGCCAAGATGATTACAGGCGCGCGACGCCCATGTCTCCAAGTTGTGGCGCTCACAATACCACAGAGCTACTTCCCGCGGACGTGGTCTGCGCCAAAGAAACGCGGGATCTGGTCATAGAGTGTTGTGTAGGCGAGCACCGTCTTGCTTCTCTGCGGCCGTGCCGCCGTATTGACTATGTCTCGAAAGAATTCATACATTTGATCTCATCCGAGGCAAATGAGATCTGTGAACAGGAGTCGAAGAAGACTATTGCCCCGGAGCACATTATTGGAGCACTCAAGGCAAACCGACTACCAGGCAACTTTCAGGCGGCTAACTACTCTCCAGCGGCTCGGGTTCGACTCCTTCACCACAGAAGTGGAAGACGTTCTCAAGGAGCACAAGCAGCAGCAAAAGGTGCGCTAGCCGCGCTCTCTCTCGTGGAGATCTCGTCCTGACGTTTTCTGCAGGATAGGGAGAAGAAGGTGTCGAAGTTTGAACAGTCCGGATTGACAACCGAGGAACTTTTGGCTGCACAAGAACAGCTATTTGCGGCCAGTCGCGCAAAGTTCCAGTCAACAAGTGGTACAACATGATTCCAGACCTGAGCTATGACACTAAGTGTAATTTTTAATCCTTGAGTTCCGCCTGTCGCGTTTGGAGTTCATGTAATCTCCGTTCGGGACTGTCGCCGTTCCATTGTGTCGATCCATTTACGACTGAGATAGTCGGTAGGCCTCCTTGTTCAATAACGAAGGACGCGGTCACCGATGCGTAAAATGTGGCTACATAAACGATAAGAGACGCGTTAAAGGGACCTGATCATGATTAGCGGGCACCTTTATAGATATCCCCGTCCTCTAGCAGCAGGCCAGCGGCGAGCCCTCCTAGAAAGCTGTTTCCGGCACCTGTAACGTCGATGATTTTGTCCTCGTCCTTACTGGTCCAAAACGCAGGGACCCATCTAGGTGCCCGGTCTTTCGTGGCGACACAGGCCCCCATGCTGCCGCTCCGAATTATGACACAACCCTTGCCGTCGGGACCAACGCCTAGCTCTAAGAATTTGAGAGCTGCCTTTTCTATCAGTTTTTCCGTAGGCGGGAGCGGAACAGAGAGAAGGCTAAGAGCCTCCTCGGCGTTCGGGCTGAACAAAAAACGGTCGGAAAAATAGCGAAAGCGTGCGCGGTTTGTACCTTAGAATTTGGATCAATGGCAAAACTTTGACCAGCGGTTCCAGCTCGTCTGGAACGCACCTGTCCTTCATTCAAGCGGTCGATAAGCAAAGTCGCGGCTCCGTCAGAGTCAACTAACGGGAATCGGCTCATATATCACGGTGGGGTTCCAGCCCGGTATCTGTTGAACTTCCGACATTATGGCGGATGCGCGGGAGGGAGAGCAAATAAAGTGCAGCGTGGTTGGTTTTTCAAGACGCGTTCCTTGGAGATCGTTGGGAGTTATGCGAATTCTGGGCGTAATATAATCAAAACTATGGATCGTCAATGGAACAGTTTCACGGCGCGTGTTTCTTGAGTTCCAACCTTCGATGATCCCCTCGGTAGGTGTTGACTGCGCGAGTAGTTCCAACCGGCTGGTTTCGATAGACCCAGATCTCGTCTCCGAACTCGGCCAGTTTGCTTTCCATGGAAGGCGGGAAATCGGAGCCTCTATCCACTATCATTCCTACCTCGCTGGGTGGTAACCTGACGGGCGGACGAAATGGAAACTAGCACGAAGTAGCCGCGGGGAGTACTGACCACACTCTACAGCCAATCACAGAAAAAGTCCCTCCGCCGCCAATCTATTGCAATTGTTGAGACCAAAAACAACTGATAGCGTTGAGGCAAGTACTTGGGGAGCAAGAGTTTTCCCAGTTGGATTGCCGTCTTCATCTAGAATAGAAAATTCGTCCACGATAAACATCCCTAGGGTCGCAAAGTGCATTTTTGTTCCGAGCTGTAATGCCTGGCAAGAATGGTTCGCTGGTTCGAGGCGCGTTCTAAGGAAGACGCGTTATGTCACCTGTGACATCCTCATTCCTCCTCTCTCGCCATCATGCAGGTTCGGGCGATAACGTATGAGGCCGCGCTGTTCACCGACGAGGTATACCCATGCAACAGTTGTTGACTAGCTGCATATTCCAACGCGTCTGCAGCTGTATCAGCGTGCCTTGCTTCTTCTCGATCCCGAAAGCTCAGCCAGGATCAAGAGATTTTATCGACGCGAAGACGCTTGTCGTACGCCTTGCGCATAGTGTCTACGTCAACTCAGACGATATCTCCAGGAACCCTCATCGGCCGCTTCCTCCCTCGCATGCTCCTCCATGACCGAGGGGTCCCGCTCGCGGACATGAAATTTGCCGCAACGGAAGCGGGCAAGCCCTTCATTGCCAGTCCGTCTGCTTGAATTATCGCCAGGTTGTTTAATTTCGCATCATCACACAGACTACAAGTGGCGTCGATCCGCCCATCGCCTACAATGTTTCTCATGACAATGGTCTCGTCGCAATGGTTTCGTCTACAAACTCCCACAATCCCCCGGCCTTCAGCGTTGGAGTCGATGTCATGAAGGTTCGGATTCCCGGGAGAGAATCTTTTGCCTCGTTCGTCGAAACCGTGGGCGATCAGGTTGGTTGTCGCTTTCTGTCTGCGTTCGCTGCGAATTGATCCACCTCAGTTAACTGCGCTGGAACACCGCCTTATCTCGTCTGCCCCCAGCCAGGATCAGGGCCTCGAGCGCTTTTTCTGGATGTGGACCGCAAAGGAAGCCTACACAAAAGCGTTGGGTCTGGGGCTCGGTTTTAATTTTCGGCGCGTCGAGTTCGACCCTGTCCTGGACCTGTTTCGCGTTGACGGCGCAGTTCCAAAGGGGTGGCAGTTGACCAAGTTCAAAATCTTGCACGGTACCGACCCTTACCAAGGGGTTGTCGCCGAGTTTGTTGGCGGTGATACTACTATGGTGCTTTCAGAATCAAGTCCACACGAGTGGCTTGCTGTACTCGACGCAACCTCATTTATACAAGGAGCAATACAGCAACTGAACTCTTGATACAATACATTCTACGCGTCGTCATCGAAAGCGACAGTACCGGCAACGAGCCAGTCGTCGTAGTAAACACACTCTCTAGCGTTAACCGGCCCTCCTTCCTTGCAGAACTCGAAGGATGAGCACTTGCTGCAAGGGGCCTCGGTCCACCCGAGAGTGATTTTCTCCTGGTTGACGGCTCTGTAAACGACTCCACCAGCGCCATCCAATCCATCGAACGAAAATGATTGGAATGGCGAAGGAGAGCGTTTGAGCGACTTTTTCCGGCGGGGTCGGTCATCTTCCGACTCGGAATCAGACTCGTCCTGTTTCGCTTTCTTCTTCTTCTTCTTGTGACTGGTCGCGTCATCCTCGTCGCTGTCGCCGTCAGAATCGGCCTTTTTCTTTTTCTTCTTTTTCCGACTCGACGTATCGTCATCGTCGCTCTCCTCCGAATCATTCCTTTTCTTTTTCTTCTGTTTCTTCTTTGGGGCGTCAGAGTCGGAATCTGATTCGCTATCGTCCGCTTTTCTCTTTAGCTTCGATTTCTTTCGGGAGGTTGGCTCGTCTTCCTCGTCGCTGTCAGCATCCACCCGCTTCTTCTTGCGTTTGGTTTTCACTTCGCCTTCATCTTCATCGGAGGAGGAACGCCGTCGTTTCTTCTTCTTCTTCTTCGACTGCCCCTCCTCGTCAGCAGAATCACCATCATCTACCGCGTTGGAGTCCCACAACGACGCGCCAAACGCGGGAAGCTAGACGAGAATCAGACTGGAATTAAAGAAGCGGGAACGAATGGAATCGACGAACTTTCTCCACCTCGCCATCAAGAACCAGCACATCGAGAAGCATTTCGACATGTTCCACCGATAATTCTGTTTCCGTCAGACGGGCCTGGCGAAGCGTGTTGTGCACCTGCGCCGCAGTTGGATAACGCGGGGCATTGGATATCGGGAACAGAGCCCCTTCCCGCACGTCTTTGCGCTGCTTCGGGAAGCTCTGGTAAATCGGAGTAAGGCGATTGCCTCGAGTGAGATGGGCGATTTAGGCAGACGAACCACGTCGCGGATGAATTTTAAGCACGCCTTGCTGATCGTGTCAATGAAGACCGTATCGAGCTCGCTCTCGGTGTACCACGGTCCGCCCGTCAATCCCACCGAGGGCTCGATATGCTCAAGCATGTAAATTTTACGAGTTGGGTGCTAAATCGACATGAGGGGCATTTCTCTCGTACAGTGACGGAAGCTGACCTGGACGGAGGGTACCCGTTTGATCAGTTTCTTCTGCGTGAGGGTTTTCAAACATCGGTCGATGATTGTCTGGTGAAGATTTGTCTTGGACTTGAGATGCTTCGTCCATATCCCTATAGCGGAGGCTTCAGCTGAGCTTGAAGAAAAACAGAGGAGAAGGACCGGCCTTCATTGGTCGTGGCCTTGATGTGCCCCAGAACAAGACTCTCTTCGCCGTTCAAGTCTTTCGTTCTGCAATGCGATGCGCCTAAAGTGAGTATTATTCGCAGCTTGCTATCGGCAACCTACTGCTCGAGCTCTCCCTTGGTAACGGCACGGAAGATGATGTTTCCCTTGGCATCTTTCAGGGACTTGAACAGTCCGACCCCAAGGAGAAAATTGAGAGCATTTTGGCGAGCTTTTTGGTCTGGGATGACGGACTCGGCTTGTCTGCTGGTGATTTCCTGGCAGAGGGTGGTCAAGTTTGGTTGTGTGGCTGTCTGCAGGACATATTACATGTTTAGAGGCAGCAAGAGCCGCCTGGTGGAGCTTGCTCTCGAGTTCGGTGATGCGCCGACTCATCGAGAGTCGCGTAACGTCACGATCTTGGTCACAAACGCGGTTCACGCGCCCGGAATATAAGTCACTCGTCTATGCATTATTAGGACGTAGGGTATGGTACGGTGCTACTCGGACTATTAACGCGTGCAGATCTAATAATTTACTACGAAAAGAAGAAATCTGCCGTGTTGGAATACAGGTCAAGATGGAGCTCTGCGTCGTCTTGAGAAACGAAATCAGTGGTGAACGGCTGGGACTGCCAAACGCGCTGCGGCTCGTCAGGTTTCTTGGACGACGACCAACACATCCCTGACAATTCAAACGACTGGAGATTTGGAAAAAATGCCAGCGCCCCAGCCACTTGTTCGTAAAATATCTGGACACAGCGCGTAAATGACAAGGGCCAACGCAAAGAAGATTGCAGACTTACGCTAGTGGGTGGGGCGGGGAGATTACAGTTCGAAGTTATTCGCAGATACATTATATGCGGCAAGTGCTGGCCAAGCACCTGCAGCAACGGCACGGGCGCTGAGCTCGTTGTGAGGCTCAGAACGGTGACCATCGCGGTTGATTTTGCTAATGCCGGCACCATGTCCTCGGTCACATCTCCCGAGTTTATGTGGATGCTCTCGACGGGGCGACCAGGGACGACTGCGGCTGCCGCCGAGGAGCATCCTGTAAACTCGGCCAAGCGCAGGAGAGAGGCCTGCGCGAGGGACGGTAGCGGCGATGCAGCAGATTCAACTTGGGCGCTTTCGAGCACCGGTGCATTGGTAAAAAATGCGGCAACACGAGAGTCGAAGGGAAATGAGGATGCAAAGTGCTGCAGCTGCGGATAGACGCGGTTGTCTGGTAGGACCCAGCTGCCCGCGTCGATGAATATGTCGAGAGATACGAGGGCAGACATGGAGGACAATGCAGTGGCCAGGCGCCGGTAGAAAGAGTGGAACAAAGCGGCAGAGTGGTCTAGGGCGATGGTAAAGTGTCTGACATGCCGTGCGATGTCGGGGCGCGTAGATAGGGTGAGGACAACGGAGGGGGGCGCGTGTGGGGGCGAGGGCGCTACGCGGAGAACTCGGTAGAGGACACGGAGGGCTATTGGCCCTGTGGACGTGCTGGTCCGTGCGACGGCAGCGAGGTCAGGGTGGTCGAGGAATCGGAAAATGGCCTCGTAGAGCTCTACAGGAAAGGGAGGAGACATGGGTGGTAAGGATAGACCGTCGGGGAGATCATTGTGATTTTTATAAGGGTGGGGGTATGTACTTATATAGACGCGATGGCCGAGGCGTGTTTTTTTTCAGAGCCGTTTCAACCGCATGCGAGTCCTTGCCTCTCCCCGCGTTCCTGGATCTCTCCGCCGCGCCTACAACACTTCCTCTCTGCGACCTCATTGTGGTTAGTAATTTTTGTGCTTGCAACGCCTCGTGTTCAACGGCTCTCAGCGCCCTTCCCGAAACGCACACATAGCTGTGGCGCTCTGACCGCTGCCGATGTTGGTTCTCGCGTGGTTCTCACTGGTTGGCTCCTGCCCGAGCGGTGATTATCACTTCCGTCGCACATCATAAGGACATCAGCTTATTTGCCGCGTCAAGCAAGGGGGGGAAGCTCTTGTCCTTTTTTCCTCTTAAGGACTCCCTCGGGACCACCCAACTAGTTGTGCATCATCCCGAGGTCGCGCCCAATCAGCCCTCTCTCTCCGACGTCCCCGTCGAGTCCGCTGTCCTGATCGAGGGCACTGTCCTCGGGCGGCCCCCAGCGGCCAAGCGGCCTGTCAGTCTGTCCTTCTATTGGATGCCCACAGCCTCACCACATTTATTCACAGGGACCCACTGGTGATATTGATGTCCAAGTCGATAATTTTATCCTTCTTAACCCCGCGGACGCCAATCTGCCGTTCTTCCCTTCAAACTCCCGAAATGTGGTATGCGCGTGCTCTCTCGAAAGCTTAATCGTTTGTTCAACACCCGGAAGGATAGGCAAATGAGGATCTAAGAGCCCGATTCCGATATCTTGACCTACGCCGCACGGCCTTGTCGGCGAATTTAAGACAGCGCAGCCGGGTGGCACAAATAGTCCGAAATATACTTCACGAACAAGGCATGACCTTTCCATCACCGTTATTTCTGTACTAACCCACATACAGATTTTACAGAGGTGGAAACTCCCGTGCTCTTGAGGTCGTCTCCCGAGGGAGCCAGAGAATTTCTTGTACCTACACGGACGGTCACGGAAGACAATCAACCTCGGTTCTTTGCCTTACCGCAGTCTCCTCAACAGCCAAAACAACTGCTCATCTGTTCTGGAGGAGTCGACAAGTACTTCCAAATTGCCAAATGTTTTCGTGACGAAGACGGACGAAAGGACAGGCAGCCTGAATTCACCCAAATAGATCTAGAAATGGCTTTTGTTTCCTGGGGGGAGCAGCAAGCCTCCACTTCTGCCATCTCAAATGTCTGGAGGATCGGAGGGACCGAAGTCCGCGATGTTATTGAAACGCTCATTCGTAAAATATGGCAAGACGTGGAAGGCATTGAACTTCCCTCGAATTTCAAAGTCATGACCTATTATGAAGCAATGAAGCTTGTGAGCCCATGCGCTATAGCTGCGATTTGTGAATAATTTCTTCTAGTACGGTTCTGATAAACCTGACACTCGATTTGGTCTCAAGGTCTCAAGTTACACCCGGTGTTCCTATAAACTTGGCTGACTCGGTCCTGTCAAGATAGTAGATGTGACTGAGTTTCTACCCGGTGAACAACGCCTCGCTTTCGAAAATAGGGGAGAAGTCCTCGAATGCCTCCCCATTCGTCAATCAAACGAATCAAATTTCTACCAGACGTCTCGGCGATCCGACGTCAATAGCCCCATTGTAGGCTCGTTCTATTGCACTCACGATGACTCCCCTCTAACGACGGGGCGGCGCAGGAATGCATTGTGCTGACCGACAAGAATCTATCGATATGGCTCACACAAAGTAGCGCCGCTGGCGGCACCGCCGTCAGTGAGACGCAGGCAGATTGCATCAACAAGAACCTTCAACTCAAGGTTGGGGACGTGATTTGGCTCTGCCGAAGTCCCAAAGTCCCACGAGTACGGGTTTCCATTTCCCCCGACTTCCTGCGACTCATCGGCATTCAGGGTGGTTCCTCGCCGCTGGGACAGCTGCGACTGGAACTGTCGGAACTCGCACAGTCGTCCGGTAGGTCACAACCACTCACTTGGAGTGCGAGAAACTTACCCAGAATCAGGGAAACTGTCGTTGCCTACCGAACCCCATTTCTTGTGGATAACGGAGTTTCCGCTATTCACTCGGTCGGATGCGGACAAGGAGTTTTTGGCGCAGGGAAGATGGAGCAGCACTCATCATCCGTTTACTGCCCCAATGTGGCAGGACATAGAAGCGCTGTACGACGGCAACGTCGAGGGTGTACATTGTCCCATTTCTCCAAATGGTACTACCCATCTCATCAATGCTCTGCATCAGGTTCGCGGGCAGCATTACGATCTGGTCCTCAACGGGGTCGAGATCGGGGGTGGTTCAGTGCGAGTGCACGATGCCGCCATGCAGGACTACATTTTCACTGATGTCCTTCAGGTTGGTGCCCCAATCCGACTTAATCTCTCTTAAATTAATTCCCTGCAGCTGAGCGAACAAGAGAAGTCGCCCTTCTCACAGCTGCTGCATGCCCTGCAATGTGGTGCGCCACCTCATGGAGGAATCGCCCTTGGTCCGTGAATTGAACTTGTCTTTCTTCGTCCTTTATATATTCTCTCAGGATTTGACCGTTTAATGACCATCCTCTGCAACACAAACTCTATCCGAGATGTGATTGCATTCCCAAAAACCAGTGTCGGCACCGATCTACTGTTCAAAAGTCCGGCAACGGTGAGTGAAAGAGTCCTTGTGCAATATGGTTTCCGGCCACAGCATAGACCGGTACATAGTACATAGGTACATAGTGAGTAATAATATAAGGGAAAGAAGATTATTTTGCGTGTTTGCACTATGTTGCGATAGGAATCTGCGTTTCAGGGTCCGAGTGATCTGCGCCCGGGTCTTGTAGTGTTCGCGGCGGCGGCGGCGTCGAGGAGCGCGGAAAGTACGCATGAGTCGGCGTTTTTCCTTCCCGATCCTCCAAATCTTCGTATGGCGAATTGCCGTAGACGAAGGACCAGCTGTGGTGCGGACTAGTGTCAATCGGTGGCGACGGGCTTAGAGTGTTCATAATCGACGCCGCCCGGGCATCCTCACTGGCCTGACGTGAGCGAGCCTCGTCAATGGGCGAGAGAACACTGCGTAGCTTCGATTCTGACTTGCGAGGACTCCGAGCGGAGTTGAGGGGTGCCAAATGCTTACGGTTCGCGAAGGGGGGCGAAACCGAACGCGGAGGTGTGGATGACGAAGGGGAGTTGTCATCTTCCCATTCCGACTGAGCAGAAGGGAAGGCCATGAGCCCGGATGGCGGCGCCATCCATGTATGGTTGCTGGGAATGGAGGGTAAACCCTCAAGCTCCGGGGCGGGGGTTGGCATCGGGCTTGCATTTGTCGACGGCGCGTTGCTCGTCGTCATTATTGAAAGCGGAGCGAGGATGCTAAATATTTGGTCTTCTGACTGTGGCGGTCCATAAGAATCGAAGGGATCCGGGATGGACTGCAGCATCGGCTCGATAACGGGGTCGGACCTAGGGTAGCATTATTCATTTGCCGATCCTTCAGATGAAAGAATGCGTACGCTTTTGCAGTAAACTTATCAAACACGTCCATGGTAGAGCGCATCACAATGCAAATCTCAACAATAGTGGTGAGTATACGAGGAATGTAATCATTGCCTGAAAGAGCTCACCTTTCCCTGTACTACATTCCACACCTCTTCCTCATGCTCGACAATCTCTTGATAGTGGCCGGCCTTCAGATCATCCAATTCATCGACCTGGCGCTGCAGCACTACGAGAGCTTCCCGGAAACTTTGAAGATCTATAGAGACCGATAAGAACAAGTTCCTCTCTTAGGGCGAAGCGATTCGTACTTCTTTCCTTTCTGTTCATATTCCGCATCTCCGTGTCGTGTATGATTTGGCTCCTCTCCTTGAGAGCTCTCTCATAAGAGGCAGACCGCTCAGTGACAACCGTCCGGTACTCAGACAGGTGTTGCCGGAGGGGTTTTTCAAATTTCTTGTCCAATGTCTCGGCCTATCGAACGAGGGTCAGCGCTCTGCTTGGCCGCAAGCAAGGTCACAAACCAAAACATGCCAATGATTTCCTATGAGGTGGTGCAGACCGGAAGCAGCTGTAATGAAAGTTGAGCTAAAAAGGCAACGTCGATGATGGATACCAACCTTGCAATCGGGTCCCAGCTTCATACGATGGCCCTTTCAAACTGTATGTGGACCTGGTGAGTATACCTCTGTGCAAGAAGGTTGCGCACGCACCCGCTCGCAGTTTCCATGGCGTTCGCAAAGGCGGCAGTGACGTTCGATAGATTCATGAGTGCGGATCGATAATTGGAGCTCGTAGTCATGAGCTGCAGCGGAATCTGTGAGCGGTTCGCACAACCAACATCCACAAAGACGCGCACATCTTCATACGCCTGTAAACTGGACTTGAGGTTGGCTCGCGTTATAATCTTTTCGGGACCATTAGCGCCGAAGTTCATGGCCGATGCATTCGTGGTGTCGGAGAAAGTGGGGGAAGGGCTCCGCCTCTGGGCGGAGTCGCGCCTAGAGCGAATGAAAGAACGAGTGGGAGCCATGGCTATGGAGGAACCGCAAAAGGGCCGGTGTCAACGTGTGCCTGTAGAGAATGACTAGCAGCTGCATTCGGTGATCAATTTCATCTCCGCAGATCGTCGTGTTTTCCGCACTCTCTCGTTGCGCGCACGTAAAACAAGGCGCGGAGGAAGGACGACGACGAAGCTTGACTCGGAAGAAGCTCTCAATGGTAATTGAACTGCAGTATAGCGCGTGGGGCAAGCCATGGTACCGTCAAATATTTAAATATTATTATAGGCTCCGCCTTCTATACTCTCTGAAGCTGAACGAAGCTGTGGCCAGCAGCAAACCACAGTTGCTGATCATTCCCCAGCGAACAGTGTGAAATCTGGAATATTTTGCAGGGGCGTAGACGGCTGGATCTGGCACGGCTACAGATCGTAGAGGTGTATGCCTGACGGGAGCTGGTCAGCTCAGCCAGTGCGCGCAGGGAGTATGGGCATGCTTACTTTACTATTGGAATTTTTTGTTTCCAGCAAGGGCGCTCATCTTGTCTGGTGCGTCACGAAGATAGTACAGTTTCGCTCTCCTCATGCGCCCTTTTGGAGGCTTCTGCAACACCTTTATGTCCTTCACATGAGGAGAGTTGACGAAAAACTGCATCTCTACTCCCGTCCGCTGAACGATATTCCGCACGACGAAGGAGGTGTCGGGACCTCGTCGGCGAATAGATAGCAAGACGCCAGTGAATGTCATCGGCGCGTGGTCTGCATTGACCGTTATGATTGACCCGGGATAGAGTTGTTTGGAGGACTGTCTCGAGAAGAGACTGCGGAGCATTTGCTGTTTCTCGGGGGTCGGGAGGGATTTGAGAAGGTAGGGCATCAGCCCTTTGCCTTTCTTCAGCGCGGCCGGCGGCGCCATATAGGGTTCCGGGCGTATTAAGGCGGTTTTTGAGAACGGATATGGCTTGACTGCAGTAGCTGCAGTGGCCATCAGCCTGCAGGCCCCGCGCTGGAGACTTGACATGGTGGTCGAACGCGACCGTCGGAGTTTGAATCTGCGACTACCGGTTGCACCTTTGAATAATAAATTGGAGTTCACTTAAGGGCCTGCAAGGCAATCTCTTTTATGGTATCGATATCCTTCGGCCACCGAGCAAAGACGACTATGATATTTGTAGCTACGCCCAAGTATGGTTCAAGAAAAGCCATTTGAACCTTCCGAATTCAAGAGACAACAAAATGTATTTCTGTTGAGTAGCATTACAAGTAGCTGTATAGTTATGTGTTTTTTTAGCTCGACAGTGGTGATAACACGGTGGAGAAAGTATGCCACGGAGGCCGGCCCGTGGCCCAAGTCGAGGAGCATTTTAAAATCCGCGACCTCTGCCTCTGGAAAATCATAAGCGAGGGGACACAGAACAAAGCCAACCCGACGTACCTGCTGCGCCCACCTCGGTACGGACTGTACCCGCCGCCGCCTAGGGATGTTTCAGTGCCGACTGGAAAAATGAGCGAAACAATATACCACCACGATAGCCCCCTCGATAGCCCCCTCGGTAGCCACCGCGGCCGCCTCGACCACGATTGAACCCCGGTACATTTGTCCGCTTTGGTGTTACCTTGAAGCCAGGTCAAACGACGGGACAATGGGCGGCGATAGTTATTCACCTTGATTAATCGGCCGCGGAACAGAGAGTTATCCATAGTCAACGCCGCATCTATATGTTCTGGCTCTGCAAACTCAACGTACGCGAAACTGAGGAATACACGTGAAGGTTCGAATTCGTGGAGATATAGGGAAGACGCACCCTTTTGGGTGTCCAGTGAATTTGTCGCACAGAATAGTTACTCTGTTGATCGTTCCACAAGCCTGGAAGTGCCCCTGGATTTCTTCAGGCGTGGCACTATAATCGACCTGAATAACTGTGTGAGATTCGGGGGAAACGACGGAACGCTGTGACTGACATTCCCAACATAGACGCTTCGACCGTCGGCGATGGTCTTGTCTTCCTCCGTGTCCATGTTGGTATCTTCCCCGTCAGCAGCGTTGCTCTCCATCGCGGCGGCAGCCTGGAGTTCGCGGAGTTTTATTGCCTCTTTTTCCATCTCGGCAACCCTCTGCTTCATGAGGAGGATTTCCTGTAGGTATTGAGCATCTTTGAGAGGAATTGGAGGTAGAACCGGCCACACTTTCGAGTCTTCCTCTCCATCGTCGATTATCGGCTCTTCTGTGCCCGTAGTCTCATTTGTTACCGTTGAACTCATCGTCGAATGGGATTGGCGTCTGGTGGCACCGCCACTCTTGATGTTGCTAGTTCCAGTGGCTGTTGTCAAACAAAGCTCAGACTATTTGTGTTTCCTCGCTCCTATCACGTCCGAAATCCTAGTATCAAATGTGCTTGACCCAGGGTTGCCCCAGTTGCTCTATTCCGGACGAACGGTGCCGGGGTCGATGTCTTTGGAGGATTTCTTGTTATTTCTTGCATGCAGCATTTCCAACCGGTTCCAACCCTTATCGACGCGCGTCGCGAATACTGGCGCTATTTAAGACGCGTGGATCTTCCCTGGCAATTGTTTCACTGATGTTGTGTTTCAGTTCTGAACCCAATCCTTTCGATTTCACTAATGCATGCATTCGGGTCTATCGCGTTTACTACATTTATGCGGTCCATTCCTTCCATGAAGCGATGCAAAAAACTCGCTCTTCCTTTCTGGCGTCGCTATATGTACATAGCTTGAAAGAGGACTGAGAGGTGACTGGATTAAAAGGTAGATTAACTCGCTGCCTGCTGAATGCGGCTCTGTCCTTCGTCTGTAGCCAATGGCCAGGTGCACTAGGAGCCCGATGCGGAGCACTGGGAGCAGGTAGGCTCGCACCCATCGCACTTTATCTAAATGATGAATTTCAGGACGAATAGCTACCGTACGTGCTTCGAGACCGTCACCTTTTTCCGGCGGCAGCCCTCACAAGCACGCCAAATCTGGCAAAATTGGATTTGGATAATAAAAGGTTGAGATACGACCAAAACTCACCCTGCGGCGCTGAAGCTGGAGGGGTTTTGGGTGTCTGGATCTTGGTCGTCGTCGATCCGACAACAAGGTACAAACTCCCAATCATCCGAACTAAAGCTGATATCCGGGCGTCGGCGGAAAAACAACTCTGTCGAATATTTTTTCCATGTCAGTGGTTCAACGTTCACCGGCTACCAGTAGGCCCTCTTGAAATGGCATGTCTTCCTGGAAGTCAGATTTTGAATCCGCCCTAAGAGCTCCGAGTCGAGAGTTGACGAGAATGGCTGATGGAATGCATATCCTATGCAGCGCAACCTCCTGGCTCCAGCACCACTCTATCCGAGGTACGCTTGTAGCGGCTGTCCGTGGGAGATTGACAACTATAACTCTGGAAATAGATATTTGGCGCTCCGTTCGACGAGAAACGCTATCAGAGCGTTTTAGATCCCTGCGCTCTGCAACCCGACCTCGAGATTCTGGCAGACCGCGATCGAATACGTGCCTTTCATTTTTTCGCATTCTCAACTCATAACGAAGAAATCGCATAGAAGTAACGCTTTCCGGAGGGCAACAAGCCAGGTAAAAAATTACTTGTGGGGGATGAGGACTCAAGAGCAGGCGAAGGGAGATTCACAGGTTTGGGTTTGTATACCCCGTTCATTTGCGTAATCTGAACTCGCATCGATACAGTGGCGTATCTACAAGACGTGCCTCAAGACACCCTTTTACAAAGTATGGATCCATGTATGTATAATGTCGTGCCTTTTGTCCCGTCCCTTTAAAAACCCCTTCAGATCGGCGAGCTCGGTCAGAAATTTGTAACCTTTTCCCATTCTCTTCTTTTACCGTCGTTCAGGTTTGAGGCGAAGCATAGCTAACTGCAAGTTTTAGGAACCTCCTGTACCAGGCCGCTGCCTCCATCTAATAATGTAAGTGCTAACGATCTGTTAGTTGTTGAGGATCTGGAGGTGAAATATGCATCAGACCTCTCGGCAGTTCTCCACGATATCAACTTCTCAGAGCTAGAAAGCGAGTAGGTTTGCTTGGCCGGACCGGAAGCGAAAATTCGGCATTGGCCACCAGTCTCTTGCGTTTTGTGTCCTTGAGGCTTGTAGTGCCGTGGGCCCAGTTTCTGCAGAGAAATCACGGGTGGAGCTTACCAGCGGCCGCATCCTTATGGATTCCGACCCCTCATTCGTAGTAGCCTTCAGCTGAATCTTGGGCAAGTGGACGGAGTCGACATCTCTCCCATCGAACTACACGACCTGCGTCCGCCTTTGATTAGTGCAAACTAATCACCTATCGGACAATTTAACAGCTGATGCCGCAGACCTTCATTCCACAAGACGCCACCTTGTTCTCCAGAACAGAGAGAGAGGGACAAGCTAGACCCGTTTGGTATGCATTTTGCATTTTGTTCACTGCATGTACTCACACGTGGTGCAGATGAATACCAAGACGCGTTGTGTGCATCCGCTGAGCCGTAAGTAACACTGACCAATCAGGAACAATCCCAGAGAACGTCTGCGAAGGCCTGTGGCCGACTTAGAAGCAGGAGGGTCGACTCCCATCTCAAAGCATCTCAGACGCTTCAACTTACTCGTTCCAACTTCCATCACGGCAGCGACAATTGATTGCACTTGGGCGTGCGCTTCTACTTTCAAGCTCGATAACATCCTCGATCGATTCTGAGACGGATAAGACAATACAAGCGACCATACAGAGCAATTCAACGACCTCCGCTGCTTACCGTCGCAGACCGTCGCTCACCCTATCAAGAGTCAAGACGGTGATTGATGTGTGTTGTACTTTGGTCTGCGGCGTAGGTGCTTGATTATGACCGTTGGACCAGGGCAGGGGATTGTAGACACACCATGATGGAACCTGATTGGGACGAATGGGATTTTCATGACGTGTGTGTGTAAGAGCGGGGTGTTTAAAGAGCTGGAAACGGCGGCCAAGGAGAGCGAGTGACCTGGCCGGTTTCGGCCCTGATAGTCTTACGTTATTAGCTGCTTCTTAATAATGGCACCGACACCGCTCCGGTATATCGGGCCGAGCCGAGCCACAACCTGTGACGTCGTGACACTGTACCTTTTACCCTACGCCCATGGCCAATGAAGGCTCAGCCTCCAAGAAGAAGCGCATTGACGACGACCAAGATCCAGACACCCAGAAACCCCTCCAGCTTCAGCGCCGCAGGGTGAGTTTTGGTCGTATCTCAACCACTTATTATCCAAATCCAATTTTGCCAGGTTTGGCGTGCTTGTGAGGGCTGCCGCCGGAAAAAGGTGACGGTCTCGAAGCACGTACGGTAGCTATTCGTCCTGAAATTCATCATTTAGATAAAGTGCGATGGGTGCGAGCCTACCTGCTCCCAGTGCTCTGCATCGGGCTCCCAGTGCACCTGGCTGCAGACGAAGGACAGAGCTGCGTTAAGCAGACAGTGAGTTAATCTACCTTTTAATCCAGTCACCTCTCAGTCCTCTCTCAAGCTATGTCCAGGAGCTGGAGGCCCGCCTCCTTCACATGGAGTCGTTATTCTCCCAGATCGCCCCCGTCCTCGACCAGATAGGCCCCCTTCCCAATGGCGCCGCGATCGCCGAGTTCGCTGCAGCTGCTCCCGCTCCGTCCGGCTCTGACGCCACCACCACTGTTGTGCTCCCCCGCTCCGTTCCCCCGAAAGATCGAGCATCCCCCATCCCCATAAAGGCCGAAGAAGATGATGATGTTAGCGAATCTTTTGGCCAACTCGCGTTAGACGAGTATGGCCATATGCGGTGGATCGGTGGCTCGTCAACCATGTCGCTTATACAATCGTTCAAGGCCCTTACTTCGTCCCCCCTGCACCGCATATCCCCGATGGAAGAAGACCCCCTCGCGCCAGGACCGAGTGTCAATAAACTATATTTCCCCGCCTCTGTATTTTTCGGCAAGGTGCATGCCCTGCCCGGACCCGAGGAAGTCGAATATCCTCCAAGGGATCTGGCCGACAAGCTGGTACGTCTCTTCGTCATTCTCTAATTACACTGCCAATTTCTTTGAAGGTTAATGCATACTTCTCCCGATTTCACTTCCTCAATCCTGTGATCGACAAGCCTTCCTTTCTGCGGAAGTATAGCCAGTTAATGGACAACACGGCCGATCCTTTGTTTGCTCGATCAGAGGCGGCATTTATCTCTCTGGTCTTTGCGGTTTTCGCTTGCTCTGCGCGTCTTGTAGAAGATGCTCGGTTGTCGATAAGCGAATCCCTGGATGACGGTGGAATGGGGATGGTCTATTATGAACGGTGCGTGGACCCTGTGGAGTTTGGCTAATTATACCAACTTGACCTTTATCAGTGCGCTTATCTTGCAGTATATCAGCCACGCAAATACCCAGATCGCGCACGTTCAATGTTTTATCCTTCTGTCCTCTTTCCTATGTTCGGTCAAC